>JAJDFG010000141.1:0-637500 GCA_021039105.1 Scomber colias
ATATTCCCCTGCAGACCCTCTCACATCAGCTCCTCCTTTATTCACTTTCCTTCTGAACGTGTCTGAACTTGTTTCCGAGCCGTGATCATGAGTTTATTTTTATTTTATTTTGAAATTTAAACTCCACTAAAGCAGCGGAGTAGTTTAGTATAAATAGAAAGAAGATAAATTAAACTACAGACTGTGTTTAAAGTGTTTTTTATTCTAGTGGTGAGATTATAACCTGATGCTTTTATTATAACCTGATAGTAATTAAATAAAACAGGGTTGAACAGGTTCGACTTCTTTAAGTGGCAGAAATTACACAACGATAATAACAAGTGAGGTTTCTGTTTGATAGTGAAGTAATTCAACAATATATTAACCCTCCTGTTGTCCTTGAGTCAAGGAAGGAAGGGAGGGAGGAAGGGAGGAAAGAAGGAGGGAGGGAAGGAGGAAGGAAAGAAAGGAAGGAGGAAGGGAAAGGAGGGAGGGAGGATGGCAGAAGGAGGGAAAGGAGGGAGGAAGAAGGAAGGAAAGAAAGGAGGAAAGGAAGGGAAGGAGGAAAGGAGGGAGGAGGGAGGGAGAAAGGAAAAGAGAAGGGAGGAAGGAAAGAAAGAAGGACAGAGGAAAGAAGGAAGGAAAGGAGGGAGAAAGGAACCTTCCTGTCGTCCTCCCGGGTCAAATTGACCCTGTCCGTTTTGACTGTTGCTTCCTTCCTTTCCTTCCTCCCTTCCTTCCTTCATCCTTCCTCCTTCCTCCTTCCTCTCTCCTCCCTCATACCTTCCTCTCTTCCTTCTTTGCTGTCCTTCCTTCCCTCCTTCCTTCCTTCCTTCCACTTTCCTTCTTCCCTACATTCCTCCCTTCCATTATTCCTTCCTCCCTCCTTCTTTCCTTCCTCCTTCCTTCTTTCCTTCGTTCCTTCCATCCTCCCTCCTTCTCTCTTTCTTTCCTTCCTTCCTCCCTCCCTCCCTCCTTTCCTATTATTATTAAAGATACGCACCTTAGATTATAGATTAATGTGTTTTAGAGGCTAATATTGTTATTAAAAGTTTAAAATGTTAAATGTTTCTCTTCCAAAATACAAAAAGCAGCTTCAGATAACAGAGTATCATAATGTCTGTTACACACCAACATGGTAAGACCCAAGTTAAAAATCATAAAAAGACAATAAAACACTCTGTAGTTCCTCTATCAGACAGTCCAGCAAATAAAACGCTCTTATTTTGAAGTTCCTCTTACTTTTGCTTTCTGTTATCGACAGTTATCTGATTTTATTTAAGACGATTTAAAGTTTCTCTTCTTTGAAATAAACGTGTGAATATAAACTTTTATTAATAAAAACAAAAAAGGGTCATATGAACACTTCCTGTCAGCATGCGTCGGATCGGACTCACGTTAAACTGTTTGACCCCAGAAAAAGATTAAAAGGCATCGAGAGCAGCGACGTCAGACATGTTGTTGTTTTTTAAAAAGTGGACAGAAAAAAAAGCTGTGGTCGAGCGAGCTACAAAGTGAATATAGTAGTGAGGAAGTCAGTGAATCAGATCAATGAAGCGTTATTATCCTAATTGTTTCACCGTTACGCTCTACAGCAGAAATAAAAACACACCTCTGTAAAAAGCTGCAGAGGTGCAGCAGCTCCGCTTCATTTCATCTGAATACCAGTTTCAGCTTCACTCTTCTCACCGATCCGGCTCCGAGACTCGCTCTTTAAACGCAGCCGTACAGCGGGTGAACAGATCGGCTACTTCTGTTAGACGATATATTGTCTCGGAATAATCACGATAAGCGATATTATTGTCATTTGAAGATCTTTTTCTACCACTGATATGATAATAATGTAAAGGGAGATAATAATAATGCCATAATGGTTGGGAGGAGAGTAATTTACCTTTAACTCTATATAAGTGGCGCTGTTTGCTTCTGCAGCCTCCACTCTATTCATATATATATATATATATATATATATATATATATATATATATATATATATATATATATATATATATATATATATATATATATATATATATATATATATGTGTGTGTGCAATATTTTATCTGACACTGACATTTTATCACACACTCTATTTTGCACTTTATTTTTAATTTACCTGCCTTTGTTTTTGCTTTCTATTTTTCTTTTTATTTGTTTATTTTATTTATTTATTTATTTTATATTTTTATTGTATTATTTTTATTATTAGTTTTTTTATTTTATTGTCATTTTTATATTTAAAAAAATAATTAAATATTATTATTATTTTTATTTGTTTATTTTATTATTATTCGTGGGGTGGTGGAAGAGGTTTAATTGTAGGTTTTAATGTTTGGGTTTTTTTTTTTTTATTTCTCAAATTGCATGTTTTCATGTTTTAATGTTTCTAATTCTTACTGTTAAATGTTTGTTTTATGTAAAGCTCATTAAGTTACCATTGAGTATGAAATTCTCTAAATACATAAAGCCGCCTTGCATTTTCTTTTTTATGTAGTATAGTCTGATGATGGGTCGTGATTGATCGTTGTGCCTGATGATGAACGTTTATATGTCGTAGTATGTTTAAATTCACTGTATTATAAATATAGAGACAATAAAGTTATCTACACTTCTCACTGAGCCAATGTGGAACGAATAGACGTAATACTGAGGTTTAAAAATCATACGTTAAGTCCACATATAGACGATGAAGCTGATAATTAAGTTACTGAACGATGAGTCAGTAATTATTGTGACACGTTTAGTCACAGAGACACTTTCATTCATCTGCACAGTGACGCTCAGAGTTACTACTATAAGAACGAAGAGAGGCTGAAACTTAGAGGACTAAACAAATATTTTAACTCTATCTTAAATTAAAGCTCGAGTAGGAACACCAGTATAACTCTGGTTCATAAGATTACTTTATTTTTTACTACTATGCACTAGATTTTATTGCTTATGCATCCTTTTTATCGATGCTCTTTCTATTTTTTAGGATCCAATTTGCTGCTGTAATACTGTAATGGCGCTTTTCCACTACACGGTTCCAGCACGGCTCGACTCGGGTTTTTTGCGTTTCCACTAGGGATAGTAGCTGGTACCTGGTACTTTTTTTAGTACCTGCTCTGCTGAGGTTCCAAGCGAGCCGAGCCGATACTAAATGTGATGTCAACAGACTGCCGGCCGCTGATTGGTCAGAAGAGTTGTCGCTGGAAGACTCATGAGCCGTCCCACACAAGAATCAAACCCGGCATTTTTAAATACCTGCAACAGCGTTACAGCCATACGGCTCAATGTTGTTGCTTTGTGTGTGACAGAAATTCACAAACAGCAGCAAGTACACAATCACCTCCATGTCCTCCATTGGTTATGTGTTTGTGTAACGTATAAAACTAAGTCACGGCAGTTTCGCAGAGTGTTGCTATGACGACCCCGCCCACGTTGAGTAGGTACCTTTTTGTAATGGAAAAGGTCGTTCCTGGAACCGAGTCGAGCCGAGCCGAGTTGTGCTGGAAGTGTGTAGTGGAAAAGCGCCATAAATCTCCCCACTATGAGACTAATAAAGGAATATTTTATTTTATCTTATATCTTAAAACTAGAGCTGGGAGATATTTTAGACCAAATACCTCGATATCGATATTCCAACAATATTATAGAGATGACTGTCGATGCTTTCAATAAATATTTACACAATGAAATGTTTGATATATAATCATCAGTAATGTGAATATAATGACAAAGTAAAGTAAAAAGTAAATAACAGAACAGCTAGAAACAGTCAGTTATATATTTTACCTTAATGCAGCTTTAAAACCAGGAAACGACGACTCTGATGACATATCGTGATATTACGATATCCTAAATCTAAGACGATATCTAGTCTCATATTGATATAATTTTAATATATTGCCCAACCCTACTTCAAACTCAACAGTTAGGCCGTGCCGTATCGTATATTATCTTCTTATCGTCTTCTCAGTCCGCGCCTCAAACTACTGGAATACTCTCCCTACTGATATAAGAGATTGTACCAGGTTATCTATCCTTTCAAAATAAAGTTAAGAGATTAAAAATAACCAAAACTGTAACTATAACTAACCTGCACTGTAATTTATCTGTATGTCTAACGCCTCGTCTGTCTGTTGTTCATTCATTTTTTTTTCTTTTCTTTTCTTTTCATTTGTTTGTTTTTTTTACTTTTATTTTTATGTGTTACTCTTTCTTTCTTTCTCTCTGTCCTGACCTGCCAAGAGGACAACATGATGAAAAGTAGGTATTTTAGCTCATTCCGGTGCAGGTTAAACCATTAAAACCAGTTTAAACCCTTAAAAACCAGTTTAAATAGTTACTAAAATTATAGGACACCAGTAATGATCCATAAAACCAGTCTTGACGACGCCGTTAGTGACCAATGAAGCATTTATCTGTCTCAGTGGAACATTTAATACACTAAAACTCTAAGAAATAAGTTTAATTTAAGAGATTTAAGAGATTTAAGAGAACTGGTACAGCTGTTTTTTTGTTTTTTTTCTCCGACCGAAGGAAGCAGACGTCCACGAGTAAAACACCAGACCTACCCGACTCACTGTGGGCAGAAATAGAGAAGTCCGACTGTCTGAAACTCTTATCTCATGAGATTTTAAAATATAAACCACATCACCAGTATGTACGTGGTATCAATGTCATCTGTAATATATTAAAATACTGGTAACATTTAAATATAAAACCAATGAGATACAGGACTTTAACCTAGCTATACACTTCACACGTCTTAGGTTGTTAGTTTGGATGTTTTAATGTTTAGTCCAAGGGTGTCAAACATAAGGCACGAGGCCCAAAACCGGCCTACAAAGAGGTCCTGTACCGGCCCGTTGGAAAACTTTGCTAAATATGAAAATTACTTTATTATTCTCGCTTCTTTTTGAGATAACTGACTAAGACTAATTTTGCTTCGGTGGGCTTGGACACATTATATCAGTATCACCATGGCAACCCCCAAATTAACACACCTGGTTCGCAAAAGTTTTATATTTTTGAAGCTTTTTCTGCGCTCCAGACTCACAGTGAGGCGTAATATTGATTAAACTGCACTCATTTTTGTTTCTATCAGGCTTTGCATCTGTTTTATAATTAGATGGTTTATTTTAATAAAGTTATATTATATTATATGTTATGTATGTATTAGGGTTGGGTGATATTAGCAGTGGGAATCAGCAGAGGCTCCACAATACGATATTATCATGATACGATATTATTGCGATTTTAAATATATTGCGATCTATTGCAATTAATTACCTTTTTTACCCGCAAATTATGTCCTTAAAAAACAAACTAGAGGCTAAAGGCTATTTTATTTTATTATTCTGGTGCTGAAAACAATAAAAGGTTGATACTTGGCGTCTGTGAATCGATATAATATTACCACACAACCTATCAATGCTTTCAGAAAATATTTACACAATAAGATTTTTGATAAACGGTCATTAAAAATGTGGATTTAATGATTAAGTGGATAAAAACAGATAATACAGTACAATCTGTTACGCTCAGAAATTTAAATATTTAATATGATACAGCCTGTACAATATTCAAAATCTAAGACGATATCTATTAAATATCACGATATCGATGTAATATTGATTATAATATAGATTTATTGTCCGGCCCTATTATATAAAGGTTATGCAATGGTTTCATAGGTCCGGCCCACTTTATATCAAATTAAGCTGCATGTGGCCTTTAAAATAAGATTAATTTAACATCCCTGGTTTATTTTAGACATCTTTATATTTTATATTTCCTTCAATAAGCATCATTTTTTTAATTTAACGACATTTTCCTCCATTTCAGCTGATAAATAAACTTACATAACAGTGTGCATTAAAAGCGTCTCTTTAACACAGCTCATCTGCATGCTCCGGTTTAACAAATGCATCACATTAATTAGTAAAAAATATGATTAAAACTAAGTTAAATTTAGCTTTAATTTGACTTTTGCAAACAGGTGCAGAAAGGCCTCGTCCTGTTACCAACACATGCACACTGACCTGCAGAGTTTGGGGCACTTTTACTCTTGTTTTTTTTGTTTTTTAACGCTTTATTGCCTCGTTTTAAATATTTAAATTAACTAAACAAAGGAAGGATAGATGAGGATGAACATGTTGCAACCCTGTGAGATGTTTATAAACAATGAGGGGGCATCATTAGTGCCAATAGGAGCAACCAACATCCAAAACAAACTCCAAACTTACCCTCGGGAAGCTGTGCAGGAAAAGTTTCTCCTTTTTTAAAAGAGAGAAACACATCTGATATAAGTTGCTTTGAGTGCACCGAGCTGCAGCTTCTCAACCGGCTGCGATATTTGATGTTGCAGAGAGAGAGAGACACACACACACAATTTGGAAAGAGGCAGAGAGAGAGAGAGAAAGAAGAGAGAGGAGGTGGTGGAGGGAAAAGCACATTAATTTATCACATTTTTTTACCTCCGTGGTTGATTTACCTGGGTTTTTCCCGAGGTATGATTTCTTCCCTCGGTCGACACAGTCCGGTAATTCTTCTATGAGTCAGTACAAACGCTGTTTTTTCCAAAATTAAAAAAAATTGTCAATTCTTCTCGCTAAACAATCAGTCCGCACATCCAAGATGGCTACCAGGAACACCTCCTCCTCCGATGCCCTGTTGGACAGGAATCCCGCCCACCTCGCCTCCTGATTGGTCCGCTCAAGCAGCTCCTGCACTCCTATTGGTTTATACTAGCTGTCAATCAAGAGACGCTGGTTTTACTACTTCCAGCATAACTCCTGCTATGATTGGACAGTTTGGAAGAGGTCAAAGGGTAAATTGAATTTTTGGTTTTATGACCCTCTCCATAGACACACCACCGCCGCTGTAAGGCGCAAGGTGTTCTGGGAAATGTAGTTCAGCACCTGCTTTGAACAGTGTGGATATAGTTTAATAAATATGATCATATTTATGTGACGCTCTTTTTACATAAAGATAGATATTACTTAATTGTCGTTGTACAGAACATGCAACCAAATTCAGGTGCGCTCAAAACCGGACTTATATATCAAAATAATAAATAAATAGATATTCAGGGTGTCCACAAAGTCTCTTTACAATTTAAAAAATTCATTACAAAAGCAATTGATGAGATATGTTAATCAGATTTCTTCTATGTACTCAGTGGTTATCAAAGTTTTTAATCACATTTGTGTATCATGTTGTATGGAACAAAGATACGGGAAATCATGAGGCTCTGCTACAGTGAACATGGTGAGAAATCCAGTACTGTCTTGATGTACTTCATGCAACTAATGGTGCCCATATAGAGGTGTATTAAATGATTACATTTCCACAGATTTGTCTATTCATTTGCTTTTGTAATAAATGTGTTAAATTGTAAAGAGAGTTTATGGACACCCTGTAGTTTAATAAATATGGTCATATTTATCTGACATTATTCAAATTCAGGTGCGCTCAAGACCGGACTCGTATATAAAAATAATAAATAAATAGAAATAGTTAAGAATAAATAAATGCATCCATTCATCACTTATATACTCCAGTCACTCATTCATGCCAGAGTATGCAGTTAAAATGGGATAAAAAAGAAAGTGCTCATAGATATTATTGCACACTCTTATAATAAATTGTTTCATATTTTGTTGTGATGTGTTCTAGGTGTTTGCTTTCAGTTCAGAGGTCATTATGGTGATGGCTTTGGGTTAAAAACTGTTCATAAAGCGTGTTGTGTGTGTTTCTGGGAGTTTGTTCCTGATGTGTGGAGCATAAAAACTGAACATTGTCTCTCTATGTTTAGTTTTGACTGTGGAGACAGAAAGCAGACCGGTCCCAGATGATCGGAGACGTCTGGATGGTTCACAACGTAGCAGAAGATCATGAAGGTAATTTTAACCCTGAACTATTCAATGATTTATAAACCAACAGTGTAATACTTTAAACCAATTATTCCATAAACAGGAAGCCAGCGTATATCTACTTGTTAGGATCCACTATTGTCTGTGCCCTAAAGCACAACTAGTCTTCTTGGGGTCCACATTTTAAAAAATGCATTAAACATTGCAGTCAACACAATTAGCAAACATAAAACACATATTAAAGTTTGTGTAAAATGAGAATAAATATGTGTTCTGAGTTTGACATACCACAGAAAAGTGTGTTGTTAACCACCCTGCCAAATTTGAATGATTAAAAAAATCACCAAATATATGAAATTAGGCTTCAAAGTTGTGTAAAAATCAGCCTCTTACCCTAACCCTCCCAAACACTGTGGGCGTGGCTGTCGAGTTAGCGGAAGCCCCGCCCCCTACCAAGTGTCACCTGTCAATCAAAGTCAGCACCTCTACCATAAACATGGACACTACGTCTGAGAGCTTTCTGGTAACTCAGCGGCTAGCTCGGCGGCTAACTCAGCTAACTGGCTAACTGTAGACTGTAGTAGTGTGTGCTGAATGTATTTATACAGCTACAACAGCAGGGCGGGTTTATGCTAATGATTTATGACCTATTCAATGTGTTTAGAAGAAAATGTCTGAATTCACTTTACACAGTCTTTAAAGAATGAATGTGAATTTATTCACATACTGTATGTTTATTGAAGTATTTCCATATTTGAATACTTTAAACTTTAAACTTCTACTCCATGACTCTGGTGTGACCTTTACATCATTATTCTGCCATGATGGTAAAACCAGCCATCTACTATAGACAGTGATATCAGTTAGAGCGCTGTAGGTGTGAAGTAACTCTGCTCCTCGTGTAGTAGATGTGTGAGCTCGTTTTAAATGTTCCCAAACAAAATGAGGATGTTTGGCATATTAGAAGCACAAACACCAATACTTACAAACTGCTAGACTGACACAAAGAGAGACAGATATATGCATCATATCCTGCAGCCTCGAAGAATCGTCGTCGTCGTCTTCTGCCGCTTATCCAGGGTTGGGTCGTGGGGACAGCAGGGAAGCCCAGACTTCCCTCTCCCCAGTCCCAGACACTTCATCTAGCTCTTCCCGGGGGATCCCGAGGCGTTCCCAGGCCAGCCGAGAGACATAGTCTCTCCAGCGTGTCCTGGGTCTTCCCCGGGGTCTCTTACCGGTGGGACGGGCCCTGAACACCTCACCAGGGAGGCGTCCGGGAGGCATCCTAACTAGATGCCCGAGCCACCTCATCTGGCTCCTCTCGATGCAGAGGAGCAGCGGGTCTACTCCGAGCTCCCTCCGGATAACTGAGCTTCTCACCCTATCTCTAAGGGAGAGCCCAGCCACCCTACGGAGGAAGCTCATTTCAACCACTTGTACCTGTAGGAACGAAGATCGAATGGTAAATCGAGACCCTCTAAGAGTCCATAAGTGACCTAAAACAGTCTGATTCACCTTTATCTTATTTCCAGAATGAATCTTGTGACAGAAATATAACGCTCTTTAAAACCTCACAGTGAAAGTTTCACACAGTAATTACTGAATGTTGAGAAACACTTCTAATCACCACAGATGTGTGAGATTATTTAGTGAGTCAGGTATCTGTGCAGACATGATGATGGATGCATTAAAAGGAGACAAAGGGCCTAACAGCCTCCATAAATACAGGGTTGATATTTATGTTGTGACACTGGATGAATGTGAAGAGTTTGATACATGAATTTAAAAAAAACACATCAGACATTAATTATTAGTATTAGTAGTGTTTTTGAAACATGTGTGGAGGAGATCTTTAACTTCTCCACATATGACCAGAGTCCTGCATTATAACAGCAATTTAACAAACTACAGAAAGTCAGGTGACATCAGGTGGTTTCCCATCAACAGCTCAGAGGAAGATTTATAGTTTTTCCAGAGGGGGCGCTGTCACACCTCTGACATCTCTGTACAGATAAACTCAGGTATCAATCAGCAGTGAGTCACAAACACTAATAAACAGCCGACTACATTAATTATATAAAAGATTTAATATTTAGCATCTTGCTTTGTTTGTATGGACAAAGGTGAAAAAGTCAGTTTTTTCAAAATAAAAGTAAATGCTATAATCTTTAATGCTTCAAAAAGTAAAAGTGAGAATAGAAACAGAGGATGAATCGTGCCAACAGCAAAATGAAAAACAGTATCAGGTGTCCAAACATCAACAGAGGTGTTCAGTTTCTCTTTGGTCGAGCAGTTTTCAGCGTACACAGTTTCACATTAGTTCAGAAGCTTCTAGCTTGTAGGACACAGCTGAGCTGAGCTGATGTTAGTGATGAAGAAACTGCCTCGTCTTCCTCATGTTGGGGTTTTATTTCTTTTTTTCAACCCCAGAACATCCACACAGAACAAAAGAAGAAGAATAACACATTACTGCAGCCCTACAAGCTCCAGAGTGCTGATCTGTAGCTGACAGTGACCTCTGACCTCCCAGAAAGTCAACACATCTCTGCACTTTATATTACATTAGCCTACAAACCAGCACACATGTTATATTACACGTATTATTACTGTATATGTTTTATAATATGACTTCCATGCACTGACAAAGCTAACAAACCCATAATAAAGCCTCGCAGTTTAAAGATAAAGCCCCTCTACAACATGCTAACACAAGCAAATGATACTTTCACTTTCATTCATAACCTGTTTAGATCAATTTAACCCAGATTTAAGTGACGTTGATCTCATACTGAATTCTCATTGGCTCAGATGGAGGCTGAAGTGAGCGCTGCTGCCAGTCCAACTCTCAGATCAGCGGTGTGGCACATAGGAGGAGCAGTCTCTGTGTGTCTGTGGATAAAGAAGCATAGCAATTGACAGTAAAGTTGTAGATAATGCAGTTCAGAATGAAGATCTTGGTTTTTCTGGTCCTCCTGGGTCTACACAGCGCAGCAGCAGGTGAGTTAATATAGTTGTTTGTTTTTAGTCTGTTGATGGTTTAATAAAAAGCTTTATATCTGTAGACATGGTGATACTAATTTAAGGTTTCAGATGTTTATTTCCCTGACTTCCTTGTAGATTATAGAAATGTTCCCAAAGTCACAAACTCATTATGTTAAAGTTCTTCAGGCTACTTTAACACAATAATTAACTACAAACTACTTTCTTTACTTAAAGTTCACTTTAAATCCAGTCTGTACAACGCGTTGATTAATGTCTATTTTTTTTTTCATCTATCAGTTTTTTGGCCAGATTTCCTTTATTTCTGAAAAGAGGATATTAAAACGTATATTTTTTTCTTCCTGTTTTTAAATCAAGGCCATTATGTGATGTTATAATATTTTAATAGGATCTTTTAGATAGACTCGGTCCGAGCTCATTCTTGACAAAATGCAGCGCATGAATAGTCCAACACACACTTAGATAAATAAAGAAAACAGAGAAAATATAACTGAATACAACAAAACACATTTTAAACTACACTTTAACGCAGTTGTAGCTACTTTATTTTATTAACGTTGAAGTTGTTCATGACGTCATTTTCCCCAAACAACAATAAAATCTACAGACTGCTGAAGGTTTTTATTAGTAACCAACATGAGTCAGCAGATGGCGCTGTGTTCATAGATATTGATGCTGAAGACAAACAACTTCCTGCTCTGATGGCACAATATTTAATATCATTCACTAATGATTGTAAACTAAAAAAACTAAATACATCATTTATTTTTTGAGTTTAGTAAGTTTTGTGATTTTACAATATTATGTCTTAATCTGTAATTTGGTGATCAAATAATTGTTAAAGAGATTTTTTTTTTAACAAAAATTAAAAAATGTATTGTTTTACTTACATTTCTTGGACACAAACTGAATGTCGAGATTTTTGTTTGTTCATTTTTTGTTTTTGTTTTTTTTGCTTTAAATAATGACAAACTAACAGTGAAATGATGGAGAGACTGATATATAGTTAGTCACGGGTTTGTGGTTTCACATTTCAAACTAAAACAATAATGAGCAGCAGACGCTACTAATGATGCATCCTGAAGAATAAACGTCTCCACTAACTGGAAACTAAACTGGAGTTTAATTCACACTGAAAATAAATCCAGCAGGAGAAAAAGAAAACTAAAATACATCTATCAATGAAAGTCAGACATGTGAATCATCTGATGTGTCAATAAGTGACTGCTTTCATATTTTATTTCAGAATAAATGTGTTCTATGGACTCAGATTTGTGTCAGAATGATCTAGCAAAACTTTTTAAAATAATAATCTGAGAGAGAATAAAAATCATCAAAGCAAAAAAAAAAAAAAGTAATCTCAAACATAAAACTTATATCTTACAAACCAATTATCTGTGTAATCATATAAACTATTGATCAGAGAGCTGGGAGAGCATCCACAAAGCTGCCAGTGAGAAAGAAAAGAGGAAACTGTAACAAAACAACAGAACAAAAGGAAATGTTATGAAAACAGCAAAAGACCAATAGTTTACCAAAGTTTTATTTTTAAGATTACTTTTTTTACATTTTTGTTTGACATTTAAAAAGTTTTGCTTGATCATTCTGACACCAATCTGATTCCATAGGACGATGTACTGGAGCTTCTTTTGATTCTGTGTACAGTTTAATTAATCAATTATTGATACAACAGAGATTATTATTATTATTTCAGAATAAATGTGTTGTTCAGAGATTTTGTGCACATAAAATTATTTTATTTGATGTAAAAGTTATTCAAAAACTTTAACTCATAAAACTGAAATGATGATATGAACTTTTTCTTACAGTGACTCATTCTCTGAAGTATATCTTCACTGTGTCCTCTCGAGTCCCAAACTTCCCAGAGTTTGTGACTGTCGAGATGTTTGATGATATTCAGGTTGGTCACTATGACAGCAACACCACGGGAAAAGAAACCAAACAGGACTGGATGAAGAGATTCAAAAAAGATAATCCACAGCTCTGGGAGGGGGAGACTGAGATCCATAGGGGTAACCAGCAGCTCTTCAAAGCCACCATTGAAACTTTAAAGCAGCGTTTCAACCAAACTGGAGGTTTGTTAATGTTTTTACTGTTTACTGATAAAATGTTCATGCTTTCATTCTGTTTTTTGGATAGTTGTTAACAATTATGAACACACACACACACGCACACACACACACACACACACACACACACACACACTAAGAAAGTCTCCTTCAGTGATAAACATGTCAAATAAACAGGACTAGTGGTTTCAGTGAAATTCACTTCATATACAATCTAATTCTAATTAAAATAAATCTATTTGTTGGTATATTATTTTTACACAACATCTCAGACGTTGCTAAAGAATAACTTAAAAGTAATGTAACTAATAGTATAATTGTACCTTCTACAGGAAGTAATTAAGTGAAGTATATTTTTAAAGTAATGAGTAATGTGTAATACATTACAGTTTTTGAGTAATGACTCCAACACTGATGACAGCTGACTGTCTCTGTCTCTCTATCAGGTGTCCATATTTTCCAGCAGATACACGGCTGTGAATGGGACAATGAGACTGGAGAGATTAATGGATTCTATCAGGATGGTTATGATGGAGAAGACTTTATATCATTTGACCTGAAGACAGAGACATGGATCGCTCCAAAACAACAGGCTGTTATCACCAAACTGGAGTGGGAGAGGGCTGGTGAAGGAAAACGCTTGAAGAACTACTTCGACAACAAGTGCGTTGACTGGATAAAGAAGTATCTGAACTACGGGAGGAGCTCTCTGATGAGAACAGGTAGAATCACATGACCTGATGTAGTTTCATGAACACAACAATGTTAATGTGCCTCCTCTGTTTCTAACTTACAGTAACATTACAATAAATATGAACCAACACACAGAGACCTGCTGAGTCTCGGTTTACACACATTTCTCTTTCATTTTCTCTCTGTCACTTTTTCCACATCGTTACCACTTTTCTCAATTTTCTGTCTCACTGTCCTCCTAATCTAGCTTCTCACTCCTCACCTCTCTTCATCTGTATTTCTTCTCTGTCCCTCCCTCCTTTTCTCAACCACTCTTCAATGAGGTTTATTTGCATGTCATATATACTTTATATGTGTGTTAGTAATGCATTTAAATACATCACATCAATCAGGGATGATGATAATAATATACTGTAAATAATAATAAAGAAACTATAAACTGTTTTTGTCTTTACTCTCCAGAGCTTCCCTCAGTGTCTCTCCTCCAGAAGACTCCCTCCTCTCCAGTCAGCTGCTTCGCTACAGGTTTCTACCCTGACAGAGCCGAGATGTTCTGGAGGAAAGATGGAGAGGAGCTTCATGAGAACGTGGAACTTGGAGAGATCCTCCCCAACCATGATGGATCCTTCCAGATGAGTGTTGACCTGGACCTTTCATCAGTCAAATCTGGAGACTGGGGGAAGTATGATTGTGTGTTTCAGCTCTCTGGTGTGAAGGACGACATCATCACCAAACTGGACAGAGCTGTGATCAAATCCAACGAAAGTAAGACTAGGATTAGAAGTAATGAATATGGAAAAGCAGATTTTAGAGTAACAATATATTTTTATGTGTTTTTATTTGTTTCATTCATCCATTTTTTATGAATAATTTACTTCTCAGGTCAGTTGTAAAGCGATTGATGTGACCCACCTACTGTATGTGACCACTAAAAATTAAAATGATTTTCTTAATTTAGTCATAGAAATTATTGTTGACCACCACCTATTTATTTGTGCCGTCTGTCCACTGTGAACTTTGATGAATACTGAACAATTTCAATAATGAAACATACAAAACTAAAATATTAAACACTTGTTATTTTACCACATTTGTACATTTATTTTTATTAAAATAATTTTTTAGACCATGTGTAACCACAACTGAGAGATTATAGTAGCTTTTCTGCATTCATGTAATCTGATAACAGTTTTCAGTATCTTTTATTATGCTCACACAGGGCTGAAAATATGATACTAAAAAAACTTCCAAGAAAGAAACCAACACTGACATACAGCTAAATGAAGAGAGTAAAGGCAGACAAGAATATAAGCATAAATGCAGTTATTGTGTGCAAACAAGTAATATGAAAGACAAAAAAAAAGCTGAACACATACATATATTGTCTATATACAGCTTAAATTGTTGTTATTATTATTATTTTATATACAGGATTATTGTCTGCTTGGATGTTCTTCCCCTCTAGCCGCCTTCATTTATTCAGGTTGTGACTATTTTTTTGTTGTTCTTTGCTCAACAGAGGACATGACCATCATCATCATTGCTGCAGTGGTGGTTGTTGCTCTCGTCCTCATTGGTGTCACTGTTGGAGTCGTGATTTACAAAAAGAAGCAAGGTGAGACAAAAACAGAATTTTCTCATTTATTAATTTCAGTTCTTTGATTTTAGACTTTGAGTTGATGCTTCTTATATCTGTGCCTGGTTTTGCATCCCACAAAGACCATAGTATGATGATCTATGTATATATAGGAAAATAAATATCAAAGGATCAGTTTATAAGAAAGGATTATATTTCTTTGGTAGAAGGTGTTAAAGATATTTTGGTATTTTGGTATTTGTTAGAGCTGAACTGATTTGCCCTCGCTTTACCTTTTTTTTTTTAGCCCATTGCCCTCCTAGTCCTCGTAAGTAAAACATTTTTATTCCTTTTAACCTGACTGACCCTTTGCACTCTGCTGCAGATTACATATTTCTACATATTCTACAGTTCAGTGTTTGATAAGTAGACTGACTGGTTTCTGACTTTACAGCCTCTGACTGTAGCTCTGAGGTCAATGTGAAACTGAATCCACAACCTGAATGACAAACACACCAACCTGCACAGTGAGTTATTTTACTGTTTGAATACTGTTTATAGCTCTTGTTAAACAAAGTTACCTCAAACTATCCACCAAATAACGTCATTAGATTGTTTATTTATTCAACACAAAAAAGTCTGTGAAACTTTGCAGTTGTAATTTGTTTTTACCTAAACAAATATGATAGATTACAGAGCCCCTCTGGTGTCATGGTAAAAAAAAAAGAAGTTCTGGCCACAATATAGCTATAACGTGCGCCCGAAATACTAATTCATGGCAACGAAATACTAATTCGTGACTTAACTACTGAACTACTGAATGTGTCTGTAATGTTCTCTGGACATTTGTCCTTCAATAAAATCTCGGAAGATCAAAAGTTCACTATATTATTGATTCACTATATTATTTAAACCATTATGTTAAAACTTTGATGATGTTTGTGCTTGGTCCTGATTTGCTGAAGTCCGTTTTACACTGCTATATTACAGCTAATAAAACCCTGATAAGAAAATTGCGCAATCCTTTATTACCACTGATAATATCTGATCAATCATCAGATCAAATCATTCAGCTGCATCAAGTTTAAAGTTTCAAAGAGCAGCTGTGGAAGCCTAATGATGCAAAAAGTAAAATGAGTCACACTACCAAATTATAACACAATTTATATGTAGTTCTACGTGTGTATTTATGTGATACAGGATTTGTGCAATTTACTTTTATTTCTGTGTTTTTTTTATTAGCAATATGTTTTAATTTGTGATAATTGGATTCTTTATTTAATTTATATTTATATATTAGAATTGTTTATATTCTTTATAATTTACTTTTTGGTATTTTAGAGATTAGATTAGATTAGAGATTATCAGGAGGATACTTTTTGTATCTAACTTTTGTATTTATGGTTGTTATTTCCATAAATACCAAAATGATCCATCTATCAAATATCTATATGGAGAAACCTTCTACAGTGCTGCATACTGCATATGATAATTACATATTTAGAAAGTAGAACTAAAGTGATTCATTACAAGATGATTAGTTAAAACACTTCAATTCAATTTATATTTTTTGAATTGAATTGAAATGTATCATGGATACATGTATTTCCTCATTGAAGTTTGTAAAAAAATATAGTTAAAATCTCGTTCTCGTGAACCCAATATTGTGTCTTGTCTTGTCTCGTGAGCTGAGTGTATCGTCACACCCCTAATATTAATATTATTAATTAGTATTTTGTACTTATTTCTTGGCCACAAATTAGTATTTCGTGCGCACGTTATAGCTATATTGTGGCAACAATTTATTTATGTTTTTGACCATGACACCAGAGAGGCTCCGTAATAGATAGATAAATAAGAAGATAAATATGAAGCTTTCTTAAATAATCTTATCAAAAAAGGAGCAGAAACCTTCACATGAGAGGGTCAGAAAAGGGTTTTATTTAAAAGTTTATATATTTATATATATATATAATGAGGTAAAAAGAAGTGATGGTAGTTAAAATGTATTGGATATAAATACTTCAGTGACTCAATCATTGACATTTTAGGTCTGTATGATCCATCTTAGATATAATAGGACAGATGTGTGGTTTTGTGAACAATTATGTGATTATGTTATGTTATTCACTGTTTCATGTAATTATTTTCTTTCTGTCGCTTTAGGTTTACAGAGGAATCGTGCACTGGAACGAAGACAGATCGCAAAGTCTTCAGTTCATCTGTAAACTGAATAAATTAGTTTTAATCATTCATGTCATAAATTTAGAATTACAGTTGGAGAGTTCAAATCTGGTCAATCTTATAGTTTGTGATTACTAATATTTGTAAAACCAGGTGTGTCAGACAACCAAAGCATCATAGTGCTCTTCATACATACACAATAATAAATAATACACAATATCCATAGTTTTTCTGGTGGTGGGTTTTACCTGGTAAAATCAAGCAGACACACACACACACACACACACACACACACACACACACACTTTCCAGTGATATAAAATTGAATATACAGTGATAAAGGGTTAAATACACACACTCAATATTGTTTTCCAGTTGTGTAAATAGTTTTAGATTAATTAGTAATAATTTATATGTTTGGTGTTTTATTAATTAACGTTTTTTCCATATCTGTCTGTTAATCAGTTAATCAGTCTTTTCCTTATTGTAATATTTTAATTTAAGTTTGTTTAGTAAAAGAGACATGGGTGTTCTTTTCCAGAGTTTCTATAAACATTTAAGATGTTGAATAATAATACTTAAAATCACTTAAATTACAGATGATAAAGACACATTTTGTTGCACTGCTGTTTGATTTCTTTTGTATTTTGTGTTGATTTTTTTAATAAAATCTCCAAAATTCCAAAAGTCTGTCTCTTTCTGTAAATCCACACATAATGTATCTTTACTCATATGTGACTAGTTACAGTATTATCACAAACTCAATGAACATGGCTCCAACCTTAGTAAACAAAAGCTTAGTAAAAAAAAAAGGTTGTAAAAATGTTTTGTGTAGTTTGTATTTGATCTGTTATTAGACTTTGCAGATCTTAACACCTCATATGGGGACAATGGTTTTGTTGTTACTGTGTACAATAATTATTTCGACTGTAATAACCTTGACATGAGTCCATGACGATTGTTATTGCGGTTGTAGTTTTCAGTTTGTCCACTAGATGGTGCCACAAAACAGCAGGACCGCTGAGTCTGTTTACTGTATATTAATATAAATGTTTATATACTGTCCATTAGTGAGCTGGAAAAATAAGAACTTTATAATAAGGTTTAAATAAAATTATACACCCGAGTAAGTAGATTTATCATCAAGTATTGTTATTTTTATTATTTTTATTTTTATTCAGGAGTGTTTTAACCCAGATTTAAGTGACGCTGGTCTCATACTTAATTCTCATTGGCTCAGATGGAGGCTCAGGTCCAACCCTCGGTTAAGCAGTGTGACTCACAAGAGGAGCAGGCTGTGTGCCTGGATTAAAAAAACATCTCCGTTAACAGTAAACATGTGGATTATGTAGTTCAGAATGAAGGTCTTGTTTTTTCTGATCCTCCTGGGTCTACACAGCGCAGCAGCAGGTGAGTTAATATATGTTTTTGGGTCGGTTGATGGTTTAAGAAAAAAGCTTTATATGTTTACACATGGTGATACGAATTTAAGATTTCTTTCATAGTATTTAATGTGAAGTTCCCTGACTTCTTTTCAGATTGTATTAGTGTTTAATACAATCTAAAAAAGGAAGACACTACCACGGGGCTGCTGCAACTATTACAGTTGATTTGGGGTACATCTCATTATTAAAATAAGAAGTTAAATAATCTATGTTTCATCACAGCAGTGTATATTAATGCGCCATCTATTGTCATATTTAGGTATTGCAACAACCAACATATTACAGGACTGAAGACACAATAACATGTGTTGGAACTTGAATGGCTACAGAGCAGAAGGCAGGGCTGGAGATAATTCAACCATCAAGTTAAACAAACAAAGTCTTAATTCCCAGGCAGAGAGAAAGAGAGAGAGTTTGGTGATCAAATAGTTGTTATTGTTTTTTCACAAAAGAATTACTAATGTGCAATAATAGACTGGTTTAATATTTTATTTCAGACTATATGTGATTTTTGCATCAATTTAATCAATTAATGATTGATATAACAGAGATTATCAGGAGGATGTACGGTAGCTTCTTCAGATTCTGTGCACAGAAAAGTATTTTACTTGATGTAAAAGTTATTTATAAAACTGTAATTCAGAAAACTGAAATAATGACATGAACGTTTTCTTACAGTGATTCATTCTCTAAAGAATATCTACACTGGGTCCTCTCAAGTCCCAAACTTCCCAGAGTTTGTGCTGGTTGGGATGGTTGATGATGTTCAGATAAATCACTATGACAGCAACACCAGGAGACTAGTACCCAAACAGGACTGGGTGAACAGAATCACAGAAGATGATCCACAGTTCTGGGAGAGGGGGACTTTCAGATGTTTGGGTCTCCAGCAGTTCTTCAAAGGCTACATTGAAACTTTAAACCATCGCTTCAACCACACTGGAGGTTTGTTTATGTTTCACTGTTTAATAAAATGCTGAGATCTCACTCTGGTTTACTGCAATCTGTGTCTCTGTCTCTCTCTCAGGTGTCCACATTCTCCAGTGGATGGCTGGCTGTGAATGGGACGATGAGACTGGAGATGTTAGTGGATTCAGACAGGTTGGTTACGATGGAGAAGACTTCCTATCGTGGGATGTGAAGACAAATACATGGATCGCTCATAAACAACAGGCTGTTATCACCAAAAACAATTGGAACAATAACAAAGCACATCTAGCATATTATAAGAACATCCTCACCCAGAGGTTCCCTGACTTGTTGAAGAAGTTTGTGAACTACGGGAGGAGCTCTCTGATGAGAACAGGTAGAATCACATGACCTGATGTAGTTTCATGAACCCAACAATGTTAATATGCCTCCTCTGTTTCTAACTTACAGTAACATTACAATAAATATGAACAAACACACAGAGACCTGAGGCCTGGGGCCTGTTTCAGGAAGCAGGTTTAACTAACTCTCAGTTAAAACCTTAACTCTAGGTTGACCAACTCTGAGCTGTCAAACTTTGAGTTTTCGGTTTCAGAACAAGTGTTAAAAGTTAGTTCAATCAACTCTGAGTCAAAGTAACTCTGAATGAAGCTTCTACATGAGGAGATACCAAGCCCTCATCAATGGAGCACGGATAACATGATTCACCATGACAACAAGAGAAACAAAGGGCTCAGTCCTCCCACTTCTCCCCAAAGGAGTTAGAAATAGTAATGAATACATGCAGATGATGAGTATATTTAAGAAAAGACAGTCAACAGTGAGTATTAATGAAAAAAAAAGAAACATTTTGTCTCGAGTGGTCGACTTATTCAACATTTATATTCCGTGTATGTGTGTGTGACACATTTAATATTCATGCAGACCCCAACAGGTACAAAACGTAGGCCTACTTGGCAGCAACTGAATATGAAATATAAAAATATAGCTCAAACAAGTAAGGTATTGATTACAAGCAATTGTGGTGTTGTTTAGCCTGCCCTACCTCATTAAACAACATTTAAATGCTACAGTCAACATGTGATATATATTTCAGTAGTTGATGAAATCTTCTAAGCAAAAAAGAAAGTCAATTTTTCAGCCATCCCAACACTGCCAGTATTTAATATTGTCTATTAGAAAGCAAGACCTATGCCTTTATACATACAACACTACAAACGTGTAAACGTTTCAGTGCAATAGTCAAACTTAGTTTTATGTTTGGGAACTTTCACCTTAATTTAACAGTAGCTGGTATAGAGGCCAAGAGAGAGAGAGAAAGTTCCTCACTGGTATCGAACCAGCGACACTGTCACTATGAAGCATGCACAGTAACCACTTGGCTATCAATCACCTTCAAATATTGCATTTGTGACAGCCTGACAGACGGTTGCCTTGGAAACATGAACTTGAACAGAGAACTTATTCTGAACTGAGAGCATGTCCATGTGGTGTCGTACAGACGATATGAGGGCTCAGAATATTGTTCAGATAAATTATCGATTGTACAGAAAAATGGCAACACTCAAACAGAACATCATCAGAGAATGATAAAACATCCCAGCAGGGTCTGATCACCCTCTGACGGAGATTTGTGCTTCAAATTTGTGCTTCAATATTAACTGACTCTTTAAGAAAAGGACACGCCATGTCTGACAGCTCCTTCAGTCTGCGGGCTTCAACTAAAAAGGAGGAGAAACTCAGGGTTAGTTGAAGAAAACCTGCCAGCGAGCAGGTTAGGTTCACGGAGTATGTTGCCAGGGTAACTGACTCAGAGTTAAGCTGAACTGGCTTTGTGAAACCGAAAAACCAGAGTTTCCCTCATCTCAGGGTTAACTAACTCAGAGTTTTCACTAAACCTGCTTTCTGAAACAGGCCCCTGTACTACGAAGCTGGATTTTCTCTTATCGAGGTAACTTCAGGGTTAACCCTGGGTTTTCCGTACTACGAAGCTGGTTCACTTCTTACCGGGGTAAATCACCATGGTAACTTATGCTGAACGGCTAACCTGCTCCGGAGCAGGTTATGTTCTGGATAAGAGATCAACGAGTACAAAAGCACCACCTCCTGACCAATCAGCTCTCTTAGAAAATGACCTGCCCATTCTTAAAAGATCCTGGCTGTCAACATTGGTGCGTGGATCGCGAGAGGAGCGCTTAGGAGAGAATGAGCTTTTAGGGATAGATGCAATTTTTTAATTGACGAAAATATATATTTGTAAAATAATCCTTGAGGCACATGAGGGATATTATTCTGTATGTTATACAGTTGGTTTGACATCATTCACTCAAATGGTTGAAGCGCATAATAGGTTTGTATTTTGAATGTTGAATATTAAACTAACTTAATGTCTCTTATGAAAG
This sequence comes from Scomber colias, assembly GCA_021039105.1. Classification (NCBI taxonomy): domain Eukaryota; kingdom Metazoa; phylum Chordata; class Actinopteri; order Scombriformes; family Scombridae; genus Scomber; species Scomber colias. Next base: position 22,163 of record JAJDFG010000141.1, read on the forward strand.
GAAGGGCACTGAGGAAGCGTTCTGCCCCAAACGTCTGTGCCGTAATAAAGTGACATTGTGTGATCAGAGTGCTGTCCGTTTATATTGTCCGATAAATTAATATTGTATAATCTCGTGAATTTACACATTAACAGAGTCGGCAATTTTCTGCCAGCATTCCTTCCTGGTTTTTGCTGCAGCAACAGTGTTGCTTTTGGCCTGGATGATGTTTTTGAATTCTTCATATTGTTGAAGAATAATTGTCTGCTCCTCCATGGTAAAGTAGTCTGCTCTGCAGGGTTTCTGCATGTTTGTGATTGGTCAGACGCTGCAAACACCTCCCCTTTATGTGAGCGCGCAGAGATCCAGATTGGAAAACCCTGGGTTGATTTACCGAGTTGATAACCAGCTTCGTAGTACCGCTTATCCTGGACTGCGAAGATCTGGTTAAGTCAACCCAGGTAACGGAGAGAGATCCTGGATAGGTCAATCCAGCTTCGTAGTACAGGCCTCTGCTGAGTCTCAGTTTACACACATTTCTCTTTCATTTTCTCTCTCACCTCTCTTCATCTCTCCCTGCCTCCCTCCTCCTTTACCACATTTTCTCTCACTCTTTTTCTATATCTATAACCACTCTTTCTCTCCATTTGCTGTCTCTTTCTCTTTTACTTTTCTGACTCTCACTCTCTCTCTCTTATTGTCTTTCTTCTCATCTATCTCTTCCTCCTCCCTCCTTTTCTCAAACACACTTCAGTGAGGTTTATTTTATACCGTATAATTGTTACAAATACATTGAAATACATAACATCAATCAGGAATGATAATATGCAGTAAATAACAATAAAAAACAACTATGAATTGTCTTTTATTTTATTTTTACTCTCCAGATCTTCCCTCAGTGTCTCTCCTCCAGAAGACTCCCTCCTCTCCAGTCAGCTGCTTCGCTACAGGTTTCTACCCTAACAGAGCCAAGATGTTCTGGAGGAAAGATGGAGAGGAGCTTCATGAGAACGTGGAACTTGGAGAGATCCTCCCCAACCATGATGGATCCTTCCAGATGAGTGTTGAGCTGGGCCTTTCATCAGTCACACCTGAAGACTGGAGGAGGTACGAATGTGTGTTTCATCTCTCTGGTGTGAAGGATGACATCATCACCAAACTGGACAAAACAACGATTCAGACAAACTGGAGCAAGACTGGTGATGGAAGAGATGGAGGTGAGAAACACATTTAGTTTACTTTCATCAGATTTGAATTGTCTTATTTGTGATTGATTAGGTTGTTTGTCTTCTTCAGTGGTTTCTTTAGTTGTTTGTCTCTGTTTTCTTAGTCATCTAGATTTTATTTGTCTCTTTGGACGTCAGAAGAATTCATGAGGAGTTTTTCATCTGTTTTATTTTTTCAAATGAAGGATATTTCCACATGTTAGAGCATCAAGCCTCCTCTAACATCTACTTCTTTATTTCTGTTTTCCCCTCACACAAGTGCTCTGACAGCAGTTGAAGGCACCGTTATTTATTGGATATTTACACAAGTTTCAATTTAGCCTGTCAAAGTATAATTATGTTAAACACTGTAACACAGTTTTCATCAGGTCAGTATTGTAATATAAATACTAAAATTCAAACAGTAATGTTTTACACGTCTGTGTTTCTGTTCAAACTAATGAGATTACTGTAAAACTTTGTGGTTTTAACTCCCAACACTGATTGTTCACTAAAACACACTCAGCATCAACATGTTTGTCTTCTTCTTTTGACTTCCTTTTGAAAACTTAAATGACTAAAATTGTGTTAATAAATACAATCTGAAACATTAAGTGATGAAAGAGTGAGATCTGTTTTGGTTCTTTTGGTTCTTCAGATTTCCCTCTTGGTGCTGTTATTGTACTGCTGCTCCTGGTAGTCGGCATCACTGGATTCTTCCTTTGGAAAAAGAACGAGAAGGGAAAGGAAGGTGAGAGACAAAAGATGTTTTTACTTCTATATTTTTACTTCACAGATGTATTTAACATATATGTCTGTGCTATTGTTTTGATGTTCATGTTGTTATAACATCATATATTTTACTTCTGGTGATAAAAAGTCCATACAGTGTAAATATTTTACAAACAATTAATAACATATTGTAATAATGACACAGATAGTGATGCTTTGTGTTCTTTCATAAATTGATGTCTTTGTGATGTTTTCTGTATTTCAGAATACAGAAAACATCTAACCCTGCTAACCCTAACCCTTTTAAATATTAAATGTGTGATAGTTTTATCTGATTATATTACATGACATTAAATAAAGATATTTTAGAATAATGAAAGATATTAAAACGTAAATATGAACAACTTGACAGAAAGGCAGATATTAGTAATTTGTCACTCATGTTCAGTTTTGTCTCTCATGATGAAACTCTTCATATCAAATCAAAATGCTTTTCTTTTTCAAAATACTGGATGACTGTGAGTACGTCATTGTGTCATTTCAGTTTAATGAACTAAACATTTATAATACTAAAAGTCTCAAACTGTTGTATTTTAAAGATGAAAACATAGTTCGGACATGAACTTGTGATCAGGGGTGAACTCAGTGATTTGGGGACAAACCCTGACTCAAAAACCTTTTTCTGAAATAAAACTATTAACTATTAAGAGTATATTCCTTCATACTACACAGGAAGGTAATTGTAAAGAGAGAGAAGTATTATTACCACAGTGTACTTCAACTTACTCTAATCTTAACAGTTTTATATAATTCTCGTTAGTTTAATGTATAATAATGCATCATATTTCAATAGTTGTGTTCTGTGAGTAAAATCTGAATGTGTAATTTAACCAACAACATTTTATGTGTCAGGTTATTTTTCGGGGTTCAACAAGTTAGAGTAGTAACATGAGTCAATATTTTTCATATCTAAACATCATAATACATCTAAAGCCCCAGACAGTTGCCTAACTTGCCTGTTGATAAAGTCCACCAGGTATCAAATGTTTTAGATTTAGGAAGTCAGTCTAATGAAGTATTTCTCAGTGTGAGTTCCAGTATGACTACAGAAAAATGTTGACATGTTGTGTTTTTATTATAACTCTGATGTGTGAAAAACAAAAATTCAACCAATAACCAAAATTAATGTACCCAGAAATACCTCATACTGAATGACATGAAACAGACTTCATTATATGAACACCAACAGACTGGTTTCATGTCGTCTTAACAGGAAACCAGCGAAGGTGAGAAGAGGAAGATTAACTTAAATAAATGACTGTGACCTCAAAACATATTTTTAACAGAATTTCTGCTTCTGGTTTAGAACAAAGGGCAAAATTTCACAAACCTTCTTTAATTGAAGACTGAGATTGAAATAACTGAACCTGTTGTTTCATCTTTCATCATTTACTGTGTTTACCTGCATTCCTGCTTCATTCCTGTGCTGCGACTGCTGTTAAATGCAGGTTGTCTTCTGTTAAACATGTGACACCATCATCAAAACACTAAATGAGGAAATATCTTTTGGAAGAATGGTGTTCATCCCTCCAGTAGAGTTCAGAGACTTATAGAATCAATACCAAGGAGCATTAAAGCTGTTCTAGCAGCAGGTGGTGGCCCAACACCTTACTAAGACACTTAATGTTGGGGTTTCCTTTAATGTGTCACCTGTCTGTATGAATAGGACAATGCAAAAAATCCTACAAATATAATGTTCATTGGTGTTTCCTTACATGCTTTTTAACTATTGATTTCTGTGTTAATTTAGTCAGTAACACTAGTAAAGACCTACATGTTTTCATTGTTTCATATACTACTGTACATTTAACAATATTAGTGTTTGCCTTGGGGAGTGAAAATCGGTCAGTCTGGTGATGTGTGTGTGACTCTAAACTGTGTTTCAATTGACTGTTCTAATTTCATCTTTCAGTGTAAAGAGAAGAGAGAACTGGAGTGATATGATCCACCTTCTTGGTCTTTGTGAGGACCCGATCAACAGCACTCTGAATCAGCTGCAGCTCTCTGATTGACTTTTTAAAAAGACCCATGAACACAACGTTAGAGCAGTTTAGTTTACTGAAGATAAATGCATCGACAAGTGTTTCCAAATCCTGTTGAGACATTGATATATTCTTGAAAGAGAAAAACAGAAACAGACGACTGAACAAAACTTGTCCTGGCCATTGGAACTACACTCATCACTTGTGGCTGCCTCAGTTGTAGCTCCTTTGTTATTATGTTTTTGATCAACTGACATGTTATATTTGCGGGACAAACATTTATACACTACAGTATTCATCCATAAGAGTATATATTTTTGTATAATTACATCTTTAAAGTATGTATGTATGTATGTATGTATTTTAAAATTCTTTATTACTTTATAAGCCTAATACACTAAAGTACAACCTTTAGTCACAGTCCTTTAAAGAGAATTAGTGTCAAAATGTCTCACTTCAATAAAATAATAGAAGTCTATCCTCCTATAAAGCTATTAACACCATTTCATTAATTACATTTGTGGTTTTATCTTGTGAAAATAAACCAGTTTCTTTAATACTGTCCAGTTTGATTATTACTACACATGTAATAAACACTGAATAACCTTTGACCTCGACCTAATGTCTGCAGAGACACTTTGTCGGTAACACAATGGTGTTTCTCTTGTTCTTTATTCCCACACATGGAGTAACACTGATTATAATTAATTAGACTAACCACTTCATAGTTTACTGGTTTACACCCGTACAGGATTGTTTAACATGTCATTCAAAAATAATTGGTACTAAAATGCTGCTATAACTGCCTCATCTCTTCTGGGAGGGCTTTCTAAAAGATTTTTGAACCTGTCTGCAAGGATTTGTTCACATTTGCTACGCCACAGTATCAATAGAGAATAATTTTTGTTCACACCAAACTGACCTCTTTATGGACCTAGCTCTGTGCATGGTCATGTCATCTTGAAACTGGAAGAAATCCTCAGCAAACTGTGGCCATAAAGAACAGTATTGTCTATAATGTGACTGTATGCTGCAGCATTAAGATTTCCCTTTTTTCCTAAGAGTCTCAAACCATTGAAAAAAATACCAGCATATGTTTGACCTCAGTGTACATAATTTAAACTTTTCAAATATACAGTACCAGTCAAAAGTTTGGACAGACTTTCTCATTGATTTGAATGGGAAAGTGTATCCAAACTTTTGACTGGTACTTTACATCACTAAAACACTTTCCTGGGTTTTTAATAAGGACACAGAAACACACTTTGGTTTGAATGAAATTATTTATATATTTGAATCTATTTTAAATACTATTAATTATTATTATTAGTAGTAAATATTTTCTGGATCATCATACTGTATGTCTCTTGCAGTACACTGGTCTGTCGTGAAACGGTGCAGTTTTACTTTCTTCCACTGGAGGGAGCTGAAGCCTGCATTTAAACAGAGCCGGCTGACTCCTCTGTTAAAGACAAACTCAGTGTAACTCCCATAAATTTAACATATATTTAATTCTGTTGTTTAATTCATTTGTTTATAGTTGATTACACTTAGTATAAAACCATACAGTTATAGTTACATTTACATTCGTTTTTTTGTATAGGCCTACATTCATCTATTCATACATTTTACTTGTGTTTCATGGATATTCATTGCAATTACATTATTAATGTTGTTGTTGCATTAAAATTCCACAGGGTGGCGGTAAATGCCCTTTTTCCAGTTGCTAAGCAGAAGACAGAGAAGGTGGGAGGGTAGTACGAGATATTACACCGCAGAAGAAGAAATCGGAGTGAGCATGTACATTGAGCTACTGAGAGGGAAAAGTTATTTTAATTTGCTATTGTCCCGAAGATACTTACTTTTTGTTTTTGGTTTGGTTGCCGAGGGAAGAAGGGAGGATTAATATTTTAAGTTGTTTAATTCTCCGGTGAGTGTAATTTTCTTTTTCTCTTTTTTAGCGCTAGCAAATGTTAATATAACGTGTGTATGCTAAAAACAAAACAAAACAAAAAAAACAATCGGAGAAACGTGTGTGACTGAGACAGAGGCACTGTAAAGCGTTTTATGATGTGAATTACAGGAATTGTAAGTTACTAATGCTGGCAGACATTATTGTCTCATGAGTCTTACTTTTTATTTATGGCCATGTTTGTATGTTTAGCATGTGAACTTGTAAGCCAGCAGTGACTATAGAAAAAATAGAAATAAAATAAGATCTCCACATTAATCTGCATACTGAAAGTAATAATTTGGTATTAACTAAGGTTAATTTATATGGTATGCAGGTTGTTTTTGTTTGTTTGTCGCTTTCTGAAGAAGAGGACGACTATGAACGTTTCCGGTGAGCGGGAGGTGCGTCTAGGATTCCTGCCGTTGCTTGAGAGGAAGGAGAGAGTCCAGCAGATGTTCTGGGACACGCTGGATTTCTACTTGAAGAATCAGATAAGCTCGAGCAAAAGAATAAAAGACTAAAAAAAAGGGGCCCCTAACCTAACAAAACTGAATTTGACTTACTGAGTAAAAAAAAAACCGAGGAGACATATTAACTTAACAAAACTGGACTTGCAAAGAAAAGAAAGACAATTATCTAGAGAGTGAATACAGAAGGATTATGAAGGAAACTGGTTGTGACACTACCTGAAGAAATAATTGTAAAGGTGGACACTTTAATGTAATTCTTTCTATTACTTTGATTTATAATTGAATTGAAATTTTATTTCTTAAAAAAGCAAACAAAGTGATGTATTTCAGTTGATCCATTAAATTTTTTTTTTTTTTTAAGATAACATCTTAAGGGGAAAAAATTCTTGGTTTATTCATTTATTTCATAATTTATTATTTTGTGGAATAAATTCATCTTTTCTATTCTCATGACTTGCATTTGTGTTTTGCTTACCATCCTCCTTATCGGGCCTATGTGTGTGATATTTATGTAACTGTTTGCTTAACAATTGGCTAATCTCATGTCAAGTAGTTGTTACATCAGCATTAAACTAAGTATCCATCATCATTGAGCTGAGAGAGTTTTAAAGAGAGTTCAAGCCTCAGAGGGTCAATCTTAGTTCCTTTCACTGCATCCATTTTTTTTTTATTGGTGTCTTAGTTCCTCCCACTGAAGATACAAGGAGAGAAAAAAACGAGGGAATATTTTTTTTCCCCAGAGGGGGGCGCTGTCACACCTCTGACATCTCTGCACAGATAAACTCAGGTATCAATCAGCAGTGAGTCACAAACACTAATAAACAGCCGACTACATTAATTATATAAAAGATCTAATATTTAGCCTCATGCTTTGTTTGTGTTACCGTGAAACAACAGTGAAGATGTGAGAGTTTCACAATAAAAGTATATTCTATAACGTGTTATGCTTCAAAAAGTGAAAGTGAGGATAGAAACAGGATAAATCGTGCCAACAGCAAAATGAAAAACAGCATCAGGTGTCCAAACATCAACAGAGGTGTTCAGTTTCTCTTTGGTCGAGCAGTTTTCAGCGTACACAGTTTCACATTAGTTCAGAAGCTTCTAGCTTGTAGGACACAGCTAAGCTGAGCTGATGGTAGTGATGAAGAAACTGCCTCGTCTTCCTCATATGTGGTTTTATTTCTTTGGTTTTCACTCTGAAGTAATGAAGATCTGATCTGTCCTGATGTTTAAAGTATTTTATTTCGAAACTTAAGTGTGGGTCTAAATCAAATCTTGGTGCTTTTTTTTTTATCACCAATAAAACTTTTGATCAGGACTGTTTTCAACCCCAGAACATCCACACAGAACAAAAGAAGAAGAATAACACATTACTGCAGCCCCACAAGCTCCAAAGTGCTGATCTGTAGCTGACAGTGACCTCTGACCTCCCAGAAAACACATCTCTGCACTTTATGACATTAACATACAAAATATTATATGTTATATTATAAGTATTATCATATGACTTAACACTCACTGACAAAGCTAAGAAACCAAACTAAACCCTCACATACCCTTTGTAACATGGGCTAAACAAACAAATATTAATTTCACTTTCCTTAATAACCTGTTTGGGTCAGTTTAAGTGACGCTGGTCTCACACTAAATTTTCATTGGCTCAGGTGAGCACATTAACCTCCAACCCTCAGTTCAGTAGCGTGACAGGAGGCTGTGAGGCAGTCTGTGTGTCTGGATAAAAAACATCTCTGTTGACAGTAAATATGTAGTTTTTTTCTTGCCACTGTTGCTCATGTGGGAATGTTGGGTCTCTTTAAAGTTAAAACCTGACGAGTTCGGTTTAGAACCTGCTCTATGTGGAAAGTGCCTTGAGATAACTTTGTTGTGATTTGGCACTATACAAATAAAGATTGGGATTGAGATTGATTCTGCAGTTCAGAATGAAGATCTTGGTTTTTCTGGTCCTCCTGGGTCTACACAGCGCAGCAGCGGGTGAGTCAATATAGTTTTTTCTTTTTTAAGTCGGTCGATGGTTTAAGAAAAGGTTTTATATCTGTAGACAAATACAAATTTAAGGTTTATTTCATAGTATTAAATGTTTAATTCCCTGACTTCTTTGCAGATTATAGAAATGTTTAAAAAGTCACATACTGATTTTCTTAAAGTTCACTTAAAGAAATCCAGTCTGTGCAATGCGTCTTTTTTCTGCTGTATTTCGTGAAAAGGTTTAAATGACCAATGATGATCAATGTCATGATTCATGACCTAAACAATGATGAAGGTAACATCTTCAGTCAGTGTGTAACTATCAATTTAGTGATATTAGTCATTACTTATTATTGTAGAAATTATGTGAATGTGTTAAACACTTTTCAGTCTTAAAGACGTCACTACATTTCATATGAAGTGTGTATAATTAACATCTACAGACTGCTGAAGGTTTTTATTAGTAACCAACATGAGTCAGCAGATGGCGCTGTTTTCATAGATATTGATGCTGAAGACAAACAACTTCCTGCTCTGATGGCACAATATTTAATATCATTCACTAATGATTGTAAACTAAATGACTGACATCAATCATTTATTTTGTTTAAACTTGCCAAATATCACAGATCTCATGTTCAAAATGACTTAATACTGAGTTTAGTAAATTTTGATCATGTTTGGTGATCAAATAGTTAACTATGTAAAATGTGTGTTAAGTTTTTGACTTTTTTGATACTCTTACACTCAAAAATTGTTCAGATCAGAAAAATGAAAGTAACTATTATTTAATGATGAAAAATGACAACAGTAATAGAAAAAAAACGAACCCACTTTTTCTAAACTCTATCAGATGTGCTGAAAACTTCAGGTACAATAAATGTAAGTTGTTGTCATTCACAGTTTACAGTATACGCTAAAACCATAATAGACATAATATAATCAAATATAAAATATTTAAATGAGCTGAATACAGAAAATAAAATTATACTCACATGCAGTGTATATCAGTCCCTACAGGAAAATGTGTGAATTTAATAATTAACACAAATGTTTAAAAAAACTGCAATATTTGCAACAGCTTGAAGTTTTGCTAAAGACAGCAACTTTTCTGCATGAAACGGCCAAATAATGTATTTTAAAAATAACATTATTCATCTTTATTTGCAATTGTTGCCAATTCCTGCAATTTTACTGCAAAAAAGTGAATAAAACATCACACATTTTAAAATAATCACAAAATTATTAAAAATAACTGAAATGATGGAGAGACTGATATAGTTAGTCACAGGTTTGTGGTTTCACATTTCAAGCTAAAACAATAGTATAACTAACTGGAAACTAAACTGGAGTTTAATTCACACTGAAAATAAATCCAGCAGGAGAAAAAGAAAACAAAAATACATCTATCAATGAAAGTCAGTCATGTGAATCATCTGATGTGTCAATAAGTGACAGGTCTAATATTTTATTTCAGAATAAATGTGTTCAGAGATCATCAGGAGGATGTACTGGAGCTTCTTTTGATTCTGTGCACAGAACTTTTTTTTATGTAAAAGTTATTTATAAAACTTTAAAACTGAAATGATGACATGAACTTTTTCTTACAGTGACTCACACTCTGAAGAATATCTACACTGGATCCTCTCAAGTCTCAAACCTCCCACGGTTTGTGGCTGTTGGGATGGTTGATGATGTTCAGATTGATTACTATGACAGCAACACCAAGAAAGTAGTACCCACTCAGGACTGGGTGAAGAGAATCACAGAAGATGATCCACCGTTCTGGCACGGGTATACTGATTTCTTTAGGGATAAACAGCAGCTCTTCAAAGACAACATTGAACATTTGAAGCCACACTTACAGCACTCTGGAGGTTTGTTTATGATGATTGGCTTCCATCCAGCCAATAACAGCAGAAGGTGTAGATGTTGTGTTTTGGTGTGTGTGGATCAGTGTGTCTCTGTGGTGAAGACGTGATATCAGCTGATGACAGCTGACTGTGCTGAGATCTCACTCTGGTTTACTGCAGTCTGTGTATCTGTCTCTCTATCAGGTGTCCATGTTTTCCAGTGGATGGTTGGCTGTGAATGGAACGATGAGAGTGGAGAGATTAATGGATTTCATCAGTTTGGTTATGATGGAGAAGACTTCATATCATTTGACCTGAAGACAGAGACATGGAAAGCTACAGCAAAACAACAGGCTGTCATCACCAAACACAAGTTGGACAATAACAAAGCTTTGATTGCATGGCTGAAGAACTACCTCACCCAGGAGTGCCCTGATTCGCTGAAGATGTTAATGAAGTTTGGGAGGAGCTCTCTGATGAGAACAGGTAGAATCACATGACCTGATGTAGTTTCATGAACACAACAATGTTAATATGCCTCCTCTGTTTCTAACTTACAGTAACATTACAATAAATATGAACCAACACACAGAGACCTGCTGAGTCTCAGTTTACACACATTTCTCTTTCACTTTCTCTCTCACCTCTCTTCATCGCTCTGCCTCCCTCCTCCTTTACCACATTTTGTCTGTCACTTTCTCCACATCTATAATCACTTTTTCTCTCCTATTTCTGTCTGTCTGTCTCTCACTGTCCTCCTCTCTTTCTAATCTAGTTTCTCACTCCTCACCTCGCTTCATCTGTATTTCTTCTACTCTGTCCCTCCCTCCTTTTCTCAACCACTCTTCAATAAGGTTTATTTGCATGTCACATAAACTGTTACTGTAAATACATAACATCAAACATGAATGATGATAATAATATACTGTAAATAATAATAAAGAAACTATAAACTGTCTTTGTCTTTACTCTCCAGACCTTCCCTCAGTGTCTCTCCTCCAGAAGACTCCCTCCTCTCCAGTCAGCTGCTTCGCTACAGGTTTCTACCCTGACAGAGCCGACATATTCTGGAGGAAAGTTGGAGAGGAGCTTCATGAGGACGTGGAACTTGGAGAGATCCTCCCCAACCATGATGGATCCTTCCAGATGAGTGTTGACCTGAACCTTTCATCAGTCACACCTGAAGACTGGAGGAGGTACGAATGTGTGTTTCATCTCTCTGGTGTGAAGGACGACATCATCACCAAACTGGACAAAACAGCGATTCAGACAAACTGGGTCAAGATTGGTGATGGAAGAGATGGAGGTGAGAAACAAATTTAGTTTACTTTCATCAGATTTGAATTGTCTTATTTGTGATTGATCGGGTTGTTTGTCTCCTTCAGTGGTTTCTTTAGTTGCTTGTCTAGATTTTATTTGTCTTTTTAGACGTCAGAAGAATTCATGAGGAGTTTTTAATCTGTTTTATTTTTCCAAATGAAGGATATTTCCAGATGTCAGAGCATCAAGCCTCCTCTAACATCAACTTCTTTATTTCTGTTTTCCCCTCACACAAGTGCTCTTACAGCAGTTGAAGGCAACATTATCTATTAGATATTTACACAAGTTACAATTTAATCTGTCAAAGTATAATTATGATCAACACTGTAACACAGTTTTCATCAGGTCAGTATTTTAATATAAATACTAAAATTCAAACAGTAATGATTTACACGTCTGTGTTTCTGTTCAAACTAATGAGATTACTGTAAAACTTTGTGGTTTTAACTCCCAACACTGATTGTTCACTAAAACACACTCAGCATCAACATGTTTGTCTTCTTCTTGTGACTTCCTTTTGAAAACTTAAATGACTAAAATTGTGTTAATAAATAAAATCTGATCCATTAAGTGATGAAAGAGTGAGATAAACTAAGTTAAATGTTCTGTTTCGGTTCTTCAGGTTTCCCTCTTGGTGCTGTTATTGTACTGCTGCTCCTGGTAGTCGGCATCACTGGATACTTCCTCTGGAAAAAGACCAAGAAGGGAAAGGATGGTGAGACAGAAAATATGTTTTTTACTCATCTTTTTTTACTTCACAGATGTATTTAATATAAATGTCTGTGCTATTTTTTGGTGTTAATGTTGTTATAACATCATATATTTTACTTCTGGTGATAAAAAGTCCATAAAGTTTAAATATTTGACACACAATTAGTTGTAATAATGACACAGATATTTACAATATTCTTCTTCTTCTTCTTCTTATCATTATTATTCATCATCATTGTATAAACAATGATGTTATTTATGACAGAAGTTTGAGGAAAATAAGTACCATCAGTTTAAATGAAGAGTGAATCCTATTTCTTTCTTTCTGAAATGATTTGTCCTTGCTTTGCATTTTTTCAGCCATGTCAGTAAAACTTTTTATTCTTTTTTTTAAAAACCTGACTGTACCCTTTGTAGTTGTTTCTGACATTACAGCTGCTGCCAGCGGCTCTGACAACTCTGTGCCACTGAATCCAGAAGCCTGAATAACAAACACACCAACCTGCACACAGTGAGTTACTTTATGTGGGATATGAACTGTTTACAGCTCTCAAGGTCACCTCAAACTATCTGCTAAATAATGTTATTGAATTGTTTATTTATCGACTACAAAAAAGTCAGTGAAAGTTCGTAGTTGTAAGTTTTTTGATTTTAAATTGGGTCTTGAACAACAAATATGAAACTTTTATAAATAAAGTTATAATATTAAGAAAGGAGCAGAAACCTTCACATGAGAGGGTCAGAGAAGTGTTTTATTAAAAAAAAAAGTTTTTGGAAAATGATTTTATAAAATGCAGATAAACGAGGTAAAGTATGTAAATACTTCAGTGACTCAATCATTGACAATCTTAGATATAATGTGACAGATGTGTGGTTTTGTGAACATTTATGTGAAGTATTTTATTCACAGTTTCATTCTTTTCTTTCTGTCTCTTTAGGTTCATGAATAAATTGAAGACAGATCTCAGATTCTTCAGTTCATCTGTAATCTGAATAAATTGTTAATAATCATTCATGTTATAAATGTATTTTTGGAGTTTAAATCAGGTAGATCTTGTAGTTTGTGATTACTAAAATGACAAACATTTTACAGGTATTATCAAACTTAAACCTGATGTTAAATTATTTTAATAATGTATTTTGAAACAAACAAACAAAATTAATTCTTCAATGATGGTAAACATAATTGCATTTTTATTTGGAGAGATGTAAAACCAGATGTGTCAGACAACCAAAGCATCACAGTGTTCTTCATACATGCGTGCTGGCTGGGACTGCCTCTCACCAGCAGATGCTGCTGTTGTTTTTTTGTGTCCTTTTTTTTGCAATAATAGCCAATAAGAATGATTTACAGAAGGTCAAATGGAAAACAGAAGTAAGTCTCACATGTTCAGAGGTCAGACATGTGATGATGAGTCTGCATGCATCCTTCTTTGTTGTTTATGGAAAGCATTACCTGTGAGTATTTCAATCATTAACATGCCTTTAAGTATTTTCAATAACTATTTTTGATTTGCAAGTGTTATTTTTCTGTTCCTACCAAGTCTGCTTTTCTTTGTCATCAGTTGGATGAACTATCTTTATTCATATATATATATACATATATATATATATATATATATTAATTGATAGGGTTAGACAAATACCTGTCTGATTATTTTATCTATAATCTGTTGATTGAGACCTATTTACTGTAGGCTATCTGTATATCTCTCCCATGATATAAAATTAAATATACAGTGATAGAAGGTTTTTCATATTGCCCGCCCCAAGCACTTAAATACACACAATCAACATTGTTTTCCAGTTGTGTAAATACATTCACTTGCTTATTTCTTTAAAATTAATCTGTTAAATATTTTAGACTAATCAGTAATAATGTACTGTAGCCTATGTGTTTGGTGTTTTTATTCATTGACAGAGTTGTGTTTTCACATCTGTCTGTTAATCAGTGTTTTCCTTGTTGTTATATTTTAATTTCAGTTTGCTTAGTAAAAGGGACATGGGTCATGTTTCTCTGTTGACTTTCTGTGAACATGTGATGTTGAATAATAATGCTTAAAATCACTTCCTCGGTTGCCATTTGATTCTTTTCCTGAAAAATCCTTAAACTATGAAGCTCAAATAATCAGACAAGTCTTCACTGGGTTTCCAGATACTTTTTTATTCAGTTATAAAAACCCTTATCTATAAAAGTTGTACACAAAATTAGATGTTACACTGTCATTCAAACAGCAGATTCTGTTTATGGACATTAGGAAACAAACATGATGTGACTCTGAGCTCTTTCTTGTTTCTCTGCTCATGTTTTTGGTCTCTGGAAGCTGATGCAGTGACAAAATAAAACATTTGCAGAAACAGCTGGACAGATGTGTTTAACTCACACAGTGAAGGAAAGTGATGCTTCTAGCTACGACTGTCACATGTTTAACAGAAGACAACCTGCATTTAACAGCAGTGGCAGCACAGGAATGAAGCAGGAATGCAGGTGTAAACCCCATAAATTTAACATATATTTAATTCTGTTGTTTAAGTCATTTTTTTATAGTTGATTACACTTAGCATAAAACTATACAGTTATAGTTACATTTCCATTCGTTTTTTTGTATACATTCATCTATTCATGCATTTACTTGAGTTTCATGGATATTCATTGCAATTACATTATTAATGTTGTTGTTGATTAATTCCACAGGGTGGCGGTAAATGCCCTTTTTCCAGTTGCTAAGTAGAAGACAGAGAAGGTGGGAGGGTAGTACGAGATATTACACCGCAGAAGAAGAAATCGGAGTTAGCATGTACATTTAGCTACTGAGAGGGAAAGGGGGGTCGTTTGGTTGCCGAAGGAAGAAGGGAGGATTAATATTTAAAGTTGTTTAATTCTCCGGTGAGTGTAATTTTCTTTTCTTTTCTTTTTTTTTTTTAGCGCTCGCTAATGTTAATATAACGTGTGTATGCTAAAAACAAAACAAAAAACAATCGGAGAAACGTGTATGACTGAGACTGAGGCACTGTAAAGCGTTTCATGATGTGAATTACAGGAATTGTAAGTTACTAATGCTGGCAAACATTATTGTCTCATGAGTCTTACTTTTTATTTATGGCCATGTTTGTATGTTTAGCATGTGAACTTGTAAGCCAGCAGTGACTACAGAAAAAATAGAAATAAAATAAGATCGCCACATTAATCTGGATACTGAAAGAAATAATTTGGTATGAACTAAGGTTAATTTATATGGTATGCAGGTTGTTTTTTGTTTTGTTTGTCGCTTTCTGAAGAAGAGGACGACTATGAACGTTTCCGGTGAGCGGGAGGTGCGTCTAGGATTCCTGCCGTTGCTTGAGAGGAAGGAGAGAGTCCAGCAGATGTTCTGGGACACGCTGGATTTCCACTTGAAGAATCAGATAAGCTCGAGTAAAAGAATAAAAGACTAAAAAAAGGGGCCTCTAACCTAACAAAACTGAATTTGACTTACTGAGTAAAAAAAAACCGAGGAGAGACATATTGACTTAACAAAACTGGACTTGCAAAGAAATGAAAGACAATTATCCAAAGAGTGAACACAGAAGGATTATAAAGGAAACTGGTTGTGATACTACCTGAAAAAATAATTGTAAAGGTGGACACTTTAATGTAATTCTTTCTATTACTTTGATTTATAATTGAATTGAAATTTCTTGAAACAGCAAACAAAGTGATATATTTCAGTTGATCCATTAAATGTTATTGTTTTAAGTTAACATCAAAAGGGAAAAGATCTTGGTTTATTCATTTGTTTCATAATTTATTATTTTGTGGAATAAATTCATCTTTTCTATTCTCATGACTTGCATTTGTGTTTTGCTTACCATCCTCCTTATCGGGCCTATGTGTGATATTTATGTAACTGTTTACTTAACAATTGGCTAATCTCATGTCAAGTAGTTGTTACATCAGCATTAAACTTAAGTATCCATCATCATTGAGATGAGAGAGTTTTAAAGAGAGTTCAAGCCTCAGAGGGTGAATCTTAGTTCACTTAACTGCATCCATGTCTCTCTCACTGGTGTCTTAGTTCCTCCCACTGAAGATACAAGGAGAGAAAAACACGAGGAGATATTTTTTTCCAAAGAGGGGCGCTGTCACACCTCTGACATGTCTGTACAGATAAACTCAGGTATTAATCAGCAGTGAGTCACAAACACTAATAAACAGCCAGCCACATTAATTATATAAAAGATCTAATATTTAGCCTCTTGCTTTGTTTGTGTTAACATGAAACAACAGTGAAGATGTTAGATTTTCACAATAAAAGTATATTCTATAACGTTTTATGTTTGAAAAAGTAAAAGTGAGAATAGAAACGGAGGATAAATCGTGCCAACAGCAAAATGAAAAACAGCATCAGGTGTCCAAACATCAACAGAGGTGTTCAGTTTCTCTTTGGTCGAGCAGTTTTCAGCGTACACAGTTTCACATTAGTTCAGAAGCTTCTAGCTTGTAGGACACTGTAGGGAAACATTCACCACATTTAGTCGCTGTAACACCAATAAAACCTTATTGTTTGATGTTGATATTTTTGATCTGGACTGTTTTCAACCCCAGAACATCCACACAGAACAACAGAAGCAGAATAACAACATTACTGCAGCCCCACAAGCTCCAGAGTGCTGATCTGTAGCTGACAGACCTCTGACCTCCCAGAAAGTCAACACATCTCTGCACTTCATATTACATTAGCATACAAAAGATGATATGTTATATTACATAATAACTAACAAACCCAACATAACCTGTTTAGATCAGTTTAACCCAGATTTAAGTGACGTTGGTCTCATACTGAATTCTCATTGGCTCAGATGGAGGCTCAGGTGAGTGTATTTACCTGTCCAACCCTCAATTAAGCAGCGTGACTCTCAAGAGGAGCAGTCTGTGTATGGATTAAAAAAACATCTCTGTTGACAGTAAAGTTGTAGATTCTGCAGTTCAGAATGAAGATCTTGGTTTTTCTGGTCCTCCTGGGTCTACACAGCACAGCAGCAGGTGAGTTAATGTCGTTTTTTTTTTTTTTTTAAAGAAAAAGCTTTATATGTTTAGCTACAAATAGTGATACTTTCATAGTATTTGATGTGAAGTTCCCTGACTTTCTTGCAGATTGTATTAGTGTTTAAAAAGTCACAAACTCATTATGTTAAAGTTCACTCTAAATCAAGTCTGTGCAACGCGTTCATTAATCTTATCTAAGTTTATCAGGACTTTTAGATCGACGCGGTCCGAGCGCGTTCTGGACAAAATGACGCAGCAAAACATGCTATAAATAAAGAAAATAGTGAACATATTTACCAAAATACAACGAAACACACTTTTAGCACCCAATAACGCAATAACGGCCGATAACGTCTTTATTTTGCCCGTTTTTTAATGTAATAAGCCAATAACGTAATAAAAGTCCTAAACCAATAACTTAATACATTTTTAAATCAATACCGTAATGATTTTTTACGTTATTGATTGGTAATTATATTATTGGCCTGTTTAAAAAAAACTTTCACAAATGTAATAACTGAAGCTGATAACGTTATAATATACTAATATCACTTTATTTAAGGTCAATTTATTGGATATGAAGTGTCAGGCTTTCATTGCATTTAGTCTTACTAGTGTGTCCTTTAACTATTTGCTTAAAAACCTGAGCACACACAAACAAACCCCTACACTCTCTCTTTCTCTCTATTTATTAGTTTGTTTAACTTGATGGTTAGAATGATCTCCAGTCCTTCCTTCTGCTCCTTAGCCTTTCAAGCTACAAATGAAATGGTAGCACACGTTTGCAAACACAGACAACTGTATGATGTGAAATCTTTGTATCTCACTCTTAAAGATATTAATTTCCTCCCTAAATCTTAAAGATTGTTTTCTTTCATAGAACCTATAATTGGCCACTAGCCACATTCTAGCACACATGTTGAAAGCTAATCAGTGATCTAATGTTCTTTAATGAACACAGTTCATTTTGTTGTTAAATATGATAATATTGGGGTAGTGGATGACTGTTGGCTAGTTATGTGAAAATTAATGGACAAATTGAATGGAAAATATGCAATAAACCTTCAGCAGATTAAAAGTGCCTTTCTGTCACTGCATTGGAGAGCTGCAAACGTGTTGGAACTTGAATGGCTACAGAGCAGAAGGCAGGGCTGGAGATCATTCAGCCATCAAGTTAAACAAACAAATAGTAATTTAGAGAGAGAGAGAATACTTTCATAGTGCCCATTTTCATGTCTTAATCTGTAATTTGGTGATCAAATAGTTGTTAAATTGAGTTGTTTAAGTAAAAATGCACTAATGTGCAATAATAGACTGGTTTAATATTTTATTTTAGACTATATGTGTTGTTCAAGACAGAATCATCATTCATATATATATCTGGAGCAATATTTTTACATCAATTTAATTAATTAGTGATTGACACAACAGAGATTATCAGGAGGATGTACTGGAGCTTCTTCTGTGCACAGAATATTATTTGATTTGATGTAAAAGTTATTTATAAAACTAATTCAGAAAACTGAAATGATGACATGAACTTTTTCTTACAGTGACTCACTCTCTGAAGAATATCTACACTGTGTCCTCTCAAGTCCCAAACTTCCCAGAGTTTGTGCTGGTTGGGATGGTTGATGATGTTCAGATATATCACTATGACGGCAACACCAGGGGACTAGTACCCAAACAGGACTGGATGAACAGAGTCACAGAAGATTATCCTCAGCACTGGGAGAGATACACTGCCAGATGTTTTGGTCTCCAGCAGCTCTTCAAAGGCTACAGTGAAACTTTAAAGCATCGTTTCAACCAAACTGGAGGTTTGTTTATGTTTCATTGTTACTGATAAAATTAGGTTTATGCTTTTATCATCATCATCATCATCATCATCATCACAAACACACACACACAAGACTAATAATGAATAAATGTCTCCTTCAGTGGAAGCTTCTGGAGCGGTGTGTTTGGCCTTGGTTAAAGGTCTGGCTAATGTGTAGTAACCAGTGATAGCCATGTGTGGCACTGTTGAGTTGCTTACCTGCTGAATGACTTGTAGCTGCAGAAGAAGTTTGATTAAACAGGTTGAGCTATGCTAATAGAAGTCTATCCTACTATAAAGCTATTAACACCATTTCATTAATTACATTTGTATCAGAGTTTTTATCTTGTTGAATAATGTTTTAATACTTTAATCGTTCCTGTTCCTTTTGACCTCAGCATGAAATTTCATTGTGAAAATAAACCAGAGTTTCTTTAATACCATCCAGTTTGATTATTACTACACATGTAATAAATTAATAAATGAGACATTGAATAACCTTTGACCTGGACCTAATGTCTGCAGAGACACTTTGTCAGTAACACAATGGTGTTTCTTTTGTTCTTTATTCCCACACATGGAGTAACACTGATTATAATTAATTAGACTAACCACTTCATAGTTCACTGGTTTACACCCGTACAGGATTGTTTAACATGTCATTCAAAAATAATTGGTACTAAAATGCTGCCATAACTGCCTCATCTCTTCTGGGAGGGCTTTCTAAAAGATTTTTGAACCTGTCTTCAAGGATTTGTTCACATTTACTACGCCACAGAATTAATAGAGAATAATTTTTGTTCACACCAAACTGATCTCTTTATGGACCTAGCTCTGTGCATGGTGTCATTGTCATCTTGAAACTGGAAGAATTCCTCAGTAAACTGTGGCCATAAAGAACAGTATTGTCTATAATGTGACTGTGTGCTGCAGCATTAAGATTTCCCTTTTTCCTAAGAGTCTCAAACCATTGAAAAAAATATCAGCATACATTTGACCACAGTGTACATAATTTAAACTTTTCAAATATACAGCAACACACTTTCCCATTCACATCAATGAGAAAGTCTGTCCAAACCTTTGACTGGTACTTTACATCACTAAAACACTTTCCTGGGTTTTTAATAAGGACACAGAAACACACTTTGGTTTGAAAATGAAATGATTTATATATTTGAATCTATTTTAAATACTATTAATTATTATTAGTAGTAAATATTTTCTGGATCATCATACTGTATGTCTCCTGCAGTACACCGGTCTGTCGTGAACCGGTGCAGTTTTACTTTCTTCCACTGGAGGGAGCTGCAGCCTGCTGTTAAACAGAGCCGGCTGACTCCTCTGTTAAAGGCAAACTCAGTGTAACTCCCATAAATTTAACATATATTTAATTCTGTTGTTTAATTAATTTGTTTATAGTTGATTACACTTAGCATAAAACAACACAGTTATACTTACACTTCCATTCGTTTTTTTGTATACATTCATCTATTCATACATTTACTTGTGTTTCATGGATATTCATTGCAATTACATTATTAATGTTGTTGTTGCATTAAAATTCCACAGGGTGGCGGTAAATTCCCCTTTCCCAGTTGCTAAGCAGAAGACAGAGAAGGTGGGAGGGTAGTACGAGATATTACACCGCAGAAGAAGAAATCGGAGTTAGCATGTACATTGAGCTACTGAGAGGGAAAAGTTATTTTAAGTTGATAAAGTTCTGTATTGCTATTGTCCAGAAGATACTTACTTTTTGTTTTTGGTTTGGTTGCCGAGGGAAGAAGGGGGGATTAATATTTTAAGTTGTTTAATTCTCCGGTGAGTGTAATTTTGTTTTTCTCTTTTTTTAGCGCTAGCAAATGTTAATTTAACGTGTGTATGCTAAAAACAAAACAAAAAACAATCGGAGAAACGTGTGTGACTGAGACTGAGGCACTGTAAAGCGTTTTATGATGTGAATTACAGGAATTGTAAGTTACTAATGCTGGCAAACATTATTGTCTCATGAGTCTTACTTTTTATTTATGGCCATGTTTGTATGTTTAGCATGTGAAGTTGTAAGCCAGCAGTGACTATAGAAAAAATAGAAATAAAATAAGATTACCACGTTAATCTGCATACTGAGAGAAATAATTTGGTATTAACTACGGTTAATTTTTATGGTATGCAGGTTGTTTTTTGTTTGTTTGTCGCTTTCTGAAGAAGAGGACGACTATGAACGTTTCCGGTGAGCGGGGAGGTGCATCTAGGATTCCTGCCATTGCTTGAGAGGAAGGAGAGAGTCCAGCAGATGTTCTGGGACACGCTGGATTTCCACTTGAAGAATAAGATAAGCTCGAATAAAAGAATAAAAGACTAAAAAAAGGGCGGCCCTAACAAAAGTGAATTTGACTTACTGACTAAAAAACCGGGGAGACATATTGACTTAACAAGAAATGAAAGACAATTATCCAAAGAGTGAATACAGAAGGATTATAACGGAAACTGGTTGTGACACTACCTGAAGAAATAATTGTAAAGGTGGACACTTTAATTTAATTCTTTCTATTACTTTGATTTAAAATTATATTGAAATTTTAGTTCTTGAAACAGCAAACAAAGTGATATATTTCATTTGATCCATTAAGTTTTATTGTTTTAAGTTAACATCTCAAGGGGGAAAAAAATCTTGGTTTATTCATTTATTTCATAATTTATTATTTTGTGGAATAAATTCATCTTTTCTATTCTCATGACTTGCATTTGTGTTTTGCTTACCATCCTCCTTATCGGGCCTATGTGTGATATTTATGTAACTGTTTACTTAACAATTGGCTAATCTCATGTCAAGTAGTTGTTACATCAGCATTAAACTTAAGTATCCATCATCATTGAGATGAGAGAGTTTTAAAGAGAGTTCAAGCCTCAGAGGGTGAATCTTAGTTCACTTAACTGCATCCATGTCTCTCTCACTGGTGTCTTAGTTCCTCCCACTGAAGATACAAGGAGAGAAAAACACGAGGAGATATTTTTTTCCAAAGAGGGGCGCTGTCACACCTCTGACATGTCTGTACAGATAAACTCAGGTATTAATCAGCAGTGAGTCACAAACACTAATAAACAGCCAGCCACATTAATTATATAAAAGATCTAATATTTAGCCTCTTGCTTTGTTTGTGTTAACATGAAACAACAGTGAAGATGTTAGATTTTCACAATAAAAGTATATTCTATAACGTTTTATGTTTGAAAAAGTAAAAGTGAGAATAGAAACGGAGGATAAATCGTGCCAACAGCAAAATGAAAAACAGCATCAGGTGTCCAAACATCAACAGAGGTGTTCAGTTTCTCTTTGGTCGAGCAGTTTTCAGCGTACACAGTTTCACATTAGTTCAGAAGCTTCTAGCTTGTAGGACACTGTAGGGAAACATTCACCACATTTAGTCGCTGTAACACCAATAAAACCTTATTGTTTGATGTTGATATTTTTGATCTGGACTGTTTTCAACCCCAGAACATCCACACAGAACAACAGAAGCAGAATAACAACATTACTGCAGCCCCACAAGCTCCAGAGTGCTGATCTGTAGCTGACAGACCTCTGACCTCCCAGAAAGTCAACACATCTCTGCACTTCATATTACATTAGCATACAAAAGATGATATGTTATATTACATAATAACTAACAAACCCAACATAACCTGTTTAGATCAGTTTAACCCAGATTTAAGTGACGTTGGTCTCATACTGAATTCTCATTGGCTCAGATGGAGGCTCAGGTGAGTGTATTTACCTGTCCAACCCTCAATTAAGCAGCGTGACTCTCAAGAGGAGCAGTCTGTGTATGGATTAAAAAAACATCTCTGTTGACAGTAAAGTTGTAGATTCTGCAGTTCAGAATGAAGATCTTGGTTTTTCTGGTCCTCCTGGGTCTACACAGCACAGCAGCAGGTGAGTTAATGTCGTTTTTTTTTTTTTTTTAAAGAAAAAGCTTTATATGTTTAGCTACACATAGTGATACTTTCATAGTATTTGATGTGAAGTTCCCTGACTTTCTTGCAGATTGTATTAGTGTTTAAAAAGTCACAAACTCATTATGTTAAAGTTCACTCTAAATCAAGTCTGTGCAACGCGTTCATTAATCTTATCTAAGTTTATCAGGACTTTTAGATCGACGCGGTCCGAGCGCGTTCTGGACAAAATGACGCAGCAAAACATGCTATAAATAAAGAAAATAGTGAACATATTTACCAAAATACAACGAAACACACTTTTAGCACCCAATAACGCAATAACGGCCGATAACGTCTTTATTTTGCCCGTTTTTTAATGTAATAAGCCAATAACGTAATAAAAGTCCTAAACCAATAACTTAATACATTTTTAAATCAATACCGTAATGATTTTTTACGTTATTGATTGGTAATTATATTATTGGCCTGTTTAAAAAAAACTTTCACAAATGTAATAACTGAAGCTGATAACGTTATAATATACTAATATCACTTTATTTAAGGTCAATTTATTGGATATGAAGTGTCAGGCTTTCATTGCATTTAGTCTTACTAGTGTGTCCTTTAACTATTTGCTTAAAAACCTGAGCACACACAAACAAACCCCTACACTCTCTCTTTCTCTCTATTTATTAGTTTGTTTAACTTGATGGTTAGAATGATCTCCAGTCCTTCCTTCTGCTCCTTAGCCTTTCAAGCTACAAATGAAATGGTAGCACACGTTTGCAAACACAGACAACTGTATGATGTGAAATCTTTGTATCTCACTCTTAAAGATATTAATTTCCTCCCTAAATCTTAAAGATTGTTTTCTTTCATAGAACCTATAATTGGCCACTAGCCACATTCTAGCACACATGTTGAAAGCTAATCAGTGATCTAATGTTCTTTAATGAACACAGTTCATTTTGTTGTTAAATATGATAATATTGGGGTAGTGGATGACTGTTGGCTAGTTATGTGAAAATTAATGGACAAATTGAATGGAAAATATGCAATAAACCTTCAGCAGATTAAAAGTGCCTTTCTGTCACTGCATTGGAGAGCTGCAAACGTGTTGGAACTTGAATGGCTACAGAGCAGAAGGCAGGGCTGGAGATCATTCAGCCATCAAGTTAAACAAACAAATAGTAATTTAGAGAGAGAGAGAATACTTTCATAGTGCCCATTTTCATGTCTTAATCTGTAATTTGGTGATCAAATAGTTGTTAAATTGAGTTGTTTAAGTAAAAATGCACTAATGTGCAATAATAGACTGGTTTAATATTTTATTTTAGACTATATGTGTTGTTCAAGACAGAATCATCATTCATATATATATCTGGAGCAATATTTTTACATCAATTTAATTAATTAGTGATTGACACAACAGAGATTATCAGGAGGATGTACTGGAGCTTCTTCTGTGCACAGAATATTATTTGATTTGATGTAAAAGTTATTTATAAAACTAATTCAGAAAACTGAAATGATGACATGAACTTTTTCTTACAGTGACTCACTCTCTGAAGAATATCTACACTGTGTCCTCTCAAGTCCCAAACTTCCCAGAGTTTGTGCTGGTTGGGATGGTTGATGATGTTCAGATATATCACTATGACGGCAACACCAGGGGACTAGTACCCAAACAGGACTGGATGAACAGAGTCACAGAAGATTATCCTCAGCACTGGGAGAGATACACTGCCAGATGTTTTGGTCTCCAGCAGCTCTTCAAAGGCTACAGTGAAACTTTAAAGCATCGTTTCAACCAAACTGGAGGTTTGTTTATGTTTCATTGTTACTGATAAAATTAGGTTTATGCTTTTATCATCATCATCATCATCATCATCATCACAAACACACACACACAAGACTAATAATGAATAAATGTCTCCTTCAGTGGAAGCTTCTGGAGCGGTGTGTTTGGCCTTGGTTAAAGGTCTGGCTAATGTGTAGTAACCAGTGATAGCCATGTGTGGCACTGTTGAGTTGCTTACCTGCTGAATGACTTGTAGCTGCAGAAGAAGTTTGATTAAACAGGTTGAGCTATGCTGCGCTCCTTTTACCTCAGAAGTTGGAACTGGGAATGTCGTCACACCCGAGTTTGTGTCATTCCAGTTTACAAGTTAGAAAAGCAGTTTTAGCCAGGTTAGCCACTGATAGCAATACCACTTAAACAACTATAAATACATCTTGCTGTATGTTGTTCATACTAACACTGCAGCAACATGTCCACAGATAATAGTTGGACAGTGCTCTGTGTGTACGACTGATTTATTGGGACAGGATATTACTACAACTTTCACACTGTTGATACATGGGGCTACCATCTTGGATTCAGGGCTGGTCAGGGGACGTTCCAGTTGAAATTTGGCCGTGAGTGGTTTCCATCCAGCCAATAACAGCAGAAGGTGTAGATGTTGTGTTTTGGTGTGTGTGGATCAGTGTGTCTCTGTGGTGAAGATGTGATATCAGCTGATGACAGCTGACTGTGCTGAGATCTCACTCTGGTTTACTGCAGTCTGTGTCTCTGTCTCTCTCTCAGGTGTCCATATTTTCCAGTGGATGCTTGGCTGTGAATGGGACGATGAGACTGGAGAGGTGAATGGATTCAGACAGGTTGGTTATGATGGAGAAGACTTCCTATCGTGGGATGTGAAGACAAATACATGGATCGCTCCAAAACAACAGGCTGTCATCACCAAAAACAGTTGGAACAATGACAAAGCACAGCTAGAAAATTATAAGTACACCATCACCCAGGAGTTACCTTTCTTGCTGAAGATGTTAATGAATTACGGGAGGAGCTCTCTGATGAGAACAGGTAGAATCACAATTTCTCCAAAATTTACCCAAAGTTTATATCTCATATTGAATGAAATGAAACAAACTTCATTATGAACACTAATAGATTGATAGAATGAGCCTTATTTGCATGTCATAGTGTTACTAATGCATTTAAATACATTACACCAAACAACAACAACAATAATAATATACTGTAAATAATAATAAAGAAACTATATACTGTCTTTGTCTTTACTCTCCAGAGCTTCCCTCAGTGTCTCTCCTCCAGAAGACTCCCTCCTCTCCAGTCAGCTGCTTCGCTACAGGTTTCTACCCTGACAGAGCCGAGATGTTCTGGAGGAAAGATGGAGAGGAGCTTCATGAGAACGTGGAACTTGGAGAGATCCTCCCCAACCATGATGGATCCTTCCAGATGAGTGTTGACCTGAAACTTTCATCAGTCACACCTGAAGACTGGAGGAGGTACGAATGTGTGTTTCATCTCTCTGGTGTGAAGGACGACATCATCACCAAACTGGATAAAGCAGCGATTCAGACAAACTGGAGCAAGACTGGTGATGGAGGTGAGAAAGACATTTAGTTTACTTTCATCTGATTTCAATTTTTTGTCTTATTTATGATTGATGGGGTTATTTGTCTCCTTCAGTGTTTTCTTTAGTTGTTTGTCTCTGTTTTCTTAGTCATCTAGATTTTATTTATCTCTTTGGACGTCAGAAGAATTCATGAGGCGTTTTTAATCTGTTTTATTTTTTCAAATGAAGGATATTTCCACGTCAGAGCATCAAGCCTCCTCTAACGTCTACTTCTTTATTTCTGTTTTCCCCTCACACAAGTGCTCTTACAGCAGTTGAAGGCACCGTTATTTATTAGATATTTACACAAGTTTAAATTTAGCCTGTCAAAGTATAATTATGATCAACACTGTAACACAGTTTTCATCAGGTCAGTATTGTAATATAAATACTAAAATTCCAACAGTAATGTTTTACACGTCTGTGTTTCTGTTCAAACTAATGAGAGTACTGTAAAACTTTGTGGTTTTAACTCCCAACACTGATTGTTCACTAAAACACACTCAGCATCAACATGTTTTAGGGCTGTCAAACGATTAATTTTTTTTATTGAGATTAATTGCAGAAGTTCCATAGTTAATCGTGATTAATCGCGTTTTGAATTGCATGTTTAAAATCCTCTTATTTTACATTTCAAGGCAGTTTTAAGCCCATAATGTAAAGCATTTCTTACCAGAGTGTCTTAACTGGGAATCAATCACGGCTCTGCTGCGACTCCCACACTCCAAAATGGTCCTTTGGTGCTTTGAGCTGAGGCTGGCTTGGCTGCACCTGGGTGTTTAGCGTGGAGGTGCTAACTCAAACTCGACGTACTCCGGTGGTAGTTAAACTCCGTTTGACACAGGTTGAATTTTACTTTTGACTTGTCAACTGAAGCGTCTGGAAGTGTTTTAAAGTTAAACAAGCCGTTCAAAAGTCCAGTAGCTCTCTTACTTTCCATCAGCGCGGTAGGTTTACTGCAGGAGGCCACTTCAAAGCATAGCGCTACAGCTAGAGGAGCCGTCTACGGGGGAGTAGAAGGGACAAAAAGGCTTGTAACATTAAAATGCGATTTTGAAAAAATTAACGCGTTATGGATTGCATTAATCTAATCACGTGTTAATGCTGACAGCCCTAGTATGTTTGTCTTCTTCTTTTGACTTCCTTTTGGAAACTTAAATGACTAAAATTGTGTTAATAAAATAAAATCTGATCCATTAAGTGATGAAAGAGTGACATAAACTAAGTTAAATGTTCTGCTTTGGTTCTTCAGGTTTCCCTCTTGGTGCTGTTATCGGAGGTGTTGTTGTACTGCTGCTCCTGGTAGTCGGCATCGCTGGATTCTTCCTCTCAAAGAAGAACAAGAAGGGAAAGGAAGGTGAGAGACAAAAGATGTTTTTACTAATCTTTTTTTACTTCACAGATGTATTTAATATACATGTCTGTGCTATTGTTTTGGTGTTATTATAACATCATATATTTTACTTCTGGTGATAAAAAGTCTATAAAGTGTAAATATTTGACACACAATTACTTGACATATTGTAATAATGATACAGATAGTGATGTTTTCTCTTTGTGTTCTTTCTTAAATTCTGAATTAATAACTGTGACAATTTGTTTTAATTTCAGGATTTCAACCTGCCAACAGTAAGTATTTAAAATATGAAATGTTTGATAGTTTTTATCTGCTTTGTATTGTAATATTTTGATGTTACCTTACAACATAATGAGAAAAAACCAGAGGAATCAAATGCACAACTCAGCAAGAATGAGGCAGCGTGCGCTCATTAAAGGTAGACAAGACATTCTGTAAAAGGGCAATGGGGAGACGCAGGGTTTTTATACATGCATACAGGGAGACAATGAGACACAGGTGCAACACGTTAGAGCTGGGCAGGAAGTGAAGTGACCTGAAAAAGAAGACAAGACATGACAAACATTGAATAAGCATAGTGGAAAAATACTGAGAGATGTTAAAATGTAAATGTGATCAAAGTGACAGAAGGTCAGACGTCAGTAATTCATAACTCATGTCCAGTTTTGGCTCATATGATAAAACCATAGACTGTATGTAATAAAACTCTTCAAATCAAATCATTTTTTATTTTTGCAGCTTCAGATGCAGCATCATCATCATCATCATCATCACCATCATCCACTGAAGTTCCAGTTCCTGATGGTAAGTACTTCATTATGTCAAATTAACTGATTGAACCAAATATATATATGACAAGACTAAAACTCTCTCAAACTGTATTTTAAAGGTGAAAACACAGTTTAGACATGAACTTGTGATCAGGGTGGATTCAGTGATTTTGGGGCCTCAGACAAACGCTGACTTTATTTTGATCATTTCTCAAACTCATGTTGGTATTGGCAGTGGAAGATGTACTCAAAACTTTAATCTGAAGTAAAACTATTAGAAATGTATTTATATTACACAATAAAAGTACTGTAAAAGTTTTTCATTCAACGTGTATAAGTGAAGAGTTCAAGAGAGAGAGAGGTATTATTAACACACTTAAACTTACTTTAATTTTAAGTGTTTAATTCTGGGTAGTTTAATGAATAATAATGCATCATATTTTAATTGTTGTGTTTTGTGAGTAAAATCTGAATCCACAAAGTAACCAGTAACATTTTATGTGTCAGGTTGTTGCGTTTAATGAGTTTTATAAAAATAACATAATTCAATATCTTTCATATCTAAAGATCATAATAAATCTAAAGCTGTTTGGGGTCCTTTTAGTTGCCTAACTTGCCTAAATAGACTTCATTACATGCACTAACAGATTCAATATTACACCTTGTTTGTCTGTTCATCGTCTGAACAGGAAACCAGCCAAGATCAGAAGAGGAAGATGAACTCCAGTAATTATTTTTCTTTTTTTCCCATTCCTGCTTCATTCCTGCTGCAGCTGATGTTAAATGAAAGTTGTTTTCTGTTACATGTGTGACAGTCGTAGCTAGAAGCATCACTTTCCTTCACTGTCTGAGTTAAACACATCTGGAGAGAAGTGATGCAGCTGTCCGGCTGTTTCTGCAGATGTTTTTTAGGTGTTTTATTTTGTCACTGCAGCAGCTTCCAGAGACCAAAAACATGAGCAGAGAAACAAGAAAGAGCTCAGAGTCACATCATGTTTGTTTCTTAATGTCCATAAACAGAATCTGCTGTTTGAATTTATACTCAGCTATGAATATTTAACTAAACTGAAGCAGACTTTGGTTGAACACCGTTCTTGTTGGAGGCCAATGTGTCATGTCATTGTGCAGCAGGTCAAATCTCTCTCTGATGGTGTGTAAATGATGTTGAATCTGTACAGATGTTTACAGTGGTGTTAACTTTACAGTCAGCTTATTTTGTTTTTATTGTACAGTTTTACACGGGGAGCTGGATTTTGTTCTTCACTTTTACACCAAATATTATGTGTAGATAGTAAATTATTAAAGCTGAAAACTATTTTTATTATCATGTGTTTACTGTTTATTTGATTAAGACATTTTCCTACAAATACATTTTTTATTTAATATCTCTCTAATCTTTTTTTTATGGCTCCTATTTATTAGTTATTTTTCTTTGGTACCCATTCTGTCATTATTATTATTATTGAGGATATTGGTGTAAATGAGAGTGTAACATCTCATTTTGTTTACAAATTGTTACAGATAAGTGTTTTATAAATGAATAAAAAGCCTCTGGAAACCCAGTGAAGACTTGTGTCTGTTTATTTGAGCTTCACAGTTTAAGGTATTTTCAGGAGTTGAGGTTTGTTAAAGGTTTTATTTTGTTTCAAGAGGCAGTGACACTGTTCAATAACACTAAACACATTTTCAATGGATTTAAGTTTATTTAATTTCTCCTAATGTAATGAACACATATTTATTCATCATCATAATGTTTGTATTATTTTATTTTACAGAGTCAGATGTCCTCAGGTGGTTTCCCTTCAACATCTCAGAAGACAGGCTGTTTAAGCTCCTTTCATACATCTAATTGTATAACATGGTATCACTGCACACAGTAATATGTTTTAAATAAATGTCTTTTTAATGAATTAATGAATTACAGAAACTGTACTGCTGCACATTAACTGGAGTTTTTAACCTCTAGAGGGAACCAGTCACCACATTTAGTCTGTAACACCAATAAAACCTCATTATTTGATGTTGATATTTTTGATCAGGACTCTTTTCAACCCTAGAACATCCACACAGAACAAAAGAAGAAGAATAACACATTACTGCAGCCCCACAAGCTCCAGAGTGCTGATCTGTAGCTGACAGTGACCTCTGACCTCCCAGAAAGTCAACACATCTCTGCACTTTATATTACATTAGCATACAAAAGATTATATGTTATATTACACGTATTATTATATATGTTGTAATAATAATTAACAAACCCAAAATAAAGCCTGCATGCCTCTCCACCCTCTATAAGTTGGTTAAAAACGAGCAAATGTTATTTTCACTTTCGTTAATAACCTGTTTAGATCAATTTAACCCAGATTTAAGTGACGCTGGTCTCACACTAAATTCTCATTGGCTCAGATGGAGGCTCAGGTGAGCGTAGTCACCTGTCCAACACACAGTTAAGCAGCGTGACTTTCAAGAGGAGCAGTCTGTGTGTCTCTGGATTAAAAAACATCTCCGTTGACAGTAAAGTTGTAGATTCTGCAGTTCAGAATGAATATCTTGTTTTTTCTGGTCCTCCTAGGTCTACACAGCACAGCAGCAGGCGAGTTAATATATGTTTTTGGGTCGGTTGATGGTTTAAGAAAAAAGCTTTTTATGTTTACACATGGTGATACGAATTTAAGATTTCTTTCATAGTATTTGATGTGAAGTTCTCTGATTTCCTTGCAGATTGTAGAAATGTTTAAAAAGTCACAAACTCATAATGTTAAGGTTCACTTTAAATCCAGTCTGTGCAACGTGTTCATTAATCTTATCTAAGTTTATCAGGACTTTTAGATCGACTCGGTCCGAGCGCGTTCTGGACAAAATAGTCCAACACACTATAAATAAAGAAAACAGTGAACATATAACTAAAATACAACAAAATACACAATGTCATCATTTTAATGTTATAAGCCAATATCGTAATAAAAGCCAATAATAACGGCCGATAACGTAATAATTTTGCCCGTTTTTTAAGTGGACAATACTAAACACTAACGTAATAACTTTTTGCCTTTTGGTAATTATGTTATTGGCCTGGTAAAAAAAAAATCCTTTTCAAATGTAATAACTGGCTAATAACGTAATAATATACTAATATCACTTTATTTAAGTTTCCTTTATTGGATATGAAGTGTCACGCTTTCATTGCACTTAGTCTTACTAGTGTGTCCTTTAAATATTTTCTTAAAGACCTGAGCACACACAAACAAACCCCTACACTCTCTCTTTCTTTCTCTCTATTTATTAGTTTGTTTAACTTGATGGTTAGAATGATCTCCAGTCATTCCTTCTGCTCCTTAGCCTTTCAATCTACAAATTAAGTGGTAGCACACGTTTGCAAACACAGACAACTGTATGATATGAACTCTCTGTATCTCACTCTGAAATATATTAATTTCCCCCCTAATGGATTGACAAGTTAGCCAGTCATGTGACTGATATTAGACTTTATTCACTTGTTTAAATGTCCTTACTTTCTAGCACACATGATGAAAGCTAATCAGTGATCTAATTTTCTTTATTGAACACAGTTCATTTTGTTGTTAAACTACAGTTTGATAATATTGGGGTAGTGGATGACTTCTGGCTAATTGTGTGAAAATGAATGGAAACATTGAATGGAAAATATGCAATAAACCTTCAGCAGATTAAAAGTGCCTTTCTGTCACTGCATTGGAGAGCTGCAAACACGTGTTGGAACTTGAATGGCTACAGAGCAGAAGGCAGGGCTGGAGATAATTCAACCATCAAGTTAAACAAACAAATAGTAATTTATTCCCAGGGAGAGAGAGAGAGAGCGAGAGAGAGAGAGAGAGAGAGAGAGAGAGAGAGAGAGAGAGAGAGAGAGAATGCATTTTCATAGTGCCCATTTTCATGTCTTAATCTGTAATTTGGTGATCAAATAGTTGTTAAATTGAGTTGTTTAAGTAAAAATGCACTAATGTGCAATAATGGACTGGTTTAATATTTTATTTCAGACTATATGTGTTGTTCAAGACAGAATCATCATTAATATATCTGGAGCAACATTTTTGCATCAATTTATTTAATTAATGATTGATACAACAGAGATTATCAGGAGGATGTACTGTAGCTTCTTCTGATTCTGTGCACAGAAATTTATTTTACTTGATGTAAAAGTTATTTATAAAACTGTAATTCAGAAAACTGAAATGATGACATGAACTTTTTCTTACAGTGATTCACTCTCTGAAGTATATCTTCACTGCGTCCTCTGAAGTCCCAAACTTCCCAGAGTTTGTGCTGGTTGGGATGGTTGATGATGTTCAGATACAGCACTATGACAGCAACACCATGAGACTAGAACCCAGACAGGACTGGATGAACAGAGTCACAGACGATGATCCACAGCACTGGGAGAGGCAAACTACCAGATGTTTGGCTATCCAGCAGACCTTCAAAGGCTACATTGAAACTATAAAGCATCGCTTCAACCACACTGGAGGTTTGTTTATGTTTCACTGTTTAATAAAATGCTGAGATCTCACTCTGGTTTACTGCAATCTGTGTCTCTGTCTCTCTCTCAGGTGTCCATATTTTCCAGTGGATGGCTGGCTGTGAATGGGACGATGAGACTGGAGAGGTTAATGGATTCAGACAGGTTGGTTACGATGGAGAAGACTTCCTATCGTGGGATGTGAAGACAAATACATGGATCACTCCAAAACAACAGGCTGTCATCACCAAAAACAGTTGGAACAATGACAAAGCATATATAGCATATTATAAGTACCTCCTCACCCAGGAGTTACCTGACTGTCTGAAGAAGTTTATGAACTATGGGAGGAGCTCTCTAATGAGAACAGGTAGAATCACATGACCTGATGTAGTTTCATGAACACAACAATGTTAATATGCCTCCTCTGTTTCTAACTTACAGTAACATTACAATAAATATGAACCAGCACACAGAGACCTGCTGAGTCTCAGTTTACACACATTTCTCTTTCATTTTCTCTCTCACCTCTCTTCATCTATCTACCTCCCTCTCTCCTTTATCACTTTTTTCTCTGTCACTCTCTCTCACATTTATCACCTGTTTTCTCCAATTTCTTTTTCTTTTTTTCTTTCTCACATTTCTATCTGACATCTTTCTCACTATCCTCCTCCTCTTTCTCATCTATTTCATGTCATACTGTATATAAGTGTCACTGATGCATTTAAATGAATTACATCAAACAATAATGATGATAGAAATATACAGCAAATAATAATAAAGAAACTATAAATTGTTTTTATTTTGTTTTTCCTCTCCAGAGCTTCCCTCAGTGTCTCTCCTCCAGAAGACTCCCTCCTCTCCAGTCAGCTGCTTCGCTACAGGTTTCTACCCTGACAGAGCCGACATATTCTGGAGGAAAGATGGAGAGGAGCTTCATGAAGACGTGGAACTTGGAGAGATCCTCCACAACCATGATGGATCCTTCCAGATGAGTGTTGACCTGAACCTTTCATCAGTCACACCTGAAGACTGGAGGCGGTACGAATGTGTGTTTCATCTCTCTGGTGTGAAGGATGACATCATCACCAAACTGGATAAAGCAGCAATTCAGACAAACTGGAGCAAGACTGGTGATGGAAGAGATGGAGGTGAGAAACACATTTAGTTTACTTTCATCTGATTTTAAGTTTTGTCTTATTTGTGATTGATCGGGTTGTTTGTCTCCTTCAGTGGTTTCTTTAGTTGCTTGTCTCTGTTTTCTTAGTCATCTTGATTTTATTTATCTCTTTGGACGTCAGAAGAATTCATGAGGAGTTTTTAATCTGTTTTATTTTTCCAAATGAAGGATATTTCTACATGTCATCAAAATCTACTTCTTTATTTCTGTTTTCCCCTCACACAAGTGCTCTGACAGCAGTTGAAGGCAACATTATTTATTACATATTTACACAAGTTTCAATTTAGCCTGTCAAAGTATAATTATGATCAACACTGTAACACAGTTTTCATCAGGTCAGTATTTTAATATAAATACTAAAATACAAACAGTAATGTTTTACACATCTGTGTTTCTGTTCAAACTAATGCGATTACTGTAAAACTTTGTGGTTTTAACTCCCAACACTGATTGTTCACTAAAACACACTCAGCATCAACATGTTTGTCTTCTTCTTTTGACTTCCATTTGAAAACTTAAATGACTAAAATTGTGTTCATAAATAAAATTATTAAAATTATTAGATAAACTAAGTTAAATGTTCTGTTTTGGTTCTTCAGGTTTCCCTCTTGGTGCTGTTATCGGAGGTGTTGTTGTACTGCTGCTCCTGGTAGTCGGCATCGTTGGATTCTTCCTCTGGAAAAAGACCAAGAAGGGAAAGGAAGGTGAGAGACAAAAGATGTTTTTACTAATCTTTTTTTACTTCACAGATGTATTTAATATACATGTGTGTGCTATTGTTTTGGTGTTAATGTTGTTATAACATCATATATTTTACTTCTTGTGATAAAAGTCCATTAAGTGTAAATATTTGACACACAATTAGTTGACATATTGTAATAATGACACAGATGGTGATGTTTTCTCTTTGTGTTCTTTCATAAATTATAAATTAATAACTGTGACAATTTGTTTCAATTTCAGGATTTCAACCTGCTAACAGTAAGTATTTAAAATATGAAATGTTTGATAGCTTTTATCAGCTTTGTATTGTAATATTTGGATGTTACTTAACAACATTATGAGAAAAAACCAGAGGAATCAAATGCACAACTCAGCAAGAATGAGGCAGCGTCCGCTCATTAAAGGTAGACAAGACATTCTGTAAAAGGAGAATGGGGAGACGCAGGGTTTTTATACATGCACACAGGGAGACAATGAGACACAGGTGCAACACATTAGAGCTGGACAGGAAGTGAAGTGACCTGAAAAGGAAGACAAGACATGACAAACATTGAATAAGCATAGTTGAAAAAATACTAAGAGATGTTAAAATGTAAATATGATCAAAGTGACAGAAAGTCAGACGTCAGTAATTCATAACTCATGTCCAGTTTTTGATAAAACTCTTGAAATTGAATCAATTTTTATTTCTGCAGCTTCAGATGCATCATCGTCATCATCATCATCATCATCTTCATCCATTGAAGTTCCAGTTACTGATGGTAAGTTCTTCATTATGTCAAATTAGCTGATTGAACCAAATATATATATGATACGACTAAAACTCTCTCAAACTGTATTTTAAAGGTGAAAACACAGTTTAGACATGAACTTGTGATCAGGGTGGATTCAGTGATTTTGGGGCCTCAGACAAACGCTGACTTTATTTTTATCATTTCTCAAACTCATGTTGGTATTGGCAGTGGAAGATGTACTCAAAACTTTTATCTGAAGTAAAACTATTAGAAATGTATTTATATTACACAATAAAAGTACTGTAAAAGTTTTTCATTCAACGTGTATAAGTGAAGAGTTAAAGAGAGAGAGAGGTATTATTAACACACTTAAACTTACTTTAATTTGAAGTGTTTAATTCTGGGTAGTTTAATGAATAATAATGCATCATATTTTAATTGTTGTGTTTTGTGAGTAAAATCTGAATCCACAAAGTAACCAGTAACATTTTATGTGTCAGGTTTTTGCATTTAATGAGTTTTATAAAAAATAACATAATTCAATATCTTTCATATCTAAAGATCATAATAAATCTAAAGCTGTTTGGGGCCCTTTTAGTTGCCTAACTTGCCTGATGATAAA
The DNA here is from genome assembly GCA_021039105.1 of Scomber colias. Taxonomy (NCBI): domain Eukaryota; kingdom Metazoa; phylum Chordata; class Actinopteri; order Scombriformes; family Scombridae; genus Scomber; species Scomber colias. Next base: position 58,496 of record JAJDFG010000141.1, read on the forward strand.
GTCCACCAGGTACCAAATGTTTTAGATTTAAGAAGATTTAAGAAGTCAGACAAATTAATCTAATAACCTAAAAAATATCTCATGTTGAATGCAGTTAAACAGACTTCATTACATGCACTAACAGATTGAATATTACACCTTGTTTGTCTGTTCATCGTCTTAACAGGAAACCAGCCAAGATCAGAAGAGGAAGATGAACTCCAGTAATTCTTTTTCTTTTTTTCCCATTCCTGCTTCATTCCTGCTGCAGCTGATGTTAAATGAAAGTTGTTTTCTGTTACATGTGTGACAGTCGTAGCTAGAAGCATCACTTTCCTTCACTGTGTGAGTTAAACACATCTGGAGAGAAGTGATGCAGCTGCCCGACTGTTTCTGCAGATGTTTTGTAGATGTTTTATTTTGTCACTGCAGCAGCTTCCAGAGACCAAAAACATGAGCAGAGAAACAAGAAAGAGCTCAGAGTCACATCATGTTTGTTTCTTAATGTCCATAAACAGAATCTGCTGTTTGAATTTATACTCAGCTATGAATATTTGGCTAAACTGAAGCAGACTTTGGTTGAACACCGGTCTTGTTGGAGGCTAATGTGTCATGTCATTGTGCAGCAGGTCAAATCTCTCTCTGATGGTGTGTAAATGATGTTGAATCTGTACAGATGTTTACAGTGGTGTTAACTTTACAGTCAGCTTATTTAGTTTTTATTTTACAGTTTTACACGGGGAGCTGGATTTTGTTCTTCACATTTACACCAAATATTATGTGTAGATAGTAAATTATTAAAACTGAAAACTATTTTATTATCATGTGTTAACTGTTTATTTGATTAGGACATTTTCCTTCAAATACATTTTTATTTAATATCTCTCTAATCTTTTTTATGGCTCCTATTTTTTAGTTATTTGTCTTTGGTACCCATTCTGTCTTTATTATTATTGAGGATATTGGTGTAAATGAGAGTGTAACATCTCATTTTGTTTACAAATTGTTACAGAAAAGTGTTTTATAAATGAATAAAAAGCCTCTGGAAACCCAGTGAAGACTTGTGTCTGTTTATTTGAGCTTCACAATTTAAGGTATTTTCAGGAGTTCAGTTTTGTTAAAGGTTTTATTTTGTTTCAAGAGGCAGTGACACTGTTCAGTAACACAACATACATTTTCAAAGGATTTAAGTTTACTTAATTTTTCCTAATGTAATGAACACATTCATTTATCATCATAATGTTTATATTATTTTACAGAGTCAGATGTCGTCAGGTGGTTTCCCTTCAACAGCTCAGAGGACAGGCTGTTTAAGCTGCTTTCATACATCTAATTGTATAACATGGTATCACTGCACACAGTAATATGTTTTAAATAAATCTCTTTTTAATGAATGTGAAAAAATATCAGCATACATTTGACCACAGTGTACATAATTTAAACTTTTCAAATATACAGTACCAGTCAAAGGTATGGACAGACTTTCTCATTGATGTGTGTCCAAACTTTTGACTGGTACTTTACAACACTAAAACGCTTTCCTGGGTTTTTAATAAGGACACAGAAAGACACTTTGGTTTGACCGGTGCAGTTTTACTTTCTTCCACTGGAGGGAGCTGCAGCCTGCTGTTAAACAGAGCCGGCTGACTCCTCTGTAAAGGTAAACTCAGTATAACCCCCATAAATGTAACATGTATTTAATTCTGTTGTTTGATTCATTTGTTTATAGTTGATTACACTTAGCATAAAACAATACAGTTATAGTTACATTTCCATTCGTTTTTTTGTATACATTCATCTATTCATACATTTACTTGTGTTTCATGGATATTCATTGCAATTACACTATTAATGTTGTTGTTGCATTAAAATTCCACATGGTGGCGGTAAATGCCCTTTTTCCAGTTGCTAAGCAGAAGACAGAGAAGGTGGGAGGGTAGTACGAGATATTACACCGCAGAAGAAGAAATCGGAGTTAGCATGTACATTGAGCTACTGAGAGGGAAAAGTGATTTTAAGTTGCTATTGTCCAGAAGATACTTACTTCTTTCTTTTGAGTTTGGTTGCCGAGAGAAGAAGGGAGGATTAATATTTTAAGTTGTTTAATTCTCCGGTGAGTGTAATTTTCTTTTCTTTTTTTTGCGCTAGCTAATGTTAACTAATGTGTGTATGCTAAAAACAAAACAAAAACAACAATCGGAGAAACGTGTGTGACTGAGACAGAGGCACTGTAAAGCGTTTTATGATGTGAATTACAGGAATTGTAAGTTATTAATGCTGGCAGACATTATTGTCTCATGAGTCTTACTTTTTATTTATGGCCATGTTTGTATGTTTAGCATGTGAAGTTGTAAGCCAGCAGTGACTATAGAAAAAATAGAAATAAAATAAGATCACCACATTAATCTGCATACTGAAAGAAATAATTTGGTATTAACTAAAGTTAATTCATATGGTATGCAGGTTGTTTTTTGTTTTGTTTGTCGCTTTCTGAAGAAGAGGACGACTATGAACGTTTCCGGTGAGCGGGAGGTGCATCTAGGATTCCTGCCATTGCTTGAGAGGAAGGAGAGAGTCCAGCAGATGTTGTGGGACATACTGGATTTCCACTCGAAGAATCAGATAAACTCGAATAAAAGACTAAAAAAAGGGGCCCAACCTAACAAAACTGAATTTGACTTACTGACTAAAAAACCGAGGAGAAATATTCACTTAACAACACTGGACTTGCAAAGAAAATAAAGACAATTATCCAAAGAGTGAATATAGAAGGATTATAAAGGAAACTGGTTGTGACACCTGAAGAAATAATTGTAAAGGTGGACACTTTCATTTAATTCTTTCTATTACTTTGATTTTGATGTCCATATTTTTCAGTGGATGTACAGCTGTGAATGGGATGATGAGACTGGAGAGGTTTTCATCAGTTTGGTTATGATGGAGAAGACTTCATATCATTTGACCTGATGACAGAGACGCTACAGCAAAACAACAGGCTGAAACCACCAAACAGCAGTTGGACAATAACAAAGCTTTGATAGCATGAAGCACTAATTGACCCAGGAGTGCTCTGATTCACTGAAGAGGTTAATTAAATATGGGAAGACCTCTCTGATGAGAACAGGTAGGTAATATATGTATGCATACATATAACATTTTATTTTAATCTAAACATTTTATTGTAAAGTTGGTATTTTTCAAGCTCACTATGGACAGTATATGAATATTAATATACAGTAAACAGACTCATATATATTTATATATATATACATACATACATACTTACATACGCACACACATATATACATATATATATACTGTATATATATATGTGTGTGTGTGTATCTTAACCTCAAAAATTTGATTGTGAAGTTTGGTTTTTCCAGCTCAGTATGGACAGTATATAAATATTTATAAATATATGAATATACAGTAAGCAGACTCACAGGCCCAGCAGCTAAATGCTGGTATTTGGCGCCATCTAGTGGACAAACTGAATCACTGAAAATCGTCATGGCATATCTGATGGGGACAATAGTTTTGTTTTACTGTATACCATAATTATTTTGCCTGTAATAACCTTGACATGAGTATAGTGTCTGCCATGACGCTTTTTAACGGCTGTTGCTGTGTCTCAATTCCGACCCAACTGCGAGGCTGCATCCTCGAAGGACGCGGCCTTTGCGGCCTTTGCGGCCTTCGAAGGATGCAGCCTTCTGAGGAACCTCCGAAGGACGCATCAACCGTTGTGAAATGAGACGGTCTAGCCTTCGAGGCATTTCCTGGTTGCGTCACCAGCTGTTCCCGCCCATAAGACGAGAAAGACGTCTCGACCGAAAAGACGGTGAAAAAGCTGACAAAATTATAAGAGAGAAGAAGGAGAAGAATAAAGGAAAGGAGAAGAAAGAAGGAAAACACACAAGAAAGAAAGAAAGAAAGAAAGAAGGAAAACACACAAGAGAAAGAATAATAAAATAATAATAATCTGTAAATAGTTATTTCTGATGTAATTTTTGTAAATAGTGAAATGTTTCATCACTTGATAATAAAAGAAAATATTTAATCCCTTGTTCTTCCTGAACAGTAGCACTTTATGCAACCCTGTTATAAATTGTACTGAAGTTGTAAATACTAAATGGAATAGACGTGTAACAATGAACAATATTTTTTATTTAATAACAACATAAAACATCAAAATCTTCACAATCAAATAAAAAATAAAGAAAAATCATAAATAAACACAGTTCATAAATAAAATAAAATTAAACACATCTATATAGATGTATATTTATTTTTCCAGGAGAGAGAAGAGCCTCTCCATCCTGTCTTTCCCCTCCTGCTCCCTCCTCTCCTCTGCCTCATTTTGCCTTCTCATGTCCTCCTTTATGAGGTCAAGGAGGTCATCCTCCCTCCTCCTCTTCCTCCTGGGCCCTGGCTGGTCCTCCTCCTCCTCCTCTTCACTCTCCTGCTCACCCACTGCGGCACTTGGCCCTGGTGTGTCCTCACGGATGGAGGCAATGAGGACAGGGGGGGCAATAGATGGCCTCTGCCCCAGTACCTCATCCATGAGGACAAACCACGGCCAAGTGCCAGCAGTGGGCTTGCCGCTGGCCCCCTCCCCTGTCCCTGGATATTTGCAATCCTAAGGCAGTGGAAATCAATCATGTCAGCAATTTTCAGCAAAAGTATTTAGTAACAGTAAAACTAATCCAAACCTGTAGGCTACCTACTTTATTTTATTTTTTTTAAATTGTCCCATTTTTTTTTGGCCTGGTAGGGCTGGACCTTCCCCTCCAGCCCAATCTTTTCCAGTATTGCTCTAAACACAGAGGGAAGCAAGAGAAAAGGTAAACACAAGATCACATCAACACAGGGATGCAAAGATGTACAAAAATGGACATCAGCCTTACCTCCATCCCGTCGTGGCGGAGTTTTTGGCCCCCGTGAATAGATGGTCATTTTCCCCTCTTTGTTTAATCAGGAGCTCGGTTTGCTCCTTGCTCCCTAAAACAAAAATAAAACAAAATGTAATGTAAAACATGTTTTTTTTTACTATCTCAACAGACAAAAGGGTTCTAATATAGCAAAAAATTATCATAATAATGATAATAATGAAGCATAACATATAATAGTGATAATCCCAAACGTAGCTCTTTATTAAAATCTAAATTTGTTCATCTTAGTCCATTTATATATATATATCTATATATATAGATATATATAGATATATATATATAAGATATAAGTCAAGTAATAAAATATAAGTAATTAGTAAAAGTATAAAAGTATAAGTAGTAATAAGTAAAAATAATTAAATAAAACAAACCAATACTTACACTTGAATGAAAAGTCTTCACCTGTTGGTGTCGCCATTGTTGTGTTTTCGCGGCACTGAACAGCGCCGCGCAAAGGATCTTGGGATTTGGGAGGCCGCGAAGGATAGTAGCGATGCATCCTCGAAAAAGAGGGAAAAGAAGGCCGCATTTCAAGGCTGCATTTGAAGGAGTCTTCGAATTGGGACAGCCTTCGCGCGGCGTTGTGACGTAATCGGCCTCTAAATGCGCACTTCGAGGATGCAGCCTCGCAATTAGGACCAGATTGGGACACAGCCTCAGTATTAAACTCAAGTGTCCATCATCAGTGAACAAGAAGAGCTACAAGTTCAAGCCACTGTGGGTGCATCTTGGTTTCCTTAATTGCATCTATGTTTCCCTCACTGGTGTCTTAGTTTATCCCACTGAAGATGTGAGGAACAAACAAGGAAATAGGTTTGTTTTTTTCCCAGACATATTTCCTTGTATTTCTCTGTCACACCTCTGACATCTGTGAGAGCAAGGCATCCTGATAGCTTTTTGCTGCTGCTTATAAGACCAATCGACCCTCTGGAAAAAAAAACATTATAGTTCCAATAGCTAAGAAACCATGTCCAACTCAGTCCCATAGAGATGGCGCTGGTCCAACTGAAAACAAAGACTTTAGACCTGTGGCCCTAACTTCGATTATTATGAAAAGTTTTGAAAAATGCATGGTGTCTTTGCTTAAGGCAGAGCTCAATACAGCACTTTTTTAATCAAGTGATACTTTTCCTTTTTAAACAATCGTCAGCATGTGAGAGTCAATGGCTACGTTCACACCGCAGTTAAAAGGCAGTTCACTCAAATGTGACCCATATTTGATTTGTTTCTGACAATGTGAACAGCACAAGTCGCATTGAATCTGACATTTCCAAATCCGATTCAGGCCACTTTCAAATGTGGTACTAAACTACAATTTTTTTTTAATGCGACCGCAGTCTGAACAGTCAGATCGCATTTAATGCGACTTTGATGTCATTGTGGAGCAACACACAGCTAATGCTCCGCATAAAGACATCGTTAAAGTATTAATTTTCTTTCTCCTCTTCCTCCTTTTTAACATCACCCGCTCACAAATTTGCCGGCTGCCGCCACACACTGTTTTTAACATTGGACCATAAATAAGACTACCAATAACTTCACCAGCTGTTGCTGTTGCCATGTTCGCTTCCGTAACACCGTTCTGTGCGTGACGTCATTAAAGTGTAACATGAACAGCCAAACAAAAAATGGTATTTGAGCAATAAATCTGAATTGAGCATTAAGGCCTGCGGTGTGAACGTAGCCAATAACACCCTTTCAGAACCCAGATCAATCAGCACAGGTGCCCCGCAGGGTTGTGTCAGTTCCCCAGTACTTTTTACACTATACACAACAAATGTTCAATCATCCAGAAACGTTGTTTTAAAATTTTCTGATGACTCCACCATCCTTAGCCTGCTGTACAAAGACACAAGCCCATCAGCCTATTTCTCTGAAATAGAAAACTTTGTGTGTGGTGTGATGCTAACAATCTCATTCTTAATGTGGTTAAAACTAAAGAGATGGTTCTGGATCCAAGATCAGTGTGGGACCACAGCCCTGTGGTCATACATGACACACTTATTAATCATGTCTGCTCATATAGGTATCTTTGCGTTCACTTGGATGACACCTTCAGCTGGAAGGTCCATGTTGAGAATGTATTCTCTTGTCTATTATTTATTTATCAAGGGATGTGTGCAATGTTTGTAGATGTGTGCAATATTTGTGGATGTGTGCAATGTTTGTAGATGTGTGCAATATTTGTGGTGTGTCTATGTAACTGTGGAGGCATTTTTGTGTGTGCAGCACTTGAGCCCAAGACAAATTTCCCTAAGTAAATGATAATCGTATCATATCGTAATAAAACCCAAAATAAAGCCTGGCATGCCTCTCCACCCTCTATAACATGGGTAAATAACTGTTTAGATCAGTTTAACCCAGGTTTAAGGGACGGTGGTCTCATACTAAATTCTTATTGGCTCAGTGGAGGCTGAAGACAGTGTCCCTCCCACTGTAGTTGTTTTTGTTTTTGGATTAAAGAAACCTTTTGGTGATATAGTAAAGTTGTTGATTCTGCAATTCAGAATGAAGAACTTGGGTTTTCTGGTCCTCCTGGGTCTACACAGCACAGCAGCAGGTGAGTTAGTATAGTTTTTTTAGTTGGTTGATGATTTAAGAAAACCATTATATCTATACAGATGGTGATACGAATTTAAGGTTTGTTTCATAGTATTAGATGTCTAGTTCCCTGGCTTCAGATTAGAAATAATGTTTAGCTGCAGCCCTAAATAGAACATATTGACAATTTATTCAGGCATTTGATCTACTAATAATAAATAGATTTATTGCTTTGAAAGATTTGTGAGATATTTTAGGTTTGACCAGTTCAGAATTTTCAAGTTCAGTTTAATAGTTTTACAACACAGAGGTATAATCTATATTCAGACATCAGAGGGCGAAGGTTATAGTTACTTTATTGACTCAGATGTGATTAAAAAAAACTTCTTGGATTAAAAGGAGTGCTGCATCAAACTAGATGAAAACATCAGTTTGATATAAAAAATAGTCACACATTCATTCACAGTGTTAAAACTGACAAAGATTTGAAGACAAACACATCTTAGTACATAAATGACAGAGGACAGCAGAGCATCATGAAACAGACAATCATTTGATTGTTCAAATGTTTAAAAGTAAAACGTTTATTCTGTTTAAGCTCTGGAATAAACTTTTAGAATTAAGACTAAAAGTAAATAACTTTAGAGTAATGAAACTGCGGTAGGAGACCCCGGGGAAGACCCAGGACACGCTGGAAAGACTATGTCTCTCGGCTGGCCTGATACTCTTATACTCAAACATTTTAAATCCACAAAAATCTGATAGAATAATGAATTTAATCATTATTTAATCGTGAAGTTAAAGTCAAGAAATCTGCAATAATTTTGCTAAATTACACCAACGTTTCTGCGTGAAATGGCCAAATTCAAGTTAAGAAGATTAAAAGATAATTATAATAGATCTATGAAATCAACAGATGTGATGTAGATCAATTTTGTCTCATCACAGTTCACAGGAAATGTATATGAATATGACTCTTCATTGGTTGTTGATTAAAGAAATAAACATTATTTTCCTTTACTTTCAATTTTTCCCAATTCCTGCAGTTTTACCTTATAAAAAACAAATAAAACATCACAAATTGTTTCATAGCTGCTGTAAAATAATAATGACAAACTATGAGTGAAAATGATGGAGGGACTGATATATAGTTAGTCACAGGTTTGTGGTTTCACATTTCAAACTAAAACAGATGCTACTAATGATGAATCCACTAGCTGGAAACTAAACTGGAGTTTAATTCACACTGAAAATAAATAAAACAAGAATGCATCTAATAATGAAAGTCAGACATGTGAATGATCTGATGTGTCAATAAGTGACTGCTTTAATATTTGATTTTATAAAAATGTGTTGTTCAAGACACATTGGCATTAATTCACTTATTGACTATACAACAGAAATTATCAGGAGGATGTACAAGTGATATAAAAGTTATTTATAAAACTGTAATTCAGAAAACTGAAATGATGACATGAACTTTTTCTTACAGTGACTCACTCTTTGAAGTACATCTACACTGGATCCTCTCAAGTCCCAAACTTCCCAGAGTTTGTGACTGTTGGGATGGTTGATGGTGTTCAGATTGATCACTATGACAGCAACACCAGCAGAGTAGAACCCAAACAGGACTGGATGAACGCAGCCACAGCAGGTGACCCACAGTACTGGGAGAGACAGACTCAGATCTGTGTGGGTCAACAGCAGATCTTCAAAAGCAACATTGAAATTACAAAGAAGCGTTTCAACCAAACTGGAGGTTTGTTCATGTTTTACTGTTTACTGATGAAAGTGTGTGTGTATGTGTGTGTGTGTGTGTGTGTGTCAGACAGGAAGTTTCCCAGCAGTCTCTGCTTCTCTCTCTCTCTGAGTCGTCCACACTGTCCAGATGATGATTGGCTGTGAGTGGTTTCCATCCAGCCAATAACAGCAGAAGGTGTAGATGTTGTGTTTTGGTGTGTGTGGATCAGTGTGTCTCTGTGGTGAAGATGTGATATCAGCTGATGACAGCTGACTGTGCTGAGATCTCACTTTGGTTTACTGCAGTCTGTGTCTCTGTCTCTCTCTCAGGTGCACACATTCTCCAGTGGATGTACGGCTGTGAATGGGACGATGATACTGGAGAGGTTTATGGATTTCATCAGTATGGTTATGATGGAGAAGACTTCATATCGTTTGACCTGAGAACAGAGACATGGATCGCTCCAACACCACAGGCTGTCATCACCAAATACAAGTGGAACAGTAACAAAGCTGGGATCGCACAGACAAAGAACTATCTCTCCCAGATTTGTCCTGACTGGCTGAAGATGTATGTGAACTATGGGAGGAGCTCTCTGATGAGAACAGGTAGAATCACATGACCTGATGTAGTTTCATGAACACAACAATGTTAATATGCCTCCTCTGTTTCTAACTTACAGTAACATCACAATAAATATGAACCAACACACAGAGACCTGCTGAGTCTCAGTTTACACACATTTCTCTTTCATTTTCTCTCTCACCTCTCTTCATCTCTCTGCCTCCCTTCTCCTTTACCACATTTTCTATCTGTCACTCTCTCAAATTTATCACCACTCTTTTTCTTCACTTTCTGTCTCTTTTTTCTCACATTTGATTCATTTAACCTTTATTTAAGTCACATTGAGATTAAAACCTCTTTTACATTCCACTTTTTTCTAAATTTTCTGTCTGTGTTTCTCTCACTGTCCTACTCTCTTTCTAATCTAGTATCTCACTCCTCAACTCTCTTCATCTGTATTTCTTCTCCTCTGTCCCTCCCTCCTTTTCTCAACCACTCTTCAATAAGGTTTATTTGCATATATACTGTATAAGTGTTAGTAATGCATTTAATGCATTACATCAGGCGGCATGAATGTTAATAATAATATACTGTAAATAATAATAGAGAAACTATAAACTGTCTTTGTCTTTACTCTCCAGATCTTCCCTCAGTGTCTGTCCTCCAGAAGACTCCCTCCTCTCCAGTCAGCTGCTTCGCTACAGGTTTCTACCCTGACAGAGCAATGATGTTCTGGAGGAAAGATGGAGAGGAGCTTCATGAGGACGTGGAACTTGGAGAGATCCTCCCCAACCATGATGGATCCTTCCAGATGAGTGTTGACCTGAACCTTTCATCTGTCACACCTGGAGACTGGAGGAGGTACGAATGTGTGTTTCAGCTCTCTGGTGTAAGGGACGACATCATCACCAAACTGGACAACGCTGTGATCAAAACCAATGAAAGTAAGACTGCAATTAAAAGTGATTAAGATGAAAAAGAAGACTTTAGAGTAACAATATATTTTTATGTGTGCTTTGTTTTTCTATGGAGGACTGCAAGTGCCAAAATGAAATAAATAAATACACCATTAATTAATGAAATGTGTCATTAATTAATTAAATGTCATTAAATTCATAAATGTTTTATTAAATGTGTCATTAATTCATTAAATACCAATTCATTTGGTGTAAAAAATATATTTAATTATTTCACTATTTAATGAATTATTTCATGGTCCTGTGTTGCAGCGCACCATGAATTTATTTTATCTGTCAAACTCACCCATCAAAGTCAGTGGGCGGATTCCTAATACCTGATTGGTTACCCTGCACATCAAGTCAAGGCATATCGATTCCAGATAATGGATTGACGCAGAGCTAGTGAACACACTACTAAACACTGGGTGGCGCTATTCACATCTACGTTGGTTTTAGATACTCTGTTAAACAAAACTTTTTCTTCAACACTAAAAGTCCAGAGCGTGCGAGGTGCAGGACAAGATGGCTTTAAATCTTGCCCGGAGCTGCTGAGAGAAGCAGCAATGCATACCCTGCTTTATCGTCACATATAAAATCAGGGAGGCCAAAATGTCCCAAATGAACATCATACTGCATTGAAGGCTTTAAACTAACGATTGAGACCATAAACACATTTTGAAAATTCTATATAAATTCTATTGTTATGGTTTTCTTAATAATAAAAGGCAATGGGTGTTTTATTTTATGAAAATGACCGGAAGTGCGTTACTCGCTACAGCTATCTAAAGGGATACTTTCTCACCTAAAAAGGTTAGAAATGTCGATAAAGTGGTATATTTGCAGAGTTAGACCTAAAATGAAATCCGCTTCAGCCTGCTGATTTCAGCTCGGGCAGGGACGAAGGCATGCTACTTCAGACCAAAGCAATGGATCAGGCTAGATCAGCGTTAGCCCCGCCCACTGACTTTGATGGGTGAGTTTGACAGATAAAATAAATTCATGGTGCGCTGCAACACAGGACCATGAAATAATTAATTAAATAGTGAAATAATTTAAAAAAAAAATTACACCAAATGAATTGGTATTTAATGAATTAATGACACATTTAATAAAACATTTATGTATTTAATGACACATTCAATTAATGACACATTCAATTAATTATTTAATGGTGTATTTATTTATTTCATTTTGGCACTTTCAGTCCTCCATAGTTTTCTTGTGTGTTTTATAATCATTTAGTGAATGAAGACAAAATGAAAATGGATGTTGAAGAGTAACATTGAAGGTGTTTTAGACTGTATGTAAGAGCTATGGTTTCTACTACATTAGCTAAAATGTATTTTATTTATTGGACATTGCCACCTAGTGGACAACAAATGCAACAGCATGAAAAAGGCACCTGAAATAGAACTACATGCTTTCAATGTCAGTGAGCCACCTACTAGGCATATTGATCTTAATTAGGCATAAGCCCTTAATTGATTAAACAGCTTGAATGTATTATATTTTAAGTCTTAATTTTGCCATTATACGTCTCTTAAAAGTCCCCTAAAGCCACTATTAAAGGGGTTGTTTTTCAAAATTTTCCCTAATTAACCCTAACCCTACTAGTAAGACTGGGCTTAACCACTGGAAGTCTACAAAGTCTGGCACTGCCCCTGCCTCAAACTATCTGCAAAATAATGTTTTCAGATTGTTTATTTATCCACTTCAAAAGTCTGTGAAACTTTGCAACAAATATGAAACTGTTTTAAATAAAGTTATAATATTAAGAAAGGAGCAGATACCTTCACATGAGAGGGTCAGAAAAAGTATTGTATGTACAAATACTTCAGTAACTTCATTATTATTAGATAATCATATAATATGATAGATGTGTGATTTTGTAAAAATGTATTTGAAGTATTTTATTTGCTGTTTCATGTCATTCTTTTCTTTCTGTCTCTTTAGGTTCATGAATAAATCATCCACTGGAACGAAGACAGATGCCAAATTCTCCAGTTCATCTGTAAACTGAATATATTGGTTTTAATTATTCATGTCATAAATTTACAGTTTCAGTTGGAGAGTTAAAATCTGGTAAATCTTCTAGTTTGTGATTACTAAAATTGGATTACTACTTTAAGAAAAACAAATTTAAAAGGCATATTTGTCCTGAAAATATGATTTAGTACAAAATGACAAATATTTTACAGTTTTTTTAAAAAACATCTGACAAAATTAATTCTTCAGTGATTATAAACACAATTAGATTGTTTTCTCTCTACATACGTGCTGGCTGAGACTGACTCTGTTTGTTTTTTGCAGTAATAGCTAATAACAATGACTTCGGTCAAATGGAAAACAGAAGTAAGGCTCACATGTTCAGAGGTCAGAAATGTGATGATGAGTCTGCATGCATCCTTCTTTGTTGTTTATGGAAAGCATTACCTGTGAGTATTTCAATCATTAACATGCATTTAAGTATTATCAATGACAGGATGACGTGACGTCAATGATGTTTTTGATTTGCAAGTTTTATTTTTCTGTTCCTACCAAGTCTGCTTTTCTTTGTGTCTCTGGTTTTTATCAGGTCACTGCAGACAACTTAATGGTAAAACTGGTAAAAGGGACATAGGGTTTCTTTCTCTGCTGAGTTTCTGTAAACATGTAAGATGTTGAATAATAATGCTTAAAATCACTTCCTGTGTTGAATTACAAAAATGAATGTCAGCGTCTGCTGTTTGATCACTTTTGTATTTTGCTTTTCAATAAAATAAACCAAATTCTAAAAGTCTAACTTCTTTTGTTAATTTAATAAGTGCTGACTCATCTGTGATTGTAGTTACAGTAAAATGAATATTGCCTGATTACTGATTATTATCAGAGATTGAATAAACATGACTTCAACCTGATTATTGTTACAGTCCTATAAGCTTAGTGCTCTTCAACAGTGGGGGAAATAGAAGGTTGTGTGTAGTTTTCATTTTACTAATGTTTAGACTCGTCAGCTTCCAAATTATGTTACAAGCATAAGCACATATTACAAGCATAACAGTTTTAAATAATGTTGAAAATGTGATGACACTATTATGTTGAAGAATCGTGGTAATAATATTCTTATTGGTGGAAATACTTCAGTACATTCACTAATTTATCATCTTGTACTGAATGATCATGTGGTTGATACTACTGACAGATGAAAACCAAAAGAACTGGAACATTAAGTCGTGATTTTTTTGTACAACCACTTAAATTGAAGTTAGTATGCTCCACAGATATTAGAGCCAGTAAGTCGGCCTCGTCTGGAACTAACTTCTTCTTACTCTGGCACCTTTACACCAATGCACTGTGCACTGTGCTGGCAGTACATATGGCTTCAAGACACCACATGTTCTGGCCTTTTGTCTGTGTAATCCCCCCCCCCTCTCTCTCTTTGTAACATGGGCTAAACAAACAAATATTAATTTCACATTCCTTAATAAACCTGTTTGGGTCAGTTTAAGTGACGTTGGTCTCATACTAAATTCTCATTGGTTCAAGTAAGCACATTAACCTACAGCCGTTGAGCAGCGTGACTCACAAGAGTGTCTGTGTGTCTGGATAAAAAACATCTGACGGTAAAATTATAGATTCTGTCGTTAAGAATGAAGATCTTGGTTTTTCTGGTTCTTCTGGGTCTACACAGCGCAGCAGCAGGTAAGTTGATATAGTTTTTTAAAAGTCGTTTAATAAAAGGCTTAATCATATGTTTACACATGGTGATACGAATTTAAGATTTCTTTCATAGTATTTGATGTCAAGTTCCCTGACTTCTTTGCAGATTGTAGAAATGTTTAAAAAAAAAACACAAACTCATTATGTTAAAGTTCACTTTAAATCCAGTCTGTGCAACGTTTTCATTAAAGTTATCTTATTTTATTAGGACCTTTTAAATCGACTTGCTCTGAGCGCATTCTGGACAAAATGGCAGCGCAAAATAGTCCAACGCACAATAAAAATGAAGAAATCAGAGGAAATGTAGCTAAAATACAACAAAACACGTTTCAATCTACATTTTAACATAGTTTTACTTTCTTTTATTAATATTTACGGAGTCCATGGCGTCATGTTTTCTATAAAACATGCCGAAAATCACATCTTTAGTCAGTGTGTAACTATTAATTAGTGATATTAGTCATTACTTATTATTGTAGAAATGATGTAAACAAACACTTTTCAGTCTGAAAGACGTCACTACATTTCATCTGAAGTGTGTATAATTAACATCTACAGACTGCTGAAGGTTTTTATTAGTAACCAACATGAGTCAGCAGATGGCGCTGTCTTCATAGATATTGATGCTGAAGACAAACAACTTCCTGCTCTGATGGCACAATATTTAATATCATTCACTAATGATTGTAAACTAAATGACTGACATCCATCATTTATTTTGTTCAACTATTCAAATATAAACTTGCCAAATATCACAGATCTCATGTTCAAAATGACTTACTGAGTTTTGTAAGTTTTCTTATGTAACAAAACTGTGTTTTAATCTGTTAATGTGGTGATCAAATAGTTGTTTAAGCGATTTTTAAGTAAAAATGTGAATGCCTTTTAGTTTTTGACTTTTTTTTACACTCTGAATTCTTCAGGAAGAAGAAACATAAGTTGTCACCATTCACGCTTTACAGTATCAGCTAAAATCCATAATAGACGTAATATAATCCATTACAAAATGTTTGAATATAGAAATTAAATTTATAATCACATGCAGCATATATCAGTCCCTGCAGGAAAATTTGATTTTGTGTTCACAATAACACAAAGTCAAGAAATCTGCAATTTTTGCAAGAGCTTTAAGTTTTGTTAAATGATTGAAACTTTTCAGCAAAGTTATAATTATAATAAGATAATTGTTACAACCCAGCTCATTAAAAGGAAATGTAACATAAAAACCAGATGTTAAAGGTTTAAACAAAATTATTTATTAACCAAGGATTTACAAGAACAAACAAAGGCCGGGTGATGCTGCTCAAATAAACAAAGAAGTAGAACCAAAAGAGGACTCCAAAAACAGAGCTAACCACAAAACAAAAAGGAAACCTACCAAATCTCTATTAACAATCTCTATAACAATACAAAAGGTGAGCAGCACCCCTACTCCTAGAGAGCTAATACAAAAAGTAAAACTAATGGTGTGTATCAGTATACAACTAAACTCGGCCAACAGGTAACAAATCACGATCTCAAAAACCTAACAGAGTGCAGCAGCAAAGCAAGGCGGACTGGAGCACAGTTTATCAAATTGTAGTTCCTACTGTTTATCGTGGTCATGTTCTGTCAGTATCTCATGAAAGTCAATGGTCAGGACACTTAGGAGTAAGGCCTAGGTCTCTGGTCTCCTGGGAGAAGGCCTGGCCTTCCCCTTTAAACACCCTGACGAATGGAGAGCCTACCCGTTCCACTGGGCATGGCTCCCACAGGCTAAGGTGGCCTTCTCCCAGGAGACCAGAGACCTAGTGTTGTCACGTCTCTCTGACATGAACTTTGTCCAGGACCTCTGTGAGGACCTGTATGAGATGTTTAAGTCGGATAAAGGCTTTGACAAAACCATGTTTGAAAGACAGATGTCTGTCATGAGGGGACAGGTGTTGAACCTGACCCAGGCACTCAAGGATGGGAAGAGTCCCATCCAGCTGGTGCAGATGCCACAGGTGGTGGTGGAACGTAGCCGCTCAGGCGGGCAGGGACGCGTGGTCACGCTGGGCAACGCCTTTACGCAAACTTTCCACTGCAAACGGCCCTTTTTCTCCTCTTGGTAGTCGGAGAACAGTGATGATGGGGAGTTGAGGAGAGACTTCAGAAACGGTTTCCTTTTTGTCCTGAAAAATAGAAATGAGGAAGAGTGGAAATGAGGGATATAAAAACCCAGAATGTCACACTGGAAATTGCTTGTATTTGTCAAGAGGAAGACTTGGATGATAGAAAGTAAGATGAATAATGTTTCCTGAAGAAATTGAGCCTCATTTCGTAAAGAGTTCTCAGAGAAGTATGTGAGCTGGCGAGATCGGCATACCAGTGTCTCCTAGAGACAGAGGGGCTGTTTGTGGTTACCATGGCAACTTGATTGGATAATCGGCTTTTCCACAGAGGTGGGTTTTGTTTATTGTTAGAACGCAGAAAGATTTTTTTTTAACCCACCCAAAGTACCTACTGAAGGCTCTTGCAAGGTCTCTTAGTGGGGCTAATGGCCAAAGAACAAGCACTTGCAAACCACAAATTACCAGATCTGTGGTCCAGTGGTGTTTGGGATTCTAAAGGACTGGTTTCACAGATCTCTCCAGAATTGTTGGGTTTTTTTTCTTGGGCAGCGTTGATCCGTCTTTGGGATAAAGTCTAAATACTATTCGCTTTGCCTTGTAGGATTACTTATTGAAATATAAATGTGCACTTGCACTGCTGGAAGTGTTCCAGACTATTTCCTCATAACTGGGAGAAACTGCTCTTTAAACCTAGTGTTAGTTTTCAGAAGCATATCTGTTGAACAATCACAAACCCAGTGTCTTCAATTCTCACTACTGCCAAAATCTGTCTGCAAAAAGGAAACCTACCAAATCTCTATTAACAATCTCTATAACAATACAAAAGGTGAGCAGCACCCCTACTCCTAGAGAGCTAATACAAAATGTAAAACTAATGGTGTGTATCAGTATACAACTAAACTCGGCCAACAGGTAACAAATCACAATCTCAAAAACCTAACAGAGTGCAGCAGCAAAGCAAGGCGGACTGGCCACAATGATCCAGCCGCCCTGTGTGTCGGGCTGCAGAGCATTTAAAAGATCATGCGCTCTAATTGGAGCTCGGGATTGGAGCAGTTCCACCGACGCCGCACCAACCCGAGTTGGAACGGGAGGAATGAGAGGAGCCAGGACCGGAGATTGGCTAGACTAAAGCGGAGGGAACCAAACAAAGAGAGAGAACACACAGAGAACCCACATACACACAGTACACACACACCATACACACTTCTACAGGGCCGTAACAATAATTATAATACAGTACATCCATGAAATCATCAGATGTAATTTGGACCAATTGTTGTATTTCATATCATCAGAGTTCACAGGGAGGGATTCAATTTGATTCTTCATTGTTAGTTTATTTTTTTAAAAACCCATTATTTTCCTTTTCGTGCAACCTTTCTCAATTTCTGCAATTTTACCACAAAAAGAACAAATAAAACATCACAATTATTATCACAGTATTTGAGAAAAGCTACAAAATAATTATGATAATCTAACAGTGAAATGATGGAGGGACTGATGTATAGTTAGTCACAGGTTTGTGGTTTCACATTTCAAACTAAAACAATAATGAGCAGCAGACGCTACTAATGATGCATCCTGAAGAATAAACGTCTCCACTAACTGGAAACTAAACTGGAGTTTAATTCACACTGAAAATAAATCCAGCAGGAGAAAAACAAAACAAAAATACATCTGTCAATGAAAGTCAGACATGTGAATGATCTGATATGTCAATAATTGACTGCTTTAATAACAAAATATTAAAAACTTTTTTTATTCTGGAGCAAAATTTCTTTATCAGTTTAATTAATCAATTATTGATACAACAAAGATTATTATTATTATAAATATGTTTTTCAGAGATTATCAGGAGGATGTACTGTATCTTATTTTTAATTCTGTGCACATAAAAATAATTTATTTGACGTTAAAGTTATTTATAAAACTGTAATTCAGAAAACTGAAATGATGACATGAACTTTGTCTTACAGTGATTCACTCGGTGAAGAAATTGTTCACTGCGTCCTCTCAAGTCCCAAACTTCCCAGAGTTTGTGGTTGTTGGGATGGTCAATGATGTTGAAATAATTCACTATGACAGCAACACCAGGAGATCAGTACCCAAACAGGACTGGATAAATAGAGTCACAAAATATTATCCACAGTTCTGGGAGAGGTACACTGATTTCCAAAGGGGTGAACAGGAGGAGTTCAAAGGAAACATTGAAAATTTGAAGCACCGCTTCAACCACACTGAAGGTTTGTTTATGTTTCTATACTGCACTGATAGTGTTTCTGTCCTTCTCATAATAACCAACAGAGATTATTAACACTTTATCTCCACTAGATTAGATCAGAATAACTCTACTGAACTGTCCACAGTGAGTCGGTCCACAATAACTCTCCTGTAGAAACCTGTTTATCACAACAGTTTTAAAACACACAGCTGACGGCTCAGGACTGTAAAATACTGAATAAAGAAAGGTGTAGATGTTGTGTTTTGGTGTGTGTGGATCAGTGTGTCTCTGTGGTGAAGATGTGATATCAGCTGATGACAGCTGACTGTGCTGAGATCTCACTCTGGTTTACTGCAGTCTGTGTCTCTGTCTCTCTCTCAGGTGTCCATGTTTTCCAGTGGATTCTTGGCTGTGAATGGGACGATGAGACTGGAGAGGTTAATGGTTTCAGACAGGTTGGTTATGATGGAGAAGACTTCCTATGGTGGGATGTGAAGACAAATACATGGATCGCTCCAAAACAACAGGCTGTTATCACCAAAAACAGTTGGAACAATGACAAAGCACAGTTGGCATATTATAAGAATGTCCTCACCCAGGAGTGCCCTGACTACCTGAAGAAGCTTGTGAACTATGGGAGGAGCTCTCTAATGAGAACAGGTAGAATCACATGACCTGATGTAGTTTCATGAACACTGTTTCTAACTTACAGTCACATTACAGGCCGTTCTCACCCTTTGTTCATATGATATTGTACGCAGTGAGCACTGTCTATGCAGACTGTGCCAGGAACCCTCTGCACCCCAGTTCAACAGGAAACAGCCATGTTTGCCACCCTTTCTCTCATCACAGCCTTCTTCTCACGGGACACTCAGTTCCACAAGGATGACCTCAGCGATGTTAGAACAAAGGAGAAGGGGGCGGGCGTCTGCTCTCATCACCCACCCTTGCACTTTCTGGAGAATGTTAGCTCTGGCCGTCCTTGCAGTATCAAATCAAGTTTATTTATATTTATACAATCATCAAATAAAAACAACACAGCAAGAACATAAACTGGTGAAAACAGACAGAAATGACAACTCTCATACTGAGTTACAAGCCAAAGAATAAAAATGAGTTTTAAGGCCATTCCTCTGCCCAGATAAACTGCAATGATGCTTGTGGCCTGTGCGGTTGTCGTGGTCTTTTCTTGGCTTGCTCCAAGATGTCTGCCAGAACTGTGAGCACTTTATCATGCCGCCACCTATACCTCCCCTGGGTGAGAGCCATGTGGCAACCAGTCAGGATATGGGCAAGTGTGCCTTTCTTCCCACATTGTTTGCAAAGTGGATCCTCTCTCAGGCCCCACCTTGCCAAATTTGCAAGAGATGGGAGAGGGTCATACCCGACTGCAAGATGAAGGCTATGCGGAATGGCTCCAGCCGGTTCCAAAGTCTTTGCCTTCTGTGGTTCTTCCTCCTGCTACTGTACTTCCACCTGGACTACAGTACCAGTCAAAAGTTTGGACACACTTTCTCATTGATGTGAATGGAAAAGTGTGTCCAAACTTTTGACTGGTACTGTATTTCCCTTCTCTCCTCTGTGTATGTCTTGCCCCACTGATGGAAGTAGGCAGTTCCCAGCCCCTGCTGTGTGTGCTCTCCACTTGCTCTGCTGTTCTAGTTGTTATCGCAGCGCTTCTGACCAGTTTGTCTCTGGAGTCTCTTACAGTAGCATGATTGTCACCATGTACTTTGCAACGTTGAACTCCTCCACCACAGATGAGAATGTGAAGCTAGGAGGGACTCTGACCTGCTACAATAAATATGAACCAACACACATTTCTCTTTCATTTTCTCTCTCATCTCTCTTCAATTCATCTATCTATCTATCTATCTTCATCTGTCTTTTTTCTCCTCTGTCGGTTCCTCCTTTTCTCAGCCACACTTCAATGAGGTTTATTTGCATGTCATGCATGCTGTATATATAAGTCTTACTATTGAATTTAAATAAATTACATCAAACAGGAATGATAACAATAATATTCTAGGATCCATGTGTTGGATTAGGTTGTAATGCTCCTCTCTAACACTAGGGGGTACACGGTAAAGGCCCGGCTAGGCAAAGGTTATTTAAGTTCATGCCATTTATCACAGATGTTGCTGAAGGAGGCAAACCGTTTTTGACTGTGCTCATGTATATTGGTCTATATTGGTTTTATTTTATAGTTTGGTTTTGTTTGAAAAGTTTATGAAAAGTACGGACAATGCATAACGTGGACATTTTGGTAAGAAAATAAATGCATGATGTGAATCCACTGGAAAAGAATGGACAGCCTATTATTCATGTTGTAAGTACAGGTCTAAACAATCACAGTCATTAACAGCCAGTAGCTGCTAAAGTGTGGAGCTGAGTCGCTACACATACACTGTAAAAAAACAAAAAGAAACAGTAAACTGTCTTTGTCTTTACTCTCCAGAGCTTCCCTCAGTGTCTCTCCTCCAGAAGACTCCCTACTCTCCAGTCAGCTGCTTCGCTACAGGTTTCTACCCTGACAGAGCCGACATATTCTGGAGGAAAGATGGAGAGGAGCTTCATGAGAACGTGGAACTTGGAGAGATCCTCCCCAACCATGATGGATCCTTCCAGATGAGTGTTGACCTGAGCCTTTTATCAGTCACACCTGAAGACTGGAGGAGGTACAAATGTGTGTTTCATCTCTCTGGTGTGAAGGACGACATCATCACCAAACTGGACAAAACAGCGATTCAGACAAACTGGGGCAAGACTGGTGATGGAAGAGATGGAGGTGAGAAACAAATTTAGTTTATTTTCATCTGATTTCAATTTTTTTGTCTTATTTATGATTGATGGGGTTATTTGTCTCCTTCAGTGTTTTATTTAGTTGTTTGTCTCTGTTTTCTTAGTCATCTAGATTTTATTTGTCTTTTTGGACGTCAGAAGAATTCATGAGAAGTTTTTAATCTGTTTTATTTATTTAAATGAAGGATATTTCCACATGTCAGAGTATCAAGCCTCCTCTAACATCTACTTCTTTATTTCTGTTTTCCCCTCACACCACTGCTCTTACAGCAGTTGAAGGCACCGTTATTTATTAGATATTTACACAAGTTTAAATTTAGCCTGTCAAAGTATAATTAAAAAACACTGTAACACAGTTTTCATCAGGTCAGATACTAAAATTCAAACAGTAATGTTTTACACGTTTGTGTTTCTGTTCAAACTAATGAGATTACTGTAAAACTTTGTGGTTTTAACTCCCAACACTGATTGTTCACTAAAACACACTCAGCATCAACATGTTTGTCTTCTTCTTTTGAAAACTTAAATGACTAAAGTTGTGTTAATAAATAAAATCTGATCCATTAAGTGACGAAAGAGTGAGATAAACTTAGATGAATGTTCTGTTTTGGTTCTTCAGGTTTCCCTCTTGGTGCTGTCGTTGGACCTGTTGTTGTACTGCTGCTCCTGGTAGTCGGCATCGCTGGATACTTCATCTGGAAAAATAAGAAGGGAAAGGAAGGTGAGAGACAAATGATGTTTTTACTCCTCCTTTTACTTCACAGATGTATCTAATATGCATATTTGTGCTATTGATTTGGTGTTAATGTTATTATAACATCATATATTTTACTTCTGGTGATAAAAAGTCCATAAAGTGTAAATATTTGATAAACATACATGACATATTGTAATAATGACACAGATAGTGATGTTTTCTCTTTGTGTTCTTTCATGAATTCTGAATAAATGATAACTTTGTGATGTTTTCTGTATTTCAGGGTTTCAACCTGCTAACAGTAAGTATTTTAAACATTAAATGTTTGATAGTTTTATCTATAATAATATTTGGATGTTACTTGACAATATTAAATACAAATATTTTTAAATAATGAGAAAAATTAAAATGTAAATATGAACAATTTGACAGAAAGTCAGATATTAGTAATCATCATCTCATCATAAAACTCGTCATATCAAATTAAATATTTCTTTTTTCTTTTTACAGCTTCAGATGCTTCATCATCATCATCATCATCATCATCATCATCATCATCATCATCATCATCATCATCACCATCATCAACAGATGGAGTTCAAGATACCACATCATGACAAAGAGTCATTAATTGAGTCATCTTAGCTAACTAAACCAAACATTTATAATACTAAAAGTCTCTCAAACTATTGTATTTTAAAGGTGAAAAAATAGTTTGGACATTAACTTGTGATCAGGGGTGAAATCAGTGATTTGGGGCCCCAGACAAATGCTGACTTTCTTTATTTTTATCTTTTGTCAATGTCATGTTGGTATTGGCAGTGGAAGAAATACTCAACACTTTGATCTGAAATCAAACTATTAACTATTAAGAGTATATTCCTTCATACTACACAGGAAGGTAATTGTAAAAGTAAAGAGTGAAAGAGAGAGAAGTATTATTACCACAGTGTACTTCAACTTACTCTAATCTTAACAGTTTTATATAATTCTCGTTAGTTTAATGTATAATAATCCATCATATTTTAATAGTTGTGTTCTGTGAGTAAAATCTGAATGTGTAATTTAACCAGCAACATTTTATGTGTCAGGTTATTTTTCGGGGTTCAACAAGTTAGAGTAGTAACATGAGTCAATATTTTTCATATCTAAACATCATAATAAATGTAAAGCCCCAGACAGTTGCCGAATTTGCCTGATGATAAAGTCCACCAGGTACCAAATGTTTTAGATTGAAGGAATCAGTCTAATGAAATATTTCTCAGTGTGAGATCCAGTATAACTTCAGAAAAATGTTGACATGTTGTTTTTTTTATTATAACTCTGATGTATGAAAAACAAATTCAATCAATAAGCAATAAGATTTCCCTTTTTTCCTAAGAGTCTCAAACCATTGAAAAAATACCAGCATACGTTTGACCACAGTGTACATAATTTAAACTTTTCAAATATAAAGTACCAGTCTAAAGTTTGGACAGACTTTCTCATTGATGTGAATGGAAAAGTATGTCCAAACTTTTGACTGGTACTTTACATCACTAAAATACTTTCCTGGGTTTTTAATACGGACACAGAAACACACTTTGGTTTGAAAATGAAATTATTTATATATCTGAATTTATTTTAAATACTATTATTATTATTGTTAGTAGTAGTAGTAGCTAAATATTCTCTGGATCATCATACTGTATGTCTCCTGCAGTACACTGGTCTGTCGTGAACTGGTGCAGTTTTAATTTATTCCACTGGAGGGAGCTGCAGCCTGCTGTTAAACAGAGCCGTCTGACTCCTCTGTTAAAGGTAATCTCAGCATTAAACTTAAGTATCCATCATCATTGAGCTGGAACAGCGTTAAAGGGAGTTCAAGCCTCAGTGGGTGAGTCTTAGTTCCCTTAACTGCATCCATGTTTCTCTCACTGGTGTCTTAGTTCCTCCCACTGAACCCCAGAACATCCACCCACACAGAACAATAGAAGAAGAATAACACATAACTGCACACCCCCCCCCCCCCCCCCACAGTGACCTCTGACCTCCCAGAAAGTCAACATATATAGTATAGTAAGTACTTAATATAATAATACTTAATAGAAAGTATTATCATATGTGTTATCATATGACTTGCACACACTGACAAAGCTAAGAAACCCAAATAAAGCCTCACACGCCCTTTGTAACATGGGCTAAACAAACAAGTATTAATTTCACATTCCTTAATAACCTGTTTGGGTCAGTTTAAGAGACGTTGGTCTAATACTAAATTCTCATTGGCCCTCAGGTAAGCAGTGTGACTCTCAAGAGAAGCATAAAGCATAAAAAACATCTGACAGTACAGTTGTAGATTCTGCAGTTCAGAATGAAGGTCTTGGTTTTTCTGGTCCTCCTGGGTCTACACAGCGCAGCAGCAGGTGAGTTAATATAGTTTTTTGGGTCGGTTGATGGTTTAAGAAAAAGCTTTATATGTTTACACATGGTGATACGAATTTAAGATTTATTTCATAGTATTTGATGTGAAGTTCTCTGACTTCTTTGCAGATTGTATTAGTGTTTAAAAAGTCACAAACTCATTATGTTAAAGTTCACTTTAAATCCAGTCTGTGCAACGTGTTCATTAATCTTAGAAAACAATGAACATAACTAAATTACAACAAAATAAAAGCAGCCAATAACATAATAATGGCCGATAACGTCATCATGTTGCCCGTCTTTTAATGTAATGAACCTAAGTTCTGAACCAATAACGTAATGATTGGTTGGTTGGTTATTATGTTATTGGCCTGATAAGAAAAAAACCTTTACAAGGGTAATAACTGGAGCTGATAACGTTACAATATACTTATATCCCTTTATTTGAGTTTCATTTATTGGATAAGAAGTGTCACGCTTTCATTGCATTTAGTCTTACTAGTGTGTCCTTTAAATAATTTCTTAAAGACCTGAGCACACACAAACAAACCCCTACACTCTCTGTTTCTCTCTATTTATTAGTTTGTTTAACTTGATGGTTAGAATGATCTCCAGTCCTTCCTTCTGCTCCTTAGCCTTTCAAGCTACAAATGAAGTGGTAGCACACGTTTGCAAACACAGACAACTGGATGTGAAATCTCTGTAGCTCACTCTTAAAGATATTAATTTTTTCACCTAAATCTTAAAAGTTATTTTCTGTCATAGAACCTATAATTGATTTTAGACTTTCTGCACTTGTTTAAATGTCCTTACTTTCTAGCACACATGTTGAAAAATAATCAGTGATCTAATTTTCTTTAATGAACACAGTTCATTTTGTTGTGAACTATGACAGTTTGATAATATTAGGTTGTGGATGACTTCTGGCTAATTTTGTGAAAATGAATGGACACATTGAATGGAAAATATGCAATAAACCTTCAGCAGATTAAAAGTGCCTTTCTGTCACTGCATTGGAGAGCTGCAAACATGTTGGAACTTGAATGGCTACAGAGCAGAAGGCAGGGCTGGAGATAATTCAACCATCAAGTTAAACAAACAAATAGTAATTTATTCCCAAACAGAGTCTTAATTCCCAGGGAGAGGGAGAGAGGGAGAGAGGGAGAGAGGGAGAGAGGGAGAGAGAGAGGGAGAGAGAGAGAGAGAGAGAGAGAGAGAGAGAGAGAGAGAGAGAGAGAGAGAGAGAGATTTCATAGTGCCCATTTTCATGTCTTAATCTGTAATTTGGTGATCAAATAGTTGTTAAATTGAGTTGTTTAAGTAAAAATGCACTAATGTGCAACAATAGACTGGTTTAATATTTAATTTCAGACTATATGTGTTGTTCAAGACAGAATCATCATTCATATATATATCTAGAGCAACATTTATACATCAATTTAATTAATTAATGATTGATACAACTGAGATTATCAGGAGGATGTACTGGAGCTTCTTCTGATTCTGTGCACAGAAAATTATTTTATTTGATATAAAAG
The DNA here is from genome assembly GCA_021039105.1 of Scomber colias. Taxonomy (NCBI): domain Eukaryota; kingdom Metazoa; phylum Chordata; class Actinopteri; order Scombriformes; family Scombridae; genus Scomber; species Scomber colias. Next base: position 84,691 of record JAJDFG010000141.1, read on the forward strand.
TTATTTATAAAACTGTAATTCAGAAAACTGAAATCATGACATGAACTTTTTCTTACAGTGATTCACTCTCTGAAGTATATCTTCACTGGGTCCTCTCAAGTCCCAAACTTCCCAGAGTTTGTGCTGGTTGGGATGGTTGATGATGTTCAGATAAATCACTATGACAGCAACACCAGGAGACTAGTACCCAGACAGGACTGGATGAACAGAGTTACAGAAGATGAAGCACAGTACTGGGAGAGATACTCTGCCAGAAGTTTGGGTTACCATCAGCTCTTCAAAGGCTACATTGAAACTATAAAGCAGCGCTTCAACCACACCGGAGGTTTGTTTATGTTTCACTGTTTACTGATAAAATGCTGAGATCTCACTCTGGTTTATTGCAGTCTGTGTCTCTGTCTCTCTCTCAGGTGTCCATATTTTCCAGTGGATGGGTGGCTGTGAATGGGACGATGAGACTGGAAAGGTTGATGGATTTCAACAGGTTGGTTACGATGGAGAAGACTTCCTATTGTGGGATGTGAAGACAAATACATGGATCGCTCCAAAACAACAGGCTGTCATCACCAAAAACAGTTGGAACAATGACAAAGAACGGTTGGCATATTATAAGTACATCATCGCCCAGGAGTGTCCTGACTACCTAAAGAAGTATGTGAACTATGGGAGGAGCTCTCTGATGAGAACAGGTAGAATCACATGACCTGATGTAGTTTCATGAACACAACAATGATAATATGCCTCCTCTGTTTCTAACTTACAGTAACATTACAATAAATATGAACCAACACACAGAGACCTGCTGAGTCTCAGTTTACACACATTTCTCTTTCATTTTCTCTCTCACCTCTCTTCATCTCTCTGTCTTCCTCCTCCTTTACCACATTTTCTCTCTGTCATTCTTTCACATATTTATCACTCTTTTTTCTTTTTTCTGTCTTTCTCACAATTCTGTCAGTTCAATGAGTTGCAATAAAGCTGTTTGGGGCCCTTTTAGTTGGGGGCCCCAGGAAGTTGCCTAAATTGCCTGAGGATAGATTTAAGTAGTCAGTCTTATGAAGAATTTCTCAGTGTGAGATCCAGTACAACTACAGAACAATGTTGACATGTTGTGTTTTTATTATAAGTCTGATGTCTGAAAAAACAAATTCAACCAATAACCAAAATTAATTTACCCAGAAATGTCTCATACTGAATGAAATAAAACAAACTTCATTATATGAACACTAATAGATTGTCTCTCCCTCCTCGACACCTCACCTCTCTTCAACTCTTTTTTTCTTCTCCTCTGTCCCTCCTTCTGTTTCTAAACCAGACTTCAATGAGGTTTATTTGCATGTCATAGTGTTACTAATGCATTTAAATACATTACACCAAACATCAACAATAATAATATACTGTAAATAATAATAAAGAAACTATAAACTGTCTTTGTCTTTACTCTCCAGAGCTTCCCTCAGTGTCTCTCCTCCAGAAGACTCCCTCCTCTCCAGTCAGCTGCTTCGCTACAGGTTTCTACCCTGACAGAGCCGAGATGTTCTGGAGGAAAGATGGAGAGGAGCTTCATGAAGACGTGGAACTTGGAGAGATCCTCCCCAACCATGATGGATCCTTCCAGATGAGTGTTGACCTGAACCTTTCATCAGTCACACCTGAAGACTGGAGGAGGTACGAATGTGTGTTTCATCTCTCTGGTGTGAAGGACGACATCATCACCAAACTGGACAAAACAGTGATTCAGACAAACTGGAGCAAGACTGGTGATGGAAGAGATGGAGGTGAGAAACACATTTAGTTTACTTTCATCTGATTTGAAGTTTTGTTTTATTTGTGATTGATCGGGTTATTTGTCTCCTTCAGTGGTTTCTTTAGTTGTTTGTCTCTGTTTTCTTAGTCATCTAGATTTTATTTGTCTCTTTGGACGTCAGAAGAATTCATGAGGAGTTTTTAATCTGTTTTATTTTTCAAATGAAGGATATTTCCACATGTCAGAGCATCAAGCCTCCTCTAACATCTACTTCTTTATTTCTGTTTTCCCCTCACACAAGTGCTCTTACAGCAGTTGAAGCCACCGTTATTTATTAGATATTCACACAAGTTTCAATTTAGCCTGTCAAAGCATAATTATGATCAACACTGTAACACAGTTTTCATCAAGTCAGTATTGTAATATAAATACTAAAATTCAAGCAGTAATGTTTTACACGTCTGTGTTTCTGTTCAAACTAATGAGATTACTGTAAAACTTTGTGGTTTTAACTCCCAACACTGATTGTTCACTAAAACACACTCAGCATCAACATGTTTGTCTTCTTCTTTTGACTTCCTTTTGAAAACTTAAATGAGTAAAATTGTGTTATTTTTAAAATCTGATCAATTCAATCTTCATCAATCAATCTTTATTTGTTATGCGCTAAATCACAACAGAGTTATCTCAAGGCACTTTACACATAGAGCAGGTTCTAAACTGAACTCTTCAGGTTTTAACTTTAAAGAGACCCAACATTCCCACATGAGCAACAGTGGCGAGAAAAAACTCCCTTTTAACATGAAGAAACCTCAGAACCAGACTCAGAGTGGGCGGCCATCTGCCTCGACCGGTTGGGGTAGAGAGGAGAGAGAGGAAGGAGAGGAGAGAGAAGCACAATGAAAATCAACATTGAAGCTAGAAGGTCCGGGACTGGAATCCGTCATCTGGACGTCTACAGGCCCAGATTACCTGTGAGACCAGAAAGCACAGACAACTCCGGGGAAGAAGTTTAGGTTATTGAATGCAATTAATAGTACATTAGTTAATCGATATAGATGGATGGATAGAGAGAGAGAGAGAGGGAGGAGGAGAGAGGAGCTCAGTGCATCATGGGAGTCCCCCGGCAGTCTAAGCCTATAGCAGCATAAGCTAAGAGCTCTAGGAGCCCTAACGTAATCAATTAAGTGATGAAAGAGTGAAATAAACTAAATGTTAAATGTTCTGTTTTGGTTCTTCAGGGTTCCCTCTTGGTGCTGTTATCGGAGTTGTTGTTGTACTGCTGCTCCTGGTAGTCGGCATCGTTGGATACTTCCTCTGGAAAAAGAACAAGAAGGGAAAGGAAGGTGAGAGACAAAATATGTTTTTACTAATCTTTTTTTACTTCACAGATGTATTTATTATACATGTCTGTGCTATTGTTTTAGTGTTAATGTTATAACGTCATATATTTTACTCCTGGTGATACAAAGTCCATAAAGTAGAGGTGTGACGATACACTCAGTTCACGAGACGAGACACGATAATTTAAGTATTTTATGTATAAAAAGAAGACATGATGTGTAAATGAGTGATAGAAAACTGATAGTCTTTTTTTTGGGGGGGTGTGCATTCACCTCGACGAGAAGTATCGGCACGTTTTAATCTCCTGACATCTCGCAACATGAGTTCTTGTCACACCCTTACCATAAAGTGTAAATATTTGACAAACGATTAGTTGACATATTGTAATAATGATACAGATAGTGATGTTTTCTCTTTGTGTTCTTTCTTAAATTCTGAATTAATAACTGTGACAATTTGTTTTAATTTCAGGATTTCAACCTGCTAACAGTAAGTATTTTATATGTGAAATGTTTGATAGTTTTTATCTGCTTTGTATTGTAATATTTGGATGTTACTTAACAACATTATGAAGAAAAAACCAGAGGAATCAAATGCACAACTCAGCAAGAATCAGGCAGCGTGCGCTCATTAAAGGTAGACAAGACATTCTGTAAAAGGAGAATGGGGAGACTCAGGGTTTTTATACATGCACACAGGGAGACAATGAGACACAGGTGCAACACATTAGAGCTGGGCAGGAAGTGAAGTGACCTGAAAAGGAAGACAAGACATGACAAACATTGAATAAGCATAGTTGAAAAATACTGAGAGATGTTAAAATGTAAATATGAACAAAGTGACAGAAAGTCAGACGTCAGTAATTCATCACTCATGTCCAGTTTTGGCTCATATGATAAAACTCTTCAAATCAAATCAATTTTTATTTTTGCAGCTTCAGATGCATCATCATCATCATCATCATCATCATCATCTTCATCCACTGAAGTTCCAGTTCCTGATGGTAAGTACTTCATTATGTCAACTTAGCTGATTGAACCAAATATATATATGATACGACTAAAACTCTCTCAAACTGCATTTTAAAGGTGAAAACACAGTTTAGACATGAACTTGTGATCAGGGTGGATTCAGTGATTTTGGGGCCTCAGACAAACGCTGACTTTATTTTGATCTTTTCTCAAACTCATGTTGGTATTGGCAGTGGAAGATGTACTCAAAACTTTTGTCTGAAGTAAAACTATTAGAAATGTATATATATTACACAATAAAAGTACTGTAAAAGTTTTTCATTCAACGTGTATAAGTGAAGAGTTAAAGAAAGAGAGAGAGGTATTATTAACACACTTAAACTTACTTTAATTTTAAGTGTTTAATTCTGGATAGTTTAATGAATAATAATGCATCATATTTTAATTGTTGTGTTTTGTGAGTAAAATCTGAATCCACAAAGTAACCAGTAACATTTTATGTGTCAGGTTGTTGCGTTTAATGAGTTATAAAAATAACATAATTCAATATCTTTCATATCTAAAGATCATAATTAATCTAAAGCTGTTTGGGGCCCTTTTAGTTGTCTAACTTGCCTGATGATAAAGTCCACCAGGTACCAAATGTTTTAGATTTAAGAAGATTTAAGAAGTCAGACAAATTAAACTAATAACCAAAAATATCTCATGTTGAATGCAATTAAACTGACTTCATTAGATGCACTAACAGATTCAATATTACACCTTGATTGTCTGTTTATCGTCTTAACAGGAAACCAGCCAAGATCAGAAGAGGAAGATGAACTCCAGTAAATGACTGGAAATATGCTATTACTGAGTGCTGATCTGTAGCTGACAGTGACCTCTGACCTCCCAGAAAGTCAACACATCTCTGCACATTATATGACATTAGCCTACAAACCATCATACATGTTATATTACAGGTATTAATATATATGTTATAATGTGACGTCCATGCATTGACAAAGCTAAGAAACCCAAAATAAATCCTGCATGCCTCTCCACCCTCTAAAAACAAGCAAATGTTTCACTTTCATTCATAACCTGTTTAGATCAGTTTAACCTAGATTTAAGTGACGTTAGTCTCATACTAAATTCTCATTGGCTCAGAAGGAGGCTGAAGGCAGGGCTCGTGTCAGTCCTACAGATCAGCAGTGTGATGTAGAAGGGAAGCACCATGTTTGTCTCTGGATAAATATAATTTGACAGTAAAGTTGTAGATTCTGCAGTTCAGAATGAAGATCTTGGTTTTTCTGGTCCTCCTGGGTCTACACAGCGCAGCAGCAGGTGAGTCATTATGTTTTTTTTGTTTTTAGTCGGCTGATGGTTTAATAAAAAGCTTTATATCTGTAGACATGGTGATACTAATTTAAGGTTTAAGATGTATAATTCCCTGACTTCCTTGTAGATTATAGAAATGTTTACAAAGTCACAAACTTATGATGTTAAAGTTATTTAGGCTACTTTAACATAATAATTAGCTGCAAACTACTTTCTTTAATTGAAGTTCACTTTAAATCCAGTCTCGTAGGGGTTTCATCATAGCCACAGGGACTCTTCGCTTTGGGAGTTTCACAGGTTCGTCAGTGGAGTCAATCTCTATTTTGTATTCTCCTTCCAAGCATCCATCTCCTGTGAACACATCCTTGAACTCAGTCTTTATCACATCCAAAATCCATGTAGTCTCACTGGTATCAGTTGTGAACACAATATTATCAGTGGCAAATATGTTCTCATACCATGAGTTTCATGGCTTCACTAGCTTTCCTGCCTAGCAGGGGTGTTTTACAGTCCTCCCCCACAAATTGAAACTCCTGCTTACGTACAACTTCTGGTTTCTGGGATTTCTCACTTTGATCTTGCATTTGCCAACTGGGCGCAACTTGGACTTGTTGTACATCACTAACACTTGTCCTACACACACTGTCCTTGTGTTCAATCTGTGCGTCTGGATTTAGCATGTGTACTGGTATAACACTGTATGTCGCTCCACAGTCAATTTGAAAGTTCACCAGGTTGTTGATCATCATTCCAGCGAACAATTGCTGCGTTTCATTCTGTGTCATTCTCATGTCCTTTATGTGATTTACAGCCTCCATCTCCTGAGTAACTGCTGTGACTGTCATTATATCCTCACAGGAGTCTGAGTCCTGTTCTGCAACAGCGTGCACTTTCTTCCTCTGTTCCCTGTGACCCGCTTTGCTCCTGCAGGTCACTGCAAGGTGGTTTTCTTTTCCACACTTTTTGCATCTTTTCCCAAAAGCAGGACATTTTGTTTTTTGTCTTTCATGCAATCTGAAATCGCAGGTGCTGGCTAGCATCCTCAAATCAGTGATGTATTTGTCGATCGTTTCATTTGGGCCTTGATTTCTTGCAAATAAGCGATATCTATCCAGTCTCATTGATTTCAGGAGTGCAATGTTCATCAAACCTTGCTATCATACGACCCACAGTCCTGCGGTTTTAACCCCTCCATGTCTCACTCGTGTACACGTGCGTCTTTTTTCCAGTTTCGCCTCTGGACTGCACGTCGATAGCTAGGTGTTTCACACTATAAATCCGCTGCACCGCTGCCACCGTGTTTCAGTTTGCTCTGCCTCTTCTATACTATACAAACTGGACGGTAGTATTACCCTTACACACAGGGAACTTTATTTAACACTTTTCTTAACTCGCTCTTACAATGCCATCTATTCTCATTGCAGGTACAACAACATCTGCGCATGTGCAGTGATTCAACTAATGCAGTCCGTGTGTAAACAACAGTGCGGAATAATCCCATTGGTACAGGGGATGCGGTCACTGCAGTTTATACATTTTTGAGACTTTTCGGTAAAAACAGCCCTCGGGCCCTGACTCTCGGGGGGCCCCTTACGGCTCGGGGCCCCAAGCAGTTGCCTGCCTTGCCTGTTCACAAGCTGCACGTCTGGCTACGTCTGAGAGCTTTCTGCTGCTAACTGAACGCTCAGCGGCTAATTCAGCTAACTGGCTAACTATAGACTGTAGTAGTAGTTATGGTAATCACTGCCGACCACTAAATCCTAAACACAGAAATGGTGCACCGAGCACCCAGGAATGATATTAATTATTAATTAGAATTTAGTGCGCACGTTATAGCTATATTGTGGCCACGATTCAATTTTTATTTTTTTTTACCATGTTACCAGAGGGGATCTGTAGAAAACTGAAATTATGACTTTAACTTTTTCTTACAGTGACTCACTCTCTGAAGCATATCTTCACTGCGTCCTTTCAAGTCCCAAACTTCCCAGAGTTTGTGCTGGTCGGGATGCTCGATGATGTTCAGATATATCTCTATGACAGCAACACCAGGAGACTAGAACCCAAACAGGACTGGATGAACAGAGTCACAGAAGATGATCCACAGTTCTGGGAGTGGCTCGCTGCCAGATGTTTCAGTTACCAGCAGCTCTTCATAGGCTACATTGAAACTTTAAAGAATCGCTTCAACCAAACTGGAGGTTTGTTTATGTTATTGTTACTGATAAAATGTTGTTCATGCTTTCATCACACACACGCACACACACACACACACACGCACACACACGTGACTAATCCTGAATAAGTGTCTCCTTCGGTAGAAGACTCTGGAGCAGTGGGTGTGTTCGGCCTTGGTTAAAGGTCTGGCTGTAATTTGTAGTAACCAGTGTTGGCCATGTGTGGCTGAATAACCTGTACCTACAGAAGAAGCTTGAGTAAACATGTTGAGCTAGACAGGGCTGGGCAATATGGCTAAAAACTATCACGATAAAAGTGTTGAATGTAGAAATATTTTTTATTGATATTGATTACGTGTCGAATAATTAATTATGAAAATCAATACAATTAATCAGCGAAAAGAAAGCCAATTGGTTCAGTCTCATCAAATGTACTGAGCCATCAGTTTGGTGCTGTGGTTAATAATTAACTTAATAACTATAACCAAATATCATATAAATAACTAGTTCACATTCAAAACAATAGCAATATGGATGTCAAAGGAGACTGCACAGACAAAAGGCCAGATTATGAGTCTTGGTGTGATGTAAAGGTGCCAGAATAAGAAGAGATTAATTGCAAGGCCTACTTACATCTGTGGAGCATACTAACATTAACCTAGCCATGTGGTAATACAATAGCTATGAACAGACATCATAACAATAGCACTCGAAGAACAATCTTAGATCAATACTTGTACATTGACTGATTAAATTAAGCAGTCCTGTGCACACCTCACATTAAGCCACGTGTAGATAAACTGTGTGTTGGTCTCAGTGGAGGCATTGTGTCTCTGTGGTAAAGACAGGAAGTGGACTCTGTTTCCCAGCAGTCTCTACTTCTCTGTCTCTCTCTGAGTAATCCACACTGTCCAGGCGATGATTGGCTGTGAATGATTTCCATCCAGCCAATAACAGCAGAAGGTGTAGATGTTGTATTTTGGTGTGTGTGGATCAGTGTGTCTCTGTGGTGAAGATGTGATATCAGCAGATGACAGCTGACTGTGCTGAGATCTCACTCTGGTTTACTGCAATCTGTGTCTCTATCTCTCTCAGGTGTTCACATTTTCCAGTGGATGCTTTGCTGTGAATGGGACGATGAGACTGGAGAGATTAATGGATTCAGACAGGTTGGTTATGATGGAGAAGACTTCCTATCGTGGGATGTGAAGACAAATGTATGGGTCGCTCCAAAACAACAGGCTGTTATCACCAAAAACAGTTGGAACAATGACAAAGCACAGCTAGAATATTATAAGTACAGCCTCACCCAGGAGTTACCTGACTACCTGAAGAAGTATCTGAACTATGGGAGGAGTTCTCTGATGAGAACAGGTAGAATCACATGACCTGATGTAGTTTCATGAACACAACAATGTTAATATGTCTCCTCTGTTTCTAACTTACAGTAACATTACAATAAATATGAACCAACACACAGAGACCTGCTGAGTCTCAGTTTACACACATTTCTCTTTCATTTTCTCTCTCACCTCTCTTCATCTCTCTGCCTCATTCTTTCACATATTTATCACTCTTTTTCTTCTTTTTTCTGTCTTTCTCACAATTCTGTTGGTTCAATGAGTTAGAATAGTAACATGATTCAATATTTTTCATATCTAAACATCATAATAAATCTAAAGCTGTTTGGGGCCCTTTTAGTTGGGGGCCCCAGGAAGTTGTTTAACTTGCCTGATGATAGATTTAAGAAGTCAGTCTTATGAAGCATTTCTCATTGTGAGATCCAGTATAACTACAGAACAATGTTGACATGTGTTTTTATTATAACTCTGATGTCTAAAAAACAAATTCAACCAATAACCAAAATTAATTTACCCAGAAATATCTCATACTGAATTAAATGAAACAAACTTTATTATATGAACACTAATAGATTGTCTCTCCCTCCTCAACACCTCAGCTCTCCTCATCTGTCTCTCTCTTCTCCTCTGTCCCTCCCTCTGTTTCTAAACCATACTTCAATGAGGTTTATTTGCATGTCATAGTGTTACTAATGCATTTAAATACATTACACCAAACAACAACAATAATAATATACTGTAAATAATAATAAAGAAACTATAAACTGTCTTTTTCTTTACTCTCCAGAGCTTCCCTCAGTGTCTCTCCTCCAGAAGACTCCCTCCTCTCCAGTCAGCTGCTTCGCTACAGGTTTCTACCCTGACAGAGCCGACATATTCTGGAGGAAAGATGGAGAGGAGCTTCATGAAGACGTGGAACTTGGAGAGATCCTCCCCAACCATGATGGATCCTTCCAGATGAATGTTGACCTGAACCTTTCATCAGTCACACCTGAAGACTGGAGGAGGTACGAATGTGTGTTTCATCTCTCTGGTGTGAAGGACGACATCATCACCAAACTGGATAAAGCAGCGATTCAGACAAACTGGGGCAAGACTGGTGATGGAAGAGATGGAGGTGAGAAACACATTTACTTTACAATTACAACTACAAGTTTCAATTTAGCTGGCGCGCAGGTGGTCGAGTGGTTATAGCGCATGCCATATACGCAGCCGACCCCGGTTCTAACCCTTTGTTGCATGTCACCCCCCCTCTCTCTCCCATGTTTCCTGTCAATCTACTGATTAATAAAGGTGTCTATGCCAACAAAATCTTAAAAAAAAAAAAAAAAAAAAGTTACAATTTAGCCGGTCAAAGCATAATTATGATCAACACTGTAAGACAGTTTTCATCAGGTCAGTATTTGAATATAAATACTAAAATTCAAACAGCATGTCTGTGTTTCTGTTCAAACTAATGAGATTACTGTAAAACTTTGTGGTTTTAACTCCCAACACTGATTGTTCACTAAAACACACTCAGCATCAACATGTTTGTCTTCTTCTTTTGACTTCCTTTTGGAAACTTAAATTAATAAAGTTGTGTTAATGAACAAAATCTGAAACATTAAGTGATTAAAGAGTGAGGTAAAGAAAGTTAAATGCTCTGTTTTGGTTCTTCAGGTTTCCCTCTTGGTGCTGTCATAGGAGGTGTTATTGTACTGCTGCTCCTGGTAGTCGGCATCTCTGGATACTTACTCTGGAAAAAGAACATTAATGGTGAGAGACAAAATGTTTTTACTAATCTTTTTTACTCCACAGATGTATTTAATATAAATGTGTGTTAATGTTAATATAATGTGTTTGGTGTTAATGTTTTTATAACATCATATATTTTACTTCTGGTGATACAAAGTCCATAAAGTGTAATACGATACACTCATCATGATAATTGAAGTATTTTATATATAAAGAAGACATGATGTGCAAATGAGTGATAGAAAGCTAATAGTCTTTTTTCTTGGGTGTGCATTCACCTCGACGAAAAATATCAGCACGTTTTAATCTTCTGAGATCTCGCAACACGAGCTCTCGTCACACCCCTACCATAAAGTGTAAATATTTGACACACAATTAGTTGACATATTGTAATAATGATACAGATAGTGATGTTTTCTCTTTGTGTTCTTTCATAAATTCTGAATTAATAACTGTGACAATTTGTTTCAATTTCAGGATTTCAACCTGCTAACAGTAAGTATTTAAAATATGAAATGTTTGATAGTTTTTATCTGCTTTGTATTAGTAGGATGGGGAGACGCAGGGTTTTTATACATGCACACAGGGAGACAATGAGACACAGGTGCAACACATTAGAGCTGGGAAGGAAGTGAAGTGACCTGAAAAGGAAGACAAGACATGACAAACATTGAATAAGCATAGTGGAAAAATACTAAGAGATGTTAAAATGTAAATATGAACAAAGTGACAGAAAGTCAGACGTCAATAATTCATAACTCATGTCCAGTTTTGGCTCATATGATAAAACTCTTCAAATTGAATCAATTTTTATTTCTGCAGCTTCAGATGCATCATCATCATCCACTGAAGTTCCAGTTCCTGATGGTGAGTTCTTCATTATGTCAAATTAGCTGATTGAACCAAATATATATATGATACGACTAAAACTCTCTCAAACTGTATTTTAAAGGTGAAAACACAGTTTAGACATGAACTTGTGATCAGGGTGGATTCAGTGATTTTGGGGCCTCAGACAAACGCTGACTTTATTTTGATCTTTTCTCAAACTCATGTTGGTATTGGCAGTGGAAGATGTACTCAAAACTTTTATCTGAAGTAAAACTATTAGAAATGTATATATATTACACAATAAAAGTACTGTAAAAGTTTTTCATTCAACGTGTATAAGTGAAGAGTTAAAGAAAGAGAGAGAGAGGTATTATTAACACACTTAAACTGACTTTAATTTTAAGTGTTTAATTCTGGGTAGTTTAATGAATAATAATGCATCATATTTTAATTGTTGTGTTTTGTGAGTAAAATCTGAATCCACAAAGTAACCAGTAACATTTTATGTGTCAGGTTTTTGCGTTTAATGAATTTTATAAAAAATAACATAATTCAATATCTTTCATATCTAAAGATCATAATAAATCTAAAGCTGTTTGGGGCCCTTTTAGTTGCCTAACTTGCCTGATGATAAAGTCCACCAGGTACCAAATGTTTTAGATTTAAGAAGATTTAAGAAGTCAGACAAATTAAACTAATAACCTAAAAAATATCTCATGTTGAATGCAGTTAAACAGACTTCATTACATGCACTAACAGATTCAATACTACACCTTGTTTGTCTGTTTATCGTCTTAACAGGAAACCAGCCAAGATCAGAAGAGGAAGATGAACTCCAGTAATTATTTTTCTTTTTGTCCCATTCCTGCTTCATTCCTGCTGCAGCTGATGTTAAATGCAGTTTGTTTTCTGTTACATGTGTGACAGTCGTAGCTAGAAGCATCACTTTCCTTCACTGTGTGAGTTAAACACATCTGGAGAGAAGTGATGCAGCTGTCCGACTGTTTCTGCAGATGTTTTGTAGATGTTTTATTTTGTCACTGCAGCAGCTTCCAGAGACCAAAAACATGAGTAGAGAAACAAGAAAGAGCTCAGAGTCACATCATGTTTGTTTCTTAATGTCCATAAACAGAATCTGCTGTTTGAATTTATACTCAGCTATGAATATTTGGCTAAACTGAAGCAGACTTTGGTTGAACACCTTGTTGGAGGCCAATGTGTCATGTCATTGTGCAGCAGGTCAAATCTCTCTCTGATGGTGTGTAAATGATGTTGAATCTGTACAGATGTTTACAGTGGTGTTAACTTTACAGTCAGCTTATTTAGTTTTTATTGTACAGTTTTACACGGGGAGCTGGATTTTGTTCTTCACTTTTACACCAAATATTATATGTGTAGATAGTAAATTATTAAAGCTGAAAACTATTTTTATTATCATGTGTTTACTGTTTATTTGATTAAGACATTTTCCTTCAAATACATTTTTTATTTAATATCTCTAATCTTTTTTTATGGCTCCTATTTATTAGTTATTTGTCTTTGGTACCCATTCTGTCATTATTATTATTGAGGATATTGGTGTAAATGAGAGTGTAACATCTCATTTTGTTTACAAATTGTACAGATAAGTGTTTTATAAATGAATAAAAAGCCTCTGGAAACCCAGTGAAGACTTGTCTGTTTATTTGAGCTTCACAGTTTAAGGTATTTTCAGGAGTTGAGGTTTGTTAAAGGTTTTATTTTGTTTCAAGAGGCAGTGACACTGTTCAATAACACTAAACACATTTTCAATGGATTTAAGTTTACTTAATTTCTCCTAATTTAATGAATACATATTAATTTATAATCATAATGTTTGTATTAATTTATTTTACAGAGTCTGATGTCCTCAGGTGGTTTCCCTTCAACAGCTCAGAGGACAGGCTGTTTAAGCTCCTTTCATACATCTAATTGTATAACAAGATGATATCACTGCACACAGTAATATGTTTTAAATACATATTTTTTTAATGAATTACCGAAACTGTACTGCTGCACATTTACTGGAGTTTTGAACCTCTAGAGGGAGCCAATCACCACCAATAAAACCACATTGTTTGACGTTGATATTTTTGATCAGGACTGTTTTCAACCCCAGAACATCCACACAGAACAACAGAAGAAGAATAACACATTACTGCAGCCCCACAAGCTCCAGAGTGCTGATCTGTAGCTGACAGTGACCTCTGACCTCCCAGAAAGTCAACACATCTCTGCACTTTATATTACATTAGCCTACAAAACATTATAATATTACAGCTATTATAACGTTATAATATGACTTCCATGGACTAACAAACCCAAAATAAAGCCTGGCATGCCTCTCCGCTCTCTTAACATGGGTAAAAACTAGCAAAGGTTTCATTCACTTTCGTTAATCATCTGTTTAGATCAGTTTAACCCAGATTTAAGTGACGTTGGTCTCATACTGAATTCTCATTGGCTCAGATGGAGGCTCATGAACATATTTACCTGTCCAACCCTCAGTTAAGCAGTGTGACTCTGGATAAAAAACATCTGCCAGTAAAGTTGTAGATACCGCTGTTTAAAATGAATAACTTGTTTTTTCTGGTCCTCCTGGGTCTACACAGCGCAGCAGCAGGTGAGTCAATATAGTTTCTTTAGGTCCGTTGATGGTTTAAGAAAAAGCTTTATATGTTTACACATGGTGATACGAACTTAAGATTTCTTTCATAGTTCATTTCACATCAGTTTGATGTGAAGTTCTCTGACTTCCTTGCCGATTGTAGAAATGTTTAATAGTCACAAACTCATTATGTTAAAGTTCACTTTAAATCCAGTCTGTGCAACGTGTTCATTAATCTTATCTAAGTTTATCAGGACTTTTAGATCGACTCGGTCCGAGCGCGTTCTGGACAAAATAATACAACACACTATAAATAGTGTTTTGTAATGCAATAATAAAAGTAATACAAGTTCTGAACCAATAACGTTTTTGCCAATAACATAATGAGCATTGGTTGGTTATTATGTTATTGGCCTGGTAAAAAAAAATATACTACACTTTAACTCACGCTTTCATTGCACTTAGTCTTACGAGTGTGTCCTTTAAATATGTTCTTAAAGACCTGAGCACACACAAACAAACCCCTACACTCTCTCTTTCTCTCTATTTATTTATTTGTTTAACTTGATGGTTAGAATGATCTCCAGTCCTTCCTTCTGCTCCTTAGCCTTTCAAGCTACAAATGAAGTGGTAGCACACGTTTGCAAACACAGACAACTGTATGATGTGAAATCTCTGTGTCTCACTCTTAAAGATATTACTTTCCCCCCCCTAAATCTTAAAGATTGTTTTCTTTCATAGAACCCACTGGATGGCAATAGATTGTCTTTCTTCACTTGTTTAAATGTCCTTACTTTCTAGCACACATGTTGAAAGCTAATCAGTGATCTAATTTTAATGAACACAGTTCATGTAAGACTATGACAGTTTGATAATATTGGGTTAGGTTAGTGGATGACTTCTGGCTAATTTTGTGAAACTGAACAGAAAAAGGGAATGTAAAAATATGCAATAAACCTTCAGCAGATTAAAAGTGCCTTTCTGTCACTGCATTGGAGAGCTGCAAACATGTTGGAACTTGAATGACTACAGAGCAGAAGGCAGGGCTGGAGATAATTCAACCATCAAGTTAAACAAACAAATAGTAATTTATTCCCAGAGAGAGAGAGAGAGAGACAGAGAGAGAGAGAGAGAAAGAGAGAGAGAGAGAGAGAGAGAGAGAGAGAGAGAGAGAGAGAGAGAGAGAATTTTCATGTCTTAATCTGTAATTTGGTGATCAAATAGTTGTTAAATTGAGTTGTTTAAGTAAAAATGCACTAATATGCAATAATAGACTGGTTTAATATTTTATTTCAGACTATATATGTTGTTCAAGACAGAATCATCATTAATATATCTGGAGCAACATTTTTGGATCAATTTAATTAATTAATGATTGATACAACAGAGATTATCAGGAGGATGTACGGTAGCTTCTTCTGATTCTGTGCACAGAAAATTATTTTAATTGATATAAAAGTTTTTTATAAAACTGTAATTCAGAAAACTGAATCATAACATGAACTTTTTCTTATAGTGATTCACTATCTGAAGAATGTCTACACTGTGTCCTCTCAAGTCCCAAACTTCCCAGAGTTTGTGATTGTTGGGATGGTTGATGATGTTCAGATACAGCACTATGACAGCAACACCAGGAGACTAGTACCCAAACAGGACTGGATGAACAGAGTTACAGAAGATGATCCACAGCACTGGGAGAGACACACTGCCAGAGGTTTGGGTTACCATCAGCTCTTCAAAGGCTACAGTGAAACTTTAAAGCATCGCTTCAACCACACTGGAGGTTTGTTAATGTTTCACTGTTTACTGATAACATGCTGAGATCTCACTCTGGTTTACTGCAGTCTGTGTCTCTGTCTCTCTCTCAGGTGTCCATATTTTCCAGTGGATGGGTGGCTGTGAATGGAACAATGAGACTGGAGAGGTTGATGGATTTCAACAGGTTGGTTACGATGGAGAAGACTTCATATCGTGGGATGTGAAGACAGGGACATGGATCGCTCCAAAACAACAGGCTGTCATCACCAAAAACAGTTGGAACAATGACAAAGCACGGTTGGCATATTATAAGTACATCATCGCCCAGGAGTGTCCTGACTACCTGAAGAAGTATGTGAACTATGGGAGGAGCTCTCTGATGAGAACAGGTAGAATCACATGACCTGATGTAGTTTCATGAACACAACAATGTTAATATGCCTCCTCTGTTTCTAACTTACAGTAACATCACAATAAATATGAACCAACACACAGAGACCTGCTGAGTCTCAGTTTACACACATTTCTCTTTCATTTTCTCTCTCACCTCTCTTCATCTCTCTGTCTCCCTCCTCCCTTATCACATTTTCTCTCTGTCATTCTTTTACATATTTATCACCACTCTTTTTTTCTATGTTCTGTCTTTCTCACAATTCTGCCGGTTCAATGAGTTACAATAGTAACATGATTCAATATTTTTCATATCTAAACATCATAATACATCTAAAGCTGTTTGGGGCCCTTTAGTTGCCTAATGTGCCTGATGATAAAGTCCACCAGGTACCAAATGTTTTAAATTTAAGAAGTCAGTCTTATGAAGCATTTCTCAGTGTGAGATCTAGTATAACTACTGGAAAATGGTGACATGTTGTTTTTTTTATTACAACTCTGATGTCTGAAACTTTATTATATGAACACTAATAGATTGTCTCTCCCTCCTCAACACCTCACCTCTCCTCAACTGTCTTTTTCTTCTCCTCTGTCCCTCCCTCTGTTTCTAAACCACACTTCAATGAGGTTTATTTGCATGTCATAGTGTTACTAATGCATTTAAATACATTACACCAAACAACAACAACAATAATAATATACTGTAAATAACAATAAAGAAACTATAAACTGTCTTTGTCTTTACTCTCCAGACCTTCCCTCAGTGTCTCTCCTCCAGAAGACTCCCTCCTCTCCAGTCAGCTGCTTCGCTACAGGTTTCTACCCTGACAGAGCCGACATATTCTGGAGGAAAGATGGAGAGGAGCTTCATGAAGACGTGGAACTTGGAGAGATCCTCCACAACCATGATGGATCCTTCCAGATGAGTGTTGACCTGAACCTTTCATCAGTCACACCTGAAGACTGGAGGAGGTACGAATGTGTGTTTCATCTCTCTGGTGTGAAGGACGACATCATCACCAAACTGGATAAAGCAGCGATTCAGACAAACTGGGGCAAGACTGGTGATGGAAGAGATGGAGGTGAGAAACACATTTAGTTTACTTTCATCTGATTTGAAGTTTTGTCTTATTTGTGATTGACCAGGTTGTTTGTCTCCTTCAGTGTTTTCTTTAGTTGTTTGTCTCTGTTTTCTTAGTCATCTAGATTTTATTTGCCTCTTTGGACGTCAGAAGAATTCATGAGAAGTTTTTAATCTGTTTTATTTTTTCAAATGAAGGATATTTCCACATGTCAGAGCATCAAGCCTCCTCTAACATCTGTTTCTTTATTTCTGTTTTCCCCTCACTCAAGTGCTCTTACAGAAGTTGAAGGCACCGTTATTTATTAGATATTTACACAAGTTTAAATTTAGCCTATCAAAGCAGAATTATGTTAAACACAATGTAACACAGTTTTCATCAGGTCAGTATTGTAATATAAATACTAAAATTCAAACAGTAATGTTTTACATGTCTGTGTTTCTGTTCAAACTAATGAGATTACTGTAAAACTTTGTGGTTTTAACTCCCAACACTGATTGTTCACTAAAACACACTCAGCATCAACATGTTTGTCTTCTTCTTTTGACTTCCTTTTGAAAACTTAAATGACTAAAATTGTGTTAATAAATAAAATCTGATCCATTAAGTGATGAAAGAGTGAGATAAACTAATTTAAATGTTCTGCTTTGGTTCTTCAGGTTCTTCAGGTTTCCCTCTTGGTGCTGTTATCGGAGTTGTTGTTGTACTGCTGCTCCTGGTAGCCGGCATCTCTGGATACTTCCTCTCGAAGAAGAACAAGAAGGGAAAGGAAGGTGAGAGACAAAATATGTTTTTACTCATCCTTTTTTACTTCACAGATGTATTTTATATACATGTGTGTGCTATTGTTTTGGTGTTATTATAACATCATATATTTTACTTCTGGTGATAAAAAGTCTATAAAGTGTAAATATTTGACAAACGATTAGTTGACATATTGTAATAATGATACAGATAGTGATGTTTTCTCTTTGTGTTCTTTCTTAAATTCTGAATTAATAACGGTGACAATTTGTTTTAATTTCAGGATTTCAACCTGCCAACAGTAAGTATTTTATATGTGAAATGTTTGATAGTTTTTATCTGCTTTGTATTGTAATATTTGGATGTTACTTAACAACATTATGAAGAAAAAACCAGAGGAATCAAATGCACAACTCAGCAAGAATCAGGCAGCGTGCGCTCATTAAAGGTAGACAAGACATTCTGTAAAAGGAGAATGGGGAGACGCAGGGTTTTTATACATGCACACAGGGAGACAATGAGACACAGGTGCTCCACATTAGAGCTGGGCAGGAAGTGAAGTGACCTGAAAAGGAAGACAAGACATGACAAACATTGAATAAGCATAGTTGAAAAATACTGAGAGATGTTAAAATGTAAATATGAACAAAGTGACAGAAAGTCAGACGTCAGTAATTCATCACTCATGTCCAGTTTTGGCTCATATGATAAAACTCTTCAAATCAAATCAATTTTTATTTTTGCAGCTTCAGATGCATCATCATCATCATCATCATCATCATCATCATCATCATCCACTGAAGTTCCAGTTCCTGATGGTAAGTACTTCATAATGTAAAATTAGCTGATTGAACCAAATATATATATGATACGACTAAAACTCTCTCAAACTGTATTTTAAAGGTGAAAACACAGTTTAGACATGAACTTGTGATCAGGGTGGATTCAGTGATTTTGGGGCCTCAGACAAACGCTGACTTTATTTTGATCTTTTCTCAAACTCATGTTGGTATTGGCAGTGGAAGATGTACTCAAAACTTTTATCTGAAGTAAAACTATTAGAAATGTATTTATATTACACAATAAAAGTACTGTAAAAGTTTTTCATTCAACGTGTATAAGTGAAGAGTTAAAGAGAGAGAGAGACGTATTATTAACACATTTAAACTTACTTTAATTTTAAGTGTTTAATTCTGGGTAGTTTAATGAATAATAATGCATCATGTTTTAATTGTTGTGTTTTGTGAGTAAAATCTGAATCCTCAAAGTAACCAGTAACATGTTATGTGTCAGGTTGTTGCGTTTAATGAGTTATAATTTAATATCTTTCATATCTAAAGATCATGATAAATCTAAAGTTGTTTGGGGCCCTTTTAGTTGCCTAACTTGCCTGATGATGAAGTCCACCAGGTACCAAATGTTTTAGATTTAAGAAGATTTAAGAAGTCAGACAAATTAAACTAATAACCTAAAAAATATCTCATGTTGAATGCAGTTAAACAGACTTCAT
Organism: Scomber colias; assembly: GCA_021039105.1. Classification (NCBI taxonomy): domain Eukaryota; kingdom Metazoa; phylum Chordata; class Actinopteri; order Scombriformes; family Scombridae; genus Scomber; species Scomber colias. The sequence goes on from JAJDFG010000141.1 coordinate 104,289, forward strand.
TACATGCACTAACAGATTCAATATTACACCTTGTTTGTCTGTTTATCATCTTAACAGGAAACCAGCCAAGATCAGAAGAGGAAGTTGAACTCCAGTAATTATTTTTCCTTTTTTTCCCATTCCTGCTTCATTCCTGCTGCAGCTGATGTTAAATGCAGTTTGTTTTCTGTTACATGTGTGACAGTCGTAGCTAGAAGCATCACTTTCCTTCTGTGTGAGTTAAACACATCTGGAGAGAAGTGATGCAGCTGTCCGGCTGTTTCTGCAGATGTTTTGTAGATGTTTGATTTTGTCGCTGCAGCAGCTTCCAGAGATCAAAAACATGAGCAGAGAAACAAGAAAGAGCTCAGAGTCACATCATGTTTGTTTCTTAATGTCCATAAACAGAATCTGCTGTTTGAATTTATACTCAGCTATGAATATTTGGCTAAATTGAAGCAGACTTTGGTTGAACACCGGTCTTGTTGGAGGCCAATGTGTCATGTCATTGTGAAGCAGGTCAAATCTCTCTCTGATGGTGTGTAAATGATGTTGAATCTGTACAGATGTTTACAGTGGTGTTAACTTTACAGTCAGCTTATTTTGTTTTCATTGTACAGTTTTACACGGGGAGCTGGATTTTGTTCTTCACATTTACACCAAATATTATGTGTAGATAGTAAATTATTAAAGCTGAAAACTATTTTTATTATCATGTGTTTACTGTTTATTTGATTAGGACATTTTCCTTCAAATACATTTTTATTTAATATCTCTATAATCTTTCTTTTATGGCTCCTATTTATTAGTCATTTTTCTTTGGTACCCATTCTGTCATTATTATTATTATTGAGGATGTAAATGAGAGTGTAGCATCTCATGTTATGTACAAATTGTTACAGATAAGTATTTTATAAATGAATAAAAAGCCTCTGGAAACCCAGTGAAGACGTGTTTGGTTATTTGAGCTTCACAGTTTAAGGTATTTTCAGGAGTTGAGGTTTGTTAAAGGTTTTATTTTGTTTCAAGAGGCAGTGATGCTGTTCAATAACACTAAACACATTTTCAATGGATTTAATTTTACTTAATTTCTCCTAATGTAATGAACACATATGACCAGAGTCATTTATCATCATAATGTTTATATTATTTTATTTTACAGAGTCAGATGTCCTCAGGTGGTTTCCCCATCAACAGCTCAGAGGACAGGCTGTTTAAGCTGTGTTCATACATCTAATTGTATAACATGGTATCACTGCACACAGTAATATGTTTTAAATAAATCTCTTTTTAATGAATTACCGAAACTGTACTGCTGCACATTAACTGGAGTTTTGAACCTCTGGAGGGAGCCAATCACCACCAATAAAACCACATTGTTTGATGTTGATATTTTTGATCAGGAGTGTTTTCAACCCCAGAACATCCACACAGAACAACAGAAGAAGAATAACACATTACTGCAGCCCCACAAGCTCCAGAGTGCTGATCTGTAGCTGACAGTGACCTCTGACCTCCCAGAAAGTCAACACATCTCTGCACTTTATATGACATATTAGCAGCAGTAGTAATCAGTAATGTGATCCAAATATCACAATATTAAAGTAATGTAGCTTGGTTACACTCTGTAGTCTTTTAGATAACCTCAACACTATATGCAATAATAAAGTGCCAAATCCTCAAAGTATTGTGCTGCCTTTGTGACCACTAAATGACAGAAATGAGAAATAATAGTATCTAATTTACAAAGAATCTGCAAACGGTGAAATGTGAAGCATAGCCTATAGTGTTGTGGTGCTTGTCAAATACTGGATACATGTGGTAGAACAGGTACCACTTTACAGTCTCTTGAATAAAATGTTTTGGCACACTCCATCTGCAAGAATTGTGCCATAAATCACGTGAGAGGGATAATGCAACTCATCTCACAAATAGGAAGATTCAAATGCAAACCTGTGGTGCAGTTTGGCAGATTATAAATTACAATTACAAACTCTAAGATGCGCTTTCAAATGCAAATCAGTCTGCTCCTCTTTGCATATTGGCATTATTCCACCTTCATATAAAACAAACAAGTGATACTTTCACTTTCGTTAATAAACGTCATGAAGTAGCATAGATGAACGCTCCGGAGCAGTAGGTGGCGATAATGCTCCTGATACGCTAGTTGGGAAGAAGAAGACGAAACGGAAGAGATGTCTGTCCGTGAATTATAAAAACATGTCAACTGACAGTAAAGATGTAGATTCTGCAGTTCAGAATGAAGATTTTGTTTTTTCTGTTTTTCCTCCTGGGTCTACACAGCACAGCAGCAGGTGAGTTAATATAGTTTTTTGGGTCGGTTGATGGTTTAAGAAAAAGCTTTATATGTTTACACATGGTGATACGAATTTAAAATTTCTTTCATAGTATTTGATGTGAAGTTCTCTGACTTCTTTACAGATTGTATTAGTGTTTAAAAAGTCACAAACTCATTATGTTAAAGTTCACTTTAAATCCAGTCTGTGCAACGCGTTCATTAATCTTATCTAAGATATGTGTTGTTCAAAATGAATCATCATTAATATATTTATCTGGAGCAACATTTTTGCATCAATTGAATTAATGATTGATACAACAGAGATTATCAGGAGGATGTACTGCAGCTTCTTTTGATTCTGTGCACAGAAAATTATTTTATTCTGACTATTGAACTATAATTCAGAAAACTGAAATCATGACATGAACTTTTTCTCACAGTGATTCACTCTCTGAAGAATATCTACACTGTGTCCTCTCAAGTCCCAAACTTCCCAGAGTTTGTGCTGGTTGGGATACTCAATGATGTTCAGATACATCACTATGACAGCAACACCAGGAGACTAGTACCCAAACAGGACTGGATGAACAGAGTCATAGAAGATGATCCACAGTTCTGGGAGAGACACACTGCCAAATGTTTGGGTTACCATCAGCGCTTGAAAGGCTACATTGAAACTTTAAAGACTCGCTTCAACCAAACTGGAGGTTTGTTTATGTTTCACTGTTACTGATAACATGCTGAGATCTCACTCTGGTTTACTGCAATCTGTGTCTCTGTCTCTCTCAGGTGTCCATATTTTCCAGTGGATGCTTGGCTGTGAATGGGACGATGAGACTGGAGAGGTTAATGGTTTCAGACAGGTTGGTTACGATGGAGAAGACTTCCTATCGTGGGATGTGAAGACAAATACATGGATCGCTCCAAAACAACAGGCTGTTATCACCAAAAACAGTTGGAACAATAACAAAGCACATCTAGCATATCATAAGAACGTGCTCACACAGGGGTTCCCTGACTTGCTGAAGATGTATCTGAAGTTCGGGAGGAGTTCTCTGATGAGAACAGGTAGAATCACATGACCTGATGTAGTTTCATGAACACAACAATGTTAATATGCCTCTTCTGTTTCTAACTTACAGTAACATTACAATAAATATGAACCAACACACAAAGACCTGCTGAGTCTCAGTTTACACACATTTCTCTTTCACTTTCTCTCTCACCTCTTCATCTCTCTGTCTCCCTCCTCCTTTACCACATTTTCTCTCTGTCATTCTTTCACATATTTATCACTCTTTTTCTCTATTTTCTGTCTTTCTCACAATTCTGCTGGTTCAATGAGTTACAATAGTAACATGATTCAATATTTTTCATATCGAAACATCATAATAAATCTAAAGCTGTTCGGGGCCCTTTTAATTTGGGGCCCCAGGAAGTTGCCTAACGTGCCTGATGATAAAGTCCACTAGGTACCAAATGTTTTAAATTTAAGAAGTCAGTCTTATGAAGCATTTCTCAGTGTGAGATCCAGTATAACTACTGGAAAATGTTGACATGTTGTTTTTCTATTACAACTCTGATGTCTGACAAAATAATTCAACCAATAACCAAAGTTAATTTATCCAGAAATATCTCATTGAATGAAATGAAACAAACTTTATTATATGAACACTAATAGATTGTCTCTCCCTCCTCAACACCTCACCTCTCTTCAACATTACACCAAACAACAACAATAATAATATACTGTAAATAATAATAAAGAAACTATAAACTGTCTTTGTCTTTACTCTCCAGTTCTTCCCTCAGTGTCTCTCCTCCAGAAGACTCCCTCCTCTCCAGTCAGCTGCTTCGCTACAGGTTTCTACCCTGACAGAGCCGAGATGTTCTGGAGGAAAGATGGAGAGGAGCTTCATGAAGACGTGGAACTTGGAGAGATCCTCCCCAACCATGATGGATCCTTCCAGATGAGTGTTGACCTGAAACTTTCATCAGTCACACCTGAAGACTGGAGGAGGTACGAATGTGTGTTTCATCTCTCTGGTGTGAAGGATGACATCATCACCAAACTGGACAAAGCTGTTATCAAATCTAATGAAGGTAAGACTGGAATCAAAAGTGATGGAGGTGTGAGAAACACATTTAGTTTACTTTCATCAGATTTGAATTGTCTTATTTGTGATTGATCAGGTTGTTTGTCTCCTTCAGTGTTTTCTTTAGTTGTTTGTCTCTGTTTTCTTAGTCATCTAGATTTCATTTGTCTCTTTGGACGTCAGAAGAATTCATGAGGAGTTTTTAATCTGTTTTATTTTTCCAAATGAAAGATATTTCCACATGTCAGAACATCAAGCCTCCTCTAACATCTACTTCTTTATTTCTGTTTTCCCCTCACACAAGTGCTCAGCAGTAGAAGGCAACATTATTTATTAGATATTTACACAAATTTAAATTTAGCCTGTCAAAGCATAATTATGTTCAACAATGTAACCCAGTTTTCATCAGGTCAGTATTGTAATATAAATACTAAAATTCAAACAGTAATGTTTTCCACGTCTGTGTTTTTGTTCAAACTAATGAGATTACTGTAAAACTTTGTGGTTTTAACTCCCAACACTGATTATTCACTAAAACACACTCAGCATCAACATGTTTGTCTTCTTCTTTTGACTTCCATTTGAAAACTTAAATGACTAAAATTGTGTTAATAAATAAAATCTGGTCAATTAAGTCATGAAAGAGTGAGAGAAACTAAGTTAAATGTTCTTCAGGTTCTTCAGGTTTCCCTCTTGGTGCTGTTATCGGAGGTGTTGTTGTACTGCTGCTCCTGGTAGTCGGCATCATTGGATTCTTCCTCTGGAAAAAGAAGACGGGAAAGGAAGGTGATAGACAAAAGATGTTTTTACTTCTATATTTTTACTTCACAAATGTATTCAATATAAATGTCTGTGCTATTATTTTGGTGTTATTATAACAACATATATTTTACTTCTGGTGATAAAAAGTCCATAAAGTGTAAATATTTGACAAAGGATTAGTTGACATATTGTAATAATGACACAGATAGTGCTGTTTTCTCTTTGTGTTCTTTCTTAAATTATGAATAACCCACTAATATTGAATGTTTGATAGTTTTATCTGCTTATATTGCTTGACATTATATAAAGATATTTTTAGAATAATGAACAGTGACGGGAACTGCGTTACTTTTTTCAGTAACGGGTAATGTAACTAATCACTATTTCCATCGTTACAACGCCGTTACGTTACTTAATTAAATGAGGCACGTTACAAACTGAAGCTAATCTACTCAGTGAACCTGTTCTCATCCAACTTTGCTCTCAGCCACAAAAGCTGCAAAGCCTTTTTTTGGGGGGGGTTTTTTTGGAGAGGGGAACGGGAGAAGGCAGAGAAGATTTCATGGTAAGCCAATCAGAGGCACTGTTTACACATGCACACAGCAGCATCACACAAACAAACTAGCAGAAGCTGCAGCAATGGCGAGTTCGGAGGAAAAGGTTGCGTTTTTAAACAGGAAGTACAGACACTACTTTAATCTCCTTGAGGTAAAAGGCAGGAACATACATGTAAAATGTACATTATGTATCAGAGCGAAGTATTTGTCCACGTCTGTTACAAGCAACTCTAACCTAATGAAGCATATCTCAACGGCACACAAGACTACAAAACTTTTTTTTTTTTTTTTTTAAAGTAACGCAATAGTTACTTTCCCTGGTAACTAGTTACTTTTATAATGGAGTAATTCAGTTACTAATTCAGTTACTTTTTGGGAGAGGTAACTGTAATTATAACTAATTACTTTTTAAAAGTAACGTGCCCAACACTGATAATGAAAGATATTAAAATGTAAATATGAACTTTAATTGAACTGAGATTGAAATAACTGAACCTGTTGTTTCATCTTTACCCATCATTTACTGTGTTCACCTGCTTCCTGCTTCATTCCTGTGCTGCGACTGCTAATAAATCCAGGTCGAGTTCAGAGACTTATAGAATCAATACCAAGGAGCATTAAAGCTGTTCAGGCAACAGGTGGTGGCCCAACACCTTATTAAGACACTTAATGACGGGGTTTCCTTAAATGTGTCACCTGTCTGTATGAATAAGACAATGCAAAAAATCCTGCAAATATAATGTTCATTGGTGTTTCCTTCCATGCTTCTTAACTATTGATTTCTGTGTTAATTTAGTCAGTGACACTCATAAAGACCTGCATGTTTTCATTGTTTCATATAGTACTGTACATTTGCCTTGGGGAGTGAAATTCGGTCAGTCTGGTGATGTGTGTGTGACTCTAAACTATGTTTCAATTGACTGTATTGATTTCATCTTTCAGTGTAAAGAGAAGAGAGAACTGGAGTGATATGATCCACCTTCTCGGTCTTTGTGAGGACCCGATCAACAGCACTCTGAATCAGCTGCAGCTCTCTGAGTGACTTTTTAAAAAGACCCATGAACACACCGTTACAGCAGTTGAGTTTACTGAAGATAAATGCATCGACAAGTGTTTCCAAATCCTGTTGAGACATTAATATATTCTTGAAAGAGAAAACAGAAACAGACGACTGAACAAAACTTGTCCTGGCCATTGAAACTACACTCATCACTTGTGGATGCCTCAGTTGTAGCTCCTTTGTTATTATGTTTTTGATCAACTGACATGTTATATTTGGGGGACAAACGTTTATACACTACAGTATTCATCCATAAGAGTATATATTTTTGTATTATTACATCTTTAAAGTATGTTGTCTTATTTAAAAAATATTTATTAGCCTAATACACTAAAGTACAACCTTTAGTCACAGTCCTTTAAAGAGAATTAGTGTCAAAATGTCTCACTTCAATAAAATAATAGAAGTCTATCCCACTATAAAGCTATTAACACCATTTCATTAATTACATTTGTGGTTTTATCTTGTGAAAATAAACCAGAGTTTCTTTAATACTGTCCAGTTTGATTATTACTACACATGTAATAAATGAATGAGACATTGAATAACCTTTGACCTGGACCTAATGTCTGCAGAGACACTTTGTCAGTAACACAATGGTGTTTCTTTTGTTCTTTATTCCCACACATGGAGTAACACTGATTATAATTAATTAGACTAACCACTTCATAGTTCACTGGTTTACACCCGTACATGATTGTTTAACATGTCATTCAAAAATAATTGGTACTAAAATGCTGCTATAACTGCCTCATCTCTTCTGGGAGGGCTTTCTAAAAGATTTTTGAACCTGTCTTCAAGGATTTGTTCACATTTACTACGCCACAGAATCAATAGAGAATAATTTTTGTTCACACCAAACTGATGTCTTTATGGACCTAGCTCTGTGCATGGTGTCATTGTCATCTTGAAACTGGGAGAAATCCTTAGCAAACTGTGGCCATAAAGAACAGTATTGCTTATAATGTGACTGTATGCTGCAGCATTAAGATTTCCCTTTTTTCCTAAGAGTCTCAAACCATTGAAAAAAATACCAGCATATGTTTGACCTCAGTGTACATAATTTAAACTTTTCAAATATACAGTACCAGTCAAAAGTTTGGACAGACTTTCTCATTGATTTGAATGGGAAAGTGTATCCAAACTTTTGACTGGTACTTTACATCACTAAAACACTTTCCTGGGTTTTTAATAAGGACACAGAAACACACTTTGGTTTGAAAATGAAATGATTTATATATTTGAATCTATCTTAAATACTATTATTATTATTATTATTATTATTATTATTAGTAGTAGTAGTAATAGTAGTAGTAGTAAATTTTTTTTTTTTCTGGATCATCATACTGTATGTCTCCTGCAGTACACCGGTCTGTCATGAACTGGTGCAGTTTTACTTTCTTCCACTGGAGGGAGCTGCAGCCTGCTGTTAAACAGAGCCGGCTGACTCCTCTGTAAAAGTCAAACTCAGTATAATTCCCATAAATTTAACATATATTTAATTCTGTTGTTTAATTCATTTGTTTATAGTTGATTACATTTGGCATAAAACTATACAGTTATAGTTACATTTCCATTCGTTTTTCTGTATACATTCATCTATTCATACATTTACTTGTGTTTCATGGATATTCATTGCAATTACATTATTAATGTTGTTGTTGCATTAAAATTCCACAGGGTGGCGGTAAATGCCCTTTTCCCAGTTGCTAAGCAGAAGACAGAGAAGGTGGGAGGGTAGTACGAGATATTACACCGCAGAAGAAGAAATCGGAGTTAGCATGTACGTTGAGCTACTGAGAGGGAAAAGTTATTTTAAGTTGATAAAGTTCTGTATTGCTATTGTCCAGAAGATACTTACTTCTTTTTTTTTGGTTTGGTTGCCGAGGGAAGAAGGGAGGATTAATATTTTAAGTTGTTTAATTCTCCGGTGAGTGTAATTTTCTTTTTCTTTTGTTTAGCCCTAGCAAATGTTAATTTAACGTGTGTATGCTAAAAACAAAACAAACACAATCGGTGAAACGTGTGTGACTGAGACAGAGGCACTGTAAAGCGTTTTATGATGTGAATTACAGGAATTGTAAGTTACTAATGCTGGCAGACATTATTGTCTCATGAGTCTTACTTTTTATTTATGGCCATGTTTGTATGTTTAGCATGTGAACTTGTAAGCCAGCAGTGACTATAGAAAAAATAGAAATAAAATAAGATCGCCACATTAATCTGCATACTGAGAGAAATAATTTGGTATTAACTAAGGTTAATTTATATGGTATGCAGGTTGTTTTTTGTTTGTTTGTCGCTTTCCGAAGAAGAGGACGACTATGAACGTTTCCGGTGAGCGGGAGGTGCGTCTAGGATTTGCTTGAGAGGAAGGAGAGAGTCCAGCAGATGTTCTGGGACACGCTGGATTTCCACTCGAAGAATAAGATAAGCTCGAGTAAAAGAATAAAAGACTAAAAAAAAAGGGCGGCCCTAACAAAACTGAATTTGACTTAGTGACTAAAAAACAAAGGAGACATATTGACTTTACAAAATTGGACTTGCAAAAAAATGAAAGACAATTATCCAAAGAGTGAATACAGAAGGATTATGAAGGAAACTGGTTGTGACACTACCTGAAGAAATAATTGTAAAGGTGGACACTTTAATTTAATTCTTTCTATTACTTTGATTTAAAATTATATTGAAATTTTATTTCTTGAAACAGCAAACAAAGTGATATATTTCAGTTGATCCATTAATTTTTTTTTTTTTTAAAGCTAACATCTTAAGGGGAAAAAAATCTTGGTTTATTCATTTATTTCATAATTTATTATTTTGTGGAATAAATTCATCTTTTCTATTCTCATGACTTGCATTTGTGTTTTGCTTACCATCCTCCTTATCGGGCCTATGTGTGTGATATTTATGTAACTGTTTACTTAACAATTGGCTAATCTCATGTCAAGTAGTTGTTACGTCAGCATTAAACTAAGTATCCATCATCATTGAGCTGAGAGAGTTTTAAAGAGTTCAAGCCTCAGAGGGTGAATCTTAGTTCACTTAACTGCATCCATGTTTTTCTCACTGGTGTCTTAGTTCCTCCCACTGAAGATACAAGGAGAGAAAAAACGAGGAAATATATTTTTTTTTCAGAGGGGGGCGCTGCTGCACAGATAAACTCAGGTATCAATCAGCAGTGAGTCACAAACTAATAAACAGCAAACTACATTAATTATACAAAATATCTAATATTTAGCCTCATGCTTTGTTTGTATTACCGAGAAATTATGGTGTGAGATTTTCACAATAAAAGTATATTCTATAACGTTTTATGCTTCAAAAAGTAAAAGTGAGAATAGAAACGGAGGATAAATCGTGCCAACAGCAAAATGAAAAACAGCATCAGGTGTCCAAACATCAACAGAGGTGTTCAGTTTCTCTTTGGTCGAGCAGTTTTCAGCGTACACAGTTTCACATTAGTTCAGAAGCTTCTAGCTTGTAGGACACAGCTGAGCTGAGCTGATGTTAGTGATGAAGAAACTGCCTCGTCTTCCTCATGTTGGGGTTTTATTTCTTTGGTTGATTTTTTCACTCTGAAGTGATGATCTGTCCTGATGTTTAAAGTATTATGAAACTAAAGTTTGGGTCATATAATAAGTTATTTTTAAATGAATGAGTGTTGATGAATAAGCTGCTTTCATAAATCTAATTGTATATCAACACTGTCACTACACACTTATCTGTTTTAAATCAATCTCTTTTAAAGAAAATTAAGTGTGGGCCTAAATCAAATCTTGGTGATTTTATCATCAATAAAACTTTTGATCAGGACTCTTTTCAACCCCAGAACATCCACACAGAAGAAGAATAACACATTACTGCAGCTCCACAAGCTCCAGAGTGCTGATCTGTAGCTGACAGTGACCTCTGACCTCCCAGAAAGTCAACATATCTGCACTTTATATTACATTAGCCTACAAAAGATGATATGTTATATTACACGTATTATTATATATTTTGTAATAATAACTAACAAACCAAAATAAAGCCTGCATGCCTCTCCACCATCTATAACTTCGGTAAAAACCAAAAACGAGCAAATGTTATTTTCACTTTCGTTTAATAACCTGTTTAGATCAATTTAACCCAGATTTAAGTGACGCTGGTCTCATACTAAATTCTCATTGGCTCAGATGGAGGCTCAGGTCCAACCCTCAGTTAAGCAGTGTGACTTTCAAGAGGAGCACGCTGTGTGTGTCTGGATTAAAAAAACCATCTCCGTTAACAGTAAAGGTGTGGATTCTGTAGTTCAGAATGAAGATCTTGGTTTTTCTGGTCCTCCTGGGTCTACACAGCGCAGCAGCAGGTGAGTTAATATAGTTTTTTGGGTCGGTTGATGGTTTAAGAAAAAAGCTTTGTATGTTTACACATGGTGATACGAATTTAAGATTTCTTTCATAGTATTTGATGTCAAGTTCTCTGACTTTCTTGCAGATTGTATTAGTGTTTAATAGTCACAAACTCATTATGTTATCACGGGGCTGCTGCAACTATTACAGTTGATTTGGGGTACATCTCATTATTAAAATAAGAAGTTAAATAAGTTATGTTTCATCACAGCAGTGTATATTAATGCGCCATCTATTGTCATGTTTAGGTATTGCAACAACTAACGTATTACGGGACTGAAGACACAATAACTAAAATATAGGTGGTGGTGTCTCTTTTTAACCATTTCCATTTTACCTTATTGATAACTCTGCTTTAACTGCTGGTAACTTTAGGTGATGTGAGTGAAATAGGCATTTTATTTATTATCATACCAGGGGACATGGTTTTCCTTTCTTATTTTCATTTTTTTGCTATGGTATGAAGTGGTGCTACAGTTTGTTTGACACTAACCCTAGGACCACCAACCATCAAACTGCACCCCCTCAAACATTTGTGTCACCAGCTGCCACTGAATATCACTTTATTTAAGTTTCCTTTATTGGATAAGAAGTGTCACGCTTTCATTGCACTTAGTCTTACTAGTGTGTCCTTTAAATAATTTCTTAAAGACCTGAACACACACAAACAAACCCCTACACTCTCTATTTCTCTCTATTTATTAGTTTGTTTAACTTGATGGTTAGAATGATCTCCAGTCCTTCCTTCTGCTCCTTAGCCTTTCAAGCTACAAATGAAGTGGTAGCACACGTTTGCAAACACAGACAACTGGATGATGTGAAATCTCTGTATCTCACTCTTGAAGATATTAATTTCCCCTCTAAATCTTAAGATTGTTTTCTTTCATAGAACCCATAATTGATATTAGACTTTCTTCATTTGTTTAAATGTCCTTACATTCTAGCACACATGTTGAAAGCTAATTAGTGATCTAATTTTCTTTAATGAACAAAGTTCATTTTGTTGTTAACTATGATAGTTTGATAATATTGGGGTAGTGGATGACTTCTGGCTAATTGTGTGAAAATGGATGGACAAATTGAATGGAACATATGCAATAAACCTTCAGCAGATTAAAAGTGCCTTTCTGTCACTGTATTGGAGAGCTGCAAACATGTTGGAACTTGAATGGCTACAGAGCAGAAGGCAGGGCTGGAGATAATTCAGCCATCAAGTTAAACAAACAAAGTCTTAATTCCCAGAGAGAGAGAGAGAGAGAGAGAGAGAGAGAGAGAGAGAGAGAGAGAATGCATTTTCATAATGCCCATGATCATGTCTTAATCTGTAATTTGGTGATAAAATAGTTGTTAAATTGAGTTGTTTAAGTAAAAATGCACTAATGTGCAATAATAGACTGGTTTAATATTTTATTTCAGACTATATGTGTTCAAGACATGTATCATCATTCATATATATATCTAGAGCAACATTTTTACATAAATTTAATTAATTAGTGATTGATACAACAGAGATTATCAGGAGGATGTGCTGGAGCTTCTTCTGATTCTGTGCACAGAACATTATTTTATTATTTTTATTGTGAAAGTTATTTATAAAACTAATTCAGAAAACTGAAATGATGACATGAACTTTTTCTTACAGTGATTCACTTTCTGAAGTATATCCTCACTGGGTCCTCTCAAGTCCCAAACTTCCCAGAGTTTGTGCTGGTTGGGATGGTTGATGATGTTCAGATTAGTCACTATGACAGCAACACCAGGAGACTAGAACCCAAACAGGACTGGGTGAACAGAGTCACAGAAGATGATCCACAGTACTGGGAGAAGCAAACTGCCAGATGTTTGGGTTTCCAGCAGACCTTCAAAGGCTACAGTGAAACTTTAAAGCAGCGCTTCAACCAAACTGGAGGTTTGTTTATGTTTCACTGTTACTGATAAAATGGTTTTCATTCTTTCATCATCATCATCATCATCATTATCAGAACACACACACACACACACACACACAAGCAACTAATCCTGAATAAATGTCTCCTTCAGTGGAAGCTTCTGGAGCAGTGTATGTGTTTGGCCTTGGTTAAAGGTCTGGCTGTAATGTGTAGTAACCAGTGATAGCCATGTGTGGCACTGTTGAGTTACTTACCTGCTGAATGACTTGTAGCTGCAGAAGAAGCTTGATTAAACATGTTGAGCTATGCTGCGCTCCATTTACCTCAGAAGTCGGAACTGGGAATAATGTTACACCGGAGTTTGTGTCGTTCCAGTTTACATGTTAGAAAACCAGTTTTAGCCAGGTTAGCCACTGATAGCAATACCACTTGATATAAATGCATTTTGCTGTATTTTATTTAAACAAACACTGTAGCAACATGTCCACAGATAATAGTTGGACAGTTCTGTGTCTTTACGACATATTTAATGAGACACAAATAAGCCAAAAATGCTGATGAACAAGATATTACTGCGGGCCATCTGCTGCCATCTTGGATTCAGGGCTGGTCAGGTATGTATGACTTTCCGAATCGGAGATCCAACTTTAGGCGACCTTCCAGTTTAAATTTGGCTGTTAGTGGTTTCCGTCCATCCAATAACAGCAGAAGGTGTAGATGTTGTGTTTTGTTGTGTGTGGATCAGTGTGTCTATGTGGTGAAGATGTGATATCAGCTGATGACAGCTGACTGTGCTGAGATCTCACTCTGGTTTACTGCAGTCTGTGTCTCTGTCTCTCTCTCAGGTGTTCACATTTTCCAGTGGGTGGTTGGCTGTGAATGGGACGATGAGACTCAAGAGGTTAATGGATTCAGACAGGTTGGCTACGATGGAGAAGACTTCCTATCGTGGGATGTGAAGACAAATACATGGATCGCTCCAAAACAACAGGCTGTTATCACCAAAAACAGTTGGAACAATGACAAAGCACATCTAGCATATTATAAGAACAGCCTCACACAGAGGTTACCTGACTTGCTGAAGAAGTATCTGAACTATGGGAGGAGCTCTCTGATGAGAACAGGTAGAATCACATGACCTGATGTAGTTTCATGAACACAACAATGTTAATATGCCTCCTCTGTTTCTAACTTACAGTAACATTACAATAAATATGAACCAACACACAGAGACCTGCTGAGTCTCAGTTTACACACATTTCTCTTTCATTTTCTCTCTCACCTCTCTTCATCTCTCTGCCTTCCTCCTCCTTTACCACATTTTCTCTCTGTCATTCTTTCACATATTTATCACTCTTTTTTTCTTTTTTCTGTCTTTCGCACAATTCTGTTGGTTCAATGAGTTACAATAGTAACATGATTCAATATTTTTCATTTCTAAACATCATAATAAATCTAAAGCTGTTTGGGGCCCTTTTAGTTGGGGGCCCCAGGAAGTTTCCTAACTTGCCTGATGATAAAGTCCACCAGGTACCAAATGTTTTAAATTTAAGAAGTCAGTCTTATGAAGCATTTCTCAGTGTGAGATCTAGTATAACTACTGAAAATGTTGACATGTTGTTTTTTTATTACAACTCTGATGTCTGACAAAAGAATTCAACCAATAACCAAAATTAATTTACCCAGAAATATCTCATACTGAATGACATGAAACAAACTTATTATATGAACACTAATAGATTGTCTCTCCCTCCTCAACACCTCACCTCTCCTCAACTCTTTTTCTTCTCCTCTGTCCCTCCCTCTGTTTCTAAACCAGACTTCAATGAGGTTTATTTGCATGTCATAGTGTTACTAATGCATTTAAATAAATTACACCAAACATCAACAATAATAATATACTGTAAATAATAATAAAGAAACTATAAACTGTCTTTGTCTTTACTCTCCAGAGCTTCCCTCAGTGTCTCTCCTCCAGAAGACTCCCTCCTCTCCAGTCAGCTGCTTCGCTACAGGTTTCTACCCTGACAGAGCCGACATATTCTGGAGGAGAGATGGAGAGGAGCTTCATGAAGACGTGGAACTTGGAGAGATCCTCCCCAACCATGATGGATCCTTCCAGATGAGTGTTGAGCTGAACCTTTCATCAGTCACACCTGAAGACTGGAGGAGGTACCAATGTGTGTTTCATCTCTCTGGTGTGAAGAACAACATCATCACCAAACTGGACAAAACAGCGATTCAGACAAACTGGGGCAAGACTGGTGATGGAAGAGATGGAGGTGAGAAACACATTTAGTTTACTTTCATCTGATTTTAAGTTTTTTGTCTTATTTGTGATTGATCGTGTTGTTTGTCTCCTTCAGTGTTTTCTTTAGTTGTTTGTCTCTGTTTTCTTAGTCATCTAGATTTTATTTGTCTCTTTGGACAAGCATCAAGCCTCCTCTAACATCTACTTCTTTATTTCTGTTTTCCCCTCACACAAGTGCTCTTACAGCAGTTGAAGGAAACGCTATTTATTAGATATTTACACAAGTTTAAATTTAGCCTGTCAAAGTATATTTATGTTAAACACTGTAACACAGTTTTCATCAGGTCAGTATTTTAATATAAATACTAAAATACAAACAGTAATGTTTTACACGTCTGTGTTTCTGTTCAAACTAATGAGATTACTGTAAAACTTTGTGGTTTTAACTCCCAACACTGACTGTTCACTAAAACACACTCAGCATCAACATGTTTGTCTTTGATCCATTATCTGATCCATTAAGTGATGAAAGAGTGAGATAAACTAAGTTAAATGTTCTGTGTTGGTTCTTCAGCTTTCCCTCTTGGTGCTGTTATCGGAGTTGTTATTGTACTGCTGCTCCTGGTAGTCGGCATCGTTGGATTCTTCCTCTGGAAAAAGAACAAGAAGGGAAAGGAAGGTGAGAGACAAAATATGTTTTTACTTCACAGATGTATTTAATATACATGTGTGTGCTATTGATTTGATATTTACGAAGGAGTATTAGGGCCAGCCAAAAAAAAAAAAAAAGCCAGCAAAAAAAAAAAAAATCCGGCAAAAGGGGGGAAAAGCAGGCAAAAAAAAAAAAGCCAGGTGAAAAAAAATTTTTTTTTCAGCACAAAAAAAAAGTCTGGCGAAAAAAAAAATTTTCAGCATGAAAAAAAAAAAGCCAGGCGAAAAAAAAAAAAATCAGCACAAAAAAAAAAAAACGTCAGGTGAAAAAAAAAAATTTCAGCACAAAAAAAAAAAAAAGGCAGGCGAAAAAAAAAAACTCCAGAGGCTTGACCACCTACCTACCACAACAAAGCACTGACGGCTCCATGACAGCAGCCCAGCCGGACGTGGACTGTGAAGGTGATTTTCTGAAGTGGTGAAAATGTATTCGTAACTGATTTTGTGTCATATCAATAACCCCGTTCCAGCTATTTCATTTTGTATGAATGCGGCCACCTCCTCCAAGTTCGTATGGTTTTTCCTCCTGAACAAACCAAGTCTCTGACACAGTCTCTTCAGCGTCCTAATACTAATCACCACACCGTGTCTGTGGGCCAAAAGGGACAGAATTTCCTTATTATTATAGCCGATTCTGAAGTACCGCTTAATCAACGCGTCTGTAGAGGCAGCCATG
The DNA here is from genome assembly GCA_021039105.1 of Scomber colias. NCBI lineage: Eukaryota > Metazoa > Chordata > Actinopteri > Scombriformes > Scombridae > Scomber > Scomber colias. The sequence continues at coordinate 120,963 of JAJDFG010000141.1, forward strand.
CCATGGCCTACTTTGATATTTCCTAAATGTAGCCTATTTATTTTTATGCCTGACTTTTTTTTTTTGTACCGGATTTTTTTTTTGGGGGACAGATTTTTTCTTTTTTGTGCCGGAATTTTTTTTTTTTGGGCTGATTTTTTTTTTTTTTTTTTTTTGGGCTGGAATTTTTTTTTTTTGTGCCGGAATTTTTATTTTTTTTTGGCTGATTTTTTTTTTTTTTTGCCTGCTTTTCCCCCCTTTTGCCGGATTTTTTTTTTTTTGCTGGCTTTTTTTTTTTTTTTTTTGGCTGGCCCTAATACTCCTTCGTAGATATTAATGTATTTATAACATCATATATTTTACTTCTGGTGATAAAAAGTCCATAAAGTAGGGGTGTGACGATACACTCAGTTCACCAGACGAGACACGATAATTGAAGTATTTTATGTATAAAAAGAAGACATGACGTGCAAATGAGTGATAGAAAACCGATAGTCTTTTTTTTTTTGGGTGCGCATTCACCTCGACGAGAAATATCGGCACGTTTTAATCTCCTGAGATCTCGCAACATGAGCTCTTGTCACACCCTTACCATAAAGTGTAAATAATTGACACAATTAGTTGACATATTGTAATAATGATACAGATAGTGATGTTTTCTCTTTGTGTTCTTTCATAAATTCTGAATTAATAACTGTGACAATTTGTTTTAATTTCAGGATTTCAACCTGCTAACAGTAAGTAGTTTAAATATGAAACGTTTGATAGTTTTTATCTGCTTTGTATTGTAATATTTGGATGTTAATTTACAACATTATGAGAAAAAACCAGAGGAATCAAATGCACAACTCAGCAAGAATCAGGCATCAGCGTGCGCTCATTAAAGGTAGACAAGACATTCTGTAAAAGGAGAATGGGGAGACGCAGGGTTTTTATACATGCACACAGGGAGACAATGAGACACAGGTGCAACACATTAGAGCTGGGCAGGAAGTGAAGTGACCTGAAAAGGAAGACAAGACATGACAAATATTGAATAAGCATAGTTGAAAAATACTGAGAGATGTTAAAATGTAAATATGAACAAAGTGACAGAAAGTCAGACGTCAGTAATTCATAACTCATGTCCAATTTTGGCTCATATGATAAAACTTTTCAAATCAAATCAATTTTTATTTTTATTTCAGCAGCATCCACTTAAGTTCCAGTTCCTGATGGTAAGTACTTCATTATGTAAAATTAGCTGATTGAACCAAATATATATATGACACAACTAAAACTCTCTCAAACTGTATTTTAAAGGTGAAAACACAGTTTAGACATGAACTTGTGATCAGGGTGGATTCAGTGATTTTGGGGCCTCAGACAAACGCTGACTTTATTTGTATCGTTTCTCAAACTCATGTTGGTATTGGCAGTGGAAGATGTACTCAAAACTTTTATCTGAAGTAAAACTATTAGAAATGTATTTATATTACACAATAAAAGTACTGTAAAAGTTTTTCATTCAACGTGTATAAGTGAAGAGTTAATGAGAGTGAGAGGTATTATTAACACATTTAAACTTACTTTAATTTTAAGTGTTTAATTCTGGGTAGTTTAATGAATAATAATGCATCATGTTTTAATTGTTGTGTTTTGTGAGTAAAATCTGAATCCACAAAGTAACCAGTAACATTTTATGTGTCAGGTTGTTGTGTTTAATGAGTTTTATAAAAATAACATAATTCAATATCTTTCATATCTAAAGATCATAATAAATCTAAAGCTGTTTGGGGCCCTTTTAGTTGCCTAACTTGCCTGATGATAAAGTCCACCAGGTACCAAATGTTTTAGATTTAAGAAGATTTAACAAGTCAGACACATTATTCTAATAACCTAAAAAATATCTCATGTTGAATGCAGTTAAACAGACTTCATTACATGCACTAACAGATTCAATATTGCACCTTGTTTGTCTGTTTATCGTCTGAACAGGAAACCAGCCAAGATCAGAAGAGGAAGATGAACTCCAGTAAATGACTGGAAATATTCTTTTTCTTTTTTTCCCCATTCCTGCTTCATTCCTGCTACAGCTGATGTTAAATGCAGTTTGTTTTCTGTTACATGTGTGACAGTCGTAGCTAGAAGCATCACTTTCCTTCACTGTGTGAGTTAAACACATCTGGAGAGAAGTGATGCAGCTGCCCGACTGTTACTGCAGATGTTTTGTAGATATTTTATTTTGTCACTGCAGCAGCTTCCAGAGACCAAAAACATGAGCAGAGAAACAAGAAAGAGCTCAGAGTCACATCATGTTTGTTTCTTAATGTCCATAAACAGAATCTGCTGTTTGAATTTATACTCAGCTATGAATATTTAACTAAACTGAAGCAGACTTTGGTTGAACACCGGTCTTGTTGGAGGCCAATGTGTCATGTCGTTGTGCAGCAGGTCAAATCTCTCTCTGATGGTGTGTAAATGATGTTGAATCTGTACAGATGTTTACAGTGGTGTTAACTTTACAGTCAGCTTATTTTGTTTTTATTGTACAGTTTTACACAGGGAGCTGGATTTTGTTCTTCACTTTTACACCAAATATTATGTGTAGATAGTAAATTATTAAAGCTGAAAACTATTTTTATTATTTACTGTTTATTTGATTAGGACATTTTCCTTCAAGTACATTTTTTATTTAATATCTCTCTAATCTTTTTTATGGCTCCTATTTATTAGTCATTTGTCTTTGGTACCCATTCTGTCATTATTATTATTATTGAGGATATTGGTGTAAATGAAAGTGTAACATCTAATTTTGTTTACAAATTGTTACAGATAAGTGTTTTATACATTAATAAAAAGCCTCTGGAAACCCAGTGAAGACGTGTTTGGTTATTTGAGCTTCACAGTTTAAGGTATTTTCAGGAGTTCAGGTTTGTTAAAGGTTTTATTTTGTTTCAAGAGGAAGTGACACTGTTAAATAACACTAAACACATTTTCAATGGATTTAAGTTTACTTAATTTCTCCTAATGTAATGAACACATTCATTTATCATCATAATGTTTGTATTAATTTATTTTACAGAGTCAGATGTCGTCAGGTGGTTTCCCATCAACAGCTCAGAGGACAGGCTGTTTAAGCTGCTTTCATACATCTAATTATATAACATGGTATCACTGCACACAGTAATATGTTGTAAATAAATCTCTTTTTAATGAATTACCGAAACTGTACTGCTGCACATTAACTGGAGTTTTGAACCTCTAGAGGGAGCCAATCACCACCATTAAAACCACATTGTTTGATTTTGATATTTTTATTCAGGACTGTTTTCAACCCCAGAACATCCACACAGAACAAAAGAAGAAGAATAACAACATTACTGCAGCCCCACAAGCTCCAGAGTGCTGATCTGTAGCTGACAGTGACCTCTGAACCCCCAGAAAGTCAACACATCTCTGCACTTTATATTACATTAGCCTACAAAACATCATACATGTAATATTACAGCTATTATAAAGTTATAATATGACTTCCATGGACTAACAAACCCAAAATAAAGCCTGGCATGGCCTCTAGTAAAAACTAGCAAAGGTTACATTCACTTTTGTTAATCGTCTGTTTAGATCAATTTAACCCAGATTTAAGTGACGTTGGTCTCATACTGAATTCTCATTGGCTCAGGTGAGCGTATGCACCTGTCCAACCCTCAGGTAAGCAATGTAGCTTTCAAGAGGAGCAGTCTGTGTGTCTCTGGATTAAAAATACATCTCCGTTGACAGTAAAGATGTAGATTCTGCAGTTCAGAATGAAGGTCTTGGTTTTTCTGGTCCTCCTGGGTCTACACAGCACAGCAGCAGGTGAGTTAATATAGTTTTTTGGGTCGGTTGATGGTTTAAGAAAAAAGCTTTATATGTTTACACATGGTGATACGAATTTAAGATTTCTTTCATAGAATTTAATGTGAAGTTCTCTGACTTCCTTGCAGATTGTATTAGTGTTTAATAGTCACAAACTCATTATGTTAAAGTTCACTATAAATCCAGTCTGTGCAACGCGTTCATTAATCTTATCTAAATTTATCAGGACTTTTAGATCTGACGCAGCAAAATAATCCAACACACTATAAAGAAAACAGTGAACATAGAACTAAAATAAAACAAACAAGACACACTTTTAGCGGCCGTTTTTAATGTAATAAGCCAAACACGTAATAAAAGTCCTGAACCAATCACGTAACAACTTTTTGCCAATAACATAAGAAGTTATTATCAGTGGCGGCTGGTGACAAAAATGTTTGTTTTTTTGTTTTGTTTTTTGGGGGGGGGGCAGTTTGATGGTTGGTGGTCCTAGGGTTAGTGTCAAACAAACCGTGGCACCACAAATTAGCCAGTCATGTGACTGATAGACTTTCTTCACTTGTTTAAACATCCTTACTTTCTAGCACACATGTTGAAAAATAATCAGTGATCTAATTTTCTTTAATGAACACAGTTCATTTTGTTGTTAACTATGACAGTTTGATAATATTGCGGTAGTGGATGACTTCTGGCTAATTGTGTGAAAATGGATGGACACATTGAATGGAAAATATGCAATAAACCTTCAGCAGATTAAAAGTGCCTTTCTGTCACTGCATTGGAGAGCTGCAAACATGTTGGAACTTGAATGGATACAGAGCAGAAGGCAGAGCTGGAGATAATTCAGCCATCAAGTTAAACAAACAAAGTCTTAATTCCCAGGGAGAGAGAGAGAGAGAGAGAGAGGGAGAGAGAGAGAGAGAGAGAGAGAGAGAGAGAGAGAGAGAGAGAGAGAGAGAGAGAGAGAGAATGCTTTGTTTAAGTAAAAATGCACTAATGTGCAACAATAGACTAGTTTAATATTTTATTTCAGACTATATGTATTGTTCAAGACAGAGTCATCATTAATATATTTATCTGGAGCAACATTTTTGGATCAATTTAATTAATTAATGATTGATACAACAGGGATTATCAGGAGGATGTACTGTTCTGTGCACAGAAAATTATTTTACTTGATGTAAAAGTTATTTATAAAACTGTAATTCAGAAAACTGAAATGATGACATGAACTTTTTCTCACAGTGATTCATTCTCTGAAGTATATCTGGACTGGGTCCTCTCAAGTCCCAAACTTCCCAGAGTTTGTGTCTGTTGGGATGGTTGATGATGTTCAGATTAGTCAATATGACAGCAACACCAGGAGACTCGAACCCAAACAGGACTGGATGAACAGAGTCACAGAAGATAATCCACAGCTCTGGGAGAGACACACTGCCAGAAATTTGGATTTCCAGCAGCTCTTCAAAGGCTACAGTGAAACTTTAAAGCATCGCTTCAACCACACTGGAGGTTTGTTTATGTTTCACTGTTTAATAAAATGCTGAGATCTCACTCTGGTTTACTGCAGTCTGTGTCTCTGTCTCTCTCTCAGGTGTCCACATTCTCCAGTGGGTGGTTGGCTGTGAATGGGACGATGAGACTGGGGAGGTTAATGGTTTCAGACAGGTTGGTTACGATGGAGAAGATTTCCTATGGTGGGATGTGAAGACAAATACATGGATCACTCCAAAACAACAGGCTGTCATCACCAAAAACAGTTGGAACAATAACAAAGCACAGCTAGCATATTATAAGTACATCCTCACCCAGGATTTCCCTGACATGCTGAAGATGTATTTGAACTATGGGAGGAGCTCTCTGATGAGAACAGGTAGAATCACATGACCTGATGTAGTTTCATGAACACAACAATGTTAATATGCCTCCTCTGTTTCTAACTTACAGTAACATTACAATAAATATGAACCAACACACAGAGACCTGCTGAGTCTCAGTTTACACACATTTCTCTTTCATTTTCTCTCTCACCTCTCTTCATCTCTCTGTCTCCCTCCTCCTTTACCACATTTTTCTCTTTCACTCTATCACATATGTATCACCTCTCTTTTTCTCTATTTTCTGTGTTTCTGTCAGTTCAATGAGTTACAATAGTAACATGATAATATTTTTCATATCTAAACATCATAATAAATCTAAAGCTGTTTGGGGACCTTTTAGTTGTTTTTATTATAACTCCGATGTCTGACAAACAAATTCAACCAATAACCAAAATTAATTTACCCAGAAATATCTCATACTGAATGAAATAAACAAACTTCATTATATGAACACTGATAGATTGTCTCTCCTTCCTCAACACCTCACCTCTCTTCAATCGTCTTTTTCTTCTCCTCTGTCCCTCCTTCTGTTTCTAAACCAGACTTCAATGAGGTTTATTTGCATGTCATAGTGTCACTAATGCATTTAAATACATTATACCAAACAACAACAATAATAATATACAGTAAATAATAATAAAGAAACTATAAACTGTCTTTGTCTTTACTCTCCAGAGCTTCCCTCAGTGTCTCTCCTCCAGAAGACTCCCTCCTCCCCAGTCAGCTGCTTCGCTACAGGTTTCTACCCTGACAGAGCCGAGATGTTCTGGAGGAAAGATGGAGAGGAGCTTCATGAGAACGTGGAACTTGGAGAGATCCTCCCCAACCATGATGCATCCTTCCAGATGAGTGTTGATCTGAACCTTTCATCAGTCACACCTGAAGACTGGAGGAGGTACGAATGTGTGTTTCATCTCTCTGATGTGAAGGATGACATCATCACCAAACTGGACAAAACAGTGATTCAGACAAACTGGGTCAAGACTGGTGATGGAAGTGATGGAGGTGAGTAGTTTCTTTAGTTGTTTGTCTCTGTTTTCTTAGTCATCTAGATTTGATTTGTTTCTTTGGACGTCAGAAGAATTCATGAGAAGTTTTTAATCTGTTTTATTTTTCCAAATGAAGGATATTTCTACATGTCAGAACATCAAGCCTCCTCTAACATCTACTTCTTTATTTCTGTTTTCCCCTCACACAAGTGCTCTTACAGCAGTGAAAGGCACCGTTATTTATTAGATATTTACACAAGTTTAAATTTAGCCTGTCAAAACATAATTATGATCAACACTGTAACACAGTTTTCATTAGGTCAGTATTTTAATATAAATACTAAAATTCAAACAGTAATGTTTTACACGTCTGTGTTTCTGTTCAAACTAATGAGATTACTGTAAAACTTTGTGGTTTTAACTCAACATGTTTGTCTTCTTCTTTTGACTTCCTTTTGGAAACTTAAATGAATAAAGTTGTGTTAATGAACAAAATCTGAAACATTAAGTGATTAAAGAGTGAGATAAAGAAAGTTAAATGCTCTGTTTTGGTTCTTCAGGTTTCCCTCTTGGTGCTGTCATAGGAGGTGTTATTGTACTGCTGCTCCTGGTAGTCGGCATCTCTGGATACTTACTCTGGAAAAAGAACATTAATGGTGAGAGACAAAATGTTTTTACTAATCTTTTTTACTCCACAGATGTATTTAATATACATGTGTGTTAATGTTAATATAATGTGTTTGGTGTTAATGTTTTTATAACATCATATATTTTACTTCTGGTGATACAAAGTCCATAAAGTGTAATACGATACACTCATCATGATAATTGAAGTATTTTATATATAAAGAAGACATGATGTGCAAATGAGTGATAGAAAACTAATAGTCTTTTTTCTTGGGTGTGCATTCACCTCGACGAGAAGTATCGGCACGTTTTAATCTTCTGAGATCTCGCAACACGAGCTCTCGTCACACCCCTACCATAAAGTGTAAATATTTGACAAACGATTAGTTGACATATTGTAATAATGATACAGATAGTGATGTTTTCTCTTTGTGTTCTTTCTTAAATTCTGAATTAATAACTGTGACAATTTGTTTCAATTTCAGGATTTCAACCTGCCAGCAGTAAGTATTTAAAATATGAAATGTTTGATAGTTTTTATCTGCTTTGTATTGTAATATTTGGATGTTACCTTACAACATTATGAGAAAAAGCAGAGGAATCAAATGCACAACTCAGCAAGAATGAGGCAGCGTGCGCTCATTGAAGACATTCTGTAAAAGGAGAATGGGGAGACGCAGGGTTTTTATACATGCAGACAGGGAGACAATGAGACACAGGTGCAACACATTAGAGCTGGGCAGGAAGTGAAGTGACCTGAAAAGGAAGACAAGACATGACAAACATGGAATAAGCATAGTGGAAAAATAGTGAGAGATGTTAAAATGTAAACATGAACAAAGTGACAGAAAGTCAGACGTCAGTAATTCATCACTCATGTCCAGTTTTGGCTCATATGATAAAACTTTTCAAATCAAATCAATTTTTATTTTTATTTCAGCATCATCCACTTAAGTTCCAGTTCCTGATGGTGAGTACTTCATTATGTCAAATTAGCTGATTGAACCAAATATATATATGATACGACTAAAACTCTCTCAAACTGTATTTTAAAGGTGAAAACACAGTTTAGACATGAACTTGTGATCAGGGTGGATTCAGTGATTTTGGGGCCTCAGACAAACGCTGACTTTATTTTGATCTTTTCTCAAACTCATGTTGGTATTGGCAGTGGAAGATGTACTCAAAACTTTTATCTGAAGTAAAACTATTAGAAATGTATTTATATTACACAATAAAAGTACTGTAAAAGTTTTTCATTCAACGTGTATAAGTGAAGAGTTAAAGAGAGAGAGAGGTATTATTAACACACTTAAATTTACTTTAATTTTAAGTGTTTAATTCTGGGTAGTTTAATGAATAATAATGCATCATATTTTAATTGTTGTGTTTTGTGAGTAAAATCTGAATCCACAAAGTAACCAGTAACATTTTATGTGTCAGGTTTTTGCGTTTAATGAATTTTATAAAAATAACATAATTCAATATCTTTCATATCTAAAGATCATAATAAATCTAAAGCTGTTTGGGGCCCTTTTAGTTGCCTAACTTGCCTAAACAGACTTCATTACATGCACTAACAGATTCAATATTACACCTTGTTTGTCTGTTTATCGTCTGAACAGGAAACCAGCCAAGATCAGAAGAGGAAGATGAACTCCAGTAAATGACTGGAAATATTCTTTTTCTTTTTTTCCCATTCCTGCTTCATTCCTGCTGCGGCTGCTGTTAAATGCAGTTTGTTTTCTGTTACATGTGTGACAGTCGTAGCTAGAAGCATCACTTTCCTTCACTGTGTGAGTTAAACACATCTGGAGAGAAGTGATGCAGCTGTCCGGCTGTTTCTGCAGATGTTTTGTAGATGTTTTATTTTGTCACTGCAGCAGCTTCCAGAGACCAAAAACATGAGCAGAAAAACAAGAAAGAGCTCAGAGTCACATCATGTTTGTTTCTTAATGTCCATAAACAGAATCTGCTGTTTGAATTTATACTCAGCTATGAATATTTGGCTAAACTGAAGCAGACTTTGGTTGAACACCGTTCTTGTTGGAGGCCAATGTGTCATGTCGTTGTGCAGCAGGTCAAATCTCTCTCTGATGGTGTGTAAATGATGTTGAATCTGTACAGATGTTTACAGTGGTTCTAACTTTACAGTCAGCTTATTTAGTTTTTACTGTACAGTTTTACACGGGGAGCTGGATTTTGTTCTTCACTTTTACACCAAATATTATGTGTAGATAGTAAATTATTAAAGCTGAAAACTATTTTTATTATCATGTGTTTACTGTTTATTTGATTAGGACATTTTCCTACAAATACATTTTTTGTTTGATATCTTTCTAGTCTTTTTTATGGCTCCTATTTATTAGTCATTTGTCTTTGGTATCCATTCTGTCATTATTATTATTGAGGATATTGGTGTAAATGAGAGTGTAACATCTCATTTTGTGTACAAATTGTTACAGATAAGTGTTTTATAAATGAATAAAAAGCCTCTGGAAACCCAGTGAAGATGTGTTTGGTTATTTGAGCTTCACAGTTTAAGGTATTTTCAGGAGTTCAGGTTTGTTAAAGGTTTTATTTTGTTTCACGAGGCAGTGACACTGTTCAATAACATTTAAGTTTACTTAATTTCTCCTAATTTAATGAACACATGACAGAGTCATTTATCATCATAATGTTTGTATTATTTTATTTTATAGAGTCAGATGTCAGAAGTCAGGTGGTTTCCCTTCAACAGTTCAGAGGACAGGCTGTTTAAGCTGCTTTCATACATCTAATTATATTAACATGGTATCACTGCACACAGTAATATGTTTTAAATAAATCTCTTTTTAATGAATTACAGAAACTGTACTGCTGCACATTAACTGGAGTTTTTAACCTCTAGAGGGAACCAGTCACCACATTTAGTCTGTAACACCAATAAAACCACATTGTTTGATGTTGGTATTTTTGATCAGGAGTGTTTTCAACCCCAGAACATCCACACAGAACAACAGAAGAAGAATAACACATTACTGCAGCCCCACAAGCTCCAGAGTGCTGATCTGTAGCTGACAGTGACCTCTGACCTCCCAGAAAGTCTCTCTGCACATTATATTACATTAGCATACAAAACATTAAACATGTTATATTACAGGAAACTCAAATGAAGCCTGACATGCCTCTCCACTCTCTACAACATTGGCTAAAACAGGCAAATGTTCCTTTCACTTTCGTTAATAACCTGTTTAGATCAGTTTAACCCAGATTTAAGTGACGTTGGTCTCATACTGAATTGTCATTGGCTCAGGTGAGCGTAGTCACCTGTCCAACACAGTTAAGCAGTGTGACTCGTAAGAGGAGCAATCTGTGTGTCTCTGGATAAAAACAAATCCATTGACAGTACAGTTGTAGATTCTGTAGTTCAAAATGAAGATCTTGGTTTTTCTGGTCCTCCTGGGTCTACACAGCGCAGCAGCAGGTGAGTTAATATATGTTTTTGGGTCGGTTGATGGTTTAAGAAAAAGCTTTGTATGTTTACACATGGTGATACGAACTTAAGATTTATTTCATAGTATTTGATGTGAAGTTCTCTGACTTCCTTGCAGATTGTAGAAATGTTTAAAAAGTCACAAACTCATTATGTTAAAGTTCACTTTAAATCCAGTCTGTGCAACGCGTTCATTAATCTTATCTAAATTTATCAGGACTTGTAGATCGACTCGGTCCGAGCGCGTTCTGGACAAAATAGTCCAACACACTATAAATAAAGAAAACAATGATAACTAAAATACAACAAAATACACTCTTAGCAGCCAATAACGTCTTAACTTTGGCCCTTTTTGTAATAACTTTTTGCCAATAACATAATGAGTTTTTACGTTACTGATTGGTAATTATGTTATTGGCCTGTTTTAAAGAAACTTCACAAATGTAATAACTGATAACGTAATAATATACTAATATCACTTTATTTAAGTTTCCTTTCATTCCCAGGGAGAGAAAGAGAGAGAACATGCTTTCATAGTGTCCATTTTCAAGTCTTAATCTATTATTTGATGATCAAATAGTTGTTAAAATGAGTTAAATACTAAACTAAAAATGCACTAATGTGCAATAATAGACTGGTTTACTATTTTATTTCAGACTATATGTGTTGTTCAAGACAGAATCATCATTAATATATATATCTGGAGCAACATTTTTGCATCAATTTAATTAATTAATGATTGATACAACAGAGATTATCAGGAGGATGTACTGGAGCTTCTTCTGATTCTCTGCACAGAAATCATTTTATTTGATATAAAAGTTATTTATAAAACTATAATTCAAAAAGTTGAAATCATGACATGAACTGTTTCTTACAGTGATTCACTCTCTGAAGAATATCTACACTGCGTCCTCTCAAGTCCCAAACTTCCCAGAGTTTGTGCTGGTTGGGATGCTCAATGATGTTCCGATTATTCACTATGACAGCAACACCAGGAAAGCAGTACCTAAACAGGACTGGATGAAGAGAATCACAGAATATGATCCACAGTTCTGGATCTGGAACTCTTCAGGATATTTTGGTCGCCAGCAGGAGTTCAAAGGCTACATTGAAAATTTAAAACAGCGCCTCAACCAAACTGGAGGTTTGTTTATGTTTAACTGTTTACTGATAAAATGTTGTTTATGCTTTCATCATCGTCAATACACACACACACACACACACACACACACACACACACACACACAAACACACACACTCTCACACACACACACAGACACACAAATTACTGATGCTGGGACTCCTGGATGTTTCTATACTGCACTGATAGTGTTTCTGTCCATCTCATAATAACCAACAGAGATTATTAACACTTTATCTCCACTAGAGTAGATCAGAATAACTCACAACAGCTGATAAAGGAACAGGCTAAATTTTCTTCAAATGTAGCCTGGGATAAGTTACATGTTTTATTTTAGAGTTGGCTTGTTGTATTTTAGCATTGTGAGGCAAACTGGTCCATTTGAACAGGTGACGTGCAGCAGCTGTAAATAAATCAATGTGCATTAAAAAATAACTGACGCAGAAAAACAAAGTAGCACGGGACATTTCTATTAACTTCATCAAACTAATGAATGTATTATGGAGCATGCATGCACGATGGTCTTCATGTGACTGCTCTTTATATTGTTATAATATTTTCCTTCGTCAGTTATGGCTGGTCAGGTGGGAATCCCTACTGATAACGTGTTTCTCCGAGGGGGAATCCTGGACCCCTGCTTGTGTTCATGCTGTCAGTGTGTGTAAAATAATGTTAATTCGTCTGAGGCACTAATTTACAGTGTTGGGGAGGCTACATGTAGTTGAACTACATAGCTTAACTACAATTTGCTGTAACTTGCTGGTAGTTAAACTACATTCATATTTTGTGCTGCGTCTATTTCAACTACTTTTTGGGTCATTTTTTATAGTTTAATTGCTCAATTTACAAACTACAATTTTGGCCAATAACATGAAATATCTTTTATAAAAAAAAACCTATATAATATAAATTTAATTTTACCATTATTGTGTTCCAGAACTTTGAAAAAAAGGCTTGAATTACGTCATGACATGCCAACATTGTTGTTCAAGACACACCGATCTAGAATATGTCTACCTCTTTGTATTTTTTATCACATTTTTTGTTGACTGATTTACATTTCTGATTTACAAGTGGGTATTGGGGTAGGATTTTCATTTTCTCTTTATATTACCCAACATGTCTATGGTGAACCTACAGTATGTTGACCAAAAATGTCAGCTTTTTTTCTTTAAAAAAATAAAACTGATTTGACAGGCATTTTTCTGCTGGCATGTGAATTTTTTGTAGGCTTTTATATTTTGTTTCATATACATCACGTTGATTTATTTAACGCTGAGTTAAATGAGTATAATGAGCATACTGTAAGTAGTAGCTAAAGCTACTTTTTTTACAAACTACATTTCTCCACGGGTAGAAATGGTTTCCATCCAGCCAATAACAGCAGAAAGTGTAGATGTTGTGTTTTGGTGTGTGTGGATCAGTGTGTCTCTGTGGTGAAGATGTGATATCAGCTGATGACAGCTGACTGCTGAGATCTCTCTCTCTGGTTTACTACAGTCTGTGTCTCTGTCTCTCTCTCAGGTGTTCACACTTTTCAGTGGATTCTTGGCTGTGAATGGGACGATGAGACTGGAGAGGTCAGTGGATTCAGACAGGTTGGTTACGATGGAGAAGACTTCCTGTCCTGGGATATGAAGACAAATACATGGATCGCTCCAAAACAACAGGCTGTCATCACCAAAAACAGGTGGAACAATGACAAAGCACAGTTGGCATATTTAAAGTACAGCCTCAACCAGGAGTTCCCTGACTGGCTAAAGATGTATCTGAACTATGGGAGGAGCTCTCTGATGAGAACAGGTAGAATCACATGACCTGATGTAGTTTCATGAACACAACAATGTTAATATGCCTCCTCTGTTTCTAACTTGCAGTAACATTGCAATAAATATGAACCAACACACAGGGACCTGCTGAGTCTCATTTTCTCTCACCTCTCCTAATCTCTCTGCTCCCCTCCCCCTTTACCCATTTTCTTTCACATATTTATCTCTCTCTCACAATTCTGTCGGTTCCATGAGTTATAATAGTAAAATATATTATATTTAATGCTCTATTCTAGAATTTTATTTCTCTCTTTTTCTATTTTTCTGTACTTTGTTTTTTTTTTATTATTATTATTATTAGTGTGTGTGTGTGTGTGTGTGTGTGTGTGTGTGTGTGTGGGGGGGGGGGGGGGGTAATGTTTACATGTTTTTATTATTTGGTTTTCTTTTTTTTGTTTCCAATTCTTACTGTTAAATGTTTGTTTTATGTAAAGCACATTGAGCTACCATTGTGTATGAAATGCGTTATATAAATAAAGCTGCCTTGCCTTTTAGTTGGTGGCAGTTGCCTAACTTTCCTGATGGTAAAATCCACCAGGTACCAAATGTTTTAGATTTAGCCCCTGCAGCCCACCTCCACATGGCACATCTTCACACTCTAACCCCATTCCTCTGCTTCAGCTGCCAGGTTGGTGTAGCGCAGCTTTTTCCTTTCAAATGCCTCATCGATGGAATGGTCAGCTTAACAATGAAGACAAGGCAGCAGGAGTTGGACTAGAGAACCAGATCTGGGGGCAGGTTGGTCACTGCAATCTCTGAAGCGAAAGTGAGTCTCTGGCTTAGGTCGACACGCAGTCCCTAGCTGCACTTAGTGGGCTTCAATCTGGTGGTGAGGTGTTGGTCCACTGTTTCTCCCCTTCCTGGATGAAGGATGTTGTCTGTAGGAAGGTAGTCTAGGCAGTTGGTGGGATGGAATTGGTTGTGGCTCTCTTGTCCTCAATTGCAGAGGCTAAACATTTCAGCACTTGATTGTGCCTCCAGGTGTATCTTCCTTGGGTCAGACAGATCTTACAACCCACTAGGATGTGTTTGAGGGTTGCCAGGGCTGCACACAGGAGACATGCTGGGTCCTCTCCATACCAGAGATGTAGGTTTGCTGGAGAGGGAAGTACTTCGTATGTGGCTCTGATAGTGAAACTTAGCCTGTTAGATTCCATGTTCCACAGCTTGTTCCAGGGGATTTTTCTTTTCCCTATGCTTTCCCACCTCATCCACTGTTCTTGCTGTGCTTGGGAGACTGCCCTGGCACACCTGGCTTCTTTCTCCTAGCGTCACACCTCCTGCACCACCATGTGTTGTCGTTCAGTTGGGGTAGCCTGTTGCCATGTGGGTGCTGTTGTTCCTAGCCCAAAGCCTCCTCTGCCATGTTGGATGTGCCGCATAATGTCCCGATGTCTGAGGGCAGCCTGTGCATCAGCCACTGCAGCATGAGGGTTCCACTTCTTTCCTGTTGCCAGGGTGGGAGCAACACCTCATACCAAGGGGTCCCGGGACTCGGTAAGTGTCTCCAGCTGTGCTTTGGCACATTTATACTCCTCCACCAGGCTTGAGATAGGCAGGGAGAGGGCTCCATTCCCATACTCTCCACACTGCTCAGGCATCTTAGGAGGCCAAGCATTCACCAGTCTCTCCAGTTGATTGGCATGGGATAAAACAACTTTGTAGATGGTAATTGGCCACATGAGACTAGGGATGTCACGATTACAGATTTTCTTGGTACGATTATTGTGAGAGAAATAATCACGATATTACAATTATCACGATTATTTTTGCATTAATTAATTTCACACTACCATGAATAAGTAAAATCACATGAAAACTCCTCATAGTTCTTGAATTAATTTATAGGGGGCTATAAAAGGGATTGTTTGTATTCTGTATTCTGAATACACCAATTTAAACTGTAACTATAACAGAATACAGTTACTCGTATTTTGTATTTTAAATACGTAACGCCGTTACATGTAATCCGTTACTCCTCAACCCTTCTTATACAGGCCATTGCACAGTGACACTGAAACTGTTTGACTTAATAGGAATCGACCTCACACTGTGTCAATCTATATGTATGGGTACACTCCCCTATGAGACATGTTCAGCTTTACGTAACGTTACGTGAATGCGGCTTAACTTGTCCCGTTGCACTGTAGCCAAAACAATCCCACACGACTGGCTTCAAGCATTTATTCGGAGGGAATAGCTCTTCCTCTTCCATGCTTTACCTCCTGTGGGACTGGGACGCCTCCGTCTGCAACTCGCACGGACCGA
Organism: Scomber colias; assembly: GCA_021039105.1. NCBI lineage: Eukaryota > Metazoa > Chordata > Actinopteri > Scombriformes > Scombridae > Scomber > Scomber colias. The sequence goes on from JAJDFG010000141.1 coordinate 136,994, forward strand.
AAACAAAGCAACACAAGCGGTGACACGCGGTTGTTGTCTCACTTTGTTTTCGTTCTGGGCAAGTTGCGCTGATGTACCAATATAGTTCCAGCATAATATTTTCCGGAATTTGACGGTATTTAGCACACGCTACGATTAACTAATCGTAAAGTTTGGAAGCAACACATCTTCAACTTCCTTTGGAGAGCAGATCTTCTGATTTGGTTGAGGCCACTTATTGAATCCTGTCTAAGTTCTTCCAACTATTCAGCATCTTTGAGGGCTGCATTGTACCAACGTCCAAGGCTTTTGATGGGTTTCTCCATGATCATTGGTAATGGTTCTCCCCCGATGCAGAACCTCTCATTGACGAGATGGCCTTTGACAATGGAGATGCTACAAGATTTGCTTGATTTTATCTCCGTTCATGGGGTAAAACACAGCCCATTCTCCAAGCGTTTGCCTCCAATCATTCCCCATGATGCTTGAATAATCATCTCCCTTGCCGTAGTGAATGCCAGGGGAGGAATAGTGCAGCCATTATTTCGATCTCCAGGTGTTGCCAGGTGGTGGTGCCGTCCTGTGTTCTGACACAGAACTTTAGGTCTTGGAAGTAAGCTTTGACCAGCTTTGTTATGCCCTCTGGGACATGGAAGAAATTGAATGCCGTCCAAAGTATCTCATGTAGCACTGACCCGAAGGCATTGGCAAGATCTAGGAAGACCACACACAGGTCTTTCTTTTCTTTCTTGGCTTTTTGTACATGGTGCCAGATGATGTTTGCATGTTCCAGGCATCCTGAGAAGCTCCCTATCTCAGCCTTCTGTACTGAGGTGTCGACAAGGTTGTTTTTAAACCCTCCACTCTGCACATTGGCAACCTATCCCTCACCCAGCATCAAATCTCTGCATCCCCACTGTCCTTTGATCATCATATTAAATCCATTACAAAGACATCCTTCTTCCACCTCCGCAACATTGCACGCCTCCGCCCATTCATCTCAAACTCAGATGCTCAGGCCCTGGTTCATTCATTCATCATGTCACTCATTGATTGACTCTTTTTATTGGTCTCCCAGCAAAATCCACCCAAAAACTACAATACATCCAGAACTCAGCAGCCAGAATCCTCACTCATACTTCACGCATGGCCCATATCACCCCCATCCTTTCCCAACTGCACTGGCTACCGGTACCGTCACGCATAAAATAGAAAATCCTACTTCTCACCTTCAAAGCCCTGCATAACCTGGCTCTAACATATTTCAGCGAACTCCTGTCACCCTACTCGGTCTCTCTGATCCTCCACCTCCAACTTCCTCCAAACTGTTCACCAACTGTTCAAGCTCAGGAATGCTCTTCCACAATCCCTCCGTGACTGCCCCTCTGTCTCCATTTTCAAATCCCAGTTAAAAACCTTTCTCTTCAACAAACACTTTTGTGATCTGTTTTGGTCTGTTTTTTGTTTCTTTTGTTTTTGTCTTTTTTTAAAGTTGTTTGTTTTGTTTATTTGTTTGTTTGTCCTTGGGTTTGTGAAAGGCGCTATATAAATCACACCTATTATTATTATTATTATTATTATTTTCACCAAGAAGGCTGAAAGCCTTTGGGCCACAACACTGAAGAATGTTTTTCCTTCCACATTCAGGGTACAGATCTGGCGGAAATGGTTGATGCGTTGAGTTCTTCTCCTCAGGAATCAAGATCCCTCCTGCCCTTCACCATGTCTTTGGTATGATGACTTTACTCCAAACCACCATCAATTGGCGCCATGGTACTTCAAGACACCAGGAGTGTTCTTATAAAGCCTACATGGATCTGCCCGATTAACTATGTTCTCCACTTCGCTCCATGTCAGGGGCCTTGTATCCATTTGATGCGCAGGTGGTTGGATCTGTGGCATGTCTGTGGAAGGCACCTGCCTTTGACTGTTGGAATAGGTGTTTTTCAGGTGCTCCTCCAGTTTCCGTGCAGGTATTTTTAGGGTCCCGGTTTTCTCTTTGAAAAAGGCTTTTGGTGAGCTTGTATGGATCTTTGTAGAATGCAGCCCTCGATTGGTCTTTCTTCTTAAGTTGTTTCCTTAAACACTCTGCTCTTCGCAATGCTGCTAGGCACTGCCTGATGTCACTTTGGAGTGCCTCAAGACTGTCCTTTCCCACATCTGTGGCCTTCTTCCACTGCTTTCTCAGTTGCCTTCCTTCCTTCACGAGTCTCTCAATTTCCTGCTGTCTTCTGGACTTGCACTGAGCTGATGGTTCCTTTGTTGTTATTCTTGGGCTCTTGCTTCTCACCCCGAATCTCTCCACCCTGTAGCTGGAGATGATCTCTCCCATCTTCTCCATTCTTCTTTCCACATCTCCTTTCAGACCTTCTAGGAGCTGAACAAAGTCTGTCGATGGTTACCCACTCTTTTTTGGGCAGGATTTAGGCTCTGGGCTCAGGACTGATGGTAGACTTGCTAGACGTGCTAGATTGAAAAACACAACACTAATAGATTGTCTCTCCCTCCTCAGCACCTCACCTTTTCAACTGTCTTTCTTCTCATCTGTCCTTCCCTCTGTTTCTAAACCACTCTTCAATGAGGTTTATTTGCATGTCATAGTGCTACTAATGCATTTAAATACATTACAACAAACATCACTATTAACTGTTCGATGATAATAATATGCAGTAAATGACAATAAAAAGCAACTATAAATTGTCTTTATTTTATTTTTACTCTCCAGAGCTACCCTCAATGTCTCTCCTCCAGAAGACTCCCTCCTCTCCAGTCAGCTGCTTTGCTACAGGTTTCTACCCTGACAGAGCCATGATGTTCTGGAGGAAAGATGGAGAGGAGCTTCATGAGAACGTGGAATGTGGAGAGATCCTCCCCAACCATGATGGATCCTTCCAGACCAGTGCTGACCTGAACCTTTCATCAGTCACACCTGAAGACTGGAGGAGGTACGAATGTGTGTTTCAGCTCTCTGGTGTGAAGGACGACATCATTACCAAACTGGATAAAACAGCAATTCAGACAAACGGGGGCAAGCCTGATGATAGAGGTGATTATTTGCGATTGATCGGGTTATTTGTCTCCTTTTCTTTGGTTGTTTGTGTCTGTTTTCTTAGTCATCTAGATTTTATTTGTCTCTTTGGACGTCAGAAGAATTCATGAGGAGTTTTTAATCTGTTTTATTTTTCCAAATGAAGGATATTTCCACATATCAGAGCATCAAGCCTCCTCTGACATCTACTTCTTTATTTCTGGTTTCCCCTCACACAAGTGCTCTTACAGCAGTCAATGGCACTGATATTTATTTGATATTTACACTATATTTTTAAGTTTCAATTTAGCCTGTCAAAGCATAATTATGATCAACACTAGAATAGTCATTACTGTAATATAAATACTGAAATTCAAACAGTAATGTGTTTCTGTTCAAACTAATCAATCAATCAATCTGTATTTGTATAGCGCCAAATCACAACAAAGTTATCTCAAGGCACTTTACACATAGAGCAGGTCTAAACCGAACTCTTCAGATTTAATTTGAAAGAGACCCAACATTCCCACATGAGCAGGCACTTGGCGACAGTGACAAGAAAAAAAACTCCTTTTTAACAGGAAGAAACCTCAGAACCAGACTCAAAGTGGGCGGTCATCTGACTCGACCGGTTGGGGCAGAGAGGAGAGAGAGGAAGGATAGAGGAGAGAAGCACAATGATAATCAACATTGAAGCTAGTAGGTCCGGGACTGGAATCTGTCATCCAGACGTCTACAGGCCCAGATTACCTGTGAGACAAGAAAGCACAGACAACTCCAGGGAAGAAGTTTAGGTTACTGAATGCATTAGTAGTACATGAATGTTAATGGATATAGATGGATGGATAGATAGAGAGAGAGAGGAGGAGAGGGTGGACCTCAGTGCATCATGGGAGTCCACCGGCAGTCTAAGCCTATAGCAGCATAAACTAGGAGCTGGTCCAGGACAAGCCTAGCCGGCCCTAACTATAAGCTTTATCAAAAAGGAAAGTTTTAAGCCTACTCTTAAACATAGAGAGGATGTCTGCCCCCCGGACCGAATATGGGAGATGGTTCCACAGGAGAGTAGCCAGATAACTGAAGGCTCTGCCTCCCATTCTACTTTTAGAGATACTAGGAACCACAAGTAGGCCTGCATACTGGGAGCGCAGTGTTCTGGAAGGTACATAAGGTACTATAAGCTCTTTAAGATATGATGGAGCCTGATCATTAAGAGTTTTGAAAGGGAGGAGAAGGATTTTATAGGAAGCCAATGCAGTGAAGCTAAAATGGGAGAAACTCTTTCTAGTTTTTGTCAGAACGCGTGCAGCTGCATTCTGGACCAGCTGGAGAGTCTTTAGAGACTTGTTAGGACAGCCTGATAATAATGAATTGCAATAATCCAACCTAGAAGGAACAAATGCATGGACTAGTTTTTCAGCATTATTTTGAGACAGGATGTCTGATTTTTGCAATATTACGCAGATGAAAAAAGGCAGTCCTTGTTTTATAAGATTACTAAAAAACTTTGTGGTTTTAACTCCCAACACTGATTGTTCACTAAAACACACTCAGCATCAGCATGTTTGTCTTCTTCTTTTGACCTCCTTTTGGAAACTTAAATGACTTTTTTGAAATTGTGTTAATAAATAAAATCTGATCCATTAAGTGATGAAAGAGTGAGATAAACTAATTTAAATGTTCTGTTTTGGTTCTTCAGGGTTCCCTCTTGGTGCTGTTATTGGAGTTGTTGTTGTACTGCTGCTCCTGGTAGTCGGCATCACTGGATACTTCTTCTGGAAAAAGAAGAAGAAGGGAAAGGAAGGTGAGAGACAAAAGATGTTTTTACTAATCTTTTTTTACTTCAGAGATGTATTTAATATACATGTGTGCTATTGTTTTGATTTTAATGTTTTTATAACATCATATATTTTACTTAATTAGTTGACATATTGTAATAATGACACAGATAGTGATGTTTTCTCTCAGTGTTCTTTCATAAATTCTGAATAAATAATAACTTTGTGATGTTTTCTGTATTTCAGGGTTTCAACCTGCAAACAGTAAGTATTTTAAATATTAAATGTTTGATAGTTTTATCTATAATAATATTTGGATGTTACTTGACAATATTAAATACAAATATTTTTAAATAATGAGAAAAATTAAAATGTAAATATGAACAATTTGACAGAAAGTCAGATATTAGTAATTCATCACATATGTCCAGTTTTGTCTCATCATAAAACTCTTCATATCAAATTAAATATTTCTTTTTTCTTTTTACAGCTTCAGATGCTTCATCATCATCATCATCATCATCACCATCATCAACAGATGGAACTCAAGATACCACATCATGACAAAGAGTTATTAATTGAGTCATCTTAGCTAACTAAACCAAACATTTATGATACTAAAAGTCTCTCAAACTATTGTATTTTAAAGGTGAAAAAATAGTTTGGACATTAACTTGTGATCAGGGGTGAAATCAGTGATTTGGGGCCCCAGACAAATGCTGACTTTCTTTATTTTTATCTTTTGTCAATGTCATGTTGGTATTGATAGTGGAAATACTCAACACTTTGATCTGAAATAAAACTATTAACTATTAAGAGTATATTCCTTCATACTACACAGGAAGGTAATTGTAAAAGTAAAGAGTGAAAGAGAGAGAAGTATTATTACCACAGTGTACCTAAACTTACTCTAATTTGAACAGTTTTATATAATTCTCGTTAGTTTAATGTATAATAATGCATTATATTTTAATAGTTGTGTTCTGTGAGTAAAATCTGAATGTGTAACGTAACCAGCAACATTTTATGTGTCAGGTCATTTTTCGGGGTTCAACAAGTTAGAGTAGTAACATGAGTCAATATTTTTCATATCTAAACATCATAATACATGTAAAGCCCCAGACAGTTGCCTACCTTGCCTGATGATAAAGTCCACCAGGTATCAAATGTTTTAGATTGAAGGAATCAGTCTAATGAAGTATTTCTCAGTGTGAGATCCAGTATAACTTCAGAAAAATGTTGACATGTTGTTTTTTTAGTATAACTCTGATGTGTGAAAAACAAATTCAATCAATAAGCATTAAGATTTCCCTTTTTCCTAAGAGTCTCAAACCATTGAAAAAATACCAGCATACGTTTGACCACAGTGTACATAATTTAAACTTTTCAAATATACAGTACCAGTCTAAAGTTTGGACAGACTTTCTCATTGATGTGAATGGGAAAGTGTGTCCAAACTTTTGACTAGTACTTTACATCACTAAAATACTTTCCTGGGTTTTTAATATGGACACAGAAACACACTTTGGTTTGAAAATGAAATGATTTATATATTTGAATGTATTTTAAATACTATTATTATTATTATTATTATTATTAGTAGTAGCTAAATATTCTCTGGATCATCATACTGTATGTCTCCTGCAGTACACTGGTCTGTCGTGCACCGGTGCAGTTTTACTTTCTTCCACTGGAGGGAGCTGCAGCCTGCTGTTAAACACAGCCGGCTGACTCTTCTGTTAAAGGCAAACTCAATGTAACCCCCATAAATGTAACATATATTTAATTCTGTTGTTTAATTCATTTGTTTGTAGTTGATTACATTTAGCATAAAACTATACAGTTATAGTTACATTTCCATTCGTTTTTTTGTATACATTCATCTATTCATACATTTACTTGTGTTTCATGGATATTCATTGCAATTACAGTATTAATGTTGTTGTTGCATTAAAATTCCACAGGGTGGCGGTAAATGCCCTTTTTCCAGTTGCTAAGCAGAAGACAGAGAAGGTGGGAGGGCAGTACGACATATTACACCGCAGAAGAAGAAATCGGAGTTAGCATGTACATTGAGCTACTGAGAGGGAAAAGTTATTTTACGTTGCTATTGTCCAGAAGATACTTACTTTTTGTTTTTGGTTTGGTTTCCGAGGGAAGAAGGGAGGATTAATATTTTAAGTTGTTTAATTCTCCGGTGAGTGTAATTTTCTTCTTCTTCTTTTTTTTTTTTTTTAGCGCTAGCAAATGGTAACTAATGTGTGTATGCTAAAAACACACACAAAAAACAATCAGAGAAACGTCTGTGACTGAGACAGAGGCACTGTAAAGCGTTTTATGATGTGAATTACAGGAATTGCAAGTTACTAATGCTGGCAGACATTATTGTCTCATGAGTCTTTTAACCCTTTGTATTTATGGGCATGTTTGTATGTTTAGCATGTGAACTTGTAAGCCAGCAGTGACTATAGAAAAAATAGAAATAAAATAAGATCTCCACATTAATCTGCATACTGAAAGAAATAATTTGGTATTAACTAAGGTTAATTTATATGGTATGCAGGTTGTTTTTTGTTTATTTGTCGCTTTCTGAAGAAGAGGACGACTATGAACGTTTCCGGTGAGCGGGAGGTGCGTCTAGGATTCCTGCCGTTGCTTGAGAGGAAGGAGAGAGTCCAGCAGATGTTCTGGGACACGCTGGATTTCCACTCGAAGAATAAGATAAGCTCCAGTAAAAGAAGAAAAGACTAAAAAAAGGGGGCCCCTAACAAAATTGAATTTGACTTAGTGACTAAAAAACAGAGGAGACACATTGACTTAACAAAACTGGACTTGCAAAAAAATGAAAGACAGTTATCCAAAGAGTGAATACAGAAGGATTATAAAGGAAACTGGTTGTTACACTACCTGAAGAAATAATTGTAAAGATGAACACTTTCATTTAATTCTTTCTATTACTTTGATTTAAAATTATATTGAAATTTTATTTCTTGAAACAGCAAACAAAGGGATATATTTCAGTTGATCCATTAATTTTTTTTTTTTTTTTAAGATAACATCTTAAGGGGAAAAAATTTTTGGTTTATTCATTTATTTCATAATTTATTATTTTGTGGAATAAATTCATCTTTTCTATTCTCATGACTTGCATTTGTGTTTTGCTTACCATCCTCCTTATCGGGCCTATGTGTGTGATATTTATGTAACTGTTTACTTAACAATTGGCTAATCTCATGTCAAGTAGTTGTTAAATCAGCATTAAACTAAGTTTTAAAGAGTTCAAGCCTCAGAGGGTGAATCTTAGTTCACTTAACTGCATCCATTTTTGTCTCACTGGTGTCTTAGTTCTTCCCACTGAAGATACAAGGAGAGAAAAAACGAGGGAATATTTTTTTTTCAGAGGGGGGCGCTGCTGCACAGATGAACTCAGGTATCAATCAGCAGTGAGTCACAAACTAATAAACAGCAAACTACATTAATTATACAAAATATCTAATATTTAGCCTCATGCTTTGTTTGTATTACCGTGAAATTATGGTGTGAGATTTTCAGAATAAAAGTAAATTCTATAACGTTTTATGCTTCAAAAAGTAAAAGTGAGAATAGAAACAGAAGATAAATCGTGCCAACAGCAAAATGAAAAACAGCATCAGGTGTCCAAACATCAACAGAGGTGTTCAGTTTCTCTTTGGTCGAGCAGTTTTCAGCGTACACAGTTTCACATTAGTTCAGAAGCTTCTAGCTTGTAGGACACAGCTGAGCTGAGCTGATGTTAGTGATGAAGAAACTGCCTCGTCTTCCTCATGTTGGAGTTTTATTTCTTTGGTTGATGTTTTCACTCTGAAGTGATGAAGATCTGATCTGTCCTGATGTTTAAAGTATTATGAAACTAAAGTTTGGGTCATATAGTAAGTTATTTTTAAATGAATGAGTGTTTATGAATAAGCTGCTTTCATAAATTTAATTGTGTAACAACATGGTATCACTACACACTTATCTGTTTTAAATCAATCTCTTTTAAAGAAAATTAAGTGTGGGCCTAAATCAAATCTTGGTGATTTTATCATCAATAAAACTTTTGATCAGGACTCTTTTCAACCCCAGAACATCCACACAGAACTAAAGAAGAAGAATAACACATTACTGCAGCCCCACAAGCTCCAGAGTGCTGATCTGTAGCTGACAGTGACCTCTACCCTCCCAGAAAGTCAACACATCTCTGCACTTTATATTACATTAGCATATAAAACATCATACATGTTATATTATACGTATTATTATATATGTTGTAATAATAACTAACAAACCCAAAATAAAGCCTGCGTGCCTCTCCACCCTCTATAACTTGGTTAAAAACGAGCAAATGTTACTTTCACTTTCGTTAATAACTTGTTTAGATCAGTTTAACCCAGATTTAAGTGACGCTGGTCTCACACTAAATTCTCATTGGCTCAGATGGAGGCTCAGGTCCAACCCTCAGTTAAACAGTGTGACTTTCAAGAGGAGCAGTCTGTGTATGTCTGGATTAAAAAAACATCTCCGTTAACAGTAAAGATGTAGATTCTGCAGTTCAAAATGAAGGTCTTGGTTTTTCTGGTCCTCCTGGGTCTACACAGCGCAGCAGCAGGTGAGTTAATATAGTTTTTTGGGTCGGTTGATGGTTAAAGAAAAAAGCTTTGTATGTTTACACATGGTGATACGAATTTAAGATTTCTTTCATGGTATTTGATGTCAAGTTTTCTGACTTCCTTGCAGATTGTATTAGTGTTTAATAGTCACAAACTCATTATGTTAAAGTTCACTTTAAATCCACTATTACAGTTGATTTGGGGTACATCTCATTATTAAAATAAGAAGTTAAATAAGTTATGTTTCATCACAGCAGTGTATATTAATGCGCCATCTATTGTCATGTTTAGGTATTGCAACAACTAACATTACAGGACTGGAGACACAATAACTAAAATATAGGTGGTGGTGTCTCTTTTTAACCATTTTACCTTATTGATGACTCTGCTTTAACTGCTGGTAACTTTAGGTGATGTGAGTGAAATGGGCATTTTATCATATCTAGTTATATTTCTTTTATTCCTCTCTCTGTGGGTCTGAGATACTGTACTGAGACATACCAGGGGACATGATAGTGTGTTGTGTTGTTTTTAGATTGGTTTCCCTTTCTTATTTTTATTTTTTTGCTATGGTATAAAGCGGTGCTATGGTTTGTTTGACACTAACCCTAGGACCACCAACCATCAAACTGCACCCCCTCAAACATTTGTGTCACCAGCTGCCACTGAATATCACTTTATTTAAGTTTCCTTTATTGGATAAGAAGTGTCACGCTTTCATTGCACTTAGTCTTACTAGTGTGTCCTTTAAATAATTTCTTAAAGACCTGAACACACACAAACAAACCCCTACACTCTCTCTTTCTCTCTATTTATTAGTTTGTCTAACTTGATGGTTAGAATGATCTCCAGTCCTTCCTTCTGCTCCTTAGCCTTTCAAGCTACAAATGAAGTGGTAGCACACGTTTGCAAACACAGACAACTGGATGTGAAATCTCTGTATCTCACTCTTGAAGATATTCATTTCCCCTCTAAATCTTAAGATTGTTTTCTTTCATAGAACCCATAATTGATATTAGACTTTCTTCATTTGTTTAAATGTCCTTACATTCTAGCACACATGTTGAAAGCTAATTAGTGATCTAATTTTCTTTAATGAACAAAGTTCATTTTGTTGTTAACTATGATAGTTTGATAATATTGGGGTAGTGGATGACTTCTGGCTAATTGTGTGAAAATGGATGGACAAATTGAATGGAACATATGCAATAAACCTTCAGCAGATTAAAAGTGCCTTTCTGTCACTGTATTGGAGAGCTGCAAACATGTTGGAACTTGAATGGCTACAGAGCAGAAGGCAGGGCTGGAGATAATTCAGCCATCAAGTTAAACAAACAAAGTCTTAATTCCCAGAGAGAGAGAGAGAGAGAGAGAGAGAGAGAGAGAGAGAGAGAATGCATTTTCATAATGCCCATTATCATGTCTTAATCTGTAATTTGGTGATCAAATAGTTGTTAAATTGAGTTGTTTAAGTAAAAATGCACTAATATGCAATAATAGACTGGTTTAATATTTTATTTCAGACTATATGTGTTCAAGACATGTATCATCATTCATATATATATCTAGAGCAACATTTTTACATAAATTTAATTAATTAGTGATTGATACAACAGAGATTATCAGGAGGATGTGCTGGAGCTTCTTCTGATTCTGTGCACAGAACATTATTTTATTATTTTTATTGTGAAAGTTATTTATAAAACTAATTCAGAAAACTGAAATGATGACATGAACTTTTTCTTACAGTGATTCACTTTCTGAAGTATATCCTCACTGGGTCCTCTCAAGTCCCAAACTTCCCAGAGTTTGTGCTGGTTGGGATGGTTGATGATGTTCAGATTAGTCACTATGACAGCAACACCAGGAGACTAGAACCCAAACAGGACTGGATGAACAGAGTTACAGAAGATGAAGCACAGTACTGGGAGAGACACACTGCCAGATGTTTGGGTTTCCAGCAGACCTTCAAAGGCTACAGTGAAACTTTAAAGCAGCGCTTCAACCAAACTGGAGGTTTGTTTATGTTTCACTGTTACTGATAAAATGGTCTTCATTCTTTCATCATCATCATCATCATCATCATCATTATCAGAACACACACACACACACACACACACACACACACACAAGCAACTAATCCTGAATAAATGTCTCCTTCAGTGGAAGCTTCTGGAGCAGTGTATGTGTTTGGCCTTGGTTAAAGGTCTGGCTGTAATGTGTAGTCAGAGGCGCATCTCGTCACCAGGCAAGGCAGGCAGCTGCTTGGAGCCCCCGATCCGCTAGGTGGCGAAAGACTCTAGCTGAGGAAAGACATGTCGTCATTGTTGTCGGTCTTGTTGTCGGTCACATGTCCTCATTGGCTTTGGAGACATGTGCTGCCTAAACCTAAACACCGATTGGCTGGTGTGTGGTGTCGTCAGAAGCAGAAGAGGCTCACAGTCGTAAACATCTAGTCACGTGTACTCCATATATGGCCATATATGGTTTGTTATTTGTGTTATTACTACGTGTTGGACTAAATACATGGACATATGGAGGAAAATATTTCGGTTAGAAGGAAACGTATTTCATATTTCACAAGAATGGATACTTGGCGAGCTGTACAGAAAGTCCTGAGTCATAAGATGATCGTTGTGGATAAAGGGAAGACTTTGAAGGTATGTAGCATTATAGCTTTTCTTACTTAGCTGAGTGGCTAGCCGAGCTAATCGCTAATACTATTACGGCTGTGAGCAACCATATAAGTCGTGAGTGGTCTTGAATGAATCAGGACAATCTAAGCTTTCCAACGATGTACGGCATGAATATATATGTTTAAGGGTTGGTGTTTAAAACATCCAGAAGAACTTGTGGCTACCTCCTAACATCCGTCCTGTCCCGTAAACGGAACAGCGTACGTTAAGAGGTTAAGTGTGAGCAACTTTATAAACGGTGCCCCATAGTTTTAAGATGGTTTCTAACTTAAGTTTGTCATCTTCCCCTCTACTGTTGCCCAAGGTGACAGCTTTGGGTCATGAAGTAAAAATAACACCTGTGCAACATATGTCAAGCTTTATCCTGCTCTGCATACCAAAACATACACCTGTTTTACAAGATTTATATAAGGATTTATGGAATTTATTCTCAATGTAGGCAAAACGTGATGTGCTGATTCCAGAAGTGTGTATATGAAATGCATTAGTGTTTGACAATCCGACTGAGAGGAAGTTGTGTGAGCAAAGTGTGTCTGTCAGGTGATAAAATAGTGTAAATATTACTCCACAAATTTGGATGTCATTCACCTCTGTTCACAGTGTATTATCTGTTTATATTTAAATCATATTTGGTTCCATCACTGGTGAATTATTACAATTTTTGAAAAATATGGCTGGTTGCTTCACTTGGTCTTAGCTGGGGGAGCATTCGGTTGCCTTCAACTCCCACTGTAGTGACTTATATATAATATAGGTGATTACATCATTCAAGTGTTGACATTGACATATCTTTCTGTTTCCATTGTCAGACAACTGTATGAGAATCAAATAGTGATTTCATAATGCTTTGAGCAATAGTATCTGTTCACACACACTGATACTCCCTGCTGTGTTAAGAGTTCAATTCACATTACTTCACATAGTCTTAGGTAAGAGCTTTCTTTGTACTTCTCTATAGTTCTCTATAGTTGGTTATATTAAATCAATAATAAGTACTGTTGTTCTCTGTTGCACTATTAAAGGGATTTTTGTGCTATAGATGAAGTCTGAAACAGCTTCCAGCTTTTTGGGAATTTCTGTTGCGGTGGGGGGCCCCCACTGAATTTCCGCTTGGGGCCCCAACAGACCCAAGAATCGCCTCTGTGTGTAGTAACCAGTCAGTGATGGCCATGTGTGGCACTGTTGAGTTACTTACCTGCTGAATGACTTGTAGCTGCAGAAGAAGCTTGATTAAACATGTTGAGCTATGCTGCGCTCCATTTACCTCAGAAGTCGGAACACACCCGAATTTGTGTCATTCCAGTTTACATGTTAGAAAACCAGTTTTAGCCAGGTTAGCCAATAGCCACTGATAGCAATACCACTTGATATAAATGCATTTTGCTGTATTTTATTTAAACAAACACTGTAGCAACATGTCCACAGATAATAGTTGGACAGTTCTGTGTCTTTACGACATATTTAATGAGACACAAATAAGACAAAAATGCTGATGAACAAGATATTACTGCGGGCCATCTGCTGCCATCTTGGATTCAGGGCTGGTCAGGTATGTATGACTTTCCGAATCGGAGATCCAACTTTAGGCGACCTTCCAGTTTAAATTTGGCTGTTAGTGGTTTCCGTCCATCCAATAACAGCAGAAGGTGTAGATGTTGTGTTTTGTTGTGTGTGGATCAGTGTGTCTATGTGGTGAATATGTGATATCAGCTGATGACAGCTGACTGTGCTGAGATCTCACTCTGGTTTACTGCAGTCTGTGTCTCTGTCTCTCTCTCAGGTGTCCATATTTTCCAGTGGGTGGTTGGCTGTGAATGGGACGATGAGACTCAAGAGGTTAATGGATTCAGACAGGTTGGCTACGATGGAGAAGACTTCCTATCGTGGGATGTGAAGACAAATACATGGATCGCTCCAAAACAACAGGCTGTTATCACCAAAAACAGTTGGAACAATGACAAAGCACATATAGCATATTATAAGAACAGCCTCACACAGAGGTTACCTGACTTGCTGAAGAAGTATCTGAACTATGGGAGGAGCTCTCTGATGAGAACAGGTAGAATCACATGACCTGATGTAGTTTCATGAACACAACAATGTTAATATGCCTCCTCTGTTTCTAACTTACAGTAACATTATAATAAATATGAACCAACACACAGAGACCTGCTGAGTCTCAGTTTACACACATTTCTCTTTCATTTTCTCTCTCACCTCTCTTCATCTCTCTGCCTTCCTCCTCCTTTACCACATTTTCTCTCTGTCATTCTTTCACATATTTATCACTCTTTTTTTCTTTTTTCTGTCTTTCGCACAATTCTGTTGGTTCAATGAGTTACAATAGTAATGTGATTCAATATGTTTCATATCTAAACATCACAATAAATCTAAAGCTGTTTGGGGTCCTTTTAATTGGGGGCCACAGTAAGTTGCCTAACTTGCCTGATTATAAAGTCCACCAGGTACCAAATGTTTTAGATTTAAAAAGTCAGTCTAGTGAAGCTTTTCTCAGTGTGAGATCCAGTATAACTACTGGAAAATGTTGACAAGTTGTTTTTATTATAACTCTGATGTCTGACAAAAGAATTCAACCAATAACTAAAATTAATTTACCCAGAAATATCTCATACTGAATGACATGAAACAAACGTTATTATATGAACAGTAATAGATTGTCTCTCCCTCCTCAACACCTCACCTCTCCTCAACTGCCTTTTTCTTCTCCTCTGTCCCTCCCTCTGTTTCTAAACCAGACTTCAATTAGGTTTATTTGCATGTCATAGCGTTACTAATGCATTTAAATACATTACGCCAAACAACAACAATAATAATATACTGTAAATAATAATAAAGAAACTATATACTGTCTTTGTCTTTGCTCTCCAGACCTTCCCTCAGTGTCTCTCCTCCAGAAGACTCCCTCCTCTCCAGTCAGCTGTTTCGCTACAGGTTTCTACCCTGACAGAGCCGACATATTCTGGAGGAAAGATGGAGAGGAGCTTCATGAGAATGTGGAACTTGGAGAGATCCTCCCCAACCATAATGGATCCTTCCAGATGAGTGTTGAGCTGGACCTTTCACCAGTCACACCTGAAGACTGGAGGAGGTACGAATGTGTGTTTCATCTCTCTGGTGTGAAGGACGACATCATCACCAAACTGGATAAAGCTGTGATTCAGACAAACTGGGGCAAGACTGGTGATGGAAGAGATGGAGGTGAGAAACAAATTTAGTTTACTTTCATCTGATTTCAATTTTTTGTCTTATTTGTGATTGATCGGGTTATTTGTCTCCTTCAGTGTTTTCTTTAGTTGTTTGTCTCTGTTTTCTTAGTCGTCTTGATTTTATTTATCTCTTTGGACGTCAGAAGAATTCATGAGGAGTTTTTAATCTGTTTTATTTTTCCAAATGAAGGATATTTCCACATGTCAGAGCATCAAGCCTCCTCTAACATCTACTTCTTTATTTCTGTTTTCCCCTCACACAAGTGCTCTTACAGCAGTTGAAGGCAACGTTATTTATTAGATATTTACACAAGTTTAAATTTAGCCTGTCAAAGCATAATTATGATCAACACTGTAACACAGTTTTCATCAGGTCAGTATTGTAATATAAATACTAAAATTCAAACAGTAATGTTTTACACGTCTGTGTTTCTGTTCAAACTAATGAGATTACTGTAAAACTTTGTGGTTTTAACTCCCAACACTGATTGTTCACTAAAACACACTCAGCATCAACATGTTTGTCTTCTTCTTGTGAACTCCTTTTGACAACTAAAATGACTAAAATTGTGTTAATAATAAAATCTGATCCATTAAGTGATGAAAGAGTGAGATAAAGTTAAATGTTCTGTTTTGGTTCTTCAGGTTTCCCTCTTGGTGCTGTCATCGGAGTTGTTGTTGTACTGCTGCTCCTGGTAGTTGTCATTGCTGGATACTTCGTCTGGAAAAAATACCACAACGGTGAGAGAGATTGTTGCTATTGTTTTGGTGTTAATGTTGTCATAACCTCATATATTTTACTTTGGGTGATACAAAGTCCCTAAAGTTTAAATATTAGACAATTAGAGGACATATCCTGTAATAGTGATACAGATAGTGCTGTTTTCTATTTGTGTTCTTTCATTAAATTTTCATATAAATTCTTAATAAAAAATAACTTTGTGACAATGTTTTTCTGTATTTCAGGATTTCAACCTGCCAACAGTAAGTATTTTAAATATTAAATGTTTGATAGTTTTTAGAACAACTTTACAGAAAGTCAGATGTTAGTAATTCATCACTCATGTCCAGTTTGTTTTTTACAGCCTCAGACACTTTGTGATCATCATCAACAGATGGAGTTCAAGATACTAGATGATGACAGTGAGTACTTCATTATGTCATCTTAGCTCACGAAACCAAACACTTATAATACTGGCTGTCTCCCACAATGTTGTATTTTAAAGGTTAGTGATTTTGGAGCCTCAGACAAACACTGTCTTACTTTATTTTTTATCCTTTCTCAAACTCATGTTGGTATTGACAGTGGAAGATTTATCTGAAGTAAAACTATTAGTCCATTTATTCATACTACAAATGAAGCTTAGCGAAAGTTCAGACAGGAAGACCATTTTTGTATCACGTCATAGTTTTATTTCTCATTCTTTAGTCATTCTGATCCTTCTCACAACTCATACTGATCTCTCTCAAAACTCATAATTTCCTTGCGTCTTTTTCTAAATTAATCAATGAATACAGTTTAGTCTTGCTCCATGCTAAAGGTGCCTCAAGATGACTTTTCTTGTGATTTGAATCAAAGGATATTCTATCTCAGATGTTCTGCTTCTGATTTACAACAGAGGCTAAACTGGAGGTTTGGATTGACAGATAGAAAGATTGGAAGACAAGAAAACCAACATCCAGAAAGACAAATGCATTCACAGAGAAATAGAACAACACATATGAAGTACAAACTAACCTGCATTTATTGGACATGAGTCTCTCCCAGTACTGGCAGTCTGCAGCGCTGCCTGCATGTCAACATGATGTTACATGTTGTGTTATGTTAGGCTGTACTGTAAACACAAAACTATACAGCGCAGGAATTTATGAGTAGGTCTTTTTGATATAAAGGACATGATGACATCATTGAGACTGAATATATTTTACATGGGTGTTATTTTACTTTAAGAATCCCCTCACTAAAACTGTTAGGTAGTATAATTAAATACCTTGGAGTACAAATACCAAATGATTTAACTACCATGAATGCCCGACTATTTCAGACTGGATAGGAATAATTGAAGAAATTCACAATATGGAAAGGTTAACATAAAAATGTATATTTTGGGTTGACATTGGGTACTGAAACCTTGCTCTGGATCGTGGCCCTTTTTCTCTCTGTATACATATCCGTTTCATTTCTATTTATTGTGGTTTTTTTTTCGGTGACCTTGTGGACTGCATGAGGAGGGTATTTTGTGTCACTGTGGATTCTAATGGAGGAATGTGGGTTCCTTAAAGTCTATAGAGCTAACCCTTTATCTCTAATAACACTTTATTTTTTACAAACCATGCCATTGTATTTTACTGTAGATGACCCTGTCTGATGTACTTGTTCTATGTATATTTTTGTGTTGTGCTTTATTTTGTTTCTTATTGGTTAGAAAAAACAGTCAATAAAAAGACAAAGTTTAAAAAAAAAAGAATCCCCTCACTCAAAAATTATTACTATTACTATTACTACCATTCCTTATTATTTCCAGAATGAAGCTTGTGACAGAAATATAAGTCTCTTTAAAACATCACAGTGAAAGTTTCACACAGTAATTACTGAATGTTGAGAAACACTTCTAATTACCACAGATGTGTGAGATTATTTAGTGAGTCAGGAATCTGTGCAGACATGATAATGGATGGATTAAAAGGGGACAAAGGTCCTAACAGCATCCATAAGTACAGGGTTGATATTTATGTTGTGACACTGAATGAATGTGAAGAGTTTGACAAAAAAAAAATCTGACATTTTATCATGAAAAGTGCAGACGACAGTCATGCATTATAACAACAATTTGATAAACTAACAGAGAGTCAGGTGACATCAGGTGGTCTCCCATCAGCAGTTTAAAGGAAGATATATAGTTTTTCCAGAGGGGGGCGCTGTTACACCTCTGACATCTCTGTAAAGATAAACTCAGGTATCAATCAGCAGTGAGTCACAAACACTAAACAGCCGACTACATTAATTATTTAAACGATATAATATTTAGCCTCTTGCTTTGTTTATGTTAACATGAAGTGAGTTTTTCAAAATAAAAGTATGTTTCATAACATTTTATGCTTCAAAAAGTAAAAGTGAGGATAGAAATGGAGGATAAATCGTGCCAACAGCAAAATGAAAAACAGCATCAGGTGTCCAAACATCAACAGAGGTGTTCAGTTTCTTTTTGGTCGAGCAGTTTTCAGCGTACACAGTTTCACATTAGTTCAGAAGCTTCTAGCTTGTAGGACACAGCTGAGCTGAGCTGATGTTAGTGATGAAGAAACTGCCTCGTCTTCCTCATGTTGTGATTTTATCTCTTTTTGGTTGCTGTTTTTTAATCTGAAGTAATGAAGATCTGATCTGTCCTGATGTTTAAAGTATTTTGAAACTAAAGTGTGGGTCACACAATAAGTTATTTTTGAATGAATGAGTGTTTATGAATAAGCTGCTTTCATAAATCTAATTGTATATCAACACAGTGTCACTACACACTTATCTGTTTTAAATCAATCTCTTTTTAAAGAATTACCGAACTGTAGCTACTGCTGCACATTAAAAGTTTTGAACCTCTGGAGAGAAGCATTCACCACATTTAGTCACTGTAACACCAATAAAACCACATTGTTTGATGTTGATATTTTTGATCAGGACTGTTTTCAACCCCAGAACATCCACATAGAACAACAGAAGAAGAATAACACATTACTGCAGCCCCACAAGCTCCAGAGTGCTGATCTGTAGCTGACAGTGAACACATCTCTGCACTTTATATTACATTAGCATACAAACCATCACACATGTTATATTACAGGTATTATGTGTTATTATGTGACTTCCATGCACTGACAGAGAAACCCAAAAATAAAGCCTTGCACGCCTCTCTACCCGTAATAACATGATCCAAAACAAGCAATGTTACTTTCACTTTCGTTCATCAAATTCAGTTCTGTGCGTTCAGAAACGCATTTAAGAAGCAGGGTATTATTTGAGACCGAGACAGATGAAGCCATGGTCTCCTTGACGGTGCTCTTCCTCTTGACGGTGCTGTGCGTCTGTGGAAAAGCTGCAGCAGAAAAAAAACTAGTCTATGTGACTGTGGTGAGTATATTTTTAAACCTGTGGTATAATTTAACACTCTGAAAGATGCTCAGCCTTTCACTTATGTTTGGGTTTGGAGATACGCGTACGGAACGGTATTCAAAATATAGCAAGTTTTATGTTCTCCTGGCTTAGCTGTAAATATTAATGTCTGCATAAACATGAATTTAGTTGGGGGGGTTCATTTTTGTGCTGGGTTTCCACCGCTCGCTTAAAGCCTAATTAATGCTGAGCAACTGCAATAGTGGGTTTCTTAAAAATCGAGTTAATATAATTTAATTTAAAATGCATATTTTTAGTTTTGAATGTAGTTTTGTAAGACATTACAAAACGACAAAATCCAGCTCCATGTGAACGCTATTCCCACCTGTCTAACCTGACTGTTTGACCAGATTATCAGTAAAATTGTTTAATAAGCTACAGCAACAACCACCATTTCCCCTCATTGTTATTAACCCAGCCTGTCAGGTTACTTGTCAGCTGTAATGACAAAACACCAAATCTCCCTTTGAAGAAGGATTAGCAAGCTTAATGTTTATTAAGTCAAAGTTCATATTCGCTGGGTCATATCTAATATCTGAGGATGTACTATACTCAACTTGATAATGATTCGGGTCATTTCCTCTGTCCTCTTGTCATATCACAGCAAACCTGTTCACAGCTGTCGTAGCTTCTTATAGCTATGGTATTTTACTAATTGTGAGTCAATTTATTTGAACAAAGAAAGAGACGGAAAAGACACACCAAAAAACAAAACCACATTTTATATGCATAGATACATGTATGCAGAGGTGGTCCTGGCTAGTTTTGCGCCCTGGGCGGACCGACCATCACCCCCCCCCCCCCCCCCCCCCCCACCACCACCACACGAGCGCAATATTGAACTATTTATGTTATTTTATTACATATGTTATTTAATACAAAAGTTAACAAGAGTAGAGAAAGAAATTAAGATAAATTAATGGCATGTAGTATGTTAACACCAATGTAAATTGCACAAATCCTTCACCACACAAATGTAAAACTTTTTTTTTTTGCATTTTATTTATTTATTTATTGCATTTTCACATAACCCAATAACTTACATGTAGCTATAACGGGTCTGTATTAAGTTTATAAATGTATTACTATTTATTTGGAAGCAGCAGTTTGTGTTGTGTGGCCTGGGATCATAATCATCACAGGTCAGTCTACCCCCCCCCCCCCCCCCCCCCCCAGGTTGTGTGTGAGACTCACACACAACCTGCTCACAGCCTCTGCAGTCGCAAGTTGATCCCCCGCGCCCTCCCCTTTGCCTTATCTTCTGACACACACAACCTGTTTACATGACTCACAGCAGCAAGTTGACGTGATAGTAGGGGCGCCTCATCGCCCAATGCACCAACTTGATGTGGAAATGAGCGGTATTAGTCTAGAAAACTGGCGATTTATTATTTTTTTTAGAGCGTCGTGCACCCCCAAGTAGATTGCGCCCTGGGCGGTTGCCCACTTTGCCCATAGCAAAAACCGCCACTGCTTATCATACAAAACTGTGCTCGATTTCCTGCACTCTCACACTACACCCGTATGATATCTGATATCCTGCTCTTATAGGTGCATCTCTGCATGTAGGGTAGAATGGGTTTGGTAGTCACACTTTTTCGTTTCCTTTGAATTCCTCATAAAGCGTACACTGATTTTGTATATATATATATATCTTTCCTTTTAATTTGTAATTGAAGCCTAAAGTGTCAGGTAGGAATATAGTGGTCTTACTCTCCTTTAGCTGATTCTGTTCAAAAGATATAGCCCATCAAATATGTCTTGTGCATCAGTGGGAGGAGCGCCCGCCACATGTGTTGAGGCTGTAGTCCTCGCTGCAGGAGACCCGGTTCGAATCGCACACCGAGTGGTCCTATCCTGCGTGTCATTGCCCCCCTCTCTGGTCTAGCTCTACTAACCTGTCCATTAAAGGCAAAAAGCCCCAAAAATGTATACTTTAAAAAGTATATGGAGCAAAACAAACAACAACCCAGGGACACAACAAATTCACCTGCACCAAATGAATCATTTAAAGCAGTTTCCCTTGCAAACACACACTTTTGAATAGCTCAGTCATGCATGCATGGATACCAGAAACCCACACTTCTCAGTTGTGGTTAGAGGACTGAAAGTTCAAACCATTCTGCTTGAATAGGCAGATGATGAGTTGGCTTCTAGTAACGGTGCCCAGTTGACTTATTACAGATATTACTTTCAATCTACACCAATGTTAGGGCTTGAACATCCCTATTTGGCACCAACGCAGAAGTTTGAGGTACAAGGGTCCAGTTCATCAACACAGTTCCTGAAAATATGCTTTTACAATATATTGACGTTGTGACGTTTGTCCTTTATGCCACGCTGATTTTCTTGATTTTGAAGGTTTTTGACAAACACTTGCAAAGATCTTGACTGTCAGCTGACAATGATTCTGTTTCAGAGAGGGACTTAGTTACACAAATGTTACACAAAGATGCCCGCCTTTGTGTCACCTAATGATCAAATTACATATTCTAACCCTAACCCTAACCCTTTTTCACTACACAGTTCCAGCACTACTCGGCTCCACACGGTTCCAGGAACAACCTTTTCCATTACACAGAAGTACCTAATGGGCGGGGTTGTCATAGCACAGCTCAGCGAAACTGCCGCAACTTTGTTTCCCCAAGAGGTCGCAGTGGTGTACGTGCTGCTGTATGAGGCTTTCTGTCACACACAAAGCAAGAAAATTGAGACGTATGGCTGTAACACTGTTGCTGGTATTTAAAAATGGCGGGTTTCATTCTTGTGTGGGACGGCTCATGACTCTTCCAGCTCTTCCAGAACTCTTCTGACCAATCAGCGGCTGGCAGTCTGTTGACGTCACATTTAGTGACAGCTCGGCTCGCTTGGAACCTCAGCAGAGCAGGTACTAAAAAAGTACCAGGTACCAGGCAGGCTACTATCCCTAGTGGAAACGCCAAAAAAACCGGAGTCGAATTGAGCCGAGCCAAGTCGAGCCGAGTCAAGTCAAGTCGTGCTGGAACTGTTTAGTGGAAAAAAAAGTGATTTTCTTGATTTGATTTTCTTGGTTTTTGACAAACACTTGTAAAGGCAAGGCAAGACAGTTTTATTTATATAGCGCATTTCATACACAATGGCAACTCAGAGATCTTGACTGTTAGCTGACGATACTCTCCTTTGTGTCACCTAATGATCAAATTACATAGATGTCTACAATATTGGATGCACTCTTTTCACTTGTGTGCAACAGAAACATACTGCACACAGCAGCAGACAGTGTGTCAGGTGTTGAATGGGGCATTAGCTGATAACTGTCCTTCCTTTCTCTCCCCTGCAGCTGTTTCGACATGGTGACAGATCAGCGATTAATGCTTATCCGACTGACCCACACAAGGAGAGCGACTGGCCACAAGGCTTCGGGCAACTATCAAAGGTATAGTGAAGATTTCTGGCTGTTAAAATATACAACACATACACTTCATATATTAAACAAAACAAAATAGCACAAAAACAATATCACAACTCGGCCATCTATAATTTTGGATACTCAGTTTACTTTTCAATTCAGAATTACACATTCATCTTGGTAAAATTAGGGAGGAAATTTAATTTAAACATGCTATTTTCATATTATTGACCTGACATGCTCCCAATGATGTCATCAGCAGAGTAATGCCAGTTTGCCTTTCTTCCCGCTGTGTGTGTGTGTGTGTGTGTGTGTGTGTGTGTGTGTGTGTGTGTGTGTGTGTGTGTTTTCAGGCGGGGATGAAGCAGCACTTTGAGCTCGGAAAGTTTCTGAGAAAGCGATACAAAGGATTTCTCAGCGAATCCTATGACAGACACGAAGTACACAGATTCTCCTTCTCCACTTTCTATGACATGACACCTCAGACAAACGATTATTCATATTAATATTGAGGATGTGGAGGGGGGTTAATACAAGGTTCCCTCTGCTGCTGGAATTCCTGGAACACGATGGAAGTTTGACAAATGACCTGACCTGAGTCTGCTATTAACTCTTCTCCTATAACTCTCCGCAAAACACATTTAATGCTGCCTGTTTTAGGATTTAATGACAGTTTTTCCTACTTGTTAATGAATTTGACCCCTCACTCCTTTGTCCTCAGATCTTAGTTCGCAGTACAGACTTTGATCGCACCCTGTTGAGCGCTGAGGCCAACCTCGCAGGTCTGAAACACTCCTCATCTAAATCCTCTTCCCACCATGTCTTTCTCTAGCGTCCCTCCTCACCTTAACAGTCCGTATTATTCTGTTTCCTGCCGTCGTATAGGTCTCTACTACCCTGTCAGTGATCAGCAGGTCTTCCCTTCAGACTTAAAGTGGCAGCCAGTACCTGTACACACAGTGTCAAAAAGTGAAGAGAAGGTAAGCATGTTAACATTCATAGTGCTCCTTACTGTAAGTGATTCAATGCACTTAGTCTTAAATTTCTGTGTCTTTTTTCAGCTTCTCTCGTTTCCTATGGGAGACTGTCCTCGCTACAAACAGCTGCAGAAAGAAACAGAACAAACCGATGAGTTCAACAATATCACCAGGACACACCAGGTGGAGCCTCTGCTTTTCTCTGAGAGTTTACAGTAGAAATAAACCACAAAATGATCATTATTAAAGCATTATTAAGAAGTTAAGTAGTATGTTCTTCTCCTCAGGACATCATAGATCTGCTGAGGAATAAAACGGGGTTGCCTGAGATTGACGTGAAGTCAGTGTGGCGCGTGTACGACACACTCTTCTGTGAGGTGAGAACGCATGCACTGATAAAAACAAGAAGTGAAACCAGCTATTACACAGTACAGACATTGTATCTGTTTAATGTGTGTTTTTAATAACAATATATTTGTGTCAGAAAGCTCCACCTTGAAAAAGTGGTGGGAGACCAGGAAATAAAACAAGTAATTGTCTCACATGACCTTAGATGTATGTTGAGAACCAGATAAGGCAACCATGGTATAAAGAGAATTAGTCATTTGAATATTACAATACATGAAATGTACTTGAATCATACATACACAATGCACATTTTAATAATGATCAACTTTATTTATAGAGCACTTTTCAAAATCCAAGTTACAAAGTTCGTCACAAGGAAGCAATATACACAAATCATACAATAATTTGGTTTTAAAAAGCAATTTGATGAGTAAAAACACATTCATAAGGATGTTTTAATTAGTGTATAATGAGCTAAAAATAAGTTGTTGATTTCAAGGGGTGTAATAATTTTAATGTTTTAAATATATCGTGAGGATAAGGGTGTGTAAAATGTGAACATCCCTCCTGCAGTATTTCAAATTTAAATTTAAATTTCAACTGTATTTATATAGCACCTTAAACACCATTGGTTGATCCAAAGTGTTTCACACAGGGGAAAAAACACACACAGAAAAAGAAAACACAATAAATAAGAAATCAGAAATCCACAGAGGCCGCCATGTTTCCACAGCAGCCGAGACCAGACAAACCTAACACTGATTCGAGAGATGGCCTGTCACCATTTTTCTTGCCTTTCAAGGTTCTTCTACAAGCTTAGCGCAAGTGTGTAAACTGTAAGTGTAATGAAATCTGCTTAAGGAGAACGTTTGGGTTCATTTAATTGTAAAAAGTCATATATGAGCACTTACCCAAGATAATGTGAATTAATTGTCACAAGAAGTTTTCATTTCAACTGTCTATTCAAGTGTTTTGTGTACACAACTGGATCTTTCACATGGGTGTCACCCGTTTACAGGAAGAGACATTTTGGCAAGAAAACTGCTTGAGGAAGTGCTCAGGGCAAATAGGTTCACTTCCTTTCAAATCTCTGTATTTCTTTTCTTCCCTCATCTTGTTCACAAAGGTCTGTGTGTGTATTTCAGCATCAGTACTTTACATGTACTGTGTTTTATGGAATTTATGTCTGCATTATCATGAGTGAAATACATACACAATTTAGAAAGATTATTATCTAAATATGAAAGGGTCAGCAGAGTCACTGAGAACAGCCACAGAATGATTTAGCAACAATGTGAGAGAACAAGAAGACAGCAGTCAGCTTAATTACTACTTAATTAAAACTCTGTGCATTTTATGTCTCACAGTTTATGTGTGTGTTTGTGTGTGTCTTCAGAAGCTTCACAACATGTCTATTCCTAATTGGGCGACTGATGAAGTCATGGAGAAACTCAGCATACTCAATGACTTTGGACTCAAGGTAAAAGCAAAGTCTTCATTTATTGCTGCGTCATTTTTTAATGTTTTGGAGGCAAATTTACTGTTATGTGATGATATTATTTGATATGTCATTTCCATACAGTTCTTATTTGGGGTCTACAAACAAATGGAGAAGAGCAAGCTACAGGGAGGTATGTGTGTTTGTAGCTGATCAACAGGAAGGTTTTATCTTAAAAGAGACAGAAATGTTTGTTTGCATGCAGGTTATTAATTAATATTAAGTGTGTGTGTGGAATGGTGTCTACACTATGGATGGTATCTCAGCGCATTTAGGCTTCCCTAATCGGTGTGTTACATGCCCCAACCTCACTGATTCCTACTGAAGCTTTGAAACCGGTCACCAATTTGTAATCTCCTTTAAAATATGGTTGACTCATTTCCTGAAACAGCTGGGAAGTGTAGTTCTTTAGCAGTGAGGAAATAGTGCATTTGTGGGGGACTATTTTCAGTGGTGGATTAACACACACTTTTTGTGCTATATTGAGTATTTCTCGCAGTAGGACAGCGTGTGTGGAATAGAGTCAAAATCAACTACAGTGTGTGTGTTCATGGTCAATACTGCTTTTTAGTTTTTTGATGGAATGAAACTACGTAATATCTTCAGCCTGTATTCATAATGAGATGGTGAAATCACTGTCTATCTGTCTTTCAGGTGTTCTGCTTGGTGAAATACTGAAAAATCTTTCCATGGTGGCCACCCCAGAGCCAAAACAGAGACTGAAATTAATGATGCTGTCAGCTGTGAGATAGTCAATAATACCATCACTATAAGAAGAGTAAAAGTAATAATTGTAGGTGCTACTGTACTTGATTTATATGTTATATTTAATGTGTGCTTGTGTTTGTTCCACAGCATGATGTCACTTTAGCTGCTCTTCAGGCCAGCTTGAATGTGTTCAATGGAAGACAGCCGCCATACGCCTCCTGTCACATATTTGAGCTGTACAGGCATGACGACCGGTAAAACACACACACACACACACACACACACAAATAGACTTGATGTTGAGGCGCCTGTACCAGAAATAAAGGAATATATGCTGAGTGGAATAAATGACTTCTACTTTATTTGTATAGAGACCTACAGACTGTAAAACTGACACCTTTAACGTGTTTCTGTCTTTGTGTCCGTCCAGTTCTGTCTCTGTCTCCATGTTTTACCGGAACGACAGCAAAGTGGAGCCCTACCAACTGAAGTTACCAAACTGCTCCCTTGACTGCCCCCTAGAGGACTTTAAGAGCCTTACAAAGGACTGGATTTCAGTTGACAGGAACAAAGACTGTCACAAGTCAGCATGGGGAGATAAAGGTGAGATATAAACACAAACAACCATGAAAATAAGCTCATTGATTCCACTGATGTTGATCCATTTTCTCAATTCCTCCTTTCTCTGCTCTATCCACAGCCTTCCTTTGCTTTCATTTGCCATGTCAAACAGTGACCATCATTCTAATGGTGGCTGTCTGTCTGTTCCTCATTGTCCTCATTGTCCTCTGTGTCGTCTGTGTCAAATACTGCCGGAGGGACCACCCTTGGTCACCACCCATTGATCAACTCTGATCTCTGAGACGCTTCTTGCTCTGACCTGGGACCCACAATGACTATTTTTTGTGAGTTGCCATCCATAACGGAAAAATTACTCTTTTTTTTGGAAACATTTCAATTTAGGATTTTTAGAGACACTTTTAAAAGCTGTTTTGTCATCACAATATACTAATATGGTTAGTTACAGATAGATGGAAACATAGAGACCAGAGTTTATTTCTACATCAAGAAAACACAACAGGGAAGACATTTTTTGGTCTTTTTTAACAGTTTTGTCATCCAAACTGCACATTTTGGAACAGTCAGTGCAGAAAATGGTCTGGAAATATGTTGAGTTCTTGGTCACGTCAATGCAAATAGTTGATAAAACAAAGTAATTGTTACCCAAATGACACCCAATGACTACAGATTTAGTCAGTTTTAAGTGATTTCAACCTTGAATCAAAGTCTAGCATTTGTCCACAACTGATCTGTTTCTTCAGATTCATTTTTTAACAAGTGAGATTATTTTTATTTTGTATGTGTGTGTGCATTTGCAAATTCATGACTATATCCATGTGTTAATATTTATTTACAGATATACTCATGAATTTGAAAGTCATTCTGCTTGTTAGGGTGTGTTTGTTGACTCAGAGGCCTAATGACCATGATACCTTTAATATTTGTAATAACGCGATGCTTTAATTTTTTTTATAAATCGAGTGCTTACAGGTAGATATAATTGTAGTGATTTATTTTTCTATTGTAAATAGCTAAAAAAAAAAAAAACCTTTGCATTTATGCTTTACCCTAACGTGCTTCAAGGCGGTGTAGCAGCATTGCACTTAGTTGTATATGACATTTTCACCATCAGTTGTGATTTCTTGGAATGAATCAAATTGGCACATAGGCAATGTAAAAGTCCCAGCTAAAGATGGAATCATTGGTCTTGACTGCTATCAAAAGCAACAAAACAGAAATGAATTCACTGTGTTGAAAACAAAGCCCTGACACAGAAACCACAATGGTTTGAGAAGTGGTTATCAGCAGCAGTGTTATGTAGAAGTGCTTTCAGTTCTTTGAACAGTATAGACATTCAACCACTTCCTGTGTTGGATTACCTACAACCATTTAAACTTCTGTTGCACTGCTGTTTGAGTCCTTTTGTGTTTTGTGTTTGATTCTCAATAAAGTCCCCAAAATTTCAAAAGTCTGTCTCCTTCTGTAAATCCACATACTGTATGTTTACTCATATGTGACTAATTACAGTATTATCACAAATTAAATGAACATGGCTCCAACATGTATATTGTTACAGGTGTAGGCTTAGTTAATGTTAATCACTTACTTACAGCCACATCACTTCTCTCCAGATGTTTTTTTACTCACACAGTGAAAGGAAAGTGATGCTTCTAGCAATGACAATCACATATTTAACAGAAAACAACCTTCATTTAACAGCAGTTGCAGCAGGAATGAAGCAGATGCAGGTAAACACAGTAAATGATGTCCTAACCTTTTTTTTATTGTGCAAATAAAAAGTGCAAACCAACAAAAGAAAAAAACAGAGGTATTACCAAGTAACATAACACATTTGACAAAAACAAGGGGGGCATGAAATATAAACACAAAGTTTAGACTGAAAACAGAAAGTCTGAAAGATGTGAACAAACCGACAAAAACATCACAAAAAACCCAACAACAAACAAAAAATACAAATAAATAAATAAAACACAGAACTTATTACCACCACCACCATCATCATCATCATCATCATCATCATCATAATAAATGGCATATATCTATACAGCTACAGTCTGTGTGTGGGTATGTGTGTAACAGATAAACTTAATTCACTGCAATGTGCGTCCTGCTGTAAGTAGTAGTCGTGGTAGTTTCAGTTCTCCTTCATGAAGTTAATAAATGGAAGCCAAATTTCAGTTTTGTCTTTTATTGTGGAGGTCAGCTGTTCCATATTCTAGTGACTTGTTAGTAAATCAAGTCATTGTGTTATTGAGATTTTGGTTCTGTCTTTCCAGTGTAGCAGTATGACTTGTTTTTGCTATTGTGAAGGAGATTAGTATGAATGCAGGTACAGTGACAGAAAGCAAAAGAGGCCGATACGTTATTTTTTAAAAAACCAACAAAACAAAATATAAATATAAATAAATAACCAGGTAAATATTACAATAATGGAATAATAATAATGATGCTATTAATAACATTGCTACAAAAGACTTGACTGCTCTGTGTTCATGGGTCTTTTTAAAAGTTGGTCAGAGAGCTGCAGCTGATTCAGAGTGCTGTTGATCGAGTCCTCACCAAGACCAAGAAGGTGGATCATATCACTCCAGTTCTCTGTTCTCTTTACACTGAAAGATAAAATCAGTACAGTCAGTTTAGAGTCACACATATGTCACCAGACAGGTAACAAAAGACTTATTTCACTCCCCAAGGCAAACACTAATATTGTTAAATGTACAGTAGTATATGAAACAATGAAAACATGTAGGTCTTTACTAGTGTCACTGACTAAATTAACACAGAAATCAATAGTTAAGAAGCATGTAAGGAAACACCAATGAACATTATATTTGCAAGATTTTGTGCATTGTCTTATTCATACAGACAGGTGACAAATTAAAGGAAAACCCAACATTAAGTGTCTTAGTAAGTTTTTGGGCCACCACCTGCTGCTAGAACAGCTTTAATGCTCCTTGGTATTGATTCTACAAGTCTCTGAACTCTACTGGAGGGATGAACACCATTCTTCCAAAAGATATTTCCTCATTTAGTGTTTTGATGATAATGTCACATGTTTAACAGAAGACAACCTGCATTTAACAGCAGTCGCAGCACAGGAATGAAGCAGGAATGCAGGTAAACACAGTAAATGAAGAGTAAAGATGAAACAACTGGTTCAGTTATTTCAATCTCAGTCTTCAATTAAAGAAGTTTGTGAAATTTTGTCTGCAGCACCTAAACTTTTACAGTATTTTACGGTGAAATATGAATACATGTACTATTAGTAGTTAATAGTTTTACTTCTGATAAAAGTTTATAATACTTCCACTGCCAATACCAACATGAGTTTTAGAAAGGATAAAAATTCAGTGTTTGTCTGAGGCCCTGAAATAATTAAGTCTAAACTGTGTTTTCACCTTTAAAATACAACAGTTTGGGAGTATTATAAATGTTTAGTTTAGTAAACTAAGATGACTCAATGCAGCACTTACTGTCATCATGTAGTATCTTGAACTCCATCTGATGATAATCATGAAGTGTCTGAAGCTGCCAAAAGAAAATTATTTGATTAGAAAAGAAGTGTTTTATCATGAGAGACAAAACTGGACGTGAATGACGAATCACTAACGTCTGTTAAGTTGTTCATATTTACATTTTAATATCAATATCACTCATTATTTTTAAAATATATTTATATGTTGTCAAGTAAGTAAAGCAGATATCAAATATTTAATATTTAAAATACTTACTGTTGGCAGATTGAAACCCTGAAATACAAAAACAGTTTCACAAAGTTATTATTTATTCAGAATTTATGAAAGAGAGAAAACATCACTATCTGCAGGGGGCGGATCTAGGAGTTGACAGGATCTTGGGCTCAGCCCAGAGCACCCAAAGCAAAGACTGTATTTTTAAAATTGTTAATTACATTTCACTTAGTAACTCAGTCATCTGAAATGTCTTCAGAAATTTCACTCTTAATCACAACTGGTATAAATTCACTCAGATTCATTGTTGATCAATGACTATCTGTATCACTATCACAAGATATGCCAACTAATTGTTTGCCAAATATTTAAACTTCATGAATTTTGTTTCAACAGAAGTAAAATATATGATGTTATAACAACATCAAAAAGAGCAGTGTTTGTGATTTACTGCCATCTAGTGGTGAAGTTTAACACTTAAAAACCTCTCCCCTTGTCCTTCCCTTCAAAGGATATAAGAGGACGTATGGTCGCTATGAAACACTATGTAGCTCTAAAGGACTCATTTTAAGGCGATGAAAAGAGATTCTTAGTTTCTTGTGATTATACACTGATTAAAACATATTTATGAAAATTATATTCCATTTCTACAAATTCCATTTGATTATATGCCACAAAATTCTACACTTTAACACCAAAACAATAGCAGACATGTATATTAAAACATCTGCGAAGTAAAAAAAGATGAGTAAAAACATTTTTGTGTCTCACCATTATTGTTCTTTTTCCAGAGGAAGTATCCAGCGATGCCGACTACCAGGAGCAGCAGTACAACAACAGGTCCAACGACAGCACCAAGAGGGAAACCTGAAGAACCTGAAGAACCAAAACAGAACATTTAACTTAGTTTATCTCACTCTTTCATCACTTAATGGATCAGATTTTATTTATTAACACAATTTTACTCATTTAAGTTTTCAAAAGGAAGTCACAAGAAGAAGACAAACATGTTGATGCTGAGTGTGTTTTAGTGAACAATCAGTGTTGGGAGTTAAAACCACAAAGTTTTACAGTAATCTCATTAGTTTGAACAGAAACACAGACGTGTAAAACATTACTGTTTGTATTTTAGTATTTATATTAAAATACTGACCTGATCATAGAGATAAAAACTGTCTGGTTGCATTAATGTCTGAACCAGTTAGAGTCGGACCAAATTAACAACCAGAGAAGAAATAAACTGATTTCGTTAAAAAAAAATATTTCAAATGAAGTTTAACTTGAAAAAATAAAATAACTTTAATAATAATAATACAAATTTATCATGAATTATTTTTGTATCGAAACAGACAAATAAAAAAGAAACAACTATAGAAAACAAACAACACCATCCATCACAAATTCACAAAATATAAATCCGATGAAAGTAAATTAAATGTGTTTCTCACCTCCATCTCTTCCATCACCAGGTTTGCCCCAGTTTGTCTGAATTGCTGTTTCATCCAGTTTGGTGATGATGTCGTCCTTCACACCAGAGAGATGAAACACACATTCGTACCTCCTCCAGTCTTCAGGTGTGACTGATGAAAGATTCAGGTCAACACTCATCTGGAAGGATCCATCATGGTTGGGGAGGATCTCTCCAAGTTCCACGTCCTCATGAAGCTCCTCTCCATCTTTCCTCCAGAATATGTCAGCTCTGTCAGGGTAGAAACCTGTAGCGAAGCAGCTGACTGGAGAGGAGGGAGTCTTCTGGAGGAGAGACACTGAGGGAAGCTCTGGAGAGTAAAGACAAAGACAGTTTATAGTTTCTTTATTATTATTTACAGTATATTATTATTATTGTTGTTTGGTGTAATGTATTTAAATGCATTAGTAACACTATGACATGCAAATAAACCTCATTGAGGTTTAGAAACAGAAGGAGGGACAGAGGAGAAGAAAAAGACAGTTGAGGAGCGAGAGACAATCTATTAGTGTTCATATAATGAAGTTTGTTAATTTCATTCAGTATGAGAAATTGAGATTTCTGGGTATATTCATTTTGGTAATTGGTTGAATTTGTTTTTCAGACATTAGAGTTATAATAAAAAAAACAGGTCAACATTTTTCTGTAGTTATAGGCCTACTGGATCTCACACTGAAAAATACTTCATAAGACTTCTTAAATCTAAAACATTGTGAGAAAGACAGAAAATGGAGAAAAAGATTTATTGTAATGTTACTGTAAGTTAGAAACAGAGGAGGCATATTAACATTGTTGTGTTCATGACTTGTGTTCATGACTACATCAGGTCATGTGATTCTACCTGTTCTCATCAGAGAACTCCTCCCGTAGTTCACATACATCTTCAGCCTCTGAGGTAACTCCTGGGTGAGGACGTTCTTTAAATATCCTAGATGTGCTTTGTCATTGTTCCAACTAGTTTTGGTGATAACAGCCTGTTGTTTTGGAGCAATCCATGTATTTGTCTTCACATCCCACGATAGGAAGTCTTCTCCATCGTAACCAACTTGTCTGAATCCATTAATCTCTCCAGTCTCATCGTCCCATTCACAGCCAAGCATCCACTGGAAAATGTGGACACCTGAGAGAGAGACAGAGACACAGACTGCAGTAAACCAGAGTGAGATCTCAGCACAGTCAGCTGTCATCAGCTGATATCACATCTTCACCACAGAGACACACTGATCCACACACACCAAAACACAACATCTACACCTTCTGCTGTTATTGGCTGGATGGAAACTACTCACAGCCAAATTTGTGGAACGTCCCCTTACCAGCCCTGAATCCTAGATGGCAGCCCCATGTATCAACAGTGTGAAAGTTGTAGTAATATCCTGTCCCAATAAATCAGTCGTACACACACAGAACTGTCCAACTATTATCTGTGGACATGTTGCTGCAGTGTTAGTATAAACAACATACAGCAAAATGTATTTATAGTTGTTTAAGTGGTATTGCTATCTGTGGCTAATCTGGCTAAAACTGGTTTTCTAACTTGTAAACTGGAATGACACAAACTCAGCAGGTAAGCAACTCAACAGTGCCACACATGGCTATCACTGGTTACTACACATTACAGCCAGACCTTTAACCAAGGCCAAACACACACACTGCTCCAGAAGCTTCCACTGTGTGTGTGTGTGTGTGTGTGTGTGTGTGTGTGTGTGTGTGTGTGTGTGTGTGTGTGTGTGTGTGTGAGATAATAAAAGCATAAACAACATTTTATCAGTAACAATGAAACATAAACAAACCTCCAGTTTGGTTGAAGCGCCGCTTTAAAGTTTCAATGTAGCCTTTGAAGAGCTGCTGGTAACCCAAACTTCTGGCAGCTTGCCTCTCCAAGTGCTGTGGATTATCTTCTGTGACTCTGTTCATCCAGTCCTGTTTGGGTACTACTTTGTTGGTGTTGGTGTCATAGTGATCAATCTGAACATGATCAACCATCCCAACAATCACAAACTCTGGGAAGTTTGGGACTTGAGAGGATGCAGTGAAGATATACTTCAGAGAGTGAATCACTGTAAGAAAAAAAGTTCATGTCATCATTTCAGTTTTCTGAGTTAAAGTTTTATAAATAACTTTTACATCAAATGCTTTTTTTATAGAATAAAGTTATTTTCTGTGCACAGAATCAAAAGAAGCTACAGTGCATTCTCCTGATAATCTCTGCTGTGCAGCAATGACATGAAATGGTCCAGATCACATTTGTTGATCTCATGGATGTATTATAATTATCTTTTAATTGTTGATTTTAACAATATAAAAAAGATGCAGAATGCATACATGTAGAACAGTTGCTGTAATTTAGCAAAACTTGCAAATATTTTTTGCAAAGCTTTTTTGAGTTTGTGGTAATTATTACGATCCTAAAATCACATTTTTTCTGTAGTGACTGATAATAATAATAAATGATAATCATGCATTTTATTTATAGGCACCTTTCAAGGCACTCAAGGACACCTTACAAGACACAAAAAACAACAACAGTACATCGAACATAATAAATCAGCAAACACTGATGTGGAAGTAAGTATAATTTTACAAAGATAAATAAATATGGATGTGTATACACTCAGTGTGAGACAGAGTATGCCACTCAGAATAAGTGCACAGAGACAGAGTCAAAAGTATGAATGTCTGGTGGGAGAGAGTTCCAAAGGCGGGGGACAGATCAGCTGAAAGCTCTTGACCCATGGTGGTTAAGTAGGGAGATGGGGCAAAGACCTACATGGCAGAAGTGGATCGGAGAGTGTGGGAAGGTGTGAAGATTTGAGTACATTCAGAAAGATATGATGGTGCCAGGTTGTGAAGGATCTTGAAAGTGAGGAGTAGAATCTTAAAATCAATGCGGGATTTGATAGGGAGCCAGTGAAGTTGCTGCAGGGCAGGAGTGATGTGCTCAATAGAGGTTGTTCTGGTGATGAAACGAGCGACTGTATTCTGAATCAGTTGGAGTTTATGAAGGGATTTCAAAAGAAGACCAAAGAGGAGAGAGTTACAATAGTCCAGACGGGATGTGATCAGGGTGTTTATAAGGACAGCGGTGCAGGTTGGTGTAAGTGATGGACGGAGACGATTGATGTTACGTAGATGGAAGTATGAAGACCAAGTAACGTTATGGATGTGGGTTTCAAAGGATAATTAATGTGCTGTCCAGGATGACACCCAGACTCTTTATCTGAGGGGATGGAGGAACAGTGGAATTGTTGATGGTCATGGTGAAAGTGTTGAGTGTTGCTAACGTTGATCTGGTACCGATGAGGAGGACCTCAGTTTTATCACTATTGAGTTTAAGAAAGTTGAGTGAGAACCATGATTTAATTTCCAGTATGCAGTCGGATAGAGCTGTGGGTGGCAGAGTGGAGGTATGCTTAGTGGAAAGATAGAGTTGGGTGTGGTCTGTTTTGAGTTGAACCAACTGTGTGCGACCAGAGAGATATGATCTGAACCAAACCAGAGGGATGCCAGTGATTCCAATGGAGGCTAACCTGTCCAGGAGTATGTCATGAGAGACAGTGTTGAAGAGGACCAGTATGGAGAGTAGTCCAGTGTCAGTTGTCATCAGGAGGTTATTGGTAGTTTTCACCAAGGCTATGTCAGTGTTGTGGAGGGGACAGAAACCAGACTGAAATTGTTCATAAAAATTGCTACCAGACAGATGAGTGTTGACCTGAGCTGCAACAGTCCCTTCAAGTACTTAAGAGAGAAATGGCAGGACGATACATGCTGTACGTGATTCTAATTTTATTTTCCATATTCTAAAACATATTGTATTTGATTTGATTATATTATGTCTATTCTGGTTAGGGTTGGATACGGACCACATAATGTTGTTACTACCGATTGTTGATTCACGTCAAACATTTTGGTAAATTCAGAGGCATCATTCTGGTGCAGAACGCACGAGCTGGACACATGTGACTGTCTCTTTCTGGTAGTTTTATACTCCTTGCTCATGGGTGCACTTCCGTCACTGGCTAACAGTGGCAAGAAATCTTATAAACATCACCATACCTACTAAACTCAGTCATAGTGTTAGCATGTGTAACTCTATAATAGCACTAAAAAAACATGGATAACAACAGAAACACATGAATATATATGTTTTTATATTTTTTCTTTGTGTGTATACATATATATCTCATATTTACACGATATATATTTTTCTTACACTTTCTTTCTAATAATTTTACCCTTTACATTTATATTTGCATCTTTATTCTTTTGGATTACAGATTTAAAGCACCGAGATGAAGTACCATTGATATGAGTTCTAAACGGTACCAGTATCGGTTCAACTGTGAAAGGTACTCAACCTTAATTATGGTCTTTAGCTGATACTGTAAACTGTGAATGATGACAACTTACTTTTCGTCTTCCTGAAGTTTTCCGCACATCTCCTGTTACAGTTTAGTGGGTTGTAAAGTATAATAGCTAAAAAACTAAAAGGCATTAAGTTAACTGCCGTAATTACAGATAACGACATAATATTGTAACATCATAAAACTTACACACTCAGTATTAAGTCATTATGAACATGAGATCTGAGATGATGATGATGTCTGTTATTTGGCAAATTTATATTTGATTTATTGAACAAAACAAATAATGGATGTTAGTCATTTAGTTTACAATCATTAGTGAATGATATTAAATATTGAGCCATCAGAGCAGGAAGTTGTTTGTCTTCAGCATCAATATCTATGAAAACAGCGCCACCTGCTGACTCATGTTGGTTACTAATAAAAACCTTCAGCAGTCTGTAGATGTTAATTATACACACTTCAGATGAAATAGTGACGTCTTTAAGACTGAAAAGTGTTTGTTAACACATTCACATAATTTCTACAATAATCAGTAATGACTAATATCACTAAATTAATAGTTACACACTGACTGAAGATGTGATTTTAATTATTGTTGTTTGGAACAAATATGAATATTTAATAGAAACATGACGTCATGAATAACTTAGATGTTAATAAAATAAAGTACAACTATGGTCAAGTGTAGTTTAACATGTTTTTTGGAGTATTTTAGTTATGTTTTCCCTGTTCTCTTTATTTATCTGAGTGTGTGTTGGACTATTTTGTGCTGCCATTTTGTCCAGAACGCGCTCGGACCGAGTCGATCTAAAAGGTCCTGATAAAATTATAACATACAATTAATGGACCTGATTAAAAATTATGAAAGAACAAATGCGCGTTTTAATATCCTTGTTTCAAAAATAGGACATTTAGCCAAAAAACAGACATTAATAAACAAGTGAACAAGATTATGAGTTTGTGACTTTTTAAACTATAATCTGCAATGAAGTCAGGGAACTAAACATCTAATACTACGAAACAAACCTTAAATTCGTATCAGCATGTCTACAGATATTTTCTTAAACCATCAACCGACCGAAAAA
Source organism: Scomber colias (assembly GCA_021039105.1). Classification (NCBI taxonomy): domain Eukaryota; kingdom Metazoa; phylum Chordata; class Actinopteri; order Scombriformes; family Scombridae; genus Scomber; species Scomber colias. The sequence continues at coordinate 174,602 of JAJDFG010000141.1, forward strand.
TAAAAAAGACTCACCTGCTGCTGTGCTGTGTAGACCCAGGAGGGACAGAAAAATTAAGATCTTCATTCTGAACTGCAGAATCTACAACTACTGTCAAATGATTAGTTTTTTTTTTTTTTATCCAGAAACAAACATATTATGCTTTTTTGCGAGGATAAGACAGTCAGGAGCGCTCACTTCCGCGTCTTTCTGTGCCAATGAGAATTCAGTGTGAGACCAACGTGACTTAAACTAACTCAAACAGGTTCTGAAGGAAAGAGAAAATAACATTTACTTCTTTTACACTTCGTAGAGGGTGGAGAGAGGCATGCCAGGCTTAATTTTGGATTTGTTAACTTTGGCAGTGCATTGAAGTCAATAACATACGCCGCTGAACGTTTCACACCAAACTCCTTTTAAATTAGGAGCTAATTTAGGTAACTCAACGTCAATGTCAAAAGTCAATGTATAGCCTATATCGACAAAATATTAATTAATATATTGTACTTGGTCTTATGCGACATTCGGCATATAAATGCCTAAAAATCACATTTTGCTTGAAATTAATAGCCTGAAATTTGAAGTCAAAGCTCAAGTAAGCTTGTTTTTTTTTACCCCTACTTGCAAAGAGTTTAGTTTAATACTCCCCAAACATTAACTATGCCCATTTTCTAGCAGAGTCTGGGTTAATTGTTTCATTACACGGAAACAAGCCACAGCATCGTTCCTGGCTTTGGGCTCTAACATTAGATATACTTTTGTGTGCAAAACTGGTCTATTTCGCGTAGTTTGGCAGCGCAAAAAAGCAAGTTTATTTCTATGAAACATGTTATATAGGGGCAATTTAATGTACTTTCGTTTTGCAATATGTATTCAAAATGTGGAAAAAACAGCATGAGACATTACAAGTACATATTTAAAATGGGAAATATAGGCTACTACTAAAAAATATATAAGTGAAAACTCAGACACAACATTTAGAAGGACTTTACAGCATTCTGTCTGATGTAGTTTTTCAGCTCCACAGGTAGAGGGAGCCCTGCGACAAGCAATAATCCACCAGGACTAAACGTCAGGTGGGGTCAGGGTTAGGTTTCACTACCTTTATTTATCCTTCTTTGTCTTCTTTCTCTTTTCCTCTTTAGAAGAATATCTGTAACATAGATTTTTTGATGGTTGGTTAGAGTGTGTTTAAGACTTTTTTTTTTTTAAATGTGTGCATCATGACAGTTTTGATCCAGAAAATGGAGATTATTGAGATGCAAATTGACATGTGAGGCTGCAAGCTTTTAGGAGTGTAATCCAGTCTGTGACAGGAGAGATCAGATGGGTACAAGATAAACAGAAACAATGTCCTGAACAACAGCCTGTAATCGCACTTATAAAATGATTGCCTATAATAGACCTGTGTGTCACATAAAAACGAAACCTAACTGGCTGGTCAGGTGATTTCCAGAGAAACAGCACAGATGGATGTGCTGTTTCTGCCAAGTGGGGGAGCTCTAACACTATTCTTGCTCTGAAAAAGGCAATCATCTCCTGTACTAATGTACTATTGAGAGAGAGAGAGAGAGAGAGAGAGAGAGAGAGAGAGAGAGAGAGAGAGAGAGAGAGAGAACAGACAGACATAAAATGGCAGTAGAAAAGGCGTGGTACAGTGACGTATACTAGCATGCATTTGATTGCATGTGATAATGTGTGAGGGAAACATAACCAGTTCTGCAGCTTTCAGCCTGAATTCAAAAACAAGAGAAGGAAACAGAACACCACTTTATTATATGAGCGCCAATGGTGGAAGAAATATTCTGATCCTTCACTTCACAATTCAGCGATGTAAAAATACTAATTGACAAGTGTATGAAAAATCCTACACATATCCGGTTCTACAGTTTTCAGCCTGAATTAAAAATTATGTGAAAATACTCCATTACAAGTAAAACCTCTACAGTTTATGCAGACAAACTGCTACACTGACATAAAGAGAGACAAATATATGCATCATATCGTGCAGCCTCTTTCAAATGTTCAGACAAGCAGATGGACATAAAGGAAAATAGACAGCAGTGACTGTAGGACAGACAGACTAATGTGGACGTGTACAAGAAGATAAAAAACTGTAGGATGGTTTGGATAGACAGACAGAAAGAGGGAAAGATGGTTAAACCAACATCCAGAATAACAAACAGAAAGACAAATGCTTTTTCTATTTCTCTATTTCACAGAGAAATAGAAATGGAAACAGAACACACATGAAGTACAAACAGAACTGCATTCATAAGTCTCTCCCAGTACTGGCAGTCTGCAGTGTTGCCTACATGTCAACATGATGTGATATGTTATGTTATGTTATGCTGTAAATACAAAACTTCACAGCACAGGAATTTATGAGAAGGTATTTTTGATATGATGGACACTCACAGCAGAGTGAAGTAAAACAGTCTGATTCACCTTTGTCTCATTTCCAGAATGAAGCTTGTGACAGAAATATAACACTCTTTAAAACCTCACAGTGAGAGCTTCACACAGTAATTACTGGATGTTGAGAAACACTTCTAATCACCACAGATGTATGAGATTATTTAGTGAGTCAGGTATCTGTGCAGTCATGATGATGGATGGATTAAAAGGGGAAAAGGGCCTAACAGCCTCTATAAGTACAGGGTTGATGTTTATGTTGTGACACTGGATGGATGTGTAGAGTTTTGACACATGAAGTAAAAAAAACATCAGACATGAATTATTATTAGTAATATTTTTTTGTCTTGTAAAATCCAACATCCACACAGAACAAAAGAATAACACATTACTGCAGCCCCACAAGCTCCAGAGTGCTGATCTGTAGCCTACAAAACATTATACATGTTATATTACAGGTATTATTACATGTGTTATAATATGACTTCCATGCTCTAACAAACCGAAGCAACACAAAATAAAACCTCACAGCACAAAATAAAGCCCCTCTCAACCCTCTGAACATGGGTAAAAACAAGCAAGCGTTACTTTCACTTTCGTTTAACAACCTGTTTGGATCAGTTTAACCCAGATTTAAGTGACGTTAGTCTCATACTGAATTCTCATTGGCTCATTGGAGGCTGAAGTGAGCGTTACCAGTTCAACCCTCAGATCAGCGGTGTGGCACACAGGAGGAGAAGTCTGTTTGTGTCTGTGGATAAAGAAGCATATCAATTGACAGTAAAGTTGTAGATTCTGAAGTTCAGAATGAAGATCTTGGTTTTTCTGGTCCTCCTGGGTCTACACAGCGCAGCAGGAGGTGAGTCTGCATAAGAATTCAAGCTTTGTTTCACAGTATTAGATGTGTAGTTCCTGGATTTCCTTAGGTCAATTAATCCGTACTTTATTTGTTTTATTAACTTTTGACAAGATGGATTTAGAACGATATCACTTTAAAATATCTATTACAACGTATATTTTAATTTTTCTTTCACTATCTTTAATTATTATTTGATTTTACTACAAAATATTTTATGAGGAACTTGTTGATCGACTCGGTCCGACCGCATTCTCAACAAAATGGCAGCGCTATTACGCAGAGCAAAATAATCCAACAACACACACTCAGATAAATAAAGAAAGCTGTGTTAAAGGTAGAATATGTAGAATGAGCAGATCAACGCCATCTAATGTCTCGAGATCGTAGTCAACAACCAAAAAGTAATTCCAGCAGTTGCCAGATCCGGTGCCGAGTGCGTCAGTCGATTAGCCAGCGTCATGTCAAGTGATGAATCATACAGGGTAACGAGTAATTTCGACCAATTAATTCTACAACAGTATTAAACGTTGTAGAATTAAACACCAAGCACAATAATGATTAAATATCAAAAACCCGAATAGCGTCAGAAAGTCAACCCACTCTCCACATTTTCATTGCTACCGTTTTGATACTTCATGGTACACAAACAAATAGCATCTCATATGAAAGCTAAGACCCTGGCGAGTTCAACAGTACCACTATTATTGCGCTAAAAACTCAGTGAACCAGCAGCCAAAGAATACAAAGGTAAACAACCGCTTATTTACAGCGACTAACAGATATTCTGTCTTACCTTCGAAGTTTTATGATGAAAAGTTGTACTTGAGAGCAAAAAACGCTGGTTTTAGTAAGTCCAACACGGCTCTGCTTGTTTACAACTCCATTTCACCCAGTGCCAGCCTACAGTAGCTGCACCGGAACAACAGACAAACCTGGCAACCCGCAATTCTGGCCACTAATTGGCTGGTACAGTGTACACGGTTGTCGAACCCGTCAAAAAAATGTAAAAATATTAATTCAGACTATTTTTTTTTTTTATGGAAAAGCAATACTTTCATTCTGTACCCCTCAAAACGCCCCGTGGCTGTATTATTTAAAAAATATATATCGCTTTTAATAAATATTCTACATATTCAATCTTTAATATTATTACAATACAACAAAACACATTTTAAACTACAGTTTAACATAGTTATAACTTTCATTTATTTAGTTAGTTCTACATGACGCCATGTTTCTATTAAATTTTCACATTTGTTCCAAACATTCATGACATTCATCATTTATTTTGTTCAATCACTCAAATATAAACTCGCCAAATCAGACCCGGCCCTAACCAATGTGGCGCCCTAGGCAAGATTTTAGGTGGCGCCCCCCTTGCATCGAAGTAAATTCCACTGCTGGTGTACATACTCACAAGAAACTGAATAGCTTTATCTTGGACATTCTTTTATTTAAAGAAAGAAATTGCCCAATCAAAATACTTAGAACAAATTAGAAAGAAATACAAAAGAATATGATATGAATATATGAAATATAATATAAATAGCATCACTTCTGGGTGGTGCTGCTGAGGTGGAGGCAACAGGAGGAGCGCTTGATGCTGTAGGTGGCCCAAGATTTGCAGGAGTGGGACTGAGAAACCTCAACAGTGCATCTGAAGAGAGAAGAGGAGTATGTGACACCAGTCTAATAATAAATATGATATGATACATAATATGATTTCAAGAATAAAATTAAATGAAATAATATAAATGAAAAATCTAAGAGATACATGCATGATGTTCACTATACTGTACATGTATAATATACAATGTACTTTTTCTGATATGCAAACTATATAAGATTCAATTTTATTGTCATTACAACAAAATGCTGATTAGCAGAATGCAAAGAAGTAGTAAACTACAGTATAATATAGAATGTGGGAATGCTAAATTATGCTAGCTATAACATGAATGATGTGCACTTTAACACTGATGTAAAGTTTAACACTATAAAAACACTTTAGACAATATGAACTGTAACACAACATACAGCTAGGCTTACAACTATATTAAAAGGATGGAAAAGGAATAGCATTTTGATTGACTATTACAAGCTAAGAAAACCTTAGCTAACCAGATGTTAATAAAAATGCTGAATAGATCTAATATTTACACATTTCCCTGAGGAAACACAGCGAGCAAAAACCGTAATTTCAACGTTTGATTTCCGGTTAAAAACAGGTTGATTTGAGGCCTGAACGTCTTTTCAACCGTCTGAAAACGGTTACAACATCAACGCGTCACAAAACACACATTTGTTTGATGTCGGTTGATAATTAGCTCAGTTGTAGCTCTCTACAGAGATTGTATTGATTATTTTGACGTTTTTTCTATAAATGAGAGGAGGTGAAATGACGTCTAAACAAAACGTAATTTCAAAGCATTTAATGTTGAATAAAATATCATAAATATGAAACTATAGGCCTATAGGCTATGTCTGCACACTAAATAAGCTGGGACTTTTCTATACAGCAATTCCCGGTGAATATGTTTTCTATGTGAAAGTTGAATAACCGTCTCCATGTAAAAAAACGTTCACTTTTCAACCAATTTTCAACGTCTTTTCACCGGTTACCATAGATACACGTCTTTTAGACGTCTTTTCAACCAAAATGTGCTTGCTGGGAAGTAAGGTGGGAGTAGTTACATTACTATTTTCCATAACAACTTAGTCTCTTCCATAACATTAACTGGCGTTAAAACGAACAGTTTAACAACAAACCATGTTATGCTAATGGTTAACAAGGTTATCGTCGTTCTGCAACACACAAATAATGTCATGACATCATCTTTATTGTAACGTTACCTCTGTCTTTGTCTCGTTTTTCCTCCTCTTCTTTTCTTTTTTTCCTCCCCTGGGCACCAGACAGTTTGGGACGTTATGACATGTTGTTGTCGAGCTTGCCTTGGGGTCACGTTAAAAAATGACCATCCTCCCCCAGGTAGCAGGTACAGTCTAATTAGTGGGGGGGGCGTCTTAGGAAAGTAACGTGTCATCATTATTATTATTAGTATTCCTATTTAACAGGCTTTGCTATGCAGTTAAATTAATGTGGGCTTATTATCTTCATATTAAGACATGATACCAAGTAGTTTTAAGAATAGTGGAAGTTACATTTTTTTTCTTCCCCCATTTGTGGCGCCCCCTGGATGGACGGCGCCCTTAGCATTTGCCTATACTGCCTATGCCACGGGCCGGCCCTGCGCCAAATATCACAGATCTCATGTTCAACGTAATAACACAAATAACAAACCATATACGGTCCGTTTACGTCATTTCCTGACCTGCACGTCCATCTCAGAGTACACGTGACTAGATGTTTACGACCGTGAGCCTCTCCTGCTTCTGACGACACCACACACAAGCCAATCGGTGCTTAGGATTAGGCAGTACATGTCTCCAAAGCCAGTGAGGACATGTGACCGACAACAATGACGACATGACTTTGATTGACTGCTGTTCTAGCCTATGGAAATATTCGGTGAAATGAAGTTGATAACCTTTTAGCCAATAGTCAGAGGTTTCCAACGGTGTATGACACTAAGCTATTAGGTTTGGCTGTCCATAAACAAACTCCAAGCGTAACCAGCGTGCGCCCTGTGCGTAAAAGAGTTGAACCATATATCATTACGCACTCGGCATTTTGGTACACGGTTGGTTCTTCTTCGACTTGACATATGACTTATACCAAAATAAACAGATAGATAGATAGACAGATATGGCCAAACAAAAAATATGGTTATATGTAATAATAATAATAATAATAATAATAATAATATGGTGTCAGCTTTCATTAAAGACCAAGATTTTGATTGTAGGCAAAGGGGTTGTGAAGTTATAGGTGTTTGATTGTGGTTATACAGCTTTGGTAACCAAGTGTCCATTTGGAGTCTCCAAAAAGGACCTGAGGAAAACGCATGGACATACCTGTTGAAAAATAATTCTGAAAAATTCATCTTTTGGTCTTTTGACTCCAAATTTGGACTGCATGAAGCCAAGACCTGTGGCTGTGTCCTCATTGTGTCTATATCCTGCTGAGAGGTCCCTGAATGTCTGTACACATGTCATTGTAAAGGCAAACCTATGGGCGAGTAAACAACCCCATTATTCTAACCTCTGCCACTCTTTGTCAGTAAGTCACAGAATCACACAGACACTTTTACAAGAATCCTGAGAGTGTTTCCTTTCCAATGATACCAGACACATCTCTGAGTCTCAAACTATGAGGGATCTGTGATGCTCACAACTTGGGCATGTCGTTTAGGCTAACAGCATAAAAAACAGGGGCGTGTGTTAAGTGGTTAATACTGAGTTTTGTAAGTTTTGTGATGTTACAATATTATGTCTTAATCTGTAATTTGGTGATCAAATAGTTGTTAAGTGATTACTTAAAGCAAATGTAAAAATGTATTGTTGTTCCTATAGCTCTATGACAGAAAACTGAATGCCTTTTAGTTTTTGATTTATTGGATACTCTATAACTCTTATACTCAAACACTGAAAAACACAAAACCTTTACAACACACTTGTACAGAAGTGCTGAAAACTTCAGGAAGAAGAAGTCATCGAGTTGTCATCGTTTAGTATCAGCTAAAGACCATAATAGACGTAATATAATCTAATACCAAATGTTTTGATTAACTGAATATACAAAATCTAATTATAATCACTTGCAGCGTAAATCAGTCCCTACAGAAAAATGTGATTTTATTTTATTTCAAGAAATCTGCAATAATTGCAAGAGGCTGAAGGTTTGCTAAATTCCAGCAACTTTTTCTACCTGTTAAAAGATAGCAATAACACATCCATGAAATTAACAGATTTGACTTGGATGTCATTTAATAAAATTCTTCATTGGTAGTTTATGAAAAAAATAACGTGCAGTGTTTCCCTATTCCTGCAATTTTACTGCAAAAAAAACAACAAATAAAACATCACAAATTGCTGCACAGTTTTTGAGAGAAGCTGTAAAATAATAATGACAAACTAACAGTGAAATGATGGAGGGACTGATATATAATTAGTCACAGGTTTGTGGTTTCACATTTCAAAGTAAAACAATAATGAGCAGCAGACGCTACTAATGATGCATCCTGAAGAATAAACGTCTCCACTAACTGGAAACTAAACTGGAGTTTAATTCACACTGAAAATAAATCCAGCAGGAGAAAAACAAAACTAAAATACATCTATCAATGAAAGTCAGACATGTGAATGATCTGATGTGTCAATAAGTGACTGCTTTAATATTTGATTTCAGAAAAATGTGTTGTTCAAGACAGAATCATCGAAAATATATTTAAAAAAATTCTGGAGCAGAATCAGTTGAATTTATTATTGACACAACAGAGATTATCAGGAGGATGTACTGTAGCTTCTTTTGATTCTGTGCACAGAAAATTAGTTAATTTGATATAAAAGTTATTTATAATACTGTAATTCAGAAAACTGAAATGATGACATGAACTTTTCCTTACAGTGACTCACTCTCTGAAGTATTTCTACACTGCGTCCTCTCAAGTCCTAAACTTCCCAGAGTTTGTGGTTGTTGGGTTGGTTGATGATGGTCAGATGATTCACTATGACAGCAACACCAAGAAAGCAGTACCTAAACAGGACTGGATGGACAGAGTCACAGCTGATGACCCACAGTACTTGGAGAGACAGACTCAGATCTGTTCGGGTAACCAGCAGCTCTTCAAAGGCAACATTGAAACTGCAAAGAAGCGCTTCAACCAAACTGGAGGTTTGTTTATGTTTCACTGTTTACTGATAAAATGTTGTTTATGCTTTCATCATTATCATCACACACACACACACACACACACACACACACACACACACACACACACACACACACTCACACACACACACACACTCACACACACACTGATGCTGGGACTCCTGGATGTTTCTATACTGCACTGATACAGTGTTTCTGTCCCATAATAACAACAGAGATTATTAACACTTTATCTCCACTAGATTAGATCAGAATAACTCTACTGAACTGTCCACAGTGAGTCGGTCCTCAATGACTCTCCTGTAGAAACCTGTTTATCACAACAGTTTTAAAACACACTGCTGGTTTCTTAAACAACGGCTCAGGACTGTATATGGGACACAGGCTGCTTCTGCTGGGTCTCCAGATGACAGCAGTAACAGTATGTTTTAATAAAGCTGACTAGATAAAATGTGTGTTGTTCTCAGTGGAGGCAGTGTTTCTATGTAGTGAAGACGTGATATCAGCTGATGACAGCTGACTGTGCTGAGATCTCACTCTGGTTTACTGCAGTCTGTGTCTCTGTCTCTCTATCAGGTGTCCATGTTTACCAGGAGATGTACGGCTGTGAATGGGACGATGAGACTGGAGATGTTAATGGTTATACTCAGTATGGTTTTGATGGAGAAGATTTTGTAGCATTTGACTTGAAGACTCTGTCATGGATCGCTCCAAAACAACAGGCTAGCATCACCAAACGGAAGTGGGACCATAACAAAGCTTATAACGTACAGAACAAGAACTATCTCTCCGAGATCTGCGTTGACTGGCTGAAGAAGTATGTGAACTATGGGAGGAGCTCTCTGATGAGAACAGGTAGAATCACATGACCTGATGTAGTTTCATGAACACAACAATGTTAATATGCCTCCTCTGTTTCTAACTTACAGTAACATTACAATAAATATGAACCAACACACAGAGACCTGCTGAGTCTCAGTTTACACACATTTCTCTTTCATTTTCTCTCTCACCTCTCTTCATCTCTCTGTCTCCCTCCTCCTTTACCCCTGTTTTCTCTTTCACTCTTACATTAATCACCTCTGTTTTCTCCAATTTCTGTTTCTTTCTCACATTTCTATCTTACACTTCCCTCTAACTATCCTCCTCCTCTTTTTCTCCTCTAGTCTGTCACTCTTTCTTCTTTTCTTTCCCTCCCTCCTTTTCTCAACCATGCTTCAATGAGGTGATGTCATACTGTATATATGTGTTACTAATGCATTTAAATACACATCAAACAGGAATGATGATAATAGTATACTGTTAATAACAGTAAAGAAACTATAAATTGTTTTCATTTTTCCTCTCCAGAACTTCCCTCAGTGTCTCTCCTCCAGAAGACTCCCTCCTATCCAGTCAGCTGCTTCGCTACAGGTTTCTACCCTGACAGAGCCGAGATGTTCTGGAGGAAAGATGGAGATCAGATTCATGAGAACGTGGAACGTGGAGAGATCCTCCCCAACCATGATGGATCCTTCCAGATGAGTGTTGAGCTGGACCTTTCATCAGTCACACCTGAAGACTGGAGGAGGTACGAATGTGTGTTTCATCTCTCTGGTGTGAAGGACGACATCATCACCAAACTGGATAAAGCAGCAATTCAGACAAACTGGGGCAAGACTGGTGATGGAAGAGATGGAGGTGAGAAACACATTTAGTTTACTTTCATCTGATTTGAATTTGTGTCTTATTTATGACTAATCAGGTTATTTGTCCCCTTTAGTGGTTTCTTTACTTTTTAAAAATACATCTAGATTCTACAGTTTTTAACCTGTTTTATTTTTCAGATCAAATCAAAGTTTATTTCTCCTCTATTCATTAATTTGGTCAGACTCTAACTGGTTCAGACATTAATGAAACCAGACAGTTTTTATCTCTATGAAAATATCAGGAACAATAAAGAAACCAGAACTGTATGTCAATGTTGTGGAAGTTAATCACAAAAAAAGGTTTCAGTGCTTATTACTAAACACTCTCCTAAAATATAATGAGAATGTATTACATAACTATTTAAACGTGTCTTTGACATTTAGCTTGTTGAGTTTGCTGCCACTGGCAGGTGATTCTGACCTGATCAACTTAGATTTTCTGCTTTTATTCTCATCTTTACGTGGTGTGTGTGACATGAAGGATATTTCTACATATCAGAGCATCAAGCCTCCTCTAACATCTACTTCTTTATTTCTGTTTTCCCCTCACACAAGTGCTCTTACAGTAGTTGAAGGCAACATTATTTATTAGATATTTACACAAGTTTAAATTTTGCATGTCAAAGCATAATTATGTTAAACACTGTAACACAGTTTTCATCAGGTCAGTATTGTAATATAAATACTAAAATTCAAACAGTAATGTTTTACATGTCTGTGTTTCTGTTCAAACTAATGAGATTACTGTAAAACTTTGTGGTTTTAACTCCCAACACTGTTGTTCACTAAAACACACTCAGCATCAACATGTTTGTCTTCTTCTTGTGACTTCCTTTTGAAAACTTAAATGACTAAAGTTATGTTAATAAATAAAATCTGATCCATTAAGTGATGAAAGAGTGAAATAAACTAAGATGAATGTTCTGTTTTGGTTCTTCAGGTACTTCAGGTTTCCCTCTTGGTGCTGTCATCGGAGGTGTTGTTGTACTGCTGCTCCTGGTAGTCTGCATCGTTGGATACTTCCTCTGGAAGAAAAACAATAATGGTGAGAGACTAAAGATGTTTTTACTCATCTTTTTTTTTTCTTCACAGATGTTTTTAATAATGTCTGTGCTATTGTTTTGGTGTTAATGTTGTTATAACATCATATAGTTTACTACAAAGTCCATAAAGTGTTTTCTCTTTGTGTTTCTTTGTTTAAATTCTGAATAAATTATGTTTTCTGTATTTCAGGGTTTAAACGTGCCAGCAGTAAGTATTTTAAATATTAAATGTTTGTTTTTATCTGCTTTTCCTTGTAATATGTTGCTGTCACTTGACAACATTAAATGAAGATATATAAAATCAATGATAGACATTAAAATGTCAATATGAACAACAGACATTTGTGATCACTCATGTCCAGTTTTGTATCTCATAAAACTCTTATGAAAATTTATGAAATCATGTTTTCTTTTTGCAGCTTCAGACATTTCATCATCATCATCAGTTGGAGGTCCAGTTCTTGATGGTAAGTACTTCATTATGTCAATTTAGCTGACTGAACTATAAATATATATAGTACTACTAAAAGTCTCTCAAACTGTTGTATTTTAAAGGTAAAAACAATAATAAGTTTAGACATTAACTTGTGATCAGCGGTGGATTCAGTTATTTTGGGGCCTAAAACAGTCTTTCCATATTTTTATCGTTTCTCAAACTCATGTTGGTATTGGCAATGGAAAAAGAAATACTCAAAACTTTTGTGTGAAGATAAAATGAGTTTATAGTATACATATTTGAATATTTATGTTTTGTGAACTAAGCCTGAATCTTCAAAGTAACCATGCACAGCGTACACAGTGTAGCTCATGATACAAAAGTTTGTCCACAATAAGATCACCATACAGGAGATTCTGTGACACACAATATAGGAAAATCATCTGTGATGCATCACGATATCGGAATAAATCAAGAGGAACAAATACTTCTAAAAACACAAAATTTAAAACAAACCAGTATTATAGTTAGGTTATAAATATTTGGCTCTGTAGAACACCACAATGGATTTGAAATGAAACAATCAATCAATTTCAGCTTTAATTCAAGGGGTTGGACAAAAATATGGTTTGCAAGCATTTTTATACACAGTCCACTTATTTAAGGGGCTCAAAAGTAAATGGACAAACTAAATAATCATAAATTAAAATGTTCATTTTTAAAACCTTCTTGAGAATCCTTTGCAGGCAATGATGTTTAGAACCCCTGAACATCACCAAACGCTCCAAATTTTAATCACAATCTCAATTTTGGCTTCCCACGATCAAATTAATGTGATCGAGAGATATTAATAATAATAATAATGCATTTTATTTAAAGGCGCCTTTCAAAGCACTCAAGGTCACCTTACAAGGCACATATAACACAAAAACAGTACATCAAACAATACAAATCAGGTGACATTTAGTGCAGAGATAAAGAATAAAGAAAGAAAGAAAATAAATAAATAAAATAAAAATAAAAATAAATATGAACGTGACTTCAAAGTGCATTAATATAATGAAGATTGCATAGTTAATGGGAGATAGAGTAGGCCACTCTGAATAGGTGTGTTTTCAGGCGGGATTTAAAGGTGGAGACAGAGTCTGAAGTGCGAATGTCAGGTGGGAGAGAGTTCCATAGGCGAGGGGCAGATCGGCTGAAAGCTCTTGACCCCATGGTGGTTAAGTTGGCAGATGGAGCGAAGAGCTGGTTAGCAGAGGAGGATCGGAGAGTTCGAGAAGGTGTGTAGATGCGGATAAGTTCAGAGAGATATGATGGTGCCAGGTTGTGAAGGATCTTGAATGTGAGGAGTAGAATCTTAAAGTCAATGCAGGATTTGATAGGGAGCCAGTGAAGTTGCTGCAGAGCAGGAGTGATGTGTTCAATAAAGGGAGTTCTGGTTATGATACGAGCGGCTGCGTTCTGTACAAGTTGGAGTTTGTGGAGAGATTTCCGCGGAAGACCAAAGAGGACAGAGTTACAGTAGTCCAGACGAGATGTGATCAGGGTGTTTACCAGGATAGCGGTGCAGGTTGGTGAAAGTGAGGGACGGAGACGATTGATGTTACGTAGATGGAAGTATGCAGACCGAGTAACGCTATTGATGTGGGCTTCAAACGATAGTGTGCTGTCCAGGATGACACCCAGGCTCTTTACTTGAGAGGATGGAGGAACAGTGGTATTGTCGATGGACATGGAGAAAGTGTTGAGTGTTGCTAGGGTTGATCTGGTACCAATGAGGAGGACCTCAGTTTTTTCGCCGTTAAGTTTAAGAAAATTTAGTGAGAGCCATGATTTAATTTCCAGTAAGCAGTCGGATAGAGCTGTGGGTGGCAGAGTGGAAGTAGGCTTAGTGGAAAGATAGAGTTGGGTATCATCAGCGTAACAGTGGAATTGTATGTCAAATTTCCTGAGAATGTGACCAAGAGGCAGAAGATAAATAATGAACAGGAGGGGGCCAAGGACAGAGCCCTGGGGAACACCACTAGAGACTGGAGAGGAGCCGGATCTCAGGTTTTTGATTTGAACAAACTGAGTGCGGTCAGAGAGATATGATGTGAACCAAGCCAGTGGGATGTCAGTGATTCCAATGGAGGCTAATCTGTCCAGGAGGATTTCATGAGAAACGGTGTCAAAGGCTGCACTCAGGTCGAGGAGAACCAGAATGGAGAGAAGTCCAGAGTCAGATGCCATCAGGAGGTCGTTGGTGATTTTCACTAGGGCTGTCTCGGTGCTGTGGAGGGGACGGAAGCCTGACTGAAATTGTTCATAAAGATTGTTGTCAGACAGATGGGTGTGGATCTGAGCTGCAACCGTTCTTTCAAGTATTTTGGAGAGAAATGGCAAGTTAGAGATGGGACGGAAATTGTTCAAGTCATTTGGATCGGCGCCAGGTTTCTTGAGTGTAGGAGTTATTGCAGCAGTCTTTGATTGAAAATCAAATCATTTTTTCCACTGCAAAGCAAATCAAGCGCTCCTTAGATCACTGTCTGATCACGTGCCTCTGTGAGCCAATCAGAGCTACTCCCTGCACCATGCAGCCTGAAGTTTCTTGGATGCAGGTTGAAAGAGTAACACATGACAAATACATCAGCAGAGGGTGAGGAGCCTTTCCCTCGAAGTGGATCATCATGCTTTGTTTGGAAATATTTCGGTTTTAAGGCAAGTGATGTTAAGCAAGAACAGATCATATGCAAAGAGTGATGTAGAGTTGTGTCAGCGCCACAAGGCAACACAACTGACTTATTCAACCGCCTGATGCGATTGGTCTAATAAGCAGCAACACAGAGCTATCAGGACGTTGTGCTCTCACACGCGCTGCATTGATAGTCACACACGCAGTGACTCTCTAGCGTGCACTCTTGCTTGCTCTATCCAGATTCCGGGAGATTTTGTCTCATTTGCGGGAGACTCCCGGAACGTCTGGGGAAGTTGGGTTGTCTGAAATAAATTATTATAAATATTATTACCAATTAATTTTGATGTAAAGATTTGCACATTAAGGAGCATAAGGAGCAATATGGATGTGAAAGCATTTACATTTGTTGTCATTAAAACCAATGAATAATCGGGATATTAATCGGGATCTCAATATTGATCAAAATAATCGGGATTATCATTTTGGCCATAATCGTGCAGCCCTAGGTTGAGATCAGGTAATTGACTTGTCCATTGCAGAATATTCCACTTTGCTTTAAGAAACTCCTGGGTTGCTTTCACAGTATGTCTTGGGACACTGTCCATCTGTACTGTAAGGCATGGTCCAAAGACTTTTGCTGAATTTGGGTGAATCTGAGCAGACAGTATATCCTTATGCACCTCAGAATTCATCCAGCTGCTTCTGACCTATTGCCATTAGAAGCCATGCATGTCCAACCATCACAATGCCTTCACCATGTTTTACAGATGATGTGGTCTGCTTTGGATCAGCCGTTCCAAGCCATGTCCACACTTTTTTCTTCCCATCATTCTGGTACAGGTAGATCAGAGTTATATCTGTCCAAAGAATGCTGGTCTTGAACTGAGCCGCTTTTAGATGTTTTTTCGCTAATCTGGCCTTTCTATTCTTGAGGTTTATGAATATTTTGCACCTTGAGGGGAACCCCTCTGTATTGCTCGTATATGCTCTTAAGGGGTCTTCCTTTTATGGTAGACTTGGATAATGATACGTCTTCCTCCTGGAGAGTGTTCTTAACCTGGCTGGATGTTGTGAATGGGTTTTTCTTAATCATGGAAAGGATCCTGCAATCATCCACCACTGCTGTCTTCCATGGACATCAAGGCCTTTTTGTGTTACTAAGTTCACCAGTGCATTCTTTTCGCCCAGAATGTACCAGACTGTCGATTTGGACACTTCTAATGTTCTTGAGATTTCTCTGATGGAATTTTTGTTGTTTTTGCAGCCCAAGGATGGCCTGTTTAACTTGCATTAAAAGTTCTTTTGATTGCATGTTGTAGGTTCACAGGAACAGCTTCCAAATGCAAAGACCACACCTGGAATCAACTCCAGACATTTTACCTGTTTAATTGATGATGAAAAAACAAAGGAATTGCCCACATCTGTCCACGAAACAACAAAATCAGTTGTCCAATTATTTTGGTCTCCTCAGAAAGAGGGTGGTACATATTAAAGAGCTGTAATTCATAAACCTTTTCTCCAATTTCAGTGTGAATACCCTGAAATTAAAGCAGAGAGTCTGTCCTTTAAACCCATATTCATTATATAGCTGTAAATTGAACACCTTTTGGTAAACAGGTAAAATAACAAAACAGATATGTATATTCATTTTCTATGAAGTATGTTCAGTTTCTCATGTATAAACAGTTTTATAGACTAAGATGAATCACTCAGAGCTGAAAGTTTGAGCATTTTTAAAACACAGCTACATGAACACGTGCAATAATCAGGAAGCAAACGTCTTAACATCTGCAGGACAACAACTCTGCTTCATGAGGGCAACAGAAAAATTGTGATATTATTGCCAGATTATTATTGGACTGGATCATTAAACATTGTAATATTAATTATTTGGCTCACCATTTATCTTGCTGTGCAGTTTTGGAAATGCTGCTGCTAATGCTTCTGTGTGAAGACTTTGTTTTTACTGATTGGACAGCTTTCATATAATTTGGGCCTCAGGTGTCCAAACAGCAGCTGTGTGGTTTTACATTTCTCTCAGTCAAGCAGTTTTCAGCGTATGAAGCTCCACATCAGTTCAGACTCAGCAGCATTTAGCATTGAGGACGGAGCTGATCTGATGTTTGGGTTGAAGAAGTTCTCTGATTCTCCTTCTGTTTTGGTTTCATTTCAGTAAAAGTTTGAACACAGTAAAATGTTAATTATATTCTTTGTCCTTATTATTTTAATTATTTTGAGCCAAAAATCAAGTCTAAACATGATGCCTTAATCTGCAAATCATTATGAAAATAGGTTTTTGGATGCAGCCCCACCAGCTCCAGACTGCTGATCTGTAGCTGACAGTCACCTCTGACCTCCCAGAAAGTCAACACATCTCTACGCATTATATTACATTAGCCTACAAAAAAAAAAGATCCCCACATCAAGATCTTATTAAGACACATCACATAAGCTATCATCAATACTTTAAAATCCTATTGGGTAAATAAAGGTAGTGTGTATAGGATTTAAATATGGAGAATGAATTTACAGCGACAGTGTTTTCTGTGTCAACGTGATATGACCCTGAGAATATTTAAGGGATGAAAGGAGTAAAAGTATGAATCCAAGAATTTAACAATTTAGACTATTGTTCAAGAGCACTATCTCAAAAGGAGCATAGGAGGGAGGGCAGTACCTGGCAGAGCAGAGAAAAGACAAAAAACCCCAAAACAAAACACACAGGCACGTAACACTAACATTTCAAAACAACAGATGCAGCACACGTTTTCAGAAGCAAAGGTTGTACATAGTGACAGTGTGTGTGTGTGTGTGTGTGTGTGTGTGTGTATTTCTCAGCTGCACATGTGGTTGCACATCTGGTTTACACAGAATAACACAACACTGATTTTAAATCCTGTGTAGTTCTGCTCTCTCATAAGGCTGCATTAGTGTTAAGTATTTATGAAAGTATTCTTGGTTTATACATGCTTATATGAAACCCAGATTGATTTTTAGATTGTAGAGTAACATTTATGTCTTATGCTGTACCTCCTTTTTAATATTTTAACACGATTTACAGCATAATTGAATGAATTATAGAAGCACCTTGGTTCAGATGTGTCATTTTACCTACAAAGTTGGTATTTAGTATTGTTATCATTTTATTATTATTGTCCGCAGCTTTCAGTAGTTTTGTAGTCACAACCCCCTTTTTCTTACCACACTAACTGTATTTGGAGTCGTGATATTGACCAAAGCCCCCAAATTATATTCAGAGAAGAAGAAATGTTTTCTTGGCCTGACACTTTTCCTACAGGAACTTTGACCATCAGGTTCATAACAATCTGTCTTTCTATCTGTCTGTACACTAATCTGTCTATTATATCCATTTTGTCCTTTCTTGGATTGTTGTCATAATTATGTTGTATTTTGCTCTCTTTAGATTCTGACAGTAGATCAATGAGATCCAGTAATTCTTCTCTAGGAAGTGATAACAGCCAGACTCCATTGACCAAAGGTAAGTAATGTCTCTGTCAGATTTACACATCACCTGTACGCACTGCACTTAACCATCATTGCATTTTATGAGTATTTAAATCAAACCTTATTTTATACACATTGCACAGTTTTACTTTTTCATTCCAGTGGTTTTACAAATTTGCATTTTTTTTCCATTGTTTGTTTTTTTGCACTGTTCATTTATGAATGTTTTTTTTTCAGCTAAATACCCTCAACATGGTAAGTTAGACTTGCTTTTTTTGTATTTAAAATTTTAAACTTTAGACTACAGTGGATGCTTTTATCCAGCCTGTTTTACACAGAGATCTGCATTCAAAGTCACAACCACAGACTCTCAGTGGACCAAATTTTAAGATTCAGTTTAGTGAAATTGTGAATGATGCTGACAAAGGAACATGTAGAGGTCTTTTTGAGTCTGGCTGATGACTATTTTCATTATTGATTAATCTGTGGAGTATTTTCTTAATTAATATGTTAGTTGTTTGGTCTATAAAAGTCAGACTACTGTTTCTCAAAGTCAAAATGAAACCTAAAATATCTTGTTTGTCCCAGCCAACAATCCACAAACCAAAAGATATTCAATTTACTATCAAAGGTGGTAAATGGACTACATTTGTGGCTTTTCTATTCTAATGACCACTCAAAGCACTTTACAACACACACCAACATTCAGCCATTTTCACACACATTTGTACACTGATGGCATGAAGACTAACGAAACTAGAAAATATTCACACTTAAGAAACAGGAACCAGAGAATCGCAGCATTTTTCTGAAATGATTAAAATAGGTGGCAGTCTCGACTAATAGTTGCAGCTCAACTGATGAGAATCACAATCACAGTGTGGACGTTACAGTCTCCTGTTTAGACTCCCCCACTAACAAGAATAACAGAAATAATGTACTCACAGTTCTCTAAAGAAATGATTTACACTCGGAATTTGATGATACATTTCAGAGTGTTTGTTTGGGAGGAATTTTTTTATTATTTTAGGGCCAGTGGGCATCACATGACCTGTCTGACTGTGGTCTCTGCTCTAAAATTACCTCACAACCCAAAACTCTTAAAGGAAATTTTGGAAAATCTCTCTTTCACATCACCACAGAGACTTTCTGATAGCTGTCCCTCATCTTGAACTGCATTATCTCCATGATATGATGAATTAATGATTCATTTTTCTTTTTCTTAATACACTGTTTGCTCTGTCTCTTTATTTAAATGATTATTTATTTGTCCAGCCTGAAACAAGTGAAGAAATAGAAGATGATGAACTCCGCTCCACCCTGAAGAAGCAGCACTGAAGACAGATGCCACACTCTCCTGTCCATCTGAGAACTGTGAATAAAACAATTATTAATAATTCATGTCATAAATTCAGAATTACAGCTGGAGAGTTTAAATCTGGTAAATCTACTAGGAGGTGATTATTATACATTTTATTACTAAAAACAACTATTTAATAACTGGGGAATTTGAATTGACATTTTACATATTGGCATTTTTGCTATGCTTTTGCGCTTATAATTAAAATACATTATTTTTAGTAGTAGTATAATAATAATTATTATTATTATTAGTAGTATCATTATTACTGTCATTATTATTATTATTAGTATTTTCTTATCTAGAGATTAGGGCTGGGCAATTAATCGAAAAATAATCAAAATCGCCATTTAGAAACTTTAATCGACTGAATCGTGCTCATGTCAGTTAATCGTGGTGTTCACTGTTGCCATGACAGCAAAGGTTGCATATCTTTAAGGAGTTTGAAAACTTGTCTCCAGTGATCATTTGAACCCAAACCATGATCTTTACATAGTTCTAATCAAGTCAACTAGACATTAACCACAGTGTCACACCTTAAAACATCTTTATCTTCCCTCCCTAAAGATCCTCATGTGTGAGGGCAGCAGTGGAAAATACTAAACTAAAGAAACTGTGAAAATACATAATTGTTCATCAAGGGTGGAGATCATCGTTCATTAATCGTAATCGAGGTTAAAAGTTCAATTAATCGTGATTTAGATTTTTGCCATAATTGCCCAGCCCTACTGGAGATAGCCGTGTAGGCAGAGAGAAGTTAGAAACAACCAAATCAGAGGTCAATTTTCAAGGGGAACCAATTTGTGGAATAGCTTTTCCCACTTGAAAAAAACAACTGTCTTTGAAAAGTTATAAGAGACTATAATATATATATATATATATATATGTGTAACTGCTGTTTTGTTTGTTCCATTCAGTTTTCATGTAACAATGCACAGATGCTGAGGCCAATGCCCCCCTCTCACATGCACACACTTTGACACTCAAGATCACAAAATGATCGTGAGTGGTCAGACAAAACAATCAATCTGAATATTTATATTTAGGCACTTTTCTTTATTTTCTGATATTTTGTCAATTACATGTTTTAATTGATTAATCAAAGGATGTAATCAATAGATAACCCCCCCCCCCCGCCCCAGACTCCATAATGGTCCTGCTGGTGTCTTATTCTGACATGATGTAGTAACACACTGCAGAACTGGATGGACACACACACACACACACACACACACACACACACACACACACACACACACACACACACACACACACACACACACACTAGTTTGAATAAGTACATGAAGTGTGCATAAAGAAAAAATACATAGTACAAGTAAAGAAACAATAGAAATGTTTTGAGATACACATAGAACAAGATGTATTTTTCAGTTGTGTAAATATAATTTGCCTCTTTATCTTTTTAAAACTGATAAAATGTATTTTTCTTAATGAATCAAGTTGTATCATCATCTTACTCTTTGGGATTATTTGATGCTTTAATTTAATTATCATTTTGGTTAACTGTGGAATATCTATTTTTCATTATATAAATCATAATAAAATGTTTTGGAAAATGTTGATGTTGGGATATCTACATGTATTCAGGGACATGGATCTTCTTTCTCTGTTAGCTTTCTGTGAACATGTAGACATTCAGTAGCAATGCTCTAAATCACTTCCTGTGTTGGAGTACACCAATTACAATTTTCTGTCTGAATGCATACACTTTTCTGTTGCACTAGATCTGTATTTTCTGTTTGGTTTTTAATAAAGTCTCTAAAATTCCAAAAGTCTGTGTCTTTCTCATATGTGACTGTAAAATGAATATTTCCTGATTATTCAGCATTATCACAAATTAAATGAACATAGCTTTAACCTGCATATTGTAACAGGTGTGTAGGCTTAGTAAAAAATAAGGTTTTATCATCTGTTGTAAAAATGTGTGTAGTTTGTATTTTATCTGTTATTAGACTTTTGCAGATCAGATCAGTTCTTCACACTTCCGGGTTCACGTTGGTGTTTTGGTTTTCCCCTTAAGGACAAACCTGTTGCACTGAGTTCTGCCCGGCAACTGATGACACGACAGGTCTCAGGAAACGCCTCCAGTTCTTTGACTCCATTAAGTAATAATGATGATAATTATGAGTTTGTTGTTTCTTGTTTCATTTACTCAACAAGGTCAAATGTTCTCATGTATTTCTTAAATTAGGTTGCCATAAAATTATTTTTTTAATTGAATAACATTTTCAGTTACTGCTTACTGTAAACATGTTATTGTATATTTATACAAACAATGAGTATCGTGACAGAGCTGTAAGGATCAAGTTGATTCACCTGCAGCTCCACTGAGGCTGAGTCCTGCACACTGCCAGAACACATCATGGCCTTTATAATATGTAATATTAAATGTTATGGAAGACAACATACAGTAAAGTATTGTATAATCATAATATTTTAAACTATAAAGTATAATTATTGATACTATTCTACAATTTATATAAGAGGGTTATTAATGAGAGCAACAGCACTCCAAGTGCTTCTATGGGGCATTGTGAGTTCCTGTTTTTAATTCTTGGCAAAAGATATCAATGATAGAGCTCGAGCACCCCCAAGTGGTAGAAAATATGTTTTAAATGTGAAGAAACTTTCAGATAAGACGAGATAAGGAGTACTTATAGTAATTGTCATTTTGTACATCTATAATATGTTGATTGTTGATTGAGTGTTGAACCATTTCTTATAATGCAGTTTAATATATTCCACATGCCCTTCATATTGTCTTTGTTATTTAATATTTTGGTATATATTTATATCAATAAAGTACTTGCCTGGGATTCCAGACAAAACATATTCTGGGTTAAAATTCACTTTTTGAAATGAAATATTTTATATGTTTGAAACTATTTTAAATAATCCGTGAGATTTTCTGGATCATGATGTGTCTCCTGCAGTACACTGGTCTGTCATAAGTGAACCAGTACAGTACTTTACTTTCTCCAACTGGAGGGAGAACAGGCTGCTGTTAAAAATATGATATATGGTATATTCATAGTCAAATGCTTTCTTGCTAAATGTTTTTTAAAAGAAAGCTGAAAACTCACCTTCACCTTACCTTTTATTAGCTTTTCTGACAGTCATCACATCTTCACACTGATGCACGATACTGGACGCCTTTTAAATGTTGTATTTTACTTGATTTTATATTTCCTATTTAATATGGTTCTTAACTACTTTAACGATATACTTAATTAAAAAATAAATAATCTATTTTCAATTATTACTATTTCTATTTTCCATCTTAGATTACATTCATGTTTCTTTTTCTTTGTGCGCTCTCTTTGTGTCTAAGCTACATTTCAGTAGTAGTAGTAGTAGTAATCACAAATTGTAATTTTAATTAGAATTTTTTTTCAAAACTTTGAATCTGTCAGTCAGCTGAGTTTTATTGTTGCGTAGTCTTGCTAAGAGCATCTATTAAATGCTTTTAATGTGACATAGTGTAACTTATATCATATGTAAGCAGGCAGTCAGTCTGAAGTTAGTCATTTTCTCCTTTGAATTCTGGCCCTAAAATGATCCTTAATTTAAAGTCTTTTACTTTCTTGTATTTAGTGACATTTCAAACTGTTTTCTAACATATAATTCAACACAAATGTGACCAACTTAATACAAATCAAATGTACATACTGTGCAAACAACTGTCACATAGAGAACAAAAAGGTGAAACTAATTAAGGCCACTTGTTTCACTAAACAATTATCTGGGATCTGTCATAAACCAAAGTCAAAGACTCATAAGACTGTCCTTCATTCACTATTTGAACCTTTATTTATACCTGATATAAAACTACGGTTTCAAGCACAGACAATAAATCTGTTTTCTCTGAAGTGAAAACTTGTGTCCAATAATTCACAATATTTTGCATCTTCTATTCCTGAGGTAAGTGACTTCAAGTAACTTCAACCTCCAGTAAATAAAAGACCATCTGAACTTTACACAACCCTTAACAGCTGCTTAACCAATTCAATACAAAACAAGCTGCATGAAGTACTTCACTATACTCAAACTACAGTATCTAACCTTCTTGCCCTCAGCTTTCTAATGTCCAAATAATGAAAAAAGCAGCATCTTTACTTTTTCTTAACAGATCATCTAGATGCAACGCTTAATTCGGCTGTTGTAGATATTTGATATCAACTATCTGACCTATCAGGATTTCCATGCATAACAAGGTATGCCTATCCACCTTCTTAACAGGAGCAGAAACAAACAAATGTTACTTTCACTTTCGCTAATAGCCTCTTGTGGTCATTAAATTGGTCTCTGGAGGCGGAAATGAGCGTTGCGGCTTGTGTTACCGTCGAAAGAGAAGTGAAGTCTACCTGTCTCCGGATTGAAAAAGACATTTCTGCAGTCAAGATGTAGATAGGACCTACTGCAGGTTGCAATGAAGATCTTTTTTCTGGTCCTCCTGGGTCTACACAGTGCAACGGCAGGTGAGTTAATATAGTGTTTTATGTCGGTTGATGGTTTAATAAAAGGCTTTATATCTGTTTACAAATTTAAGGTTTGCTTCATAGTATTAGATATTAGATTCCTTGACTTCCTTGTAACTATAGAAATATTTAAAAAGTCACAAACTCATTATCTTACCTTAATCAGGTCCATTATTTCCTTTTATAATATTATATCAGTAGCTTTTAGATCGACTCGGTCCGAGCGCGTTCTGGACAAAATGGCAGATCAATGTCAATCATCTAAACAAGGATGAAAATCACATCTTCAGTCAGTGTGTAACTATTAATTAGTGATATTATTCAATACTTATTATTATAGAAATATTGTAAATGTGTTAACAAACACTTTTCAGTCTGAAAGACGTCACTACATTTCATCTGAAGTGTGTATAATTAACATCTACAGACTGCTGAAGGTTTTTATTAGTAACTAACATGAGCCAGCAGGTGGCGCTGTTTTCATAGATATTGATGCTGAAGACAAACAACTTCCTGCTCTGATGGCTCAATATTTAATATCATTCACTAATGATTGTAAACTAAATGAAACTAAATTTATTTTGTTTAAGCTTGCCGAATATCACAGATCTCATGTTCAAACTGACTGATGAGTTTAGTAACTTTTGTTATTTTACAATATTATGTTTTAATCTGTAATTTGGTGATCAAATAGTTGTTAAAGAGATTTTTTTGAAGCAAAAATGTAAAATGTATTGTTTTACTTGCAATTATATGACAGTTAACTGAAGGCCTTTTAGTTTTTGACTTTTTTTTGGACATTCTGTAACTCAAATATTAAAAAATCTACAAAACCTTTACAGCTCACATCTAAACTGTATCAGGAGGCGTTCTGAAAACTCCAGGAAGAAGAAACATAAATTGTCATTGTTCACAGTTTACTTAATATAATCAAATACAAACTGTTGTAATTAGCTGAATGTAGAAAATATTATAATCACATGCAGTGTATATCCGTCCCTGCAGGAAAATGTGACTGTGATCTTAATAATTAACACAAAGTCAAGAAATCTGCAATATTTGGGGGAGCTTCAAATTTGTCAAAATTACAGCTTTCCCAATTCCTGCAATTTTACTGCAAAAAAACAAACAAATAAAACATCACAAATTGTTGCACAGTTTTTGAGAGAAGCTGTAAAATAATAATGACAAACTAACAGAAATGATGGAGGGACTGATATATAATTAGTCACAGGTTTGTGGTTTCACATTTCAAAGTAAAACAGTAATGAGCAGCAGACGCTACTAATGATGCATCCTGAAGAATAAACGTCTCCACTAACTGGAAACTAAACTGGAGTTTAATTCACACTGAAAATAAATCCAGCAGGAGAAAAAGGAAACAAAAATACATCTATCAATGAAAGTCAGATATGTGAATCATCTGATGTGTCAATAAGTGACTGCTTTAATATTTTATTTCAGAATTTGATTCTGTGCTCAGAAAAATAATTCTATTTGAGTTATTTATAAAACTGTAATTCAGAAAACTGAAATGATGACATGAACTTTTTCTTACAGTGATTCACTCTCTGAAGTTTTTCTACACTGGGTCCTCTCAAGTCCCAAACTTCCCAGAGTTTGTGTTGGTTGGGATGGTCGATGATGTTCAGATACATCACTATGACAGCAACACCAGGAGACTAGTACCCAAACAGGACTGGATGAACAGAGTCACAGAAGATGATCCACAGTTCTGGGAGGAGGAGAATTATGTCTGTTTGGATTACCAGCAGACCTTTAAAGACAACATTGAAATTTTGAAGCAGCGCTTTGGCCAAACTGGAGGTTTGTTTAAGTTTCACTGTTTTGTTTAATTATTGACTAATCCTGAATAAAAGTCGGCTTCAGTGGAAGCTTCTGGAGCTTCAGGACAGTCTAGTCTGTAGGGTTGCAGGGTTTCAGTGGATGTAAAGTTCAGTTCAGGATCAGGTTTAATCTATGTGAGTTAGGACTCTACCTCTCTCTCACTCTCTCTCTCTCTCTCTCTCTCTCTCTCTCTCTCTCTCTCTCTCTCTCTCTCTCTCTCTCTCTCTCTCTCTCTCTCTCTCTCTCTCTCTCTGTGTGTGTGTGTATGTGTGGGTTCCTGCAGCTCACATGAGGCCACTACGTTCAGCAGTGCAAATAAACTGTGTGTTGGTCTCAGTGGAGGCAGTGTGTCTCTGTGGTAAAGATGTGAGGTCAAATTGGTCAAATTGGTCAATCGGACTCTTATCAGTTGCTCAAAAATCACCAGGAGGCTTCTCAGTTGACTGCAGTAGAGTTTTATTGCCAGCAGCAAAACCAAGGAGACAAGGTCTATGATAAAATGATCTAAAACAATGTAGGTGTCCCCTTTTTATACCCAACTGATGAAGTCTGTGGTTCTTGTGGAAAAGTACCTGATTATCTCCTTATACATTTAAGGACATGGGTTGTTCATGTCTCATGCCCAAATATGATCATCCTGGCTTTTTATTTTTTCATAAAAGACACACTGTCTATCTACACCATCGTGTTTCAGTCTTTCTGATATTGATTTTTTAACAATGTTTCAGCCTTAAAATACACCATTATATTTTGTTTTCTCCTTAATGCATTTTTTTTAAAGAATAATGTAAAAATGGGAATATATACTTACATGTTTTACACATATTTTTTTTTGGTCTGGTTACATTTCTCATCCATGGGCAGTGTAGTGAACTCAATCAGTAAGAGCATATTAAATCATATTAACTTAGCAGATGTTAACCAAACACAGTTCATGCTTAACTATACATCTTGTTCCTTAGTATACTGTAGCCTTTACCAAATGCAATTATCATGATTGAACAGTAATGCAAAATTACAATGAAACATTTACACTACAAAGACAGGAAGTGGACCCTGTTTCCCAGCAGTCTTTGCTTCTCTGTCTCTCTCTGAGTCGTCCACACTGTCCAGATGATGATTGGCTGTGAGTGGTTTCCATCCAGCCAATAACAGCAGAAGGTGTAGATGTTGTGTTTTGGTGTGTGTGGATCAGTGTGTCTCTGTGGTGAAGATGTGATATCAGCAGATGACAGCTGACTGTGCTGAAATCTCACTCTGGTTTACTGCAGTCTGTGTCTCTGTCTTTCTATCAGGTGCACACATTCTCCAGTTGATGTACGGCTGTGAATGGGACGATGAGACTGGAGAGGTTTATGGATTCTATCAGTTTGGTTATGATGGAGAAGACTTCATGTCATTTGACCTGAAGACTCTGACATGGATCGCTCCAAAACAACAGGCTGAAATCACCAAACACAAGTGGGACAATAACAGAGCTTTTACTGCACAGTTGAAGAACTACCTCACCCAGGAGTGCCCCGATTCCCTGAAGAAGTATGTGAACTATGGGAGGAGCTCTCTGATGAGAACAGGTAGAATCACATGACCTGATGTAGTTTCATGAACACAACAATGTTAATATGCCTCCTCTGTTTCTAACTTACAGTAACATTACAATAAATATGAACCAACACACAGAGACCTACTGAGTCTCAGTTTACACACATTTCTCTTTCATTTTCTCTCTCACCTCTCTTCATCTCTCTGCCTCCCTCCTCCTTTATCCCTGTCACTCTTTCTCACATTTCTATCTTACATCTTTCTCACTATCCTCCTCCTCTTTCATACTGTATATATAAGTGTCACTAATGCATTTAAATAAATTACATCAAACAATAATGATAATAGTATATTAATAATATTAATATACTGTAAATAATCATAAAGAAACTATAAACTGTCTTTGTCTTTCCTCTCCAGACCTTCCCTCAGTGTCTCTCCTCCAGAAGACTCCCTCCTCTCCAGTCAGCTGCTTCGCTACAGGTTTCTACCCTGACAGAGCCGAGATGTTCTGGAGGAAAGATGGAGATCAGCTTCATGAGAACGTGGAACGTGGAGAGATCCTCCCCAACCATGATGGATCCTTCCAGATGAGTGTTGACCTGGACCTTTCATCAGTCAAATCTGGAGACTGGAGGAGGTACGAATGTGTGTTTCAGCTCTCTGGTGTGACGGAAGACATCATCACCAAACTGGACAAAGCTGTTATCAGATCTGATGAAGGTAAGACTGGAATCAGAAGTGATAGAAGTGTGAAACGCATTTAGTTTACTTTCATCTGATCTGAATTTTTGTCTTATTTGTGACTAATCAGGTTATTTGTCCCCTTTAGTGGTTTCTTTACTTTTTGAAAAATCATCTAGATTCTACAGTTTTTAATCTGTTTTATTTTTCAGATCAAATCACAGTTTATTTCTCCTCTGGTATTAATTTGGTCAGACTCTAACTGGTTCAGACATTAATGCAACCAGACAGTTTTTATCTCTATGAAAATATCAGGAACAGTAAAGAAACCAGAACTGTATGTCAATGTTGTGGAAGTTAATCACAAAAAAATGGTTTCACTGCTTATTACTAAATACTCTGCTAAAGTGTAATGAGAATGTATTACATAACTATTTAAACGTGTCTTTGACATTTAGCTTGAGTTTTCTGCCACTGACAGGTGATTCTGACCTGGACTCAACGTAGATTTTCTGTTTTTATTCTCATCTTTATGTGGTATGAAGATATTTGATATGAAGGATATTTCCACATGTCAGAGCATCAAGCCTCCTCTAACATCTACTTCTTTATTTCTGTTTTCCCCTCACACAAGTGCTCTGACAGCAGTTGAAGGCACCGTTATTTATTAGATATTTACACAAGTTTAAATTTAGCCTGTCAAAGTATAATTATGTTAAACACTGTAACACAGTTTTCATCAGGTCAGTATTGTAATATAAATACTAAAATTCAAACAGTAATGTTTTGCGGTTTTAACTCCCAACACTGATTGTTCACTAAAACACACTCAGCATCAGCATGTTTGTCTTCTTCTTTTGACTTCCTTTTGAAAACTTAAATGACTAAAATTGTGTTAATAAATACAATCTGATCCATTAAGTGATGAAAGAGTGAGATAAAATGAGTTAAACGTTCTGTTTTGGTTCTTCAGGTTTCCCTCTTGGTGCTGTCGTTGGAGTTGTTGTTGTACAGCTGCTCCTGGTAGTCAGCATCGTTGGATTCCTCCTCTTGAAAAATAACAAGATGGGAAAGGAAGGTGAGAGACAAAATATGTTTTTACTTCACATATTTATTTATTATACATGTCTGTGCTATTGATTTGGTGTTAATGTTGTTATAACATCATATATTTTACTTCTGGTGATAAAAAGTCCATAAAGTATAAATATTTGATAAACAATTAGTTGACATATTGTAATAATGACACAGGTAGTGATGCTTTGTGTTCTTTCATAAATTCTGAATAAATAATAACTTTGTGATGTTTTCTGTATTTCAGGGTTTCAACCTGCTAACAGTAAGTATTTTTAAATATTAAATATTTGATAGTTTTATCTTCTTTGTCTTGTAATATTTGGATGTTACTTGACATTAAATGAAGATTTATATTCATTTAAAAATATCAATATGAACAACTTGACAGAAAGTCAGACATTTGTAATTTGTCACTCATGTTCAGTTTTCTCTCTCATAATAAAACTCTTCATATAAAAATCAAATCATTTTTCTTTTTGCAGTTTCAGACACTTCATCACCACCACCATCATCACCACCATCATCACCATCACCACCCAAGGATCCAGGTTCTAATGGTAAGTACTTCATCTTAGTTTACCGAACTAAATATAAATGATACTCTCAAACTGTTGTATTTTAAAGATGAAAACACAGTTCAGACATGGACAGGGGCAGATTCAGTGATTTGGGGCATCACACAAGTGCTGACTTTCTTTATTTTTATTCTTTCTGAAACTCATGTTAGCACTGACAGTGGAAGAAGAAATACTCAAAATTTTGTCTAAATAAAAGTGTTTAACAGACTAATCTGTGTATTATATCCATTTTGTCCTTTATTGGATTGTTATTTTATATTTTTCTCTTTTTAGATGCAGAGACTGAATCTGATCATTCTTCTACAGAAAGTATTGACAGAGGCATTTCATTTGCGGAAGGTAAGTAATGTCTCTGTTAGTGTGACACATCGTCTGTATGCACTGCACATCACCATCTTTGTGTTTTATGAGTCTTTAAATCAAACCTTATTTAAGCACATTTTTAACTATGACAAGTGTTTACTTTTTCATCCCAGTGATTTTACAAATTTACATTTTTAACATTTTTTTGCACTGTTAATTTATGAATGTTGTTTTTTTCAGCTAAAGTCAATCAACATGGTAAATTGGCATTTGGATTTTAACTTTTAATTGTAGTGATTGCTCATAGCAGTGTTTTACACTGAGATTTGCATTTAAAGTCACAACCACAGATTCCCAATGGGCCAAAGTTTACAACAACTACTGTCATTCTGTGTGAGAAGAGTCAAATAATTAAATTTGAAGATTGAGGTTAGTGCAATTGTGAATGATACTCACACGTTAGAACTGGCCTTGCTACGGGAGCACCATTTGTTAGGAATTTGAGAATAATGGTCTCACTAAGACGACACTAAAATCGTAGGGATTTAGTAATTACTAGAAATAATGAACTCACTGCTGAGCACCAAAATGTAAGAACTTGCTCCACTAGAGAGGGACTTGCTACAAGGCAACCATCCATGTAAGAGTGGAAAGGGATGTGTTTGGTTATTATTAATGACTAATAATTATCCTAAACAATTATTGATTATTAATAAGAAATTAAAGAATAATCAATTCTAACGATTAATTTGGGGCACCACAGGGAAAACCTTGTGTGTGAGGGGGGTGTTCAGGAGCGTGGGGGATCCGAGCTGACAGACTCTGCAGTCTCGTCACCCAGGAACAGGAAGCTGGTCTGGGGTACTGTTTCCACTGGACAAAGTGGCGCGAGGGCGCCCACTCGTTGTCAAAGCTCCAAACACAGCGGCTCAACAGCAACACACGTGGGGAATGAATGAGGCTAGGATGTAGCGTAGCTTGTGTCCTATGCTACTTCACTGAGTGGTGTGGGACGTGAACATGTGTACGTGTGTGTGCATGGTTAGTAAGAAAGAGAGAAAGAAAGAAGATTGTGATCAAGAGAGAGAGAAAGT
Organism: Scomber colias; assembly: GCA_021039105.1. NCBI lineage: Eukaryota > Metazoa > Chordata > Actinopteri > Scombriformes > Scombridae > Scomber > Scomber colias. Next base: position 205,943 of record JAJDFG010000141.1, read on the forward strand.
AGCAAAGCTTGGTTACACACATGAACAAATAAAAATCTTTATGAGTCTGGCTGCAACTATCGATTCATCTGTGGAGTATTTTCTTAATTAATCAGTCAGTGTTTGGTCTATAAAAGTCAGACTACTGTTTCTCAAAGTTCAAAGACAACTTAAAATGTCTTGTTTTGTCCTGACCAACAGTCCCCAGTCTATAATTATTTTGTATTTTGCTCGCTTTAGATGTAGAGATTGAACCAACCAGTTCCAGTAATACTCCTGCAGGAAGTATTGATAGCGAATTTCCATTGATCACAGGTAAGTAATGTCTGTCAGTGTGACACAACACCCCCACTAACAAGAATAACAGAAATAATTTACTTACAGGGCTCTAAAGAATAATACAATTATCTGGACTTTAAAACTCAGATTGTCATTTTGAGTGTTTGTTTCCCTATGAAGTGAATTTGTTTGGGAGGGAAAGTATTTTGGGGCCAGTTTTGGGCAGTTCTGACTGTGGTCTCTGCTCTAAAATGGCCACAACAGAGATTTTCTGATAGCTGTGCCTCATCTTGAACTGCATTATCTCCATGATATGATGTCAGATTCAAACAAGTAGCATCATGTGTCATTGAAGTAGCACATGGCTGTCTGCAGAGTGAACTAATGATCCATTTCCCTTTTTTAAATACACTTTTTGCTCTGTTTCTTTATGCAAGATCATTGATTTGTTCCAGACTGAAATAAGTGGAAGAAGATGATAAACTCCACTCCACCAGGAAGAAGCAGCACTGAAGACCGATGCCACACTCTCCTGTCCATCTGAGAAGTGTGAATAAAACAATTATTAATCATTAACGTCATGAATTCAGTATTACAGGTAGAGAGTTTAAATGATAGATCTACTAGGAGGTGATTATTATACATTGGATTACTACAAAAAACAACAATTTATAAACTGCTGAATTGACATATTGACATTTCTTATCTGGAGACAGTGGCATAGACTGAAATCACAGTGTAGTTGGGCACAGAGACAATCAGGTGTGCTTATTATACACAGCTCTGCACCAGTCTTGGGAGAAGTTACAAACAACATTTTGAGGTTTTGGTTTATGTGAAACAAATCCACAATAGCCATAGTTGAATATTTCTGTTGGGTTTTCCTGGTAAAATAATGCACACACAAGAGGAGTCAGTTAAACCCATTAGGACTTGTTGGGTGACCCTCATTAATTGTTAATCAGCTGAATTTGCTGATGAGTTTTTTTTGTTTTTTTTAGTCTTATTGCCCAACTCATACTCACATACACAGATATTTTCCTGTTATGTGCCTGCTTATATGGTATTATGTATATGTGGTATGGTAGAGGTCAAGTTGCGAAGGTCATCTTCTGGGAAAGAGTTGAAGGCAGAGTGCAGAGATTCAGCCAAACTGCTGGTCAGTGTCTCTTTTTATTTACAGAATTTAAGAATGTTCATCATAAAATGTTCTTGAAAATGTTGATGTTGGAAAATCTACATGTATTCAGAGACATGGATCTTCTTTCTCTGTTAGCTTTCTGTAAACATGTAGACATTCAACAGCAATGCTCTAAATCTTCCTGTGTTGGGGTACACCAGTTATAGTTTCAGCCCTTGTAGGAAATACATTTACCATGTGTGCCAAACTTGCCAGTTGCCTTTCCACATCTACACATGTGAAAACATTATTATTTTTTTCTCATACAAATAAGTATAGAAGAATAGTTTGTATAATGTATAATGTTTGGGGTAAGGTTTTGTGTGGATAGTGAGTGAGTTTTGCAAAAACAGCCTATAGTCTCAAAGATGGCGCCTAAGCAATCAGAAAAAAGTAGTAATTTTCTGTTGCACTTGTAAGGTGACCTTGAGTGCTTTGAAAGGCGCCTTTAAATAAAATGCATTATTATTATTATTATTATTATTATTATTACTGTTTGAGTTCTGTATTTTGTGTTTGTGTTTTAATAAAGTCTCTAGAATTCCAAAAGTCTGTCTCTTTCTCATATGTTACTAGTTACAGTAAAATGAATATTACCGGATTATTCAGTATTATCAAACTATGTATTAAACTTAATGAACATGTCTCCAGCCTGCATATTGTTATAGCCTTGCAGGTGTATAGGCTTAGTAAAAAAAATGTTCATCTGTTGTAAAAATGTGTGTGTAGTTTATATTTTAGAACTTTGTACTGAGTTCTGCCCGGCAACTGATCATCTCTCATGATATTTCTCCAGTTCTTATCAATAGTGATCTTACTGTAAAAAAACTCAAACCCAAAAAGGATTGTTCATTTAAAGTAATTTACTTTCTTGCATTTAGTGACATTTCAAACTTTCTGTTATCATATCATTCAAAATAAATACATTCATGTGACCAACATGAATAAAATATGTAACTTAGGTATTAGATACTTAAACAAACACACACATGCTGTTTCAATAATACAAATCAAATGTTAATACTGTGCAAACAACTGTAAAATACTGTCAAAATAAAGAAAGAAAATAAATATTTCTCTTATCACATAGAAAACAGAAACTAATAAAGGCCACTTGTTTCACTAAACAATCATCTGGGATCTGTCACAAACCAAAATCAAAAATATACCTCTATAAATAAATAATAATTTGAATACCTGATATAAAACTACGGTTTCAAGCACAGTTTTCTTCCTGAGGTAAAGCAGTACGTGACTACAAGTAACTGAACTTTACTAGAGCCAAAAAAACAAAAACAAATATATTCAAACTATTTAATCTTTGGTTTTCTAATATTTTCTTCTCATGTCCAAACAATGAAAAAAAGCAGCACCTTTGGATATCAACCAAAGCCTTAACACTATGTTTTAAGTGTGATAACCACCCAACAAATATAACCTTTATTCTCCTCTTCAGTTCCTGAACCTGTAGGAGATCGGCAGCAGCTTGTGAGTCTTCTTCATGGTCTGGACTTTACCATGCGTTGGCTCATCCATCGTCTTGTAGCAGCGTCTGGCATAATCTAAGAGCTTCTCCTTAGACGCCTCAAACTCCCCGACCTCCGCCACCTGCAGAAATATCAGGGCATCAATGTGGAAAACACATTGAGATAAACCTTAATAGATGATTTTAAAAGTACATAATTTTCAACAGTTTTCATCTGGACTTGACCTTTTTGATTATTATCTTAATACCATCATTGCTGCATTTTAAAACTGTTAAAACATCCAACCCTCATTCACCTGCTGCATCAACCATGAGTCACTCTGAAACAGTGTAAAGTGAATAATGTTTCACAATTCTTACGTGGAAATTAGCTTCTGGCTACATTTGATGGAATCCTCTTTTAATTTTTTGTAAACTAAATATATTAAACTACACAATGACTTTTTGAAGTGCAATATAAATTGTAATACAGCACACATATTGTTAAACATTTCAGCAACTACGGAACATTTTATGAGAACAGAAAAACGGTGACGCCTGCAATGATGTTTCTTTAATTTTAGAGCTGCAATGTTTAGTCTGAGAACATTACTCCACAACTATTCTGATAATCGATCATTTCTGTCATTTTCAAGCAGCAATGCCAACAATTCAAAAGGTTCCAGGTTCCCAAGGTGAGATTCTTCTTGATTTTATATTATAGTAAACTTAGTAGATTTGGGGTTTTTGTGTTGTTTGGTCTGGCAAAAGAAAACATTTCACTGCCAGAGATTAAACAACAAATTTCAATTTCATTTAATTTAATAAATTGATTCTCCAGCCCAGAATGAACTAAATCAGAGCTGCAACGATTAATCGGTTAAGCCATTTTTAAAATTAGTTAAAATGAAAAACAATAGAGCTGCCTTTTATCAGCAGATCTACCAAACATGGGGATGTATAAAATGTGCATTTCCTTTCGGTGTTATTAGCTGCAGATCTATAATGTCTAAAAACCTTCATCTTAAATTTTATTGTCATGTACCACTCCATCACTGCTACCAGACACATGAACTATCATGAACAGACTTGATTTCAGACCTTCTCTGGCGCCACCAGAAGCAGCTCAGCGATCGGGGATGTGGAGGCCATCGTGTTTCTATCGACTCCGTGGATCTGGAAGGCTCGGGACATGCTTCTCACTCGCTGGTAGGTAGTCAGGATCTTCTTGTAACGAATCAGAACACCATCTGGGTCTTTGACTGAGAAAAGAGGGACGAGAAAACAGGAGAAAGATATGGAAGATGAGACAGAGAGAGAGAGGCTTACAGACAAATTAACACAGTTGTGTTTGCTACTAAATAATCAGCAGTAATTACAGGATTTATCAGATGTAAGTCAAGTAATATTGGAGCCATTTTTGCATATTTTGTTTGATTATTATTTTCCTTAACAATATTAAAGAGTAGCTGTTTAGATATTATTTAATTAGACTGTGTGAGTATTCAGCGACCTCCCAGGAAATGAGGATAAAAGGGAGGAGGGAGACAGGTGACTCGGATGAGACAGGGAAGAGCCATAATGTTTTTAGACCGCTCTCTTTATTCATTTTTTTGTCCTTTCTTTAAGTATATTCGTGACTTTGAAATTGTGTATGGACAAATAAAACGCTGCTCATAATTGAAGAGAAGCAGTGATTGTTTTTTATTGGAGCGCGTCTAGACCACAGCAAAACCCCTGAACAAAGGAAGGCGGCTGGTTAAAATGCCGCCACAAGTAATAACACAGGTATCTTATGTAATTAAAAAAGCCTCTCAACCTTCTTCTTGAACAGTTTATTTTAGAGCTGCAACAATTAGTCAATGAATCAATTAATTGATCTACAGAAAAGTCATCCCCAGCTATTTATTAAGAGCTATTATTGTCTGGTTACAACTTCTCAAATGTGAATATTTGAGTGTTTAGTCTTCATTAAACAAGGACATTCTATCTGCAGTCTCTGGTTTCTGGTTTCTTAAGTCTATTATTACAGTAAATTGAATGTATTTGAATTGTGAAGATTTTTTTTAACCAATTTCTTCCATTTTAAAGACAAAATGACTAAATGAGAAAGTGATTGTCTGATTAATAGATAATGAAAATAATGTTAAAGCTGTACTTAATTAGTCTGAATTTAACCACTTTTAGTTTGCATCCACTCACACCTTTCCGTTTACTCTGTATGCATATATGTTGTCTGTAAAGGAGGAACAAATAGAAAGGTGTGTCACATGACTCCCACCTCTCTGCCTCTCCCTCCCATGGGTGATCCTGAAGATCCTCCTCATCTTCATCCTCGGCTCTCCTTTGGCTCGTCCTCGCCCCTTCTTCTTTGACCCCGCCTCCACTGCAGAGTCCTCCTCTTCCTCTTCCTCCTCCTCTTCCTCCACATACTCGTCCTCGGTGTAGTACTTATCCTCCTCGAGGTGAAACTCCTGCTTGACTGCAGACGTGAAAAGTTGAGGACCAGTGAACCCTAAATCTGTCATGTTTCGAGTCTGTCTCCATTTTATTTTACACTATTTAAAACCTGCAGTGACAGAATTAGTCAAATAAATGTGACATACTATAGGTGGTAATTTGTGAGTCAGGAGCTTCCTCACCAGGGATGGCGGTGCTGCGGCGGGTCCGAGGTCCTGGTCCCTGCAGGCGTTTGAGGGTCATTCCAGACCTGGTGGTCATGGGTGAGGGAGGGGAGGGAGTGATGACCGGCTGGACATTCACACCATGCTGGGGGTCTCCACACCACTCTGTCACTGTACATAATAAATAATAATATTTATATTTATTTATCTGCGTAACACATCAACAAAGTATTCACTGTCATGCCATTCGCTCATCCTGTGTACAGCCTCACTATGGATCACCTGGATTAAATGAGGTAGGATAAGATACATAGATACATTTTGGGTTTTGGCTAATATGCTTTCTTATATCCTAAGATCCCTTTAAAGCATTTTATGATCCTGCAGAACCATCCGGGTCATAAAATCTCTAGATTTCATGATAACTTGCAAACCTGAAGTAAATTAAACAAGTATTTATAAAAAGGTAACTAATGTTTCAGGGTAAATGCCTTTTTTAATTGCTTTCTTCAAACTTCCAGTTGACTGAATGTGTTTGGTGTACTCTACAAGAAGTGAACAATAGTTGGGTAATCCATGCACATGAATTATTAAGAAGACAACTTTGGGGTCTTTATCTGGCCCCTCCTGGGCTCCATAACAAAGTAAGACAAGATAAGAAAGTTAAAATTAAAATATCTCATCTTAAAATACGGATATAGGATTAAACATTTTTCATTTCTGTCTCTGTCTTAATATCACATATCATATAGTCACAACTTCTTGACTTTGTACTGAGATTCTTTGAGAAATCTCGAGTGTAATACAAAGACTGTAATCTTCATGGTAAAGGACCATGTCACTCAGTGCAGCGGTGGCTCATAGAAAACCAGCAAAGTCCTTTAAGGGTGTAACATGTTTCCTGATGTCTCACCCTCCTGAGTCCTCATGCCCATGATGAGGCGGTCCAGCTGACAGCGCAGGAAGTTACGCTCCTCCTCCAGCTCCTCAATGTGCTTCTGCAGCCAGGTGTTCTTCTCCAGAGCGACGTACAGGTGAGCCCGCAAGTTAGAGACCAGGATGAACGGGCTGTACTGAGAGTGAGGAGACTCCTGCACCACGGGCACTGCAGGAGAAGAGAAGAGAGGAAAGTTAATAAACATGGAGGAGAAAAGAAAGGTGAAGGAAACTAATCAAGAAGATCAACTTGTGAAAGATAATACTGCCATCTTGAGCTTCAATATTGCCTGTAAATACACTCAAAGTTAATTATATTTACAGACATGTGTGCATCAGGAGCCCAAATGAACACTGAAACCTGTTTTTCTTGCTGTAATCATTCCTCCTAAATAAATGTTTTTTAAAAAATAGCTTGGGGTATGTACCCTATGTAGGCTTCAAAATAACAATACAATATCAATCTTATAATCTATCTATAATCTTTTTTTTTTGTAAAGTCAGTATTTTTTCTGATCGGTATGGACAGTATAAAAATATTTATTAGTATAATAAATAGATTAATATAGAATAAACACACTCAACGATAATGCAGGTAAACGCTACGTCTTTGGCGCCATCGCATGGAAAAACTGAGAACAAACGATCATGGCAGCCACAAGACTTTTCATTATTATTATCATTATTATTATTATTAGTAGTATCATAATATTATTAGTAGTATCATCACCATCATAATACAATTTTTTTTTATTTAGTTATAAATAAAATGAGCAGTATATAAATATTTATAGATATAATAAATATATTAATACACAGTAAAAGCCCTGCAGGTAAACGCTGCTCTTTGGCGTCATCGTGTGGACAAACTGAGAACTACAAAAAAAAATAAAAACTGATGGCGGCCACAAGACTTATCCTTACTAAAATAAAAATAGTAATTAAGTAATATCCTATTATGAAATAATAATAATAATAATAATAATAATAATAATAATAAGAAGAAGAAATATTATTATTATATTATTATACTTAAAACCAGAATAAAACGAAATAGGCTAAAATTATGTATGTAAATATATATATATATGTACATTTAATTGTGATTTTAAAGTGATATTTTTCATGCTCAGAATGGAAAGGATGTAAATATTTATAGATATAATAAATTAATATACAGTAAAGGGAGTCAGCGGCCCTGCAGGTAAACGAGGGTATTTTGCGCCATCGTGTGGACACACTGAGAACTACAACAAAAATTTAAATTGATGGCGGCCACAAGACTTATCATAATTAAAGTAAAAATAGTAATTAAGTAATAGCCTATTACGAAATAATAATAATAATAATGATAATAATAATAATAATAATAATAATTATTATTATTATTATGTAATTCATTTTTACATCATTATTATTAGTATTGTTGTTATTACTATTATTATTAATAATAATAATAATAATAATAATAATAATAAGAATTTTTTTACAGGTTGTAGTCTTTTATGTGACTCTTGTCATCAAATTTGGTCTAAATTTAAGCAACTAGTTAGCTCAGTTTGCTCACAGCTACAGTTTGAGTTCATAGTCCTGAATAACACTTTGGAAGTTTGGAAGTGAGTTTTTCTACTAATTAAAAACTGGTAAATGTTTGGGTTTGGGGGTTTGGTTTTAGGCAGCTCTTATCCTGGTCCAATACTAATCGAACACCTGCTGATAACACTTTGGCTCTCAGTTGTGTATAAAGTGTTAAAAACATCTTCACAATTGTCCATATGAACAGTGAAAGATATTTTCCTCGCTGTAATCATTCCTCCTGTCCATACTGACTATTAGAAGATCTCCTTCATAATGCACTAACAATGTAACTGATGGAGGACAAAATCCAAAGTCCTCCTTCCTTGTAAAAATGTATTTAAAAAGTAGATGTGAAGCTAAAATGAAGCTCCAGCCATCCAAATGAGTCAAATCAAGTCTTCTATGTTTCAACATTACAGTGTTTTAGTGCCAAAGTCTTTTTGTTACTATACTTCCACCACAGCTCAACAGGGAAACACAAAGAGGGAATCTGATGCTAAAAAGACTGTAAATGTGTCAGATACCAACTAACTGCTTTTATGGGACAGTAAAGGCATATTTGAATGGGATCTTTTAATGTCCAGAGTGAACTGCAGGTATAATCACAGCAAGCTAAACAAATCATACTGAAACCACCACAGCAGAGTGTGTTACTGCTACATTATAAAAGTGAACATGAGTAGTAGATGTGGCGTACCATCCATCATCTGCTGGTTCATGTGATAGGAAGGCGGTCTGTCAATACTCTCCTCTGGGGCAAAAGAGACCTCATAGGCATCCAGATACCCTACTCCTCCTCCTCCTGCAGCAGAGTGAGGCATGTAGTGCTCTAACACATAAAGAAGACAATAGAAACATAATATTATACAAAGCAAGTCTTATTTTAGTTATTTTCTCTATTAATCAATGATTCTTTTAGCCTGTAACATGTTTTAAAATATTTTTGAAATGCACTTTACGAGCTCCAACTTATTTAATTTGTTCAACCAACAGCCTAAAACCCAAATATACTCAATTTGGAACTAAATGAAACAGAAAAAAGCAGCAAATTCTCACATTTGAGCTACTGTTGAGCCTCTTTGGCTTAAATAATTATCAAAATCATTGCCCATTAATTTTCCGTTGATTGAATAATTGATTAATCAGCTAACTGCAGCTTTAATATTTATAGTTTATTTAAACGCAATAACTAAGTTACAAGAAAAACATTTATAACATAGAAAATCTATCAATGAACACATTATAAAACCAAATGAGACATATTCAGGTGTCAGTTCAATTAGAAACATTTGTTTAAAAAAAAGCTGTTTAAAAGAGGATACTTCCAAAAATGTCATTAATATCATACAACTTAGGTTACAAAGTGTTTCATAAGAGAATAAAAGATTAAAAGAAAGAAAGAAAGAAACAATTATGAAGTTACAAGAATGGCACTGAACTATATCATTTAACACAGTATAAAACAAAATAAGACATATGTTTTTTAAAAAGTTATTTAAAAGAGGATACTTCCAGAAATGTCTGTTTCTAATTATCTGCAGCCATTTTTAAAACAAAAAAACATTATTATCCAGTTTAAGAGCTATTTTATTGGTTACTAAACCTTCAATCAATGCCTGCTGCTGCTTACTTGTTAAAAAATGCATTTAATTATTTGGTAAGTAAGACAAATTTTATTAATATAAGCCTAGCATATTTTACAATCTTGGTTACAAAGTGCTTCATAAGAGAATAAAAGATAAAAAGAAAGAAAGAAATGAGTTAACTGTGTGATTAAGTAACAAGTATACAAGTCCAAAAGCTTTTTTTGGTGACTAAAACCTCAATTAAACCCTACAGCTGTTTATCTAGTTTTTAAAAAAAAAGTATTTAATTACTTTATAAGCAATGTTTTATTTACATAGCACCTTTAACAACGTGGGTTACAAAGTGCTTCATAAGAGAATACAATGTTAAAAGCAAGAGAGAAACATTACACGTAAGTTGCACAGTGGATACGCCATTTGCTGTTACCTGGCGGGTTTGTATCATCTCTGCATGTTGGAGGATTCATGGCTGAAACTCTCTTGTCACATAAACTGATGAATAAGAATTAAATATGTGGTCAGAAACTCGTTATTATTTGTCTGCACTCGCTCTGTGTTCAGTTATACTTCTGTAATACGACCTGAAAGCATCCACAGCAGCCACCGAGCTCACTGCCCGCCAGCAATTACCTGATTATAAGTACCTTCAACAGGTGGGGTCAGTTCACACATGCGCACAAGAGCTCTGCGCACCTCACCTGTCCCAAAATACTTCTAGGATCCATTCAAATGCCTCAACACCTCTAAAAGCTTGTTTTTCTAACTCTGCAGCGATTCTTATGTGATTCCCTGCAGGGGCATGAGTGTTTCTGCTCATTTGACATGTGAAAGCTGCTGAGGAGAAAGTGTTGGGATGCGTCCCAACCTGCAACCGGAAGTGTGTCACCTGTGGGCGGCGCACAGGTAGAGGTAAGTGGCGACACGATACCAAGAACGCGGAAGGAGAGGATAAACTTTTAACTTTGAAAATCACGTGAAATAAAGATTTTCATCCCTCAGAACTGAACTACAATAACAAGTAAGTGAAAGTAGACGTTTTACTGATGTGAGGTTAAGTTTTATTTTGAAGTTTGTTACAGATGTTTTTTTTTGTCGAAATCAGTCTTTATTGGATCTGAAGTCTTAGCGTTTTGTCTGCATGCAGCTAAACAAGATCTAACTTTTACATCCAGACTTTGTTGAGACATTGAACGATGAAATCAAAACTAAATCTATTATAGACCCCATATATAACAATATTTACCCAAAAATCAAACTTCAAGTACTTTGTGCATGGGCAGATGTACTCTCAAATGTACTGCAATTACTATATACATTAAATACAACAAGTAAACTGCACTTTTTCACAAAATCATGCATAATTATTGGTTATAAATAAGTATGCAAGAGTAAGAGTCATACTAACAATTATCTGTAGTGGTTAAGTACAGATGTTCTAGTTTAAAGCTTAAAAAAGAAAAATGGTCAATAATTTCATTTTCAGAGGCATCCATTTATCATTCACTCTCTTCCTTCTACTCACACTTATTCATTCTTTCGTTTCTTCTTTCTTCACTTTTCCATCCTCTTTTTCATCCATCTGCTAAGTGTTTTTCATCCACTAATACTGTCTTCATTCCTTAATATGTGCTTTACTTCATTGAGCTGTTATCAAATGAATAGTTCAACTGAAAGATGAGCAGGTTTTAGGTTGAAGCTGCCATTTACTGCACTAATTATTGGAACATTAATGGAGCTTGCAAAAAACATTATTTTCTTTAAAATGCTCTTGAAAACTGACTTCTTATAATTATCTTTTTAAATCTGGCATATGCATGTCCTTTGTTATTGCCTTTTTCTTGCTCTTTCTTCTTTCTAATGAGTGCTATATAAATAAACCTTTTATTAACATTATATGATTTTTGCAGCTGATATTTTGGGAAATGTTGATGTTTTAAGTGATATATTTTTTTAATTTATTACAACTATCTGTCTGATTTATTTATTCCCTATAACACTTGGATCAGTTTTTGAGTGTTTGTTTTAATTGTCAGTTGTAGCCTCCACCATGCTCCACACATAGACAATGCTTTCCCAAAAAAATGATCAATGATATTTCAAAATATTACAAAGGAAAAACTATACAGGTGCAAGAATATATACATACAAATGGTGTACTGCATATATATACTCACAAGTTTAAAATAATGTGTAAAATAAATGTAATATACAAGTAGGCCTAGTTATAAAAAAAGCTGTTCTAATAAAGCATTTTACACTAAAATAGTCACCAAAAAGGCTTACGTGTCCCTTGTAGTTTTATACTCAAACATGATGGACATTAAATCATGTATTATTGACTCTTTAAAACAAGAAAATGCAGGTTTTATATCAGATTTTATTGAAGTAGTTGATGGAATCAAATTGTAAATCCTTATATAAATCAGACTATTAAGCAGCTGCAGGTTTTATATGTTCCTTGATGAACAGATAACTTCTTTCTTCTCTTCCCTCCCTACCAGTTTCATCATGGGCCTGTGTAGGAGACTGTCCCACTGTAAACAGGCTCTGGCCTTTGCTGTCTTTATGGATTTAGTGGGTGGAGCCGCCCTGCTGGTGGGAGTCTTTGCCCCCATGGAGATGAAAGGTCAAGACTTTGGAGACTTGCTGGTCTATACCGGTATGTTCGTCGAGCCAAAGAAACTCTCACTACCTCAGCATGTAATCATAACTAGAAATGGGGATGATATGAATGTTTAATAATAAATGTCTGATGTGATTTCTTTGCAGGGGCCCTGTTCGTGCTGATGTCGCTGGGCGGATGGGTGCTGTGGTACAGCGGAAACATCGATGGCCTGAAGTCCAGGAAGGAGCTTGGACACATCAGCAGCGCCGTCGACCGGCTGGCTCTCAACCTCAGCCGCAAGATCCGCACCTACCGAGGCCACCACTAATCCTAAAAGTAGTCTGGTGATGTGTGTTTGTCAGTATTAATGTTAGACATAAAACATTCAGTGTTACAAGCGTCTCAGAAACATTTGATTGGAGATTGAAACCTGCTGCTCTGTTACATCCTGTCATTATGCTGATCATAATTTGTAGTTTTATTGTGTCTTCGATGTCTGTATCATTCAGTGAAGCTGTGGTCTCAGATTTCAATTAAAGCATTTTTATACATTAAAAAAGTCTGTATTTATCTAATTTTATATCATATCTTATATAAAACTTAAACTCTATAATCACAACCAGGTGTAATGTCCTTGTCTAAAAATTCCTCTTCATACTTACTAAATGTTAAAAACAGTTTCACTAAATTGGGCAAACAACAGAAATGAGGGACAGTTTTATTTGCTTGTATTAATTCAAAAATCATCAGTGATACAACATAATTTAATACATGTTCAAATTAACAGGATAACATTATAGAGATAAAAACACATAGATTATATCACCGTACATGGACTTAAAAATTGCAATCACATGTAAATTTCGCCTCAAGAGTAATAAAGTATGTATTACTCAATACACAATAAAACAATGTAAGCAGAAAAACTTACATATATTACATTCAGGTTAAATCTGTAGTCATGGTAAGTAATTTGTGTTCATGATTCAGCATCCAGACTTTTTTTTTTATGAGGCTGCACTTTAAATTATATTTACAGACTTTTAAAAAGACAAAATACAATAATAAAAAAAATACACAAAAATGTTTTTAATTGAGGGCAAACATAGTGTGGACCATTCATATAGATTCTAGATTAGACACACATTTTATAAACATATATTCTTTAATTAAGTTTTGATCCTATTTTATCTTCATGAAGAGGCATAATGTAGTCTTAAACCTGTACTGACCTCTGCTGGTGACCAGCAGGCATTACAATAAGATATTTAGACCATCTATGCATCTCTGGCCTGTACAACAAAGATAGGGCAGACATTAAATATGAAGTAAAGAGTGTATATACAGTCTAACCTTGCCGTATACTATTTTATGTATGCTGCAACAAAAAAATGGTCTGTTATAGATCCCCAAATTTAAACCTCCAAAAGAAACAGAGGTTATTTTCTCTTTCTGAACAGATAACAATGGCACAAGCTGGTTACTGAACTCCTCCTGAACTGAACTGATGATGATGAAAAACTGATCTGGCAGCGGAAATCTTTCCTTCCATCAGGAGGAAATTTCCATCTCACCTGGCCTTCTCTCACACAGCTCGTCTACGCTGACTCACCTCTCACTTTGATGCTAAAGACGCCCATGTCTGGAGGTTAGACAGTAACGATTACTCATTGTTACAGTAATTACAGTAATTAACCACTTAATCCCCAAACAAATCATTAGATCAATTATAGGAACTTTAAAACAACAGTCAGATAAATGTTGATTAAGAAAAAATGTTTTTAAACTCTTGTTAATCTCGCTTTTTGTATGAGATTTATTACAAATATTTCTAATGGTATTTCATCATTAATTTAATATGCCTCATGGTCGCTATAATCTACTTTATTATTATAATAATTATTTATTATTTCATCTGTCATTTTCTTGTTTGTTGTGATTGTCATGTTTTCTCACTTCGGGTCTCTACCTCGGTCTGTGTCAGTTTGCACCAGTAAAAAAATAAAAATAAATAATAATAATAATAATAATAATAATAATAATAATAATAATAATAATAATTTAATAGGCTAAAGGTGTTTAGAAAGTGATATTTCTGCATTCATCTCCAAATACAATTATGCAGAAATTCATCAAGAACTTAAAATCTAGATTTGGCACAACTGTTTTTACCTGCACACAAATGTATTCAGCATTTATGTGAGACTGATGACTGAGTGAGAGCTGACATCAGGTACGACTTGTTGCACACACTTGAGTGAGTCTATATCTTCCTCTTGATTCGGTGCCATTAAGTGGGACTACAGTTAAAATAGGCACAAAAATGACATAACACCTTAAAGGTTCATCACAGGAGGATGTTTGAAAGTAGATTTGTTTTTTTGGGCCTGACAGGTCACCAGAGTGTACTGTACCTGAGATACCCTGATATGTTAAGCCCCTGCCATGTGGGAAAACAAAGGATTAATAAATGGATTAGACGTGGCTTAAAGCAAACAGCCCAGAGTTAAGTGCCACTACCTCTATGTGTTGGTCTGTACTCAGGAGTTGTGTTCAGGTTATAACCACTTCCCCTCCCAACCACTCAGTGAACTCATCTTAACTTAACGTGAAGACTGTGTCTGCACAACCAGTAATCACATTATAAGTACAATTAGTTTTCCCTGCTCTTGTTGTTGTTTATAATACTGTCCAGTGGAGTTGTTGCTGTTGATCTCAGATGTTAAGTCACAAACCTCGTTCACCTGATTCAGCTCCTGCGGCCTGAGGTCATTGAGTTGATGAGACTCTCCTCACCAGTGAAACAGTATTATAGGTATTTCTAAGTGTATGTGACAGAAGGCAAGTGGCCTGTTGTGTCGTCTTGTTGACTGAAGGTGTCAGCCTTTTGTTTCACCTAATCTACACGTCATCATGAAATCTTAAAGCACACATTTTCAATATGAAGAAAAGCAAGACACACCAGACAGTATTGACCTGCTATTCCCGGCCATAGTAATTACCAATCGGTGACTATGACAGTTCAAGTCTGAAACCAAAGTAGAAATACCTTAACGCGCCACCGATGGCTGCTGGACAGGCTCCAATTCAAAAGGCATCAACTTCTCTCCAGAAATACTAAATCAATCTTTATTTTTAATGAGTCATCATGGTCTCAATTGCTAAATTTAGGCCCTCTAATCAGTGTGCTGGTGGTCATTTTGGAAATTATTTCTCCATCATAAGATTTGAAGTGAAGAATTTAGTGGTTTTCAAACTCACCCCAATGCAAACAACAGCTAATGTCACACCTCACTGCGTACACCTTTGTACACAGTCTATGGTTTAATAATTGCATTGATGTGTTTGCCATTTAAATTGCTTCAAAACATGAATTTTCCCTGTGAACCAATGTTGATCTGATCTTTCTCTACTCCCTCCACAAGTATCTATACTAACATGATATCATTAGTGTGCCTAGATTAAACTTTCCATTTCTGAGAATAGGCTCCTCAAGCTCAGATCAAAGAGATTTGATAGTACTTAGCAGCCACTTTCTGGTAG
This sequence comes from Scomber colias, assembly GCA_021039105.1. NCBI lineage: Eukaryota > Metazoa > Chordata > Actinopteri > Scombriformes > Scombridae > Scomber > Scomber colias. Next base: position 221,718 of record JAJDFG010000141.1, read on the forward strand.
CCAATGATTTTCCATTCCCTGTATTGCCAAATCCTATTTACACCGCCTACCACCGTCTTCCCTGCTTCTCTCTCTCTTTCTCTCTCTCTCTCTCTCTCCTTCTGTCTCTCCATTTTAATCCCCCCTCCCCCCGTTCAATCAAAGGATTCCCTGTCCAGGAACTTACATGAAACCAGGTTGTAGATCAAAGGTGGGATTGTAAGAGAGAAAGGTTTGTCTCCAGAGTGCAGGGATGAAAACTGCTAATCCAATAAATCCAGTCTCTAGCCTGGAGGGAAAATCCCTTTCTAAAATAAGACAGACCTGAATGGCAGACAGAGGATGACGTTGAACTTGACAAGCATCACACAGGGTGCTTCCTAAATTTTTGGAGTAGGTTCAGCTCCAAAACCATGATCAAAATTAAAGTTAGATGGAATAAAGATATCTAAATATGCATGATACATCTCCTTTAAAATAAGAACACAGAACAAAAAGAACAAAGGGGATAAAGAGAACATTTACCCAAATCCTTTCAAATAGCACCAATGTTTTTCTATGACAAATTATTGAAGCCTTCATCCATAAAGTCTGTTTAGAGGAGCAGTGCATCTTATCCTAAAAATAAACCAAATATAAGCTGGCTGAATGAAAGACAAAAAAAGACTTTTTAAAAAGGCTATAGACTAAAAAAAGAGATACTGTCCTGTTCTTTTGGCAGGGCTCCCCTAAGTCCGTCTGCAGCCAGATGGCAAAATCTAAATCACCTGAGAAGCTGTGGCTGATGGTGCCAAGACGGCAGGCACAGAGTTCAGGTGCTAAAGTTAGACATCAGCCAATCAGCGGAGGAATGAAGCTGTTTTGAACTGAATAATTAGCAGTTTGCCATCAGAGTTTACATGCTGTTCTATGCTCAGCTATGTTTGAAATGAAGGCAGTGGGGCGAGAGGACATCTGCAGATAGTTATGTCATCCTAATCAGAAGGAAATCCCAGACAGTGGTCATGCTCAGAGGCTGTTGTTACTGTGCTGTTTTGTAACACACTGTGGAAAATATTACAATAACTGGAACATGTGAGTTTGATAAAGAGTGGGAGGTCTTATCAGCAGTCATATTCTGCTAGCTTTAACAAGTAACTGTAATTATCCAAACTGATTTTTGGCCACTTGTTTTCAGTAGAAATCAGTGTTGAACACAACACTGACACATCATCAGTTTTTAAGCTGATAAATTGAACTTATCAGCAAACAGTTTTTTTCCAACTTTATCATTCATTAGGAGTTGTGTTTCGGTCCACCTGCTGAATATAAGTCCAATATTCACTCTCTTTTAGCTCTGTTTCTACTCTCTACCAACTCCTGAGGAAGATATTTGGCTCTTTAGCGGCTAAATGCTCCACTATGTTCAGCAGCTAGTCTACAGCCGCCTGTTACAATCCAAAAAGGCGCTATCAGAGAGCTGAAAGCGAACCACAACAGTAAAGTTGCAGCCGGGCAGCTAAACAATGAGCTGAAACTTGTTTAGCGCTTTGGTGGCTGAGTGGTTGCCACACAGGCCACATAATCTCAGCGTCCATGGTTCAACTCCAGCAAGGGATCGCTTTGCTGCATGTCATTCCTCTCTCTCTCTCTGCTTCCTGGCAGCCTCTATGCCATAGTACTTTCTAAATAAAGCAAAAATCTTAAGAAATTCGTTGTAAAGCCCCATACAGCTGAAGGGAGTTAGAGTTATTTATAATTCTCTGTAGGTTCATCACTACCAGACACGACCAACACATTACACCATGTCAATTAATACACTGTTGTTGTAAAAAACATTGATTCTAGCTGCTTTACCCAAACTTTAACATAAACAGATCAGAAAACAGTCATATTACTAATGTTTGTAACTGTCTGTCTGTAACTGTAAACAATTTTGGAGGGCACTGACAAGCATCTTATTTTGTCATTTATGTTTGAGAACAAAAAAAGGAAAAACATTGTGCAAGTCCTTTATGGATAAAAGCAATTTTACTATCTTACTTTTCACATGCACCATAGAGACACAGTTATGTACTGTACATCCACAACTCTGATCAGGTGATTTATACAAAAAGCAAAACAGTGACCCAATAAAGAACATACCCTCCAACAGCTAAAAAGGCCTGATGGAGAAAACAGAGATTTTTTTCACTGTTGGGTAGCTGTAAACTAGCTTTTGAGAACATTAAATACACTTCAGTAAGCTGGCATGGAGGTGAGGGAGGGCAAAGGTGGATCAGACTAGGGTTCAGGTTACTCCTCCTTGACACTGAGGCCATGATCTCTGAGCCCAGAGCAGTACAGAAAATACTTCAAACCGGAGATTTACCCCTGAATTGATGTATATTGTGTACTGTGGAAGAAGGTGGTTTGTTTACTGTGTTTTTTTTGTTGGCATGTTTACAGTGGAGCAGATGGTGTTGATCAGCATTTAACACTTAATTAAGTGCATTGAACTCCCCCCCCTAGACACTGCAGGGCCACTCACCACTACGTGCTCGATTTAAAGTGCTAAACTCTGCCTATTGGAAGGGCCAAGATAGTTTTGGAAACGTTTCGCGATGCTTTGTGCCTTAACTTGATCAGGTGTATTTTTTTTACAGCAGATAAAACCTTCAGCGTGCTCGTAATTAGGCTGAGGCCATAATGGGCATCAAGCTCAATTGAATGCTGAGTGGAAGAAAAGTCTGAACTTTCATCTCTGTCACTCTATTGTATAATATTTCATAATAATGGCAATAATCATTTTAATATTTTGGGTTTGATGAGTGCTTTGAGGGGAAAATACAAACGAAAATGAATCTGGAGATAATATGAAGCTTCAGGCTTTGTTTCTTGACAGTGTTTTTCTTTTCAGCTACAGTGGAATGATCATAACAAAAAGAGATGTTGACACTCAAAATAACCTGATTCGACTAATTTGGACAGTTGAACCCTCATATTGACGTCAAATAAACTTTTTCTTGCATGGCTGTAGATTTTGCCTTCCATTACTTAAATTAAAAGTGCATTATGAAGACATGAGGAGGAATGACTACAGAAAAAAATGTATCTGTGTTCATTTGGTAGCTGGCATACTGTTGTAAGACAAACTTTACAAAATGCAAACCCGTCCTTCAAGCTGAAACCTGACCTTTGCAAATATCTATCAATTCAGCAATTTCAATAAACAGAGAATCGTATTGTTTTCCTCCAGTCCATTCACGCAAAGATGAAAAAGTTCAAAGAAACAGCACTTAAAACATCATTGGATACTAAAATATCCAGCGAATTTTTCACAAACTGGCTAAAAGTCAGTCTTTGGTTAAATTATTCAATCAGAAAAATAAGAGCTCTGACAATGTAATCAAAAACCATAAGAAATTTTACCTTTGCAACAATTTTAACTCTGGTCACATTTAAAGTAATAGTCGACTGCAGTATATTAAGCAGTGTCTGTAACATTTTATCCACTTTATGTAGATGTGTAAATGGCTTAGTAGAAAAAATACATACTAAAACACCTAATAATACAATAATATGGTCCAAAACAACTACATCACAAACTACAGCCAACCAAGGAGCTGAATCATCATCTTTGTGACAGTGTGATATATTCCAGGACTGTTGTATCTGAAAATATTGTGATATTATTAAACCAGAACACATATATTTTATTTTAATAAGTTTAAACCTACACTAAAATGAAGGTGTCTGGCCTGCTTTGTACGAAGTGATATCACTTCGAATATATGAAGAGCAGTTAAAGCATTTTTCATCAAAGAGAGCCCTATGAGCTTGTAATTATGGTGGAGCCTCTTCAGCCACTGGGCCTCTTCAACTATCAAGTCAAATTTGGATTATTTTTTTCACTACCATTTAAGATGAAAATCATACCAAACAAATAGAAAAGACACACGCACACACACACGCACACACACACACACACACACACGCACACACACACACACACACACACACACACACACACACACACACACACACACACACACACACACACACACACACACACACACACACACACAAACCCATGCAATCTCCAACCTCCACGTGACCAGAACAAAAACAACAAAATTACATTGATTTTTGTTTAATTTGTTTCTCCTGAGCGGAGTTGTGATGTGCCTCTTATTGTTACCTTTTACTTTGTGCTCTGAAAACCACTTCCCTCAATCATGGTTGTGGAAAAAAAACCTCAGTAACTGTGACTTGACCAACTTCACAAGTAAAACAAAGGTGAAGAAGAAGAAGAACAAAAATAGGAAGCAGTACCACCATCAGACCAGGAAACTCATGGTGTCACAGGCTGTGGCTCCGCCTCTTGGTGATCCCGTTAAATTGGACTGATTTCCTCTGCTGACACACACTCTTTGTTCTGGACTCGGCAGCTGCTTACACAGGTAGGAAACATACAGAACTGTGCAACAGTGACAGCATTAAATATCATGATCTTAAAGGTTTGAGACTTACATGTATTAAATATGGAAAGACATTTTGGTGTAATGTTGCTGCTGGATTATTGGTGACATTGCTTCTTTTTTATTTAAATTGGGAATTGCTCACTTGGCAGTTGTGTAAGCAGGTAGAAGTGCAAAGAAATAGTTTTAAGGGATGAATTGTAATATTATTTATATTAGATTTTGTTGTTGTTATGTGACACCACGTGTCACCTTCAATCTACAGATTTGCACTATATGGAACTTTTTATTAACTGTTCTGAAATGATGCCATGCTGAAGAAAAGACCAAACAGACTGGATAATCTTACTCACCTGTCGTCTACTGTTCCACATAAGTAAATCTGTCATGATGGATTTCAATAATACTTATTTGCAGTTAAGAAGGCTTTTAATCAGCTTGCTTTCTATTTATAGTCATCGTAGTGCTTTATTTTCTCTTCAGTAGATTTGATTATTCTTCCCTGGTTGTCACTCCTGCTTTTAAGTGATACTGAGGTCATGTCTCAGTACATCCTTTAGTATGTATGAAATGCAATGAATTTGTTTTTGGGCATTGGTTAAGTTACTAATACAGTGAACAAGTCAAAGGCAAAATTTTACAATTGTGTGAATTGTTTGGGGAGCTGAACTTCCAATGCACTGAAGAGATTTTGGACCTGGGACACTTTACTAAGCAATAGGTTGATTTGACATACACCCTGAGACATGTGAATACTGGTAGACAGTTAAGCTACTATAGTAGTGATCAGATCTTATAACCTTATAATTGAGGGGAATCCTCTTCAGCATTTGGGCCACCTCACGTAACCATCAAGGTTAAAGGTCTGAATGTGGCTCTCATTCACTGTTTCCCCTGCCATTTAAGCTTCCAGGACAAACCAAATGTGATTTGAGTTTGTTGTGTTTTAAAGATTTGTGGAGAAAATCACAGTGCCAAGTGGTTGGTACTTTGAAATCAGGGTTATCAGGCTCAATGTGATGGTAAATTCTTGGTTGGTCCTCAAAAATATAGACCCTCCTGGCTTATTCAGTTTTCATTTTGAATTTCACAATGCAATGGAAATCAGTGGTCACAAAAGTCTTTTCATGTTTGATGTTATGCATTTTTCAAACTGTCAAGTAACATCAATTAATGGCAATTTTTTCTTTCTCTTATTGATAAATCATGTTACCATGCAGCTGTAAAAATATATTACTTTTTCCTTTTGATTAATATATTATGCTTTCTTTTGTGGTCTGAGCTTCTTTAAGTAATTTTGTTGTATTTGAATAAAATACAAAAGATGCTGTTGTGGTGAGTGATCATTCCTACTGCAGTCTCTCATAAAATTCTGCTTCTTTGGTTCCAATGCCAAAATAGACTGCCACAAATGTAATACTGTTAAAAAAGCACTTTAGTTTTGACCTGAGTTGAACCTTATCCATGACAAGTCCTGCTGGTATTTTCAATTGATTGGCTTAGTGAGCTTACCAAGCGGCTTCTGCTCTTTTCACAGCATTTGCTTCTGTGGGTGGAATTGCAGGCCAGGATCAGGAGGGATATCGCAGCTATACTTCAAGAATAGTTTACCACTTTGACAAAGTAGAGGAAGCAGCTCCCAAGGCTAACGTCTGTTGATTTCCCTAGTCGAGGGCCACAAATTCACACTTTGATAAAGGCCTAAAACATCACCAACACCAGCAACAATGGGTAACAGCAAAAGTGGGGCTGTGTCCAAGGAGATCCTGGAGGACCTGAAGCTTAACACCAAGTTCACAGAGATTGAGATTGTCCAGTGGTACGAAAACTTCAAGAAGCAGTGTCCAACAGGCCGCATCACAAAAGAGGAGTTCCAGACCATCTACACCAAATTCTTCCCAGACAGCGAAGCCAATTCATACGCCCAACATGTCTTCCGCTCCTTTGACACAAATGATGATGGCACACTGGACTTCAAGGAGTACATTATTGCCCTCCACTTGACGTCAACGGGGAAGACTGACAGGAAACTGGAATGGGCATTCTCTCTGTTTGATGTAGATAAGAACGGATACATCACCAAGTCAGAGGTCACAGAAATTTGCGCGGTGAGTTTTGGGGAAAAGGCAGTGATGTAGTAGCTTGTAGAAGCCTCACCAACACTTGCCAACCCCGCATTGTGTTTGCAAGGTATAGCTTCATTAGCTGGCAAAAATTACTTTCAGAGCCACACACTACAATTTTCGTTTTACAAATATGGAGCTGATATTCATCATCCTCATCTAACCCACTCCTCTGTGTTTCCCAACTGGTCTAGCATCTAGCAGTTTTTGAAATGTATGTAGGAACAGTTTTGTGTTAATAATATGACCTCCATTTAAAAGATAAGTTAAGGGATTTGATTAGAAAGGGCAAAATGAAACACAGACAACAGTATCATCTGCATACAAGTTGACACTGAACTGGTTTAAACCGTATTTGATTGGCTTTCAGACATAACTTATACATAATTCAGATTTCACTACTGTGTTTAAGTGGGGGTTTTTCTCCACTGTGTCATTTTGGAATAGGATTATCAGTATTATTATACTTTTCTACATAAATCTTTTGTGGATTTAGTAGTATAACGTTTTAGACGAAATGTTAATAGGTGGATTATAGGTGAAGGTGATGAGTGTGAAATGAATGGAGGAAAGCTGATTTTTAGATCAAAGTAATGGAGATTTTCACAAGGAAAACGTGATGGAAGCAAATTTGAATTTTGTGAAAATGTTCTAAATTGAAATCAAACGAATAAACAGCTGAAGCATACAACATTAGCAAGGATGTCACATAGATGAAGGACTTTAAAAAAAAAAGAAGTTGATTCACAATTTCCCTTTTTGACATTTCTGATCACATCACATTAACACCCACACACCCGGCGTCTGTCCATCTTTGGACTTAATCTGGTTAGGTGACATTTTTTAAACGTAGGATTAGAACTCTACCTGACCTAGTTGAGCATTCAAATTAGGAAATAAAACCAATGTAAGCCTGTATACCTGAACATTGAACTCATATTGAGTGGTTAGAATATAGGAAACATTTTGTGCGCTGCAAAAATATCTATTAAACATTATACAAGGTTTATAGTGGGTGAAGTTGAAGAATGGAGTTTGAGAAAAAAATAAAAAAAATCTTCCTCAGAGTATGCCTGAATAAGACATTTGATTTTAATTTGGCAAACAGATCAATTTTCATTTATAGCAGTAATAATTTTTAAAGCTCTGCTTTTAAGGTGAAATGTGGGCTAGTAGTTTTGGCACCCTCCATGCTTCTGAGTTTACTTGGTGGCTTTTGTGAAATGCTTTAGATACAGATCCAATCTGTCATATGGAAATCACAGTTAAACAAAAGAGGAAGAAAAAATGGATTATTATATATAATCAAAGTGCTATTTGATAATTAAATGTTAACCCCAAATTGAAAATACCAATTTCCTGTTTCCAGTTCTTTGAAAATGTGACTCCCATTACACACCTATTTATAGCCACCACATTTCAATTTAAAGGATTACAGTTCATATAATCACAGAACAAAGCCAGAGAGGACAAGAAGCTGGTTGGTTAATCTGTGCCACTAAAGCAGTTTGTTGCTGTTTTCGTCAGTGGACACATGATCGGCTCATTGATGTGACAAAATTGTTGAGATGGGCTTGAGTGTGATTGTTCCACTCCCATTGCAGTCATGATACTAATGATTAAAATGACAAAGGAGGAAATGCATCCTGTCACCATACCTCACATTTTTGGATACCGGATAAAATGTCACAACAAAATGCTTCTTTGTATTTGACTAATTTGTCAATCTGTTTTTTTTCTCTAACAGGCAATTTTCAAGCTGATTCCTGCAGATGATGTGGAAAGTCTGCCTGATGATGAAAACACACCCGAGAAGAGGGCAGAAAAACTATGGCACTTCTTTGATAAGGGGGACAACGGTGAGACAGCGATGAGCAGATAATATGATTGCTCATTTGAGTCAACCAATGAAAATATATATGCTTCTGAGATGTGTGTATGATTGTAACTCCAACCACTTGATTGACAGGGTCTAAGTGTAAAAGTGGGATGGATGAGGGAATAGATTAAAGAACATCTGACATTTGACTATTGAACTCTGAGCCATGCTGTAAGTAAATTCTGCGTTGACAATTATGTGGATAATACAAAATGTGCTTCATTCAATCGTGATTGGCTTGTAACAGACACATTTCATGCAAGCAACAGCATAATATTTTTTAAAATAAAGACCAACCATTCACTCACACATTTACACACTGTTGGCGCAGCCATCTGGAGCAATTTGGGGTTATGTATCTTGCAATCTTGGATTGTTGGATGACTGTGATTTCCGTTGAACAAGCACAAGATGCATCAAGATTACACTGTTTCTGTTAACCAATGGTACAGATTTGCTGGTCAAATGTGAACAAGAGGGAACATTAAGAAACGCATTCTTGAATTTGAGTTGTGTAAGATTATGTCCACCCAAACTGAATATCAGTAACCAACCATCTGCCTCATTGGCTGTTTAACTAACAGATGTTGCAGGGTGTTAGCTTGAGCTGTGTGAGGTGAATTTACTTTCTATCCAAGCGACCTAAAAGTTTCTGAATGCCTGAATACTAATCTGTGTGTTTTTAAGAACTACTTTAAAGACGTATATTAAAGTTTGAGTCATGTCAGTTACCAGAACTGAATTTCTTCTTCTCCTTTTTCTTCTTCTTCCAGAACGAGTGGCAGAAGGAGAGTTCATCCAGGGAGTGATGGAAAATGAGGGAGCCATTCGTTTGATTCAGTTCGAACCGGGAAAGTAACTGGTTTATCCAAAAGAGTAGCTGTATCACCCTCCACTCATATCTTTTACACTCTGCCCTTCACTCCAACACCCGGTAGCACCTTCAGAAATTGTGAACTTAAAGCAGTTGCCACGGTAACGCTGCATTGTTCAAATTAAACTACAATGAAGAATCTCCTTCAGGGTTTGACATCTTCGGTTACCAATGCATACCCACTGTCTGAAGACTTGTTTAAATTAACATTCATCCAAATTATATTTAATAAATGTTAAAGTTAACGCTGCCCTCAGTTACTTGCAGTTGTGGTTACTAAAGCAACCATCTCCAAATATGAAAGCTTCATTTTTTTATTTTATATTGACACAAAAATAAATTTATGTTTTAAAAAGAGTTAAAAACAAAAAAAAAAACATGAATAAAAGAAAAAAAAATCTGCACATAATTCAACTCACACCCTCATTCAAATTTTTATGTGCAGTATTAAAAAAACATGAATGAGGCACATACAGTATTTCTGAGACTGTCAGTGTTTAGTTTACATTTCTTAAGAAAAAGTCAACTATAAGGGTTTGTTTTTGCAACTTAAGCTCTCATTTTAATATGATGTCATGTACATTAGTTATCTTGTTTTCTCTACTGGTCAGCCATTTCTGGTCTTTGCAGTTTCTCATTTTACCACAGGATGTTTTTATGAATCCCTGCCAACATATAGTTAACAGTGTAACAACACTTAATACGTAAGTTGACGGATCCAATGATTTGTAACACAAAACAGTCTGAGAAATTGCTTTGAAAATTTTTTGTGAAAAGGTAGGCATAAATACTTGGCAAGTGATTGGATGAACTGTTGCTATCTATCACCGTCCTACCTTGGAGGCAGCTGGATTCACGAGATAATGTGAGAATCCTCATAGGATGCTGATTGGTCCAAACCACTAGTGGTTATAAAACCTGCAAAGATGGATTCTCATGTGATCTCATGATGTCATTAATCCAGCCGCTTCGCAAGGTAAGTAAATGCCCGGGATGCAATGTACCATTGACCTTATTGTTGTCTCATTTTGTGTCCTTAAGTGTTCAGTTCTTCCATGTGGCATAATCCTTCTTGTATGATGTTCTAGCTACGTGGTGCTTATTAATGCATATACATATATATATTACAAATATGTGTTGGTCTTGGGTTTCCCCAAGAAAAGAAAATTCTATTAAATCAAAAAGTTGTCAGAAGTCTTCCTTTGATTGAGTGATAGTGTTGTGTTGAAGGTGATGTATCATCCTCTTTTTTAGATCTATATTTTCATCCATGTATGATTAACACATCAAAAGCTCCTCAGTTCAGCCTGTCTGAAACAGGCAACTTAGCCAATACTAGTAGGCCTTTGTATCTTTTTCTCATTCCTTACTCCAAATAAAAGCTTCTTTAATACATCCATACTTTTGAGCTGGAATATGATCTAAAATATGGAAATGGACAACACCAACAACCTGTGGAGCAACCTTTGCAACAAAGGCTACCAACAGACAGCTGTTTGCGGGCATGTGTGAACAATCTGACATCGTGAGAAGGAAGTAGAGGTAACTGAAGCCCTGTCAGTCTGTAACTTTAGTTCCACTGCTGCTGAACAACAGACACATTACACTTGGAAAAGACAATCCACATAACCCACTGTAGATATGCTGATTGGAAATTATTTTCTCTGAAGGAATGAAAACTGTTCACGGTCAGTTCTTTGGATTTACCAGGACATTATTCAGTGAAAAGACGTGTTGTAGCTGAAAATATTAAATGTCATTTTGATAAATCAAATACCTTTCATTCACCTCCATTGTACTGCAGTAACAGGAGAAATGTCAGCAGTGGATAAATGATAGATCAGAAGTCCAGGTTCATTTTAATTTTAAATTCTGATCTAAATTCACTTCTGTCATCCTAACCTCCATGTGCTATCTCTTCTTTTTTCAGCACAAACTCAGCAGTAAGTCATTTTAACAGAGTTTAAAGACCATGAATAACAAGAAAAGCAACACAGGCATCTATACAGCTTTACGAATTTTTCTTAATAATCACTGAAAATGATGTTATGGAACAGTTAAACACTCAAGGCTTTTAAAATCTCAGCAAATAAAACCAAATCCATTTGCATGTCTAGACAACACCAGGGGTAAGTTAGGAAATACTTCAAACATAACATAGTGTAAATGGTCAAAAATCTAAAAATATATATTTAATAATAAATATTTATTTTATGTTTTTCCTCCTTTTTCTAAAATATAGTTTTTCATTTCTGTTTCAAATATTTCATGCTTGGGAAGTGTTGAACTGCTCTGACCTCCTCAAATCTCCAGATGTTCATGATGTCCGCATTTTTCAGCAACACTTAGATAACACTCACCATATAAAAGATTAAAATTGTTTCATAATCAGGAGACCTGGTTCACTTTCTTGCTCTACTCTCTGACAGACATCTGTTATGTTTTTGGGTTGTTTTTTTTTTTAGCAGTACACAAGCACACATACTTCTTATTTCATTATAAAGTCAAGTTCCTTCTCACAGTCTACTTTGATTATAATAATAATCTGTGTGTCGGATCCCAAAAAGAAGTTCAATTATCTTGTTAAAATCCTTAAAATGACATCTACTCCTTCTCCCTCAGTGTTTGTGCACTGGTGGCTTCAAGTTTCCACCTCACACTTATATAAATGAACCAGGATTGACTCCAAATTATTTCTTATGTCAATTATCATGCTCATTAGCCCCTTAAAATATGAATTTCAATGAGCTCAGAGAAACTTTCTCCTTTCAGCAGATCAATGTGAAAACAGTCTTCTAGTGATTCAGTCATTCTGTACAGTGAAGCTCAAACAGCCAACATATTTTTGAGTGGAGTGGGACTTTAAAAAGTGACATAGAGGCGATGTTATATAGCTTCGTTAAAGGATAAAGCTAGAGATTGGTAGAAATCATTAACCCCAACCCACACTGGTCAAGGCGGATGGCCGCCCACCTAAATTCCAGTTCTACTTGAGATTTCTTCCTGCTAAGTTTTTCCTTGCTGCTGTTGCTAAATGCTGCTCACGGAGGAATGTTGAGTCTCTTTAAGTTAAACGGTACGGTCTATACCTGTTCTATGATGATTAGGTGCTATATAAATAAAGATTGATTGATTGAGAATCAGCAGCCATTACTTCACTTCAATTTTCTACATTTTTTGCAGCGGTTAAACATGTCCCATCATGACAGAGCTGCTGGTGACAGAATGGGAACTTACCGGTCTGTTCACAACCAATAGATGGGTGAATTAACCCCATTTCCTATATGCTGTTCTCCCCAGCTGTGAAATACAGTCACAAGTTGCACTCGAGGCTCATCTTACATAAACAGTTGTATAATTCAAACTCTTAATTTACATTTTTAATTACTCCCCACATTCTGCTCAGTGACCCAGCAATCTTGTTTATCTCTGCTTCACTGCCTATATCATGTCAATCACTGCCCTCCCCTCTCTCTCTGTCTCTCTTAGTCCCCTGACTGGGGAGATTATTGACATAATCTTCTGGAAAGCATTGGAAAGCATCTGCTTTAACATCCAAATCTCTCTGTTACTGTAAGCTTGGATTTCTTTCTTTTGCAGATGTACATAATCGCAGAGAAACAGAGAGAAACACACAAGATAACTGTGAGTACACACTCCTATCCAAGCCAGGTATTTACACCACAGGTAAAAGTCTCTTTGATAAAGTCTTGAGATGGGTTAGAAATAAATTGTACTGCTAACAGTTATAAAAAAGCATACAGTAAAACATAAGTACTTCACTTCTTTAATGTTGCAAAAATCTATATTTTTTTTATAGTGTCAATGTATTAATTGATGTCAGACCGACAGAGATTTATCAGTGACTCTGCAGTTCTCCTTTAGCTTCAACCAGTTTCTGTGCAGCTGCAACTTAACTGTTTTGGTTCACTCTCATAGTGCTGAGAATCACTTTTGGCCTCAGCAGGTAGCTGTTTTCAAAGAAAAACTCCAAAAAGTCACTGTATACTACCTGCTCAGCACCAAATGACAGGCACAGTTAGCTGTAGACAAGCTGGTGAACATAGTGGAACATTTAGCAGCTAAAGAGCCAGATATTTTCCTTGATCTCTACCAGAGTTGGTAGACAAAAACAAAACAAAAACATAGCTAAAAGAGAGTGAATATTGGACTTACATTCAGCAGGTAGACAGACTGGATGTGGAAATAATCAGCTGTTTGCTAACAACATATCAACTTAAAAGATGATCATATGTCAGTGTTAGTTTCACTACTTGTTTCTGCTGAAAACACATTGGCCCAAAATCAGTTAATGTAGGTTTTAATTAGAAACTGTACTAACAAAACACTTTGGTCCTTCAGACCAAAAATTCTTACTCTCATTTTGTCTTCTCCTTCAGCTTATTTCTCGACTCCTTTTTGTCTGTGGAGAGTTCTCAGTAAGGGATGTTAAAGATAATGCAGTGTTGCCTTTAACAGGTTAGACTCAAACTTTACATTTTCTGGGTAAATGTTCTATTTGAACTTCTTCTTTCTATGATATAACCTTTGTGTTTTTCAAACCAACAACAAAGAGTCAGTGGTCACTCAACATAAGCTGTGAAATCACAGTAATTTGACAACACAACTTGACATTTTTGGATAATCTTGAAAAAATTCAACTTTATTTCAATTGCATAGAATCACAGGAACATTTTGTAATGTTATCCCCTGATGTTAACACGTTTATTGTGAGACAAACAGTAGGACATCCAACTGTGGCCTTGTGGGTGAGATGTACACAATAAAATATGTTCCTAATTACAAATATGTAAACAAATCAAAGGTCCTTATCAAATTTCATTGAGAATATATATGGGTCATTTTTGACCACTTTTCTGCTCTTGTGGGAAAGTGATTCAAAAATGTTTTAATGCAAAAATAAAATAAAATGTTTGCAATGTTAATAAACAAGTTAGTTATAAATGAAACATTTGTGTGGGTCACTTTTGACCCATGCTGTGCATCAGATGGTTACAGATTTTACAGTTTTAAGCTACACTGGTATTAAAAAAAGGAGACAAGCAATAGTGTCAAATTTGGTGAAAAAAAAATCATTTTACACACAATAGGTTTTGTACATGGTTTGACTTTACTGTTGAAACATCAACAGTGCAGCTGAATTGGGCGAACTGTAGATTTAAAGTAGCAAAAATCAGTATTTTTAATAATAATTAATCAAGTGATTAATGTGTCGTGGTCGTGGCTCGTAGTGATGAAATTACAGATATTTATCAGCAACTCTGCAGCTCCCCTCAGCTTTATGGACCTTTAGACTGAGTTTCAGCTCAACTTTACTGTTTTAGTTAATTCTCAGCGCTCTCATAGCATCATTTTCAACTGCATACCTGCTCAGCACCAAACAGCAAACAGACACAGTTAGCTGTAGACTAGCTGGTGAACATACTGGAGCATTTAGCAGCTAAAGAGCCAGATATTTCCCTCAGGAGTTGGTAGAGAGCAAAAACAAAGATAAGAAAAAGTGAATATTGGACTTGTATTCACCAGGTACACAGAAACATGACTCCAAATAAATATTCCAGTGTTGTTGTCACTACTCATTTCTGCTGCCCAAAAACATCAGTTAACGCAGGTTTAAAGACTCTGAAAGCAACAATTTTAACTTTTACTTCAGCAATATTACTTATCAAAACCTCCTGCAGCCCTGTAGTTTTTACCCTCTTTATAAATGGTTGTTTTGGTTCTTCTTCACCACATAGACTGGAAGGTAAGGTGAGTTGCTCTCACCAATCCTCCATATAAAACTAAAGGCAGCTGTTTCCAGCAAATAAACTCAGGCATGCCAAGTGTACACCAACTGACCAGCACCAAACAGTAGACAGGTAGAAGAAAGAGAAATATCTAGCAGCTAAAGAGCCAGATTATTAATAGGGATCTAAAATGAGGTTGAATATTGACCGACATTCATCAAGTGGTCAGAAAAGCAATGTACATCTCTGGGTGAGTTTGTTGTGGAGTCTTTTCTGCCCTCTAGTTGCCTCAAATGAAACAATGCAACTTGAAATTATTATTTGCTGCAAGCTAAATAAGAGCAGTAACCGATTCAGCATTGCCCCCCACTGCACAATAGAAAGTTAAAATAAAAACGAAATTGTGCTTCCTTGTCGAATCCTGCCGCCTACATCAGTAGCTTTGAGCTCCTAGCCTCACTTCTTTCATTTTCAAACTTCAGTCTAAACCAACACTAAGTCAAGTGATATCACTTGAGGTAACAAAAAGGCTTTTTCACATATGTGGCAGTACTCCCTAATACCTGAGAACAGACTTAGATATGTAAGATCAGTGGAGTTCCCCTCTTTAATGATCCAGAGGTGCATCTTACTACAATTTCATTTGAAACTGATATCTACCAGGAACCATTCTGGTCTGTGTTTAAGTCTTGTGAATGTGGTTTCAAATAGATACATGGTAATCCAGTCCGAGATGTAGAGTTTGTCAAGCCCACCACATCGTTCTGCCCCTCGCAGTCTTAGCAGAGTGAGTCCTCTCTCTCATCATGTAGAGCGTAATCTATCTCATCCATTTCCCGTTCACAGTCTTCACACCCCTCAGCGCCGCATCCCTCCACCACCACCATGCCATGAGGGTCCACCAGCCTTCCTCCAGCCACTCCAACAATTTCGACCCCTCCAAGTGCTCCCATTGTTCCCACACCCATTCCTCCAACTCCAACACCTCCTACTGCCCCCATACCTCCCATTATTCCTCCCATCCCCACCCCAACAGCTCCCATATTTCCAACTCCAATTCCTCCCCCGCCCACAAGCAGTGCACCTCCAGCACTGCACGCCAACGGTCCGACGGCTGGGCCCGCTCCTCGGGGCCACAGAGGGTCCATGAGTGCTCCCTGCTGGCCAAGCTGAATCAGCTGGCTGACAGAGTAAACCCCGCTGCCAGCTCGAACCACCTCCTCATAGGAGGGGGCGCGGGCAGCAGCATGGGCCTCTTCTAGCCTCACACGGGCACGGTGCTTCATCTCAATGAGGGTTTTTGTGTAGGAGTTGAGTGTGGCCACGGCAGCCGCCATGCAGCAGCTGAAGGAGAGCCAGGCCATGCTGGGGACAGTGGAAAGATTTGGAAGAAAGACCTTTGTTGTCAGACCACAGGAAAATATAACTTAAAATAAGTGATATAATGCAATTACACAATTATTTTGGGTTGAATTGAAGCAAACTTACGCAAACGACCATCCATAATCCCAGGTCTGTGGTCTCCAGTCTTTAGGCCCGATGCTGACAGTCATCTGAAACACTGTGGTATACATCATATGAGCTACCATCCCCATCATGCCTGATAGAGGGAAAAAAACAGAAATACAGTTAAAAAGAGAAAAATAACAATAATACTGGAAAAAACAAGATTGTAGAGATAAGACGGAAAAGAATGATGGACATTTTATTATTTAGATCTTGAAGAAATAGAAAAATCTTTAGACCACTATCCCACCTCAGTTTACATGATTTAGTAAGCCATCTTGAACTCCACAAATCAAACACGGCATTAGTAATACAAATTAAGTACAGACTTGATTTCTTAGCACAGCAGTCTTTCAAAACTCTATACCATTCTGCTGCTTTTTGTTCTGCTTTTAAAGCCACCTGAGGCAAGACAATAAACTAACTATCATCACATAATAGGAAGGTCTTTTGTCCAAAGAAAATTCTGCTGTTTAAGAGTTTGGACATCAGCAGGAAAACTGGAATTCATGCTTTGTGCAGTTCAGTGACATCAGATTAGATTGTATTGTGGCGGTGTTTAGCTCAGTGGGTAGAGCACCCGCCCCAGGTGTTGAGGCTACAGTCCTCGCTGCAGGCGAATCCCGCACAGAGCAGTCCTATCCTGCATGTCATTCCCCCCTCTCTGCCTCCAGTTTCCTGTCTCTCTCTACTA
This sequence comes from Scomber colias, assembly GCA_021039105.1. Classification (NCBI taxonomy): domain Eukaryota; kingdom Metazoa; phylum Chordata; class Actinopteri; order Scombriformes; family Scombridae; genus Scomber; species Scomber colias. Next base: position 238,962 of record JAJDFG010000141.1, read on the forward strand.
AATCTGTACATTAAAGGCAAAAAGCCCCAAAAAATATTCTAAAAAAAAAAAAAAAAAAAAATTTGATCGTATTATTCAGACAACTACACCATGTTTGCTGTGTACTGCCATTGTAAGTATGTTAAGTTGAATTTTAGGGTTTCCGTCTTCTGTCCCCACCTGAGAGGACAGTGCACATGGCGGCGAAGGCGTTGATCTTGAGGGCGTTCATCTCCCTCTTGGCACAGAGGCAAATCACTTCCACACACATCAGCAGGAAGCCCATGGCCAGGAGACCGATGTACATGAACTCACTGATGACTGACAGCCAGAGGACGCCTGGAAGCCAAAGTAAGAAATAGATATTTAGTCTTGTAAGTCAACATTTTCTTTGATTATACAAGTTTTGTTTGACCTTAAACTTCACGTCCCACCAAGTGAACATGAGCAAGGACTGAATATATGCAATATCAATATCAAACTCAGGTATGTTATAATTACACCAATAATTCTCTCAACATACTGTACTATTTTTTTATTCCTATTGTTTATATTGCTTATTTTACTTCCTTGTTATATATGGTGCTTTATTTTTTATTGATGCTCTTTATAGGTGATTATTATTGTATTTTCTATTGATTGGATGTTTGGTTACAGTGAAGATAAATTAAAATTAAAAAAATGAATTATAGGACATATTGGAGGACGTTTTGTACCAACCTTGAGTCTCTCCCGGCGTCAGCTCAATGAAGCTGCGACACTTTTCTTCCTGATCATTACCTGAAAGAAGAACCACAACAAATTTTAGCTACTGAGATCCTGACTATGATAAACTGAGTCCTCAGGTTATAGGTTGACTTTTAGTGGCTCAAAACAAAGCACGTCTGTTCTTGTATCCTCTGACATAAAACCAACCAGGATCTGCATGTTATCTTCAAACTGCAATATGTGCTTTTTAAAAAATCAAATCAAATAATCCATTGCAAATACTAAGAACTTATGTCTAAGTCATTGCAAATCCTAAAAAATGTATCAGAAAGAGCTGGCCTAAGCCCCTTAACTCACCTTCCTATTGGAGGACACATTTAAGGCAAAACTGCTGGCTTAGTGTAAGAAGACAAATAGATAACTGACATGCCAGTGATTACTTTCTGTTTTCAGGATAACTACTGTAAGCACTACTGTACTGTAATCTTTTGTTTCTTTCATGTCAAAGTATTTTGTGTGTGACAGAACTTCTGATCACTGACTGCAGAGTAATTCAAATTATAAAAGAAGAAACACTTGATTTTTTTTAGACTCAAATTGAAGTAAAGAGTATTTTCAATAAAAAGAATGAAATCTCAAAAGGAGCAAAATCGAAGCAACATAAACATAAGCTGCCAGCAACATGACTAAGACAAGGACTAACTCTACTGGTTGAAAGCTGCACCAGTAACAAACTGCTTACTGGCCTGTTTGGACTATGGATGCTGTAATTCAGGCTTGTAAAAATTATAATAATATTAATAATAATAATGATCATGAGCTTTATTTATATAGCACCTTTAAACAAAAAAAAAAAGTGGGTTAGGGTTATGGTGGTTTCAGGGGAACAAAATGGTTGCAAACCTTTGACACCATCATGATCATTGCTCATCTATAATCTGTGTTATTGAAAGTTTTGGATTGATACTACAATGCATGTATTCAAATATACAAAATACACACATAGAGGCAGGCCTTGTCGCACATTGACCAACAGTGTGCACAGAGTAATAAGACTAGTGATACACAAAGGAGCTGATCCATTTTAAGCCTTATCAGTAAGAAGAACATCAGCTCTTGCCTGAATTGGTATCCAATACAAAAAAACCCCATCAAGGCAGGTGTTATAAGATCTAGAATCTTAGATCTTGTGTGAAAAGTGCATTATAGTTGGCGATTCTGGATGTTATACAGGTATATACAAGGATTTGGGTGTCTGAATTGGATAAAATTGGGCATATCATAGCTAAATTATAAAAGAAGGCAGTTCTCATGTTGTGGATCAAAGGTATGAGAAGGAAATGTACTACTCAGGATTTAAGGGCTCCACGTGAAAGAAATTTTGATTCCTAAATGGATTTAAAAACTGCAGTGGATCAACTGTGAGATACTTAAAAGATGTAATGACTTAAATGAGAAAGCAAGAAACAACACTACAAATGATACTATCGAAAGTAACTGATTTCTTTGCTGGCCATCCAGAGTTTTCTACTCAGAAGCCTACAGCCATGAATCTTGTGAAATCCAGCCTCCATTCTCATCACCAACCTTCATTATGCTTCTCACAGGACAGCCAGAAGCCGGTGTGGAAGTAGCGCAGCATGTACTTGTCCTCGCCCGTCTCCCAGATATAATGGACAGCATTGGCCAGCTGCTTCCTCCTGATCCTGGCCAGCTCCTCCTTCTGCATGGGCGAGAGCGTCACATTGGAGACCGGGCTCCTGGGGTCTGGCGTGGGGGTCTCTGGGTGGAGAATGATGGAGATTTAGTGATCAGAGGAATCAAAGTTTAAAAAAAGGGTTAGATCAGAGGAATGAGAAGGGAAAGATAAGGGGGTCAAAAGAGGCAAGAGCATAGGGTTGACATTGATTAATCAAATCTGCACTATATTGCAGTGTGGGATCATCTTTACAGCCAGTGTGCCAAGACATTTTGACATAACAGGTCACAGCATGAAACAGAATCCACCGCTGAAATACTCGTTCTGGAGGTAATCTTTCATTTTCTATGCGGTGAAAATTCAATACTACATGGAAATAAATAGGCTTACAGCAGTGTGACAGCGAGTCGGTGAATCCAGATAACATACAGCAGCAAATACACAACTATTGAGATTAGCAACAAAACTGGGATTATGTGAATCACTGCCAGCGAAGTCAAGTGTACAATACTTATCTCAATACTTAAAAATCGTGCACTATAACTTCAATGAACTGCTATTTATCACACTTTTGTGTTTTACATTTCTGGGTTATTCCAACAATTTATTGTAAATTCCCTTTAAAAAATTACGGGACAGATGGTGTGAAGAGTGAAATATAATCTCGTTTTCATTGTGAATAGTGACATACATTAGATGAATAACACACATACACAATAATGTTTATAATCTACAAATGTGAAACAAATATTATTTACATTTTCTGTTTTCTATAACTTTGAGTTTAGTCCATGTTGACTGTTGGTTTCTCCCTTCTTAGGCCAATATATTTATTTCTTAAACTGTCAAAATTTGAAGATGTATTATTTGATATATTTTAAAGGTGCACTACTTAATTTTAAATAGGATATATCATGCACATTTCCATACATTTATATTCTGGGGCTCGACATAAATATCTTTACATGATTTACAGTTGAAGAAAACTCCTTATTCATATTATAATGCAGCCCCTCAGTTCAGCCTCTGTCTTAAAGGCCGTTTTGGCTCCTGTCTCTTTAACCCTAACTCAGACGCTATACAACAGATGGCCATTTGTGGACATACACAAACAATCTGATGCCACTTTGTAAGTGGAGAATTCATAGCAAGCTAAAGTCCTGGTTTATGACTTGCAGGAAGCATTTTACAAACATTGGCGTCAAGTTTTGGAATGTTGTTTAATACCTAATCAAAATAGGAAAAACAATAGTTTAATTATAGAAAATCACAAAAAGCATATTCTGCATGTCGTCATGACATTTGGACCACAGAGCCCAAAAGCTGTGCCCTGCCACTGCAGAGCAGACCAGACCAGCTGATTGCCTGTTTATTCACAGTTTAAGTTTATTATTATTAATGGTTCTGCATGCTCAAAATTGACCAAATTTGACGCAGCAATCCCTTTGTTCCCCAGCAGTGCACTTGCCAAGTGTGGAGTTGATCAGATGAATGGTTCAAGAGATACGCTTCAGACAACCATGTGGGAATACTGACAGAGATTATTCCTTTAGTAAATAGAAGTTCCTGATTTATTGTTGTTGGTAAGTGATCAACAGTTAACATGTTTCAGATCTGTATCATAATACAGATAATTATATACAACTTTGGGATGTTTTTTATTCAAGTAAGTGATCATAAGAAGTAATGAACCCCATGTTCTTTGACTCGTGGTCAAACTAGGCCCCAAATTCAACTGAAACTCGATTTAATCTATTTGAGGTATTCTACAAACAAACAACAGGACTGAAAGCTTAAACTCACTGGTGGATGTACTGAATGCACAAACCTTTAATGTTTAAATTAGTGAAATGCCATTGCAACACAGTGGTGAGATCAATCAGTCTCCTGGTAAGCAGTGAAAGGCTGATTCGTGGGTCAGAGGATACATTTGAAGTGAAACTGTCTAGTTTACATATTGCTGTAACTTTTGTTTTAATGTAGACATAAAGGCACCTCTTGACTTTCACCAGTGTGAGACTGTACACTTCCACCAGGGGGAGCCATACTGAAATTACAACTTAAAAAACAATTTAGTTGACTGTTTTTTGCGCTCACCTGTGGTGTACGGTTGGCTGTTGTTCTGTCCGCAGTTCTTCATCTTGACTGGTGATAGACAGAGCGGCTTCACCACCTTGTGGGTTCCCTCACACCAGTAGGAGGTGCAGAAAGCCGAGACGGACAAGGTGAGAGCCAGTGAGGTGAGGGAGAGGGACAACAGGGAACGGTTTCGTCTGGACATCTGCTCCAGCATGGTCGCAGCTTGGGTCGAAGATAGCCAGGGAGAAATGAGAATGATGGGTGATGACTAATGTGTAGGGAAAACAAGAAAGGTGTGTGATGAGGTTGTGTTTTGGCTTGACTTTGAGGGTGGTCCTAGTTATAAAAAAAGTCTGGAAAAGTCTTTGGTTCTGTGATATTTTCTGTTGAACAATCAGGATGAGGATCAGAGCAGCGAGGGGGTTTCCGTGACACCAAGGCAACAAATTAAGATGAAGAGAAACGTGTCGATGACATAGTGGATTGGTGGCGAGATTGATTCATGGAGGATGGTAGAGAGGAGCGAAAGAGCGAAAGCGAGTAAAGGGGATTAGGGGTGTTTGAGCAGTGGAACAAAGGTCAGAAGGGAAGATGAAAAAAAGGTTGAGTGGAAAGAGAGCAGTGGAAGGAGAAGAGGTCAGAGAACAGTGAAATAAAGGAGGATGAACTGCTGGGATTTAATCACTTCTAGCAAGCAAGAGAGAAAAAGAGACAGATGTGTAGGCTAGAGGTCGAAGGAGAATGTCCAGATCTCTTCTTGTTCCAGTTTCAGTCAAAGAAAATCAGCCTCAGAACGAAATAGGACCTTTTCCTTGATGTTACGGCACGACCCAGGCAAGACGTCTGAGTCCACACATTTCCTCTCACCACGCTGACACTCTATCCCATCTTTCCACTGTCATCCCAACTCACGTTTAGTTTTTATTCCTGTTTTTCAGTTGTGCCTTCCCACTCTGATGAAGATAAACGTCTAAATCTTATCCTGCGGATTTCGCAAGTAATCAGTCCGGCTCTCAGGGAACATCCCGTTTCTCAACCTGTTCCTCCACCTCTTTGGGAGAGATTGAGTTCACAAAGGAATGATTAGTCCTGTATCTCAGGGCTACCTCTGGATTGTGTAATCTGTGTTAATCTTGCAGGGTTAGGTGGATGAGATTATTGCCCTCTGGCTCTTGTGATGCCTCTGTCTGGAAGACCACCTAAAAGCAAAGAAGGAGGGATAGAGCCAAGCATCTGGATTAGATGTCATAAGAAACTACAATAGAGGTCAAGTATTTTACCCTGCATAGTAACACTTTATTTTTAGTCGCTTATTCAGCATTCAGGCAAACACTAAGGCAAATCCCTGTGTGCAAACCAACTTGGCAATACATTTGATTCTGATTCTCGTGAATAAACAGGTAACACATTAGAAAACAGTAAATCACAGTTGGAATAATATAGAATATGGTTTCATAAGAGAAGTTATAGTTGTTGACAAAAACCAATACATTAAACACGTAAAAATTTCCTCATATTCGCTTATTAATATGATAAAAGTGTGTTTTTAAAAGTAAAGTGATGCCATGTTGGCCATTATTTCATCATCATCATATTGGAATAGTAGTCGCCCCTATAGCATACATAGCAAAATAATATGTATAAATGGTCTTGAGTCAACATTTTTTCTTTCTTTTTGTTTTCAGGCATGTGAGTGTGTGCTTTTAAACATAGCATTTAACACACAAAAGTTTTAAAGATGGGTTTTGATTTCAATTTAATTTATTGTCTCTTAGTCTGGGTGTTGTGCATTTTGTTTTGGGCGGAGGTGTATTCATTTGGTTGCAGTCAGTAACCTCACCACTAGATGCCACTAAATCCTACACACTGATCCTTTAATTAAAAAGTATGTATGGAAGTCTGATTTCTCCCAGAATTACTTCAGAAATATAACAAAATGTTGAAGTTTGACTTCTGGTTATCATGTGGTGCAATGTGAGGAACATTAGCAAGATTACTGAGCCTATTAATATACAGTGGATAAAAGTGGATAAATCCGGATAAGATGAACTGGACCTTATTTTCCCATCATTGTGCACTCAAGTGAATAATGGGGACAAGCTCAATAATCAGCTAAATATTCAGGAATGTCTTTGAAAAGATAACACTAATCTGTACTTTCTGTACTCCAACACAACAAATTCCTCCTGGCAATCCTCTCTTGAACTCTCACTCACATTTCCACTTTTGTCTTACTGCAACAGCTCAACCCTCACAAGATATCGATCGAAACTTGGTGATAACAATCAGACCAGGTCAAGTGAAAGGTAAAGACAAAAATTCTATTTCTCTGTATGATCCTTTCAATCAATGTTGTCAGACACTTATAATAACAATCTGAGCCTGTCAACGGCAAAAACCAGCACTGGAAGACAGGTCACTATCCCAAAGGATTACATTGCAGCCTGTTTAACAGCTGCCGATTGAAGCGCTCTTACTCAATAGGCAAAGCAAGTTTATTTGTATAAGCACATTTCAACAACAAGACAATTCAAAGTTCTTTACATAAAACATAAAAGGCATCAAGACAGGATATAAAAGCAACAAAACGAACAAAATTCAATGCTGGACACATTCAAAAAATGGTTGTCTCCATTAGTAACTTAGATACAACATGATGGGAAATCGGGCCCATGTTGAAAGATTCTAAAGTTTCTCTTTAAGTAACTTTAAAGATGGTAAATAATCTTCTTTAATATCTTATACATACTGTATTCCCTCTCTGCTCGTGCCAACACTGAAGCTTAATGATGTTTATACTGAGTTAAATATTCAAACCCAAGACTCAAATGTGCACAATCTTACTCACATTTACCAAAAATTCAGTCTGACATACTTGGTGTCTTTGGAAAGTTAGTGATTTAAAATAGACTTTTGTGAACCTGAACAATATTTGACTGCACAGCATGTGTGTGCAATGGCTGACCAAAGTTTAAAAGGTCTGAAAGGTAATATGTTGATACTTCGACAGTGTCTCTCTTATATTGATACCAGAAGAACCATAATTTTAATCAAATCACTGTTGTCATACATTATTATGTCATGATCGGCCAGGTATTAAAGTTTAATTTAGTCCATCAAATCATTTCATAGTGTGAAACTGTAATCCATAAAGGACATTGACATAGTTATTGCTCTGCTTGACTTTTACGTACATGTGTAGACACATATCTACAAGCACCTGTCCATGTTATCAGCATCTGAGGCTTATAGATTAACTGGCCCAGGCAAAGGGCTTTGAGGCGTAAACTCAATCTACTCCACCAGCGTACAGCGTTTCCTGTAATTTCGTAATTGTGTAATTTTGAGAGATTTTAGCTGAGATGGATGTCTAAATACTGCCTTAAATGCCACTGAAGAGACAGAAAAAAACATGAATATATTCCACACATCATCACAACAGCACAGGATTCATACAGGACATAATGACAGTAGAATATATTGCTTTCTCCATATCATCTCATCATGATAAGCTAAAATCTTTCAACCCCATCATGTATGTGATTAAAAACCCAGCTGCTGTTCACACTCAACTTTTTTGATCAGCTTATGTTTGTAAATATATAAAAAAAACAAAAACAAAAGTCAACTCACCGCGTTTGGGTCTGTTTCCTTCACGTCTCCTTGAACAGAAATCCCTTCACCTTTTCCTCTGCACTCCCTCATTGCTGCCTCTCCACCCGTCTTGGGTGAGTTTCGATCAGAAACCCACCCAGATTTCCCTCTAATCCTCACAAGTCCATCTGTTACTTCCCCTCCCCTTTGCTCCCTATACTGTGTCTGTTCATCCAACCTCACATCTCACTCTTGTTTTCTTCATCTCTCATGTATTACTCATAACCCTCCTGACCTCTACTCCTATAGTGATTAATTTGACAGCATAGTATGGAACAGCTTGGACTGAGATGAGTGTGGCAGGGTTGCCATCTCATGGCCTGTGCTGCTCTCTAAACTTCGACCTATCTTAACATCGACCAGTACAGCACGGCTTTAGGCGATCATGACTGGAAAGACGTTGGTTTGAATTGCTGATTGGAAAATGAGCGAACCAGGAACAGCGTGTATGGAACAGTTTGTTGAACCCACTGGAGGTTTTCTTGGTTTACTTGAGTTTGTTTGCCTCAGTGAGGATGATGAAGAGGCCTAACACTGGCGCTATGTTGTGGAACAGCCTTTAGATGCCTGAGCTATAACCAAGCTTATAGAAGTCAGGCTCATTTATGGAAGAGTCACAGATTTATAATGAAATCCATAGTTGTATTTTTACATTAACTATCACTTGTATTCTGATGTGGGTGATGTTTAAATTGGGTTTTTACATTTCAGGATTTTATAAATTATAAAGTAAAGAATCATATAGTGATGTTGTGACTAGGAACCTGGTCTCCTGGGCACTGCTTGAATAACTGAGAGTGGTTCAAGTCTGTCTTCAGATTTGCTGTCACATTTATTCAAGCACTTTATTGTCATTGTATAGAACAATGAAATGACTTATGTGACAACCCCAGAGGTGCATTTAAAAGTACAAATAAAGATTAAACACAAAAATTCACAATATGGCAATGATGCCAGGCTCAGTAGCATATATAGTTATTGCACAAGTGTTCAGCAGCATTGTTTCACATTCATGTCACTGTGTCTACTCTGGCACTGAATTGTAATTATCTCCTTGTTCGCTAAAGTGTGTTTGTTAGTAAAACTGTGCATAAGACATCTACATTTCCATATCAGAATAGTATAATGTAAAAGTAACATTGAAAGAGATATTATGGATTTAAGGACAAATATGTTAGCATTTAATAGCCGATAAATCCAAGATCTTATTATATCTTATCAATAACTTCCAGCTATCAGCTACATTTTCTTTAGAAAAAGCTCATCTTCTAGTTTTGCTCTTTACATAATTTATGTACTTTTCATGCTTTTTAAATGCACCTTGAAGATATCAAATTGTGACAGAATGAACTACCTCAGGATAACAAAGGGTGGCCATATGATATCTCAATACCTCTTTTATTATTATTATTATTATTATTTATCATATTTGTGCCTCTCTCTCTCAAAGTGGGGCAGAATGATTTTTTTTGGCTGAGCTGACCTGGATAATGATATGATAGATAATGAGAATGCATTTGCTTTTGACAAATTACAGAGGTTTAATCACTTTAATTATTTGTGGTGCTGGGGAGGAAACAACGAGGCATCCAGGTTGAAAGAATCAGCAACAATCCTGCTTTAAATAAGGTTTTGTTTTTTAGAGGTGTGGATTATGTAATCTGGCAGATTTGTGTAAAAAAAAAAAAAAAAAAAAAAAAAGGCAACTCGAGGACTCAACTGACCATCATGTTGTAATGTAACACATGCTGACTAAATGTTAAAGTCCCAATCTTCCCCCTTTCTGTTTTTAGACACTAAGCTCTCTCGCTGTGAATGGGGAAACTCAGATCCGGCTCAGTTAATTCTCAGTTCCCCTTTCCCTCAATTTAATTGGGATGGGGGAGGAAATGAAAGATTAAAATGGTCAAATAAATGGAGAAATATCATTAAAAAAGCAAATAAACTAACTGAGATCGACCACTAGGAAATTGAGAACCCTTACAGTAAATACATTTAATTTATTTAAGTGAGTTTGAGAACACTATTGAGTTATCTGAGGTCACTTCCTCTACCTTTAATAATTAAATGATGTGTCCTAATTTATTTTTTAATTTTCATTATGCAAATTACAGAGGCATCTACTGTCAGTACATGAAGCATTTAATTTCTAGAGTAACTGGACTGTGTCATGTCTAAATGTGTGTATGTGTGGCCCTCTTGTGGTGACAGAAATCTCTAATAAAAGAAGCAATTCAGCTGTTCGGGTCCAATTTGACCCATTTTCACATTTGAAAGCAATGAAAACACGCTAAATGACATTCTTTAAGCCAGATTTTAAATGTTTTGTGCAGCTGGGTCCGTTTTGATTTATGGTTTTAATGGCTATAAAGAAACCTGCTATTCTTCACTTTCAATAAACTAATAGAAACAGTATATAATATGCTGAATAATGACATTAAGAAAAGCAAACATGTCACTTCTGTAATCATTTTATTTCTCAAATGTACTGTACACAGTCACAGTTTACAACACAGCCTCAAATTTAAATACACCGCAAAATAAATTCATTTCATACAAAATTAAATCTGAGAAATAATTCTTAGTCGTCATTATGATCCTTCACTACTAAACGGTCTATTGTCTTTCAGTACATTTATCCATCACTAGTTCACATTTAGAAAGGAATCAACCATACAAGATGTTTTGTACAAGCCTGTTTAAACACAAAGAATGCAAACAATTCAACACAATCTGACCTTTTACACATCATTGGTCCTGTTTGTTGTCAGGATGGCTTTGAATTTCATGTCATATAAGCTACGATTCATTGTTTCACTGTTGATTAAAAATGTGCAGCTGTCTGCCAAACTACATAAACTGATGCAGGTAAACTTCAAATAAAATGGCCAATGAGATCTTCATTTGTCTTTTTTCCACACAGGTGCATGACCAAATATTTCATGAATCACTCACACTCCAGATAGATTAGGGAGCAGATACACACACTTACAGAAGGAGAATCTCCCTCAGACAGCATGCACATATTAAACAAGTTGTTCAAATTATATATATTTTTATTTAGCCGACGCTGTAGCTAAACATCACGCAATATTACATTTCTGTTTCTTGTCTAATGGCAGGAGCTACAGAGAGGACAATGTTGAATTACACAATGAATTGACTACAACTCTAAAACAAGGAAGATAAAGCCACCATTGGTTACTGAGTTGAGAACAACCAATCAAGATTAAAGCCAATCACACACTTCTCACCATATGTAATCGACCTGTCTGAAAGCACACAACAACGAAATTGCACTGTAATAATGAGTTAACCTGAACTTTGTTTTTGTTGGAGGCCTTTTTGCTGCATCAATAAATCATCAAGCAATAAATAGATCAATAAATAGTTACTCATGATTGTAACACTCTGATATACAGTATATTTCAAGGTTTATCTGTGATTACTTCCATTATTTACATCAGCACAATATATACTGTGTGCATACAGGTCACACACACACACACACACACACTCACACACACACACTCACTCTATCTTGTACAAACACATGCTCACTCAATTGAAAACCTACAGTGACGTATTTCCCACATCAGTTCTGTCAGTGTTTTAAGGTCCAGTCACAGAATCATACAACAAAACAAACAGTGATGCTTTAATGTTTCCACACTGACACTCACACACTTAGGAGCTATTGGTTTCTTAGACTTGTGCATAAAAACAAAACAAAACAAAAAAAGACTGGCTGATCCATTATTGTGTCTCTCAATCACGAGGACAGAGAGGGAGGTTTAAACTGAGAAGCTGCTGGATGTAATTGAAATGATTATACAAGTGAATTTTGCATGTTTTAGCATGTTTTATGTTACTTCTGCCCATTTTCCAAAAGTATACCATAAATGCTTATATTGTTTCTCTTAATGTATCTTCTGGGCTACAAATGATTTCAGTCCAACAAGCCAAACATTTAGTTTTTGTCATTGCAAACTTCTTTCTTAGTGCATTTTAGGACACTAATCTGAGCTATCTGAGCTTTCAGAGTAGGTGGTGCATTGTGTTTTTTTTGTGACACTAGTGTTTGCTTATTGTTTGCCTTCCAAAATGAGCTTTCTTAACAGTATCTGCCTACAAACAAAGCCAGTATAGCAGCTGATGGTATTTTAACACTGACAAGAAAGGCATAAGATAGAATTTAGCTGCTGGATGTCTGGACGGATTATACAAGTGGTTTTGCAGGTTTTATGTTACTTCTGCCCATTTTCCAAGAGTATACCATAAATGCTTATATTGTTTTCTACTGTATCTTCTGGGCTACAATTGATTTCAGTCCAACAAAGCAAATATTAGTTTTTTGTCAGAATAACAAATCATTGAATGCTAGCTTCATTACAAACTGCCTTCTTAGTGCATTTTAGGACACTTATCTAAGCAATCTGAGCTTTGAGAGTAGGTGGCACATTGTGTTGTGTGTTTTTGTGCTAGTAAAGCAACTGATGGTATTTTAACACTGGCAAGAAAGGCATAAGATAGAAATGAGTTCCCTTTCTTTAATGGATCACCTTTCTCAAGCAGGTTTTGCATTTTGGTTTTCGTAACATAACATAATTCAGTTATAATAAGGATAACTGAAACCACAAAGTTGCCCGGAAGATACTCAGCAAAGCGATGTGCAGTCTCGATGGGTATGCTTTGGAAAATGTTTGGCGATAAATACATGAAGTATACATGTTATACAAGGATAAACATGCAAAATCTTATGTGGTCCCTGTAACTTTATGTGCAAAATTTTGATTGAAACATTTGGACGTATTTCATTAAGGGTTTACACGGTCAAGTTGTCAGAACAGGAATGGATTATTGTTTTTGTTCACGGTCGCACCGCTGCTTGAGCGTAACTGTGGCTGCAAGGGGTCTCCAACCCCGGGTTGCAGAGTGGAACCTCCCAAGTGATGACCCCCACCAAAGAAATTGGGTTGGACCATTCCTGCCCCTGATACAAAGGGTTCGGACAGGCCCACTCCAACCCTGGTGGGGTTCATGTTAAATCCAATCTGTGAACTCTCTCCTACAGTAGCAGGTTGTACCATTCCCAGAGGAGCCATCTGAAGCATATTAAAGCCAGAATGAGACCCTCTACTGGAGAGGGGTGGCAGCTGAAACAGGGGAGTTTCACTGGAAGGATTGGCAGCTCCAAAAGTGGGAAATGCTGCACCGTAAGAGGGCGCAGGGATGGAACCAAAAGGACTGCCAGGTTGGATTGATGCTTCAAAGAGGGACACCCCTGCAACAGCCCCTGAAATGACCACACGGTCTGACGCCATGCCCCTGACTTTAAAAGTGCCTGGGAAATCAGGAGGAGTACCAGGAGGATAGAGGGATGAGGGGGAAGGGAGGGATGGATATACAGTTTGAAATATTCCAGCACAGAGAGAAAATGCACCAGAGCAGAGAGAGGGGTGAAAAGAGTTATACATCTGCTGGTTAATATATATGAGTCTCTATACAGGCTAAATTCAGTAGTTCACCAGTGCTCACACACACACACACACACACACACATACATAACAACATCTATACACTACAGCGAGACCACAGAGGGAGGGTTGGTTCAGCAAAACACAGAATCACAATAAGCTTCTTCATACAAACCTATTGATAGATTTTTATTTGTCAGTCACACTGTCTCTCTTCACTCTCTGTCCCTTTCTCTCTGGACCAAAGACTTCAGCAAAACAATCATGGAGTGATCGATTTTTAGTATCTCTGATTTGCCAGTCTTTGAAGTTGATCATGCGTCCATTTCAATCAAGCGCACCCAATAATCCCACATGTCAAAAATTGTGTTTTTTTTTAAACCAAGGTTGAAGCATTTTGTCCTGTCTACCGCTCCTTACCGATGGCTTGTGTCTGGGCGGCGAGTGTGTTGAACGGGGGTTGCTGTTTGGGGTTAGAAGAAAACAGATTGTCCAAGTCAACCAGCGACGCCCCCGCCGAGCCCAGAAATGAAGCAGTCTTTCTATGCGTGTCCTCTTCTCGTGTTGTTCCCTTTCCTGCAATAAAATAAAGGTCCAAATCTACTCTAAAAGGTGTTTTCTTTAGGAGAGAAGTCAGGGAGGAAGAGAGAGCAAAGCGGAAGAGAAGGTTAGTTGATTAAGATTGTTAGCTGACTGCGGAGCGATGGGAAGATGGAGGTGAAATGGAGAAAATGGAAGAAAACAGTCACATGTTCTAATACCCTTTAAATGTATACAAGAAAAGTGTATAGTTTTTACATAAATGCGCTTAAACACACAAGCAGGCACACAAACAGCTTAGTGTTTAGAGTCATTATTGATTAAAAACAATGATTAAAAACAAACACAAATTTGAGAAGCCGTGAGAATAGATTGAGATGATTAAGCTGATTTCATCAGTGTGAGGCAATGAACTGCTGTATATAAAGTGGACATTGATGATTGATATTATACTCTTAAAAAAATGGATGAATCACACAGAAATAAGTATTCAGGCAAACGTATCTACCTGTGCCATTGCTAGGTGCGCTGCTCGGTGCACCCCACGGATCATTGGCTTTAGATGCTCCGTCTCCAAAGGGGTCACTAGTAGGGGAGTCTGCGGGTGGAGCAGGTGAACCCCATGCATCATCTGCACTGGCTGGAGCTGCAGCTAAAAAGGCAAAAAGAAAAGGCTCAAATAGGACATAGTAAAAAGATCTAAAGGTTTCGTTTTTTGTGATAAAATATTCTAAAACACAAGATTCACTTGTTAGACTTCTCTGTAGCCTTAACACTTGTGTCAGATGGCTTCAGTCAGTGATCAGAACTTGGCGAAGTGTCATAACATGATGTGTGAAACTTAGGTCATGTCACTGCGGCAATGGCTGGCTACATAAATGCACCAATTTACCATTTTACTTGGATTATAACTGATCAGATATAATGGGGAGATCATAGGCGCTGTCTATGTTGAAAAATGGTCTTTTCTTCCTCTTCTGAGTGTCCACTAGGGCTGGGTATCATTTAAAGAAATTACGATACCAGTACCAATCCAAGTACCCCTTTAAGTGATACTGATACCAATAGAGTACTTCATTCGATACCCATCATGTGAATAGAAGCTTTAAATTGTATAAAACGCCACCACTCCTCCACATCTATATAATTAGATTTTTACACAAATGCATTTTGAAAGTCTTCAAATTATTAATATCTAATAAATACAAAATGCTTGAGTTGATTAGTTAAAAAGAATCGACTGCAGGTATCGTTTGATGGGAGACGTTTTGATACTACTTGGTATCGATTCATTTTGGTCAATACCTTAAAAGGTATTGAGTACCGATACCCAGCCCTACTGTCCACTGACTCCAGGCTTTTAGGTTGATGTTATTTTGTATTTCACACTGGGTCCTTGCTAATTACAGGTTCCATTCACTGAAGAGGGACATGGGACACAGTTGTAAGGACTAGAAGAAGCTATTAAGTGATCACAGACATATGTTCCCAAATTTCAAGAATGAATATTGATGCTCGAGCATTGTTATTTAATCTTACCTGGAGCTCCCCATGGGTCATTGTCCAGTTTGGACGTGTCCCCAAATGGATCCGAATTATCAAGCAGAGAGGAAGCGCTTTTCCCATCTCCCCAGGGATCTCCTTCCTTTTCTTTCACCTGTGGAGGGGATGATGACCCCCAAGGATCTGACCCAGTGGGGGGTGGAGAGGTGGCAGGGGCTCCCCACGCATCAGCACTGCCTGCTGTTGGGCTCACCAGAGGGGCATTGAAGGGATCTGGGGCTTCATCTTTTGGTGGGCTGGAGGGTGTTGCGAATGGGTCCTCCTTAGGGGGTGTTGTTGGTGAGGTGAAGGGGTCATCTTTTACAGGTTTGGATGGCGCTGAGAAAGGATCTTCTTTAGGTGGTGTTGTTGCTGCGACTAAGGGTTCATCTTCAGTAAGTATGGATGGTGCCGAAAAAGGATCCTCTTTGGGTGGCGATGTGGGAGCAGCAAAGGGGTCGTCTTTAGACAGTTTGGATGGTGCCGAAAAAGGATCCTCTTTAGGTGGCGTTGTGGGAGAAGCAAAGGGGTCATCTTGAGCAGGTGTCGGTGCTGCAAATGGGTCTTCTTTCGGGGGTGTTGATGCAGGTGCAGTAAAGGGATCATCTTTTGGGGTGTTAAATGGGTCATCTTTTGGGGTGTTGAATGGGTCATCTTTAGGGGTGTTAAATGGGTCATCTTTTGGGGTATTAAATGGGTCATCTTTTGGGGCATTGAAAGGATCATCTTTTGGGGTGTTAAATGGGTCTTCTTTTGGGGGTGTTGATGCAGGTGCACTAAAGGGATCATCTTTTGGGGCATTAAAGGGATCGTCTTTTGGGGTGTTAAATGGGTCATCTTTTGGTGCATTAAATGGATCATTGTTAGATGAACTGAAGGGATCTGGTTTATCTTTTGGAGCAGCAAATGGATCCTCCTTGTCTTTAGGTGCATTGAAGGGGTCCGAAGTATCTTTCGGTGCACTGAAGGGATCTGAATCATTTTTCACCACAAATGGGTCAGGCCCATCTTTTGGTGCTGCGAAAGGATCTTCTCCATTCTTTGGTGCTGCGAATGGATCTTCTTTGGTTTTTGGAGCTGCAAATGTATCTTCATCAGTTTTGGTTGGAGCCCCCCATGGATCACTGCTGGCTGCTGTGTCAGTTGTGGCAGGTCTTGCGGGTGTGCCCCATGGATCAGTGGCCTCTTTTGGTTCTTTGGGGGCTCCCCATGGGTCTGGTTCCACATCCTCCTCCTTTTCGTTGTCCTCTGCTTTATCACCTCCCCAAGCTTCTACTTTATCCCCAGTGGATTTGCCTGCATCCTCCCATTGCAGCTCATCTTCACTCATTTTGGCCTAGAATATGACAAATGCAAAATGAATGAAACTAACACAATGAATACTTTCTTTAATCTGACATTTCTGATCACTACTTCACTTATTTGGTACTGATGATAAACCCCACATCTGCCTGGCACCTCCAGTTTTTATACCTACAGTAGGAGTCAGTTTGCCAAGACTGCTACCTTCACCTGCCACCTGACAAAAAAATGCATCAGACCCCTTTATCTAGCTTTGCAGGTGGTGAGCCCAGATGGCCTATATTCTAATTCCCACCAATTTGATTTCAATTTCTGCTCAATCTACTCTAACCGGGTGATTATACTGTATTTCTAACCATGACTGATTTTTTTTCTGCCACTGCAACAGCCACATTTCCCCACCACACATACTTGTTATTTCTGAACATGTTAACATCTTTATTAGAAAATCTAGCATATACAAAGCTTACTTTGTAATAAAGGCCAGAGTTAGAAAAGTAAACTGAAACAAAAAACTTTCCTCAGGATGGTCAAAATACAAGAACTTTAATAGGAGAAGCAGTTTCTAGTCCTTTTTCTAGTGCCTTTTTAAAGTTTCTTTGACATTATGGAAAATGTTCTATTGTTTGACTTTACCATTAATTGTATTCCTTGGTTAATAATCTGCTCTTATCCACAGCAGTATACAAAATGAATGAGCAGGCTTGCTACTTCTTATTTACCCATGCGTCTGTACTACTACTACTACTAATACAAAAAAAAATAGATGGGCTTCCTCAGATTAACATAACATTTAAAGATTGGCTTCCCTGATAACATTCTTGAAGCAGAACAATGCAGTGGCAATGGCTCAATAGAAGAATATACAGGGCTAACTGAATACAATAACCCTGCATAAAATATTTAGAGGAAGTTCAATTGTATTCAGACTGACTCTGACTATGGTTAGATTTGAGGCCGTGCTTTGTGGTGTTGCATTGGTATAGTATTGATGCTAATGTGCCCTCTCGTTGTACTTGCTATATGCTTACCCTCCTCTCTGCATCTTTCTTCTCAGCTTCCTGTTTAAGCCGCTCCTCTTTGCGGGCATTGAAAGAAGCAGCCAAGTCTGCAACTGAGGGTATGTTGTCTAAGCAGGGAAGGCCTGAGGCTCCGGCAACGAAGACCGGCTTGTAGTTGGGATCCTTGACAGCGTCCGTTGATGAGGCTTGTGCGAAGGGATGAAAAAGACATTTAATGAGATTTGTGTCAGAGAGAAAAAGAGACATTGTTCAAAACAGTTAAAACAACGGAAACAGACATAGCAAAGAAGTACTCACCAGCAGCACCTTTTGACGTCTTCTCTCTGGTCTTGAAAGCAAAGTCTCTTTCTTCCTTTAGTTTGTCATCATCCTCCATGAGAACAAGGACGACCTTGGCTTTCTCTCTAACATTTCCACCCTGCCACAGATATGCTCACATTAGCCTTTGATTTGGTTGTGAAAATTAAAACATATCTAAACCCAAAAAATATCTATTTAAAACTGAAATAAAGATCACATGGTTCAGGTTTTTACAAGCCCAGACTTAACTAAGGTTTCTATTACAGCAGTTACAAGAAAAGGGACTCTATAATCAGTGCATATTAAAAATGTGATGCTCTGTACTTTATAAGGAGTAGGTATCACCTGGTCTTTTCCATCCTTCTCTATAAAGCGGTACTCTGTGAGAGCTTTGACGATGTAGACGTTGTCTTTCATTTTCAGAAGAACGCGGTCGTCGCCAGTCTTCAACAGGTACTCCAGCAGTGTCAGGGACTAGAATGGAAAAACCAAGGCCATAAACAAATGTATGTAAAAGAAACCAATTTAAAATTTTAATCCATGTGGTATTCATAACAACTAATACCACCAAGAGCTTTTTTTATATATATATATAACTAGGGGATTCATAGGAGAAAACAATGGATGGAATACAACTAAATATCTGCCTAAAGTGCAAAGCCTTCAAATCATACACAAAGCCAGTGTAACTGATGCAACGATACAAAGCCACATGTCTGACAAAGTTACCTTTTTGTGTTACTGATACTAGTGACTACTGACTAGCAGATATGGAGTGCAGTTTACAACTCCACCGAAGGCCAGATAAGTAAATCCTGTCATGTGATGGAGCAGAGAGTGCTTTCGTTAGAGCTTTAACTGATACAAATAGCTGCTCAACTGGTACATTTTAATCTTTGTTTATCTCTGGGTGGGTATGGTCAATCTAATGCAGGTTTTGTTAAAACACTATATTCTATATCAAATTCAATCAAACAGATTCTGATGTTGATTAAAGGACTAGACTGATATAGCAGGCTGACACTACAGTCTTATTACATACCGGACATTGTTATATTTATCTCATTTCTCTATTTATCTCAGCTTTTACCCATAATTGGTCACCATATGGCTCCTAAGCCTATAAAACTTAATTAATCTGGGACTGAGTGCTGAAATTTGGTGTCCCATTTCTCACTTTTGTAGGGACACTTACTTAAACCTGAGACACCCATGAGGGCGTCTGAAATCTCGGATGACATTGCTGTCTTTCAGAGGTTGTAGCTGGCTCTGTTTTAAGGAGTGAAGATCCTGGTATATGAAACTAGATGTCCTATGGCATCCATTAGTGCCAGCCAACCAAGCTAACTTTAGATTCCCAGGATGCAGGTGATGTATACCACTTCTATGTTGCATTTAGTGTTGACCTGCTATCTCCCCCTAAATATCCCCTGTCTCTCCCTAAAAAAAGGCAAAAAGGGGTCTATGGCGGGTCTCTAAGGTTTAAGGATACTAAGGGTCAGCATGAAAATATTGGTAGCTGACAGCTTCAGAACAAAAGGTTCTGTTATTTACCGATATTTATTTTCTGTCTTTATTCCTTTAAGATCACCATCACCTAAGCAAATCAGTCTAGGTTATTTATTGTGTATGATCAGAGGAATGTTAATGATTTTGGACACAGTCCTTGTTTTAAAGATGAGGCTGCAGCTGAATCTTTAAATGGCCTCAGCTACCACTAATGAATATTCATTATTGCTCCTCCTTCTGTCCCTCACCTTGTGGATGTGTCTCCAGTTCTTGTCGTCTTTTAGGCGTTTCCAGAGCATCGTCATGATCTCATTGCAGGCGACCACATTGTAAGTCAGGTCAGAGAGGTCAGCCATCTGAGAGCTGGATGGGCCCCATGGGTCATTAGATGTCGCCTCTCTCACCTGCAAAAGAAGCAAAGTCAGAGCGTATAACAAAGCTACAGCAGCTATAAGATGGTGGCAGTCTGGAGATGCAGTTTGAAATGTTAGTATGTGCTGCACTGTAGCAAATCGTCCTTGCCATTATCTCCTTTCATCACGCTAATGATACTGATAATCAGTTCTAGCAGGATATTACAGATCATGTCTCATCAGATCAGCATTTCAGCAAGAAATTATGAATCTATTATTATGTTGTAGAAACATGAACTTAATAGTTTTTCTGATGAACCTCTGTTAACCTCTTGAGAGTTAGAGTTAAGATAAAAAGGTTTATAAAAGGTTTTTTAAAAATTGCTTCTTAGGGACATCCCGGTGTTGTAGGGGTTTAAGATGTCCAACAATGTTTAACATTGCTGTCTAAGTCTAATAAAAACATACATGCTACACTAAAATGTATAAATTGACATCATGGCTTGATTTTAAAGATTGCAGTGAGAAAATATTTTATTTTCTCCTGACGGGAAATGAAACAGGAATATTGGGAACATTAGGGTTGACATTTATACTCACTGTTTTATTTCAGTGTCCCTTACCTTGACCTCAGCCTCAGAGTAGTTCTGGACCAGGTTCTTCAGTTGTCTGCGAAGCATCGAGGTCGACATGGTGTCTGGTGGGTGGGGTGAGGAATCAAACCTCCAGGATCTGATGCAGAAAAAAAACGTAAACAATCCTGCAGTCTTAGTAAGTTAGCACAAACATTTAAACTACAAATATACACACAAAAGCACAACACAAACACATACATACCTTTAAAATAGGTACACCTGTCAAAGTCTAATATTTTGTGTAGCTTGAGTGCAGTTACTGGCTCAGTGAGCATTCATCCTGCTGGTCTCTCTCTTTCCCCCTGACTGCATCGGCTTGTCTCAGGATGTCAGAAACCAGAGCCTACACCTGCAGAGAGGAACCAAGTCATCACACACACACACACACACAACACAAAATGCTGAGGCAGGATTGGCACTGAGTGACTAACACCTATAATGAAAACCTGCAGAGGTGCGCCACTAGAGGTACGTATGCCTACACCTAATGAGAGTAGCAGCTTGTGTGTTTGAGTGTAGGTTTGTCATAATCACTGCGACAAACACAGATCCTCACCTTACTTACAATTAACATTAGCTCTACGGCTAGGTATGCTAACGCTAAAAAGCTAGCTGAAACTGAGCCTCCTCCTCCATGTGTTCAGCTGGAGGATGATCGGTTTAACCCAGGTGAGCTGTACAGTCTACCTGTTTGCAGGTGTGCATGTCTGTCATAAGTAAATATGCGTCGTGTTTTCAGGACCTCGGACAGCGACTGGAGACGAGCAGCAAGCTAGAGGCCGACCGTCGCTGTCATCCGAGCACGAAGGAGCTGATATATATCACACCATAACTGCCATCAGAAAGGTTGTATGTAACTAAAAACAGCAGCTGCAGTCAGTTAACAAACACTGCTACAGACGTCCGTAATTTCGTGTGTTAGAAATGCAGATTTACATTAAGAATAAAGCGCTAACCTCTTGTAGAAGATATCCAGGAATCTTCGAGGAGACGAAGCGACGCTGCGGTTTCCGGTTCCGCAGTCTGCAGCTCCTGCGTGGCTCCGCCCCCTCACTGTTAGTTATATATAAAAACAAACAACAACAAACAATAACAACGAACACAAAGCACTTTCTATCAATTTAATGTAGCTTCAGTAGGTTCATTTTAATTTTAAAAATAGTTTGAGTGTAACAAATCTTTATATAGAAGGCCATTTCCGCCAATGTGATGAAAAATAAAAGATTCTGTAAATCAAAATAATGAGAAACTTTCTCCAAATAATGACTTATTATCTTAATATAATGACGTTGTATCCCAAAATAATGACTTAGTAACGCAAAATAGATATGAGATACTAATAAGTCATAAGATTAAGTCAGTATTATGAGATAGTGTCATTATTTTAAGATACTAATTAATCATTTTGAGATCCTAAGTCAGTTTTTTGATAGTGTCTCATTTTTTTTAGATAAGTCATTTTGAGATACTAATGTATTCTTTTGAGAGACTGAATCATTCTTTTGAGATAGGCCTACTAAGCCATTCTTTTGAGATACTAATTTATTATTTTTGATAAGTTACTAGTTTGAGATACTATTATTTTGAGATAGTTTATCATTATGTTGACTCACTTACCGCATCTTTCTTTTTCATCAATTGGGCTTCGATATCTTTAATATAGAATAAGGCATTATTTTTCATAGTAGTGTACGGTAACCGTTATAAAATTGCAGTTGCTTTTAGTTACTATAGTAACGGAACATATATCTACGTTAACTCCGTCTCACACTCACTCGCTCACTCACTCACACACACACACACACACACACACACGCTTCAGAGAGGGAAGAGAGAAGCTGAATAAATGACTCACAACAACTCCCACCTCAATAACAGTAGAATCAAGATGGCGGCTGAGGGCGAGTACGAGTCGATCCTGTGCGTTAAACCCGACGTCAACGTCTATAGAATCCCGCCGAGAGCTTCAAACCGCGCATACAGGTACAGAAAATAATGGTTAACGGGAAAAAGCAAACGGCTTTAACGGTCATGGCTGGTCGACGATTAATATGTTGTGTGCTTTTATATTGGGGGCATCTCACTTTCTACTGCTCGCTGTCTGTATTAAACGCTTCCAAAGCACGATGAGGAGCTTAGGATATTAATAAAATATTATGGAAAGACAGGAGATAAAAATAATATGTCTCCTTTGTTGTAAAGTTGTGAAGCTGTGGGTCGTTTTTGTTTGAGCTGTCAGCGGTGACGGGGCTGTTTGTCATCATCAGACCGCCGGGTCGATATCGGGCAGTCTGCCAGGACATGGAGCTGCTCTTTATCACAGGAAAACTATCTATTTAAGTAGTAATGGAGGTCCTCTTTATCACAGGAAAACTATCTATTTGACTAGTAATAATGGAGCTCCTCTTTATCACAGAAAAACCTGGAAAAAATCTATTTGAGTAGTAATGTTAAAAGTTTTCTAGTATGTCTAGATAATATTTTTTTCCAACTTTATTAAATATGTAGTAGTCTATGTATTGTAAAAAAAAATGTGTGTAAATCAACCAAAAATGATAGCTAGGGGACACAATCCACAAGCCACCTGTTCAAAAATGTATTTAAAAGTGGATCTGAAGCTAATATGAAGCTTCAGCCTACAAAATGAGTCAAATCAAGTCTTCTGTGTTTCAACATTATAGTATTGTTGTGCCAAAGTCCCTCTTTTTGTTACTATACTTCCACCACAGGTCAACAGAGAAACACAAAGAGGGAATTTGATGCTAAAAATACTGTAAATGTGTCAGATATCACTTGATATGACTCACTTAACTCACACTGCTGAAGCTGAATAGAAGCTTCATATCTACTTTTAAATTACTGTGTGGACACACTGTGGATTTTGTCCTCCATCACTTCCAGTAAAAGCACATTTGAACAATGGAAATAATCATTAGTTGCAGCTTTACTGGTCATCACTCACATCTACAGTAAGACTACCTGTGATGTGGTATCACAAGTAGACATTCACCCTATTTTAAGGGGTCACAAGCCAAAAAGTTAGAGAACCACTGGGGGTAAAGTTCATTTAGGTGGTTATTAATATTTTCTTGAAAGTGTAACAGTTTTATTTATGACTGAAAGACATACAGGTAAAACTGATATGAGTAAATATTTGATGTTACTTCATATTTGCCTGCAGGGCAGCTGACTGGAAGCTGGATAGTCCAGACTGGTCGGGTCGAATGAGGATCACCACTAAGGGCAAAGTGGCGTACATCAAGCTGGAAGATAAAGTCTCAGGTATGACTTTACTGTTAATTGTACCTTAAACTTCTGAGACCTGAGCTTTTGTTTAATCTCTTCAAGACAATTGGAATTAGTAGGACCTGATAAGTACAAAAATAAACATTGTCTTTGAAGAGGATGTAGATTTTAAAGAAGATAATATCCTCATATGGGGACAATGGGTTTATTTTACTGTATAACACAATTAATTCCCCAGTGTAAAAAACTATCTAGTACTACATCATAGTACTTCCGGATTAGCAATGTCATAGCTTGTTGCTCTTGCTAAAATTTGTGAAATTTGTATCAAACTGCAAACATTATTAATCATAAATAAACATGGTACCTGCTCCACTTTTGTCAGCTGTTGATTGACTCATCCAAGATGCCTTCCATCTCATTTTTACACTGATTTTTACACTGTATTGTGCATTTGCTGCCACTAGGTGGCACAAACGAGGTGTACCAACGAGGACAACAAGTCAAAGTTAAGCTGAATGAAGTATACGTTCCAGCAAACTTGAAATGTAAAGTCCCAATATGAGCACACAGGGTTGCAGGAGGTTAAAGTCATGCTTGGTTATACTTTCTAAAATGAACACTGACTTAACTATCTTGATCTAATGTGAAAAAGTGCGACCAATGCTGACATTTCCATTGAGAATTAACACCCATATCTACATCTCTATGCTGCCTTTAGCCTCTTTCATCTATTTAAAAAAATAATAATAATAATTTCACAGTGCAAACTAAATTGACAGGCGAATATAAAAAGCAAAGGACACCTGTTCCATGCTCACAAGCTCATGAAAGCCAACACTGCCTCACATGCCCTCTATAAAACAGCAGAACCCCTGTCTTAGCCCTGTGATAGAGCGGAGACCCCCTAATTGGCTCCAGCTCCGCTTTAATAATATATAAGCAGTGTGGAAAATGGAAGAATGAGGCATTTGTATTTATCTGTTGTAATTCTCTCTCCCATCCTGCAGGGGAGCTGTTTGCCCAGGCACCCGTTAAGGAGTATCCTGGTGTTACAGTGGAAACGGTCAGCGACTCCAGCCGATACTTTGTTCTGCGGATACAAGATGACAACGGTGAGGATGTCAATAATTCTAAGATGACTACAAATCATTACTTACTTTTGATTCACACAACTCCAAACCATTATATCCCATTCCTTTCTAAAGCTGATTCAAGTCCATTATGTTTAAGTCCCTTTTAACCAGTTTCCATCATCTCCTGTTCTCAGGTCGTAGTGCTTTCATTGGAGTTGGCTTCGGGGACCGAGGGGACTCCTTTGATTTCAACGTGGCTTTGCAGGACCATTTCAAGTAAGCAGTGAGCGAGTGGTTTAAATTTGAGTTTTTCTTCTTATGTCAACAAATCTCATGAGCACAGTCAAACCAAGATCAAACCAAGAATGAATTGATCCTACTTATTAGGTATCATGTGTGTATCCAGAGACTGATATATCTTATAATGCTGTGTCGTAAATACTGGGTCACATGTTTTTTCACCACAAAGACTATGGTCACACTAGTTTGTTGCTTCATATCACAACCTCTTGACTTTGTACTCTATTCTTCATTGCTAAAAAAAACTCCAGTACAAAGCCAAGAAGTTGTGATATGTAGCACGATAAGGTGGCAAAGCTCTGTAAACTGAGCCACATTCCCGCACATGCTCAGTGGCGTCTGCCATACACAGAAATACCCTCTGGAGAATGAAAACAGGGTCGGTGTTATTAGTCTTTGGAGCCAGTTCTTGACAAGCCAATGTGACTATAATCTTTGTGATGAAGGATCATGTCACCAAGTGTCGCAGTGTGGCTCACGGACAAGCCTGGAATAGTTCTCAGACAACAATGTCCACAAGGTCTAGAGCACAAATAAATAAAGGCTTTGGATGCACACACTGTATTTGTGAGTAAGATCAGTTAATCATTGGTTTGGCTCTGCACATGAGATTTGTTGACAATAAGACAAAACAGAAAATTACCTCCCTTATCCTTTCAAAATGAATGTCCTGTAATAGCAGAATAATTGTTTATTGTAAAAATCTCTTTCATCAAATACATGCTACCTTTAGTCTCCCTTCAGTGTATCAGATATAACATGTATTGCACTTTCTTTCTGCTGTCCTGTATCTGTAGCCATCTGCAGCCTTTGCAGTTCATACCTAAACAAGATGGTTATAGGCCCAGGACTGCAGTTTTCCTCAAAACTGCTAAGACGCATTGTTTATTTCTCTATCAATGCTGACGATGTGTGTTTGTGCATGTGTGTGTGTCCCTGCCTCCCTGCAGATGGGTGAAACAGGAGGATGAACTCAGTAAAACTGCTCATCTGGGGGATTCAGGACCAAAGCTGGACTTAGGCTTTAAAGAGGGACAAACCATCACACTCAATATAGGGGTAAGAACCAGCATGTTAAAGGATGGGTTCACTGTTTTTCAAGTCTCACTTAAAACAACACGAACAGTGAAAGTGTGTTGATGGATTTTGTCCCCTATCATTTCCATTGTAAGTGCATTATGAAGGGATCTCCTAATGGTCAGTATGAACAGGAGGAATTATTACAGCAAGAAAAACAGGTTGCATTGTTTATTTGGGCTCCTGAATGTTACTGTAAGGAAGACCAAAATGTAAAGCTTTTTATTACATTTTGTAGTGTAGAAAAAGTTCATTAGACTGCAAATCTCTTTAAATATATCTATAAAACGTACAACTGGAGCTCAAGTGTAGCTCCAAAGCAATCAAAGTTTAATTTAAATTTCTGTTGCCAGTTTTTCTGAACTCACCCCAGAAAGCAAAAATGTCATCACATGGCTTTTGTCAGTGCAATAAAGAAGATGTGTCCTCTATCTACCAATAAAGCCTGAGATTGAGCTAAATACCTCATGAAGAATGTGATATTTATTAAAAAATGTATCATGAATATCTGAAATGTTTTTTCTTTTCTTTATCTTCAGCAAGGTAAAAAGAGGGATAAACCTCGCCCACAAGGCACAGGTGGACTTGGACTCCTTCCTCCACCACCAGGAGGCAAGATAGCCCCTCCTCCTTCATCAAGCCCATCCAATCACAACATAGTCCCCCAGACAGGAGGAACAGCAACAGGTGAATAGGACTCAAATGTTTCCTACATTGAAATCAAAATATCAGAATTTAATTTGGGAATTTATTTGGGAAAATTAAGCATCTTTAGTCAGTGGTACAGGAGTACAAATCTCTCCCTATATAGCTTATTCTACCAGAGTGACCTATTTTCTTAATTATAATGTTAATTAAATGTTAAAAAAAAGTGAAATGTGTGTCAGTCTGTAAGTGATTTTTAATGAGCTCTGTATTTTTTTTTTCTTCTTTCTCCTCCTCTGTCGTTCTTCCAGCCTGCCTGTTGGAGCTGGACAGTAGTAACTCGAACACAGTGGTTCAGTCAAACCCTAGTTTAGATCTTTGGGGAGACTTCTCTGCTCCTGCAAGGTACACCTCTAATCTCTAGTGTTTAAATTAAGTGCATAATTTATACACTACATGGCCCAAAGTATGTGGACATGCTTGCATCACTTCCTTAAATGATCTCATTCCAAAAGCATGGGCATTAATCTGCTGATATAACGGCCTCCACTCTTCTGGGAAGACCTTACACAAGAATTTGGAAGCTTACTGCTGGGATTTTATCACATTCAGTTGCATCAGCATTAGTGAAGTGCCATGCTGATGCTGGGAAATGATGCCTGGTTTCAGTTTATCCCAAAAGGGTTGTTTAGGCTGGAGGTCAGGGCTTTGTGCAGGCCAATGAGCTTCTTCCACACCAAATTTAGAAAACTTTTTTTATTGTGCTCATGTGCATTGTCATTGTGCAATAGTTCCCCAGAATTTGTATGCACACACACACACACACACACACACTGACACACCCACAAACACACACACACAGTATTTGGGTCATAAAGGGTGAACACAGCATTGATAATTATTGCATTGAAAACATTTTGCACTTAAAACTGTTTTTAGTTGTTTTATGCTGTCTCAGTTTATTTTTAAAATATTATTAATTTAACATTATATATTAGAAATATTTACATTATGCACATAGAAACAATTCAAACATTTAAATGATAACTTTTATATTATATTATATTGTATTATATTACAAATAACATCATTAAACACTGTCAGTGCATTACAATTAAGTTGGGTTAGGTGAAAGAATCTGGCATTTAGCCAATTTATTATTAATGTATATTTCTTACTTTTCATTGCCACCAATCATTTCCAAAGCATAATACTGTTTTAATTGTTGACAATTCATTGATGGTAATGTTAAATGTATAAACACTGGAATTGTCTTTTTCATATTTAAGCTAATGTCTGCAGATGAAAAAAGAAACTATGTGCTTTTGTGTTTTCAGCTCTGTTCCACCTCCGTCACGATCAGAGAACGCCACAAACTGGATCCAGTTTTGAGTCTGCAGTGGCGCTTACGTCGATTTGTGATTCCCATCTCACCCGCATCGTTGTTCGTAGCTTCCTGTGCATCACACTGCGAGTAAATCCCACACACTTGATCCCAAAGCAGAGACGTGAACTCCCTCCCACAGAGCTGTAGAAACAATTCACGGCATCATTTCATTCAGAAAGAATCATAGTTCCTTTTTAAAAATGTTCTCGACAGGAAATGAAGCGTTAATCTCTTAAAGCCATTACATTGATATGAGCCATTTCCAGTAATATTTAAGGGCTATGTGTGATGTCCTGAGTAGCAGGTGCTCCTCGTTTATGTGTCTGCATCGCCTCCCCACTAGAGGGCTCAGAGCTCTATCTTCTCTCTGTAATGTTTCTGTCTCTCAAACGGCTCCCCCTGCAGGCTTTAGAGAGAACTACACCTCAATGATGAATGCTTCATGGAGGCACCGTTGCTTTCTGTAACCTACTGTGAATAATGTGCAGAGGGTGACACAGCTCAGATTAAGTGAATTTATAAGACATAAAACAAAGAAGATCATTCTGCAAGTTTCTTTAGTGATCTACAATTGGCACTTAAATCTTTTTTTTTCACATTCAGAAAATGACAATTTGTCTTTTTACACTAGAAGTACATCTAACTTATGAGAGTTATGAATTCTAAACAGAGCAATTTGAGATATATAAAGCCTTTTTACCTCGCTGGCAAGACTTTTTCAGTTTTGAGAAAAGTTAATCCTCTGTTATGACTTTAAGAGAGGATTAATTAACTTGCTTGTTCCCATCGGCACACTGTGAACTGTGGAGAATTACAGCTGGAGGAGGTTTGTCAAACTTTCTGTATTTAAAAGTTTGCTTACACAACAATAATATTGTAGAATTGAAAGGTTCAGTTTAGCTTTTCTATGCGGTATGAAAACTAAACTGTCAATATTTCCCATTTTCTCTGAACGCAGATGCAACCCTCTGCTGAAATCACCTCTATAAAACACACACTGTCTACTGATTGCTGAAGGAGTTAGAGTTTATACAGTATTTGGTGTTTATAGAATCACTGAACTCACGTATACTGTACGGGATACTGAACTGCAGCATTAACATTCCTTTATGAGGTATTTGAACTATGAATTTTTTTGTGTTTACAATGCAAATGCATATGTGTTTGTGTGCTTGTTATATTTTGTTGTGACATTGAAATTAATGTATTAATTTCCAAATCTGACATGTGTTGTGTACTAGCTGTTTGGGGCATTTTTAAGAATGAAATAAGCTCAGAATTAGATATTATATATATTGCATATCTATCTGCTGACTTTGATGCAGCAGTAAATTAAAACACTACTGAAATATTTAAAGGGCGTCTTTATCCCAATCAAGTTTTTACCTCATTTGAAAACAACATTTCATCCCAAGTAACGTTTGGAAAGTTGAAATGAATAAATGCGGTGAATCAGAGCAGGAATGTAAAGCGTTCTGCTTTAACTGACTGGACTTTGTATTTAGAAAGTCCTATCTTGCCTTAAAAAGTGAACAATTAAATAGTTAGTGAGATTTGTTATTGATATCAGATCAGAGTGAAGGTCTAATGTGGGGTTTATCAGCAAGTTTATGGTAGAATAACTTTTTTTGCATTAAATCTAAACTAATGATGCTGCATCCCTTTGACCCCCCAGATGCTCCCCGTCTGTTAAAATGAGTCTGATGTCAAAGAGGAAACAGACTTATGAGGTGACTTACCACTTTGTTCCGATGTGCCATTTACCACCAAAAATCAGTGGAGTCAAAATATTAACTGATTAATTAATCTCTTACAAAGTGGACAATTTACCTGCCTTTTATATGTTTTCTGAAATTATCATGTTTACCTGCACAGACTGCTCTGTGGTGATCTCATGGCCATCGGTACTAAATATGATGTATGACGTACGAACAGATGAATTGAATATGAGAAGTCCAGTTCCAGATGAAAAAGCTGTCTTAAATAATAGTTTGAGAACATTTGAGAGTTGTCAGCAGATCCTACAGTGGATAAAAGAAGATTTAGACAATTTGCGGAAAATATTTGTAACTTACTGGCATCGTATTACTTTCTGGGAAATCATGGGTCTTATTCACTGGATAAAGACTGGAAACGGGGGGAAACTGCTTGCCAGGGGTTTTACGAGCACTGCTGACATGCAGATCACAAATGGTCCTGTTTCACAAATGATTGTCACTTGCAAACTGCAGATACATTTGCAAATCCTGCAGTCCCTTTGCATGATCATGCATGTACCACAATACTGTTGTTCCTTTGGATTTCTATTTTTTGAATTAAATTAATGTGAGGAAAAAATGTGAGTAGGAATGGTATCATGTTGCAAGTCAAAGCTCGCATTTTCCAACAAGCACTTAATCTGTACAGAGGAAACAAAACCTGCCTTGTAGCATCTCTAGAGAGAACTAAGTAACACTAATTCAATCTAGTTTGTTTATATTTTCCAAAATGTCAAACTATTCCTTTTAATGTATTATAATACTGAGTGTCCTAAAGCATTGAACCTATCTGATGCAATGATCCTTGTTCAGACTGTAAAATGAAATCCAAAATCCTCTTGGCAAAGCTTTTTACTGAGCTGCTAGAGATGACGCCCGTCTCTTGAGTGATGGTGGGAAAAACAATATCTAATGATTGTCTTACTTCATCTGATGAATGTCTTCATGGCAGCAAATGATATGTTATTAATGTGCTGAAAAGACTTTAGCTGATTGTTACTTTAGACCAGGTTTACAGGACTTTGACAAATGAATTGTTATAAACATTTCTTGACTGTGAACTCATTTGTTTGCATAGATTTTTAAAGGTGTACTGCGGTCAAATCACATGAACTGTATTTAATTGGCATTGAGATACAGAGGCTGATTGATATCTTGATGATATATGTTGGATATGTGTGTTGTGTTTACATTGCTTGTATTGCTGGCTAAACTATAAATATGTGTCCCATTTCTCACTCATTCCACCCTGGCTGTAAAATCACTGGACTAACACTTTTGATTTATGACCAATTTAATGAGAAAGAGGCAATAAATCCTTTCAAAGGACATGTGATGATGTGTCGTTATTTTAATAATTAGAGCATAGTCACCAATTCAAACTATTTACACTGCAGTGGTTGAAATATTTATATTCGTCTCGAGTTTAATTTGCATTTATAAACCAGACGGTGGTGCCAAAGTTCAAGTTTAATTAACCAAAAAGAAGTTTACATGTACATCTCCTTAACCCTTAAATCACTGCAAAACCAGTTGGCTCTAATGTGACCTCTGGAAAATGAATAATTTAGAAAAATATAGATTATAAAAAGGATTACAGCTAAAATAATAAAGTTTCCAGGTTACTTTTTTACACAATCCTTTGACACGTCTCCCAAATAACACTATAAATAACTCCTAATCTGTATAAACCAAGATAATTATCCTAAAATACCAATTTATACCCTTTTAGTCATTAGTGTGACAACAGACTGGTCAACCTCATTCCACAATTTATTGAATTAATTTAAATGTAATAGTTTTATTCCTTGAAATCACATATTTAATTCACATTTTCATGAAATAGATATGAAAAGAGGTTCTGATTTACAGATTTTAACCCTTAAATGTGCTGACTCTTCACAATATGCCTTCATAATTAGTGTCTTTTATCCAATTCAATTCAATTTCTCAAGTCATCTCAAGACTTCTCACACTGAGCAGGTCCTGACTGTACTTTCAGCCACATTTCTAGATATTTATCAAATGTCTGGACCACAAATCTATCTTTTAATCTCTCTACTTTTTCTGTCTGGGTGATTAATGAAGCTTTCAGAGAGAAGACGCTACTATGTCACCTAAAAGAGGAGAACATAACAGCCATCAGTATTTCAATGAATGGTGATTTTTAAATAAATATGGGTCAAATTCAACCTGGAAATCCTTTTTACATATAAAAAATTTAAATATTTCCATTTTTGTGTGTTCTTTTGGGAGAAATCATAAAATATCCAGTTAAATATCAAGTTTTTGCGGCTCTTAAATGATCAGTAAGTCAGAGTTAAGGTTCCCTGATGGGTAAATACATACAATCTCACTTTAACACCATTATTGGCTGAATGACCTGAATGATTACGCTGGGCATGGATGCTTTTAACGTTTGATGTAGCTGTAAGTCTTTTCAACACACTTTGCCTGCCGAGTGTGTTCCCATCGTTATCTGCTGTTGTATAAGGTCAAGAGGGAGATGATAAGTCACAAGCAGCCGTGTGAAATTACAGGGTCAGGGTGAAGCACTGGCACTAGAGAGGTGTCAGACTGGAGGGACGAAGGTGATGAATTAGCCTTCAACACAGAGCAGGATGTCGGCGGTGACCAGAGGAAAGGCTTGTTGATGATTTCACCATCGTACGCTCAGCAGTTCTCTCAAATATATTCTTCTATACATGAAAGATGATAGAAGATTCAGTCAACAACGGTACTTGAGCATTTACATTTTATATTATTCATACCTGATGCAATGACAGCTTTTTTTAATACAGTACAATTAGTAGCATCCATCTTTATAAACATATGATTAGCTTTTGCATTTATGTAGAATGTACAATGTTTTAAATTGTACTGTAATAAATGAATATGTACCAAAAAACTATAAAAAAGTGAGTTATTAAATTGGATATTAAATAATACATTTTAAAAACCTTTGAAGGACTACTTTCTAAGATTAAGTGGCATTTTGTGGTGAGGTTGCAAATTACAACCAAATGGATACACTTCCCCTCTCGACATTCCTATGAAAGTTACTCAATGGCAAATGAAGCGGAAAAAGCCACTTCCTGCTATCATTACCCAGATAAGAACATACTGTACACACCCAATGAAAGGATCCAATCATGCGGCTCTTTTAGACTTTTCGCAATGTAGTCATCCACCACTACACAGCCGCTCCTTTTCTCATGATTGTGTGTGTGGGGGGAAATCCTTTTTGTGACTCTGTCGCACCTGGAAGTTATAATTCATTGGTTTGGCCACTATGACACATTGGTTTCAAAGCCCAGCACTGGTCCTGGGGGCTTCCCTCTTCCTCTCCTTCCAAGTATGGACGAGTATGGACTATGGTGGCTGCGAAACTTGTGAAAAACATGAAAGACCCTCAATTGTTTGGTTTGTCCATTTTGGGCTACTGTAGAAAAATGGCGGTGCAACATGGAAGAGGACCCGCTCTCTATGTAGATATAAAGGGCTCTTTAAGGTGATTACACACTAATTAAAACATACTTATGAATATTATACTACATTTGCGTTAGATGGCACTAAATCCTAAACACTGGTCCTTGATGTGATGTATTGTATTGTATGTCACTAGTTTATCAGTCTGCATTGCACAATTCATTTGTTTTCTGCATTAACATTTACAGTTTTGATGTTTCTCTGCAGCGTCCCAGTGTCCAGTGAATTGAAGAAACCATATTACACATGTTTAAACTGAAAGGAGATGTCTTTAAACTACTTCAAATACTTAAAGTAAAGGTTTTGAGTACTTCTTCCACCTGCCTTTGACTATTACACCATCTGTAAGAAGCAGGATAGTTGGGAAAGTCACAGTCGTGGTGAGAAATACTGTGTGAGGTCGGGACATGACCTCATCGAGCAGTAGCTTTTAGCTCTGCTGACAGACCAAAAAAGAAAGCAACAGACAGCTGGACGGACAGACGGAGGGGCAAACCGGTGGCAGGTTCACGTCTCACTGTCTTCTGAGCTTCACAGGAACACGATTCATCTTCCTCTGATTTCCTCTTTTTGCCCCCGAGGCCGTTTTTAGCCATTTGTCTGCGTTACTTAAAACTGTGACTGACACAGAACGTCAGATCACAGCTCTGTAAGCTTGCACTCTGTGGATTCATGAGGAGGATTAGTGTGCAGACTTGTTCCCAATGTGCCGTATGTGACCTTAACTCCATTTATTGGTTTGTTGATGTTTGTGTATTTGTGTGTGTTACCCCCTTACTCCTCCTCTTCTGATCTGGGTCACCTCCCACCCTGCTGTAACCCAAACTGATCGTCCCTCCAAAACATCACATCACGTGTCATTTTGATGGATTCATTCGTATCTGTGCCGCAGCCAAACAAACATTATAGACAAATTCAAGCGTTCTAATACATTTGATACCTCGGCACGCTCGCTGACGATTTTGTTTCCCTTTCCAGAGACCTTTCCCATCTGTCACATCCCATAACTCAAACACATGCTGTGCAGGGTTTCCACCACAAGAAGCTCAACTAGTAAGTGTGATTTTTCATTAAACACCAATATATAGACATTCAATTTTTACCTTTATTTAGTTTGGGGGAGTTTCACTTAGACATGCTCTCCTTTGCTTTGTTCGAGAGCATCTTACACAGTCAAATAACACTTCCGTCCTATTGACTCCAACCTCCTTTCACTTCTAATGAAGCCTGCACAATGTGTTTCCTGTTTCGTTACAATTTCCAGTAAGCTCAGTCAACTTCACATGTTCAAGTTCACTTCTGCTCCACTTTGAGTCAATGTGCTCAGTCAGCTAATAGAAAAACTGCTGCACAGCGTTCGGAAATGGAGAAGTTATCATTCTGGTGTGTTTCGTCACCGTTTTTTTTGCGTTATCATACTACCAGCCTACAGGAACATGACATTGCGTCTTTTTTTCAGGGCTGAGTTCTGGGAAACATGGTTGAATGGAGACATGAACGATGGTGGCAGTGATGGAGACACAAATGGTGTTTTTTCACTTAACTCCCCAACCAGATTAATCCTGCTGATCTGCGCATTAAACCGGCAACCTTATGGTCATAAGGGCTGCTTTTAACATTAGGCCATCATTACCCCCCCCCCCCCCCCCCCCCCCCCACACACACACACACACACACCCCTCCGTCTCAAATGTACCTTGAAGTTGTAGGATGCTCACACTCATAAAATTGGTCAAAATTACAAACTGTGTCATATTACTGACACGTTTTTTTTTTTAAGCACAGACCACTTTATTAGGTACACCTGTCTAATCTAAAAGTAGAATTCATGGCAGAGCTGTTGTATTGGATTACATTAGATTGTAAAGATGTACCCAATAAAGAGGGCAGTGAGTGTATCTGTATCTGTTCCAGCATGAGATGTGCAAGTCATCAATAAATTCAGTATTTAGACTTATTTCTATATTTTTTTACCTTTTTCCTTTTTATTCTATACACTATATGGCCATACGTTTGTAGACATGCATACTATTGGCTGTTTGCCTGCTGCATGTTGATGAGTAGGACAATTTTACACTTTATGTGCTTTGTCCATCGAAAGAGCAAGATTTACTGACAAGAAACAGTCTTAAAATATCCAATTAATTCCAGAAACAAAGTATACTGAGTTAAAAGTTTCCATGTAAGAGGAAAAGGAGGTCTGTTGATTTTGGGCCTTGAAATCC
The DNA here is from genome assembly GCA_021039105.1 of Scomber colias. Taxonomy (NCBI): domain Eukaryota; kingdom Metazoa; phylum Chordata; class Actinopteri; order Scombriformes; family Scombridae; genus Scomber; species Scomber colias. Next base: position 274,963 of record JAJDFG010000141.1, read on the forward strand.
TCGGCTGGAGCCTGGCCAGGGACTTTTGTTGCATGTAATTTCCCATCTTTTTCCTCCCTTATCTATCTACTATGTATCTCTAATAAAGGCATAAACATGGCCAAAAAGGGTCACACAGACAGACTAGATGGCCAACACTCCTCAATGACTTAAATCACAAAGTCTAATTTTAGTCCTGCTTCTCTTCCGAAGCTACATACGTCAGCACTTCATAAAATAATTAGACAAGTACATTTTTTATTTGGCACAAAGTTGTAATAAGAACTATGCAGAGCTGGTGCCAATATACGATACGACACGTACCCATCGCAGGAGATCTGTTTGCCTCCTTCAGATCCAAATGAGATCCATGAACCGCATATTCACGTGCAAGTGAGAGGCTCCAAAACCTGAGTTTGTTCCAAGTCAGCTGCTAAACAAAACTGCAGGCGTGGCAATGTTAGGTAGGTCGGTCAGACTGAAATATCTTGACAAAACTTTGGATGAAGTGCAATGAAATTAAGAACAGATACGTGTGGTTTCCAGAGAATGAACTCTGATGTAAATCATTGGATTTCATCAGAAAACTGAGTCAGAGAATCTCTGATAATGACCTCATTTATGGTTTCAAGATGGATTTGCACTGACATTAAATACTCCAGAGAGACACACTATTAGTTTATACTGTCATAGAACAAACAGCATACAAATTAAAGGATAATTATAATTTGTTACAAATCGGATGTTTGAAGTTTCAGCCATTATTAACAGCAACATTTCTACATGTTTGTACAAGTTTGATAAGGAAGGAAACAATAGAAAGGTTTTTGTATATTTCTAAGGCTCTCAATATGCTTGAAATGAACTAATCTGTACAACACATCTTCCAATTAGGACAACAAAGTTCTTCTACTCCAGTTTTATGGTGTGTCGGATCATAATCTCTGACTTTGACAAGACAAAACAAATCCTGAACACAGTTAACCACTTTTATTCACATTATTACGATTACGATTATATTAGATATTTCAGTCCTCAGCTGATTTTGATCCTGTTGAATAAATGATTCAAAAACTCAACACTGAAGAACAAAATGTTTATACAAAAGTTTGCTCTAAATGCTGTGTATCAGGATGTATGTCATATGGAGAGAGCAGCCATTGTTTCCTGTACATTTGGGTCTTAGGCCCCAAAAAAAGGTTTTCAAACAAAGGAAATCTTACACATAAATCTTCCACAGTCCTTGAGGACCGACATTTTTTTAAAAAGTGATTGACAGTGTGCAGGTTTATAATTCAAATATACTCGGCAGCAGGCCCTATAAGAAGTTATTCTAATATTAGTTAATAATACTGGGAAATTTGTCCTATAACACTCATGACCCCACTCATTGACCCCTCAATCAAATTCTCTGTCAAGGCAAGAAACTTATATCACCATTTAAACATGTAGTTCTCGTTTTTTAGCATCTTTCCAGAAGGTAGAACCATAGTTTGAATACCAGCTGCTGTGTGTAACAATGTTGTATTAGAAGAGCTGGATACCGAGCTGAAAATGATGCCCATTCAGTCCAGTAAGAATCTTCCAGGTTTTAGGGTTAGGTTGTGCGGCCTGCTGAATATAGACAGTAGTGTTTCTCCCGTTCGGCCCATAGACTTTACATTGTGACTGTGAACAGATTTTAAATAGCTTTTCTTGGCTTAAGGAGAGTTTTAGAAATACAACCTGTCCTCCTCTCTTTTACAATGGTGGTTTATGGGGCAAATGCTTTTTGGGCCACAGGTGTATTCTTCACTGCAATACCACAAATGGCCACTAGTCAAAACTGTCTTGGCTGAGTCCAGCTCTTATTATACAAACATGGTCTTCTGCGTTTTTAAATTATGTGACATATTTATGATCTGTGCTCATGCCCTCCAGCCTTTCTTTTCACACTTTCTCTCAAACACATGTACTCACACACACCGTTACACCAGCCTGGCATACTGAAGACACATAGCGTTAATGCAACATATCAGGTGAAATGTCAGGAGTAGAGTTGGGATCGGAATAGTTCTCAGACCCCCCCCCCCCCCCCCCACCTCGGAGTGGTTTGCCTCCCAAGTGTGATACGATAATCAAACTGTCTCCCCTTAATAAGCTTGCTAATTCATGAGTTTTGGCTCAGGACGGTCGGAGAGATAACTCGTAGTATCTCCATTCCTTTCCTCCAAGCAGATGATCTCTTTATCTTGACTCTCTTTAACAGCACCAAGAGCTGGTTTTTGGTTGAAACCCGGAGCTGATAGACTACATGAGACTGGATGTTGGGATGAGTGAAGGGGCTGTTGGGATAAGGTCAAAGGTTAAAGGTTAAAGTCACTCATGCTTGCTTTGAAGTTTTGAGCGAAACTCGAACCAACACCTCCGCTGGGTGATTTAGGTGGATGTTTGTGTGTGTGCTTCTAAAGGGGTGGTCAAGGGCAGTGGGTCAGTGTGTGTGAATACTTGATGGTTAATATATGTGTGTGTCTGAGTATTCTGAGTATTTAGATATAAATCCTTCAATAGTATCCTGTCATACCATCAACTCCCTTTATTTGATGTTTTAAAGGCATAAAAAGAAAAATCATTGCAACAGCTTTTAAATTGAGGTTTAGTTTTATGAGTCCATGCTTGCAACTTTTCAGCAATAAATCAATAAAAATAGTTGTTTGGAGCTTTATAAATACATAAGTTTTAATTCTAACAATTGATGTGATAAGTCAACTTTTATCTGAATTGAACTGCAATCGCAGCTGGAGTTGTAAGGTTTCATTTAGCTAAAGTGTCAGTATGATATATGTGGAGTTGTCACTGAGGCCTCAGAGGGAGGGTCATATCGGGTAAATAAGGGCCTCATCTTTCTTCAGCACTGGATTTACTGTGTTTAAAAGATCATAGCTTTCCCTTTTTAGAACTGCAAAGGTTAATTACATTGTTAAAATAAACACTAAAAGTTGACACAACTATGTTTTATTAACCTCAAACAGGTCTTAAACAGGAAATAAAGACCTGGTGTGTTAGTGTTTAATAGATTTCGGCTCCTGAGATGGTATGTGAGGTTTTTGTTTTCTCCCCAGCTTGTTATTTATGACTCCTGCAGGTTTATTAGACTCGGCAGCGGTTCAGCATTCTGCGGTCTGCCACTCTCGCTCTACTCTCAACCTCCTCTCACTCTCTAAACACTGCTGACTGTCTTTTTTCCATAGAGAAGTGTTGAAGATCAAATGTTTTCTGGCAGACAAATTGTACAGTAGCCGGCCCTGCTACGGTGGGGAAACACGGACCAGAAGTAGTTGTCTGAATAAATAAATTTGGGTAATGCCATTAAATGTGATATCAGAGAAGTGAAGAACCTCAGTGTTTAAAAGGCAGAAACCAAAGAACCTCAGTTTTTCAGTGTTTTCAGTTTACAAAGTGGCAAACTTGAATAACACCGACATCTCTGCAAAACCTTTTATTTTCATTTATCTAAACCAGAGGTGTCAAACATACGGCCTGCAGGCCAAAACCGGCCTGCCAAGAGCTCCAATCTGGCCCACTGGATAAATTTGTAAAGTATGAAGATTGCAGCCATTCCAATTTTCTGCTGCTTCAGAGTTTGTTCTCCAATTCCCTCTGAAAAAAACAATGAATGCATATTGTTATCATATTTAAATCATTCATATATTGAACATTGTACAAAATGTTGTCAATCAGCAGCTTCTGTAAAGACATAATATTACTGAAATTGTTTTTCTTAAGACATCTCAGGCTGTTCATCTGTTCTGTAAATAGATTCTTTATTATAGTAAAGTCATAATATATATTGTATATTATTTTTAGGTTTTACTGGTCTGGCTTACTTGAGATCAAATGGGGGTGTATGTGGCTCTTGTACTAAATGAGTTTGACACCGTTGATCTAAACTTCGACATTCGTGGTCTTAACTGACCACTTAAATCTACAGGGTAGTGATTATTAACTGCATTAATACTCCTGGATATGCTTTAAAGGACATTTTTGGGGTTTTCTAGAAAATACAGTACCAGTCAAACGTTTGGACACACTTTCCCATTCACATCAATGCGAAAGTGTGTCCAAACGTTTGACTGGTACTGGAAACATATATATATATTTATCTTTGGCAACAAATCTTATGTACAGAGCCAAACCAACAATGACCTTATCTGCTTACGAGTATTGTGTGTTTTTCCAAATCCTGATATATCTCATCCCATAGACCTCTGTTGTTGTCCTTGATGTTGGTTTGCGCTGTTTGTTTATAACTTTTTTAGTGACTCACCTCCCTTGTTTTCCTTTGCACTGTTGCAGTTTGTTATCTACCTGGTTACACAAGCACATATAAACCTCTGTGCTTTGTTTAGACATCTGATAAACCTTCAGACTCATAATGCTGTTACTGAAAGTGGATTTTTTGGATCTCATATCATCATCTTATCTCTACCTGGAGCAACATGCCCATACTGAATCCTTTTTTTAAAAGGCAGTGCTATTTCTGGCCTGAACTCCTGCTAATGTTAAATGAGAGGATTTCTTTTAAGTCCACTTCCAGTACTTCATATGTATCCCTCTGTGTTTCAAACTGTGTTCAGCGTGTGACTTGGCCGGTCTGTGAGGTCAGAGCTGTCACTGACACATACATGGTGCTGAAAGATTGTACTGTCAAATTAACGACCGTGGATCTATTTTTGAAAACATCTGGGTAAGCTCTCCAGCTGGTCCCCACTATGTGTGTGTGTGTGTGTGTGTGTGTGTGTGTGTGTGTGTGTGTGTGTGTGTGTGTGATTTATATACACTGCTGCATATTCTTACAAAGACATTACTGAGACTTGAGCCGGGGCATATTGTTACAGTAAGGCCAACATACTTCAAATCAGTTTAAAAAATAATTTATTTGCAGATTCTTTCTATGTACAGTAAAACAATATATGTTGCAAGGCTTCTTCAAATATATGTTTATATTTGTAAAATATGTTTCAAAACTTCTTAAAACAAAAAAAGGCTTTATTGCATTCAGTGTATATTCTACAAACTTCAATGAATATACAACTTTACTGCATATTATGTCACAGCACCTCACAATGCAACGCAGTATTAGTGTAATTCATTACAGATACATATACAATATATTAAATACAGTGTTCGATTTAAGAAACATTTTCAGCATATAAAATAAGAGAAAACTTTTTGTCATGTGCTTTATGTACAAAGTGCTACAGAAACAGCTACAAATGTCTGCTACATATGTCATTAAAATATAACTAATATATATTTACTTTCAAAAAGTGCTTCTGAATAGGCTAATATTTGCTCAGTTTAAAAGGCTTTTTATACACAGTTAAGCCATTTTTTTAATTCAATGTAAGCCCATTGAAAAAATCTCAGTGTGTCTGTATTTAAACTGGACCTCAGTCTGATTGCAGACGTGTTTATGGCTGTATAAACTGGACACTACTGCAGTCTGTGTTCAGATGATAGCCTGTGACGTATTACACACTCTAAACTCTACACCCAAATATAGCTGCAGTACACCGAGACGGGTATCGTTTGCAAGGACATTATAGCATTACAGCACTACTCTGACTGTGAACTGCAACTGTGACGTTCTTGTTTTTCTTTCTATTCATTTCGACTGCGATGAAGCTCTGTATGAAATTGCAACATTCATTTTATAGTAGCTAATGGACCATGATTGGAAGAAACTGTTTCTGCTGCAGTTTCTCAAAATAAAAAACAGATTTCCCATTATGTTGGTTTCATTTAACAAAGGGGATTTTTTTGAAGTTACTCAGCAGATTTTCCACTGGCCTTTCACTTGTTCTGCCACCTGCCATCAGGCTATAAATGCTTCAAAATGCTCTGGAAGAACAGCAACTGCCTTTCCCTCCAAATCTGTCCCGATGACTCACAAAGAAAACTGTAGAAAAGTGGTTGTGGTCTAGTTTGTTCTTATTATTTAATCTGGTGCAAATGTGAATGTAATAATGATTTACTGATACTAAAATGTGTCTCTCTCCCATGGGGCTACAACTAATGATACATTAACTTATTCATGTATTTAAATGAATTGATTAAATCCTGCCTATACCAAGTTCTGAGAGCATCTGGTTGCTTGTTTTGTCCAACTAACAGCCTAAATAGCAAATATATTCCATTTACAGTCATGTAAAAGCATAGAAAAACTTATTATCAAACTTCCAAAGCTGTAACCAGAGAAAGCTTAACATTTTTACTTGAGAAATGACTCTGCTCTACATAATGCAGTGTGTGTAGCTTATGACAACAATTGCTTTTTGAAATGGAAAGCGATATATGTTTCCATAAAACAGTTTTGACAGGTTTTTTAAAAACTTTAAAAACACATATTTCATGATAAAGTTAACTAGTGTGAATTGTCTCTGTTTATCGCTCTCCTCTCCCCTCCATCTCTTTCACACTCCTGATGGCTCCTTTCCCTCTGCTCTTCTTCTTCTCCTCCTCCAGTCGATCCCTCTCTTTTTCCACCATCCAGTCCCCTCCGAGGAAAGCCAACACATCTTCGGGCCGTCCGCGACACTGGGGCCTCGGATCGAGAAGCGTCAGAAAGAGGGAGTGAGCCAGCGAGGTGAAACAGGCAAAATGGGGCGCTATGGGAGGGCAGTCTTTCTCTCCAAGTCCTGCTTCATTTCCATTGATTTCATAGTCCATGCTCTCTTCTTGTGGCTCCGCCCACACGTCCAGTTCATCATTGGGGCCTTTCGCTGTGTCAAACCATTCCTGATATTTCAGGTATGAGTGGCAATCGCTGGCTGTCTCCGCCCAGGGATGACTGCCGGTGAGCATGGCGTATGTCAGGATCCCCAAGGCCCAGCTATCTGTGCTGGGCTCCACAGACCCCCAAACTCTCGCCTGATTCTTATTCTCTCCATCCATCTTAACACCGTCATTCATGGCACTCCAGCTGTCCTCATTTCCTCGCGCGACCTCGGCCTCAGGAGTGCAATAAGGCGAGCTGTACCAGACCTCCGGGACCCTTGTGCCTTTGGCCTTCACCTGGGGTAAAAGAGTAAGACAGATTTGCCAATATAATGTCATTTTTAAATTGCTGCAAGGTTATATGCAAAAATGTACTTTGAACCCTACTGCCTTACCATATCTAGCTAAACTATACACTCACTTTCAGAATAGATTAAGCTACTGGTAATGGTTAATGATACCACACTTTTATACTGACCATGCCAAAATCTCCCAGTTTGACCCAGCGGCAGGAAGAGTCGCACAGGAACACATTCTCCGGTTTGACGTCTCTGTGGACAAAACCAAGAGAGTGCAGGTGGGACAGAGCGCCGCACAGCTGGGACACAACTCGCTGACAACAGTCCTCGGCCATACCGACCTGGGAGGAAAAAGAGTGAAGGAGGACAGAAGGAGAAGGAGGTCTCATTAAATGATTGTAAGGAACTTGATGAATGCAAACCATACAAAGCATTTATAGTCTGCTATGTGGCAGAAAATGTTTAACATGAAATTTTGAAATTAGAGCACCAATACAGCCAGTATAGAAAGGTGTTAAAAGGTGCATATCGTGCACCCTTATTGATCTTAGACTGGTCCTTTATGATACAGGCCGTTTTACCTCCTGTCTCTTTAAGGCCTCCCTTCCTCATGAGCCCACTCTGTTTTGATTGGCCAGTTTCAGTAAGCTGCCCCTTGGTAGACCTCCACTGACTGCAGAGGCTATGTATACAAATATCTTTATCAGGTTTGACTCAAAATGCCAATTTCTGAAAAGTACCCTTATGGGTCGCCCAGAACAGGCTAGGTCCTGGTTTTTGACTCACAAGCAGACTTTTTATATATGTTCCTCTCATATTTCAGTACTCAGACGATGTTTAACATAGACATCAGACATTATACCAGAACATAAATGATGGTAAATCACAAAAACATGATGTATCTCCATACAAACCACTTTGTGTATCACTTTATACCTCAGGTACGATGACGTCGTAGAGATCGCCGAAGAGACTGGCTTGTTGAGCGAAGATGTAGTGCGATGGCGTGAAGTATGCGATTCCCAGTGCTCTGGTCAGGGATGGATGGGTACAGAATGACAGAGAGAGGTTATACTCTCGCAGGAAAGAGAAAAGCGAGGTGGACTCACGAGGGAAGAACTTCAGAGCCATCGGGGTACCTGGACGATAAGAAGGAAAGATATTCATACAAATCTAGAAATGCTATTCTGGTTGCTAGATGCTGATGATTAAAGACATCCATGATAATCTAAACAGGCTTTAGTTTCCTTCCTCACCTCTCTTCCTGTGTACAACCAGCATGACTTTTCCATATGAGCCTTCACCGAGCAGCTTTACCACCTTGAAGTGCTCCGATGTGTCCATTGTTATCAGAGACTGAGCCGTCAGATGGCACATCTCATCCAGAAGCTTTGTGGCAGCCTGAACACACAGACACAGAATGAAAAGGAGATATTAGATGTGTTGTGCATTGAACTTGTGCAACCAGGCTTCCACTACATCATCATACTGGCACCATCTGAGTGAGTAGCGCCAACGACACGTTTTACTTGAAACTTTAAAATCAACTTGAATTGACAAATTGACATTGATGAAATTTCGAATATATATTTAACTACATTTTTGCAAAGAAGGAGGACTGTGGATTTTGTCCCCATCACTTGCATGAAGAACATATTGAACAGGAGGAATGACTACAGCAGGGAAATATGTATATCAGTGTTCATTGGGGCACCTGACTGTTTTAGGACAGTCCCTTACTGTTGGCTGCAACATTACGAAATAAATACATGAATTAGAAGTCTGTAATCTACTAAAACAGCTTTCCACTTCTACATTTGAATAAGAATCCAACTTTATGAGAAGTTGCTTCTTGTCAGAAGTGGAAAAGCTTTCAGCTCGTTGAAACCTAACACAGCCGGTGCAGTGATGACCGTTGTCATGGCGATGCTGGCAACACTCATCCATGGGTATAAACATGTCTGTTAATAGCTTCATGAAATCCTTTGAGTGGCAGGCACACTCACACACACACACACACACACACACACACACACACACACACACACACACACACACACACACAAACACACACTGATCTTTGTTTTGTCTGGGGGAATGTGTATGTTTCCACCACAGCTGGCACCCTTGGGTCCACACAGGCATTTGGTGTCACTGTACATCTAGACATGTAGGACAGCTCATTACAAAACACGTCAGGGCTGTGAATGTGCCGAACACGGATACTACGAATCACAGCCGAGGCTTCGTTCACACCAGAAGTCACAAAGACGAGGACTGGCTGTACTTCGGCCAGACTTTAGGATCAACTGTGCAGATTTGTCTGGCAGTAACAGAGAGAAGTCCTAACAAATGGTGCAAAATGTGATAAATTAAATGTGTTACAACAATGACAAGCAGGGTTTTCATGGATGTTGTATACATTCATGACATGAGAACAATGCTTTGCATCCCACTTGAGAACCTGCTCCGTTAAACTTTCTGATAACTAACAAGAGCAATTATATTGTTGCAGCAGCAGCGCGTGTAATGCCATGTGGTCAAAGCTCTAATCCTTCAGCACTATGTGAGAGTACATTTTTAATGTGGGTGGTCTGAGGTGGAGACTGACCTTTGACCCTCTCTGTGTTTGTGCTGCGCTCCAGTTACTGAGCTATTCAAGAGCGTCTGGAAAGTAATGTTGTTTGTCATGCTGAAATGAGCTAATTGGCTTAGTCAGTTTTTGTTTTGAGTAACTGATTTTGCCACCACTTACATATCATTGTGTCACATTTTGTCAAGTTATAGTGAAATGGTGGTTGGTTGGTGGTGAATTGGTAGTTGAAGGTGGAGGTAAAGAGTTTATTGGTGTTTCTTAGATTTAACTGTTGAAGTCAAGTTAAAGTCAATAGTGCAGTAAGGCTGTCGAAACAATTACTGATACTTCAACCAGTAGTCAAGTGAAATTAACTTTTAAAGTATTAAAATTAGCATTCTTTCCTACAGAGACTGATTTGTTTGCCGACTGCTGAGTGGTAATAGCCGATTGCGTCATCTGTGTTACTTATTTATTTTATTATATTCAGTATTTGTTTTATTTCTGTATATTGTTGTGTTTGTTCTTGTGTGATACTGGCATGTGGTGAGATTTCATGTGTTTCTGTTGTTGTTGCTGTTAATAGGTGTGCTGATGGATAAAACATATAAACATATAAATATATATATAATCTGGTAGGAAGTATGGCTCTATTAGATAAATACTTAACATAAAAATATCAAAACACATGCATGACATAGTTTAAACCTCAGACATGAACCCTACATCATATTTATTAAAGCAGAAGCAGTTTTCCATTAGTAGAGTCAGATTCCTGCTATGATAAGTGGACGGTTTTAAAGTTTCGCTGTAAACTAAACCAGCCGCGGACCGTGGAGCATCAGGGCCTCAGGGGTTTAACGCATAGCTGACATGCTCGGAGTTAGTCGGGTTTAGAGGAGTGTAAAAGGAGGTGACACTGGTCTCAGCCAACCCAGAACAACCCCAACAAGCCTCTCTACTGGATGCCTGGCCGAACACTCAGGTTATGTAAGACACAAGGTTGGACCTGGTGTGTGTGTGTGTGTGTGTGTATGAGATGAATGTCCCAGTTACGTCCCCTACATGGAAGTGACCTCTACGGACTACAAACACCGATGTGATGAATGAAAAGAGTGTACAGGGACACATTGAAGCCAGCTCAACTTTGCCCTGTTAAAAAAGCCTTTAGCAAAAGAATAATAAACATAAACAACACTATATGAATCAGTATTTCAACTTTTTAAGATTTTGGTTCTCTGTGGCTGGTTATTCAACAATTCCTCCTGCATTTCATAACATGAAAGAAAGAAAGAAATACCCCAAAAAGTTGAAGTTATTGATAAAATATTGAGTCTTCATTTTGGCATTTATTATTTATGAATTATATAAGTCAGATGAATTAAATGTATTAGTTAATATACTTTAAATAAGACATCAAAACATCAATTTGTCACAGCTCAATGAATACAAAATATTCTTAATGAATAGATAAGAATGATTCATTCATGTTATAATGACATTTTAATAATTCAACTTACATTGAGTTGGGGCGACCTTCATTGAATCTTTTTAACATGTTTTTTTAAATGTTAAAATTTAAATATTCATGGCTGATCTTAAGTAATAATAAAGCAACATCACATTGTGCCCATTATATGCAAACTGTGCCGATAATTAGTTACAAAAACTTTTTTTATACCGTAATACATTTATAACTATTGTGTAAGTAAATGACTTTCATATTTGAGTATATCGATATTATTATTATTGTAAAATATGTATAAAATTGTCAAATAAAAAATAAATAGATGTCATTTATATTTTTGCATTATATCTGCTGATGAAATGATCACTTAGCTCAGACTTAAAGGTTAAATTCACCCAAATACATTTTTTTCCTCACTTACTGTAACCTTTATTCATATTCTGCATAAACTATAATGATTTCAGTTTAATCTGCTTTACTTTTGAGTTATTTATCTGTCAGATTTGGACTTTGAGCAAACATCTCTGTTCAGAAACTGTGTCCTTGTCCCTTCGGATGACCCACAGATCTGCCAACAGTTTCTGGAAGCAGCTATTTCTTCTGTAGAAAGCCGTTACGCTGGAAACTCTGCTGTCTGTGCATTATCAAAAGCAACCAGGATATTGTTTATGGAGCTAGATGTTTCTGCTGAACTTTAAATGCATTCCATTTATCAAATTGTATCTGCACAGTGAGATTACACTAAAGATAAAAATAATAATTGGGTCAACTGAACCTTTAAGCCTGAAATGTTTCTCATGTTGCACCAGCTTCCACTTACTGTCATTTTGTAGTTTTGGTTCAGTGATCTTCAGTAAGAAATCTGTCCAAAAATATACGTCCTGCTCTTCATTTAGCAGGTGCACCTGTCAGGAAATCCTCCACAGATCCTCAAATGCTGCACATTAACTCTGATTTCCAGCTTCAGGTACAGAACAGGACTGTGTGAGTCTCAGTCTGCAGCAGTCAGAGTTTTGCTCTAGTTTACAGTCAGTGAAGAAACTTTCTAAACTGTCCGATTGGCCTTGTTGCAGGTTTGCATGTCTGCTGCTGCTGCAACTTTTATCCCAAAGTGATATGTCCTCACCTCCACTCCTCCCCCTGTCCTCCCTCTGCTGCTGCACTGCAGGGCGGATCCCAGTGTGTGTATGTATGTGTGTGTATGTGTGTGTGTGTGTGTGTGAGAGAGAGAGGGAGAGAGAAAGTATATGTGGTTCCTATGTTCCCTACTTCCCTCAAAGGACATTTGTATCTTCCTCTTTTCTTTCACTCTAGTCTTTCCTTCCTGCTGTATTGTGCTGTGCAGAAGGAGTGTTTAAGGGCACTTTGTGTGTTTGCATGTGTGTGTGTGCTCTTAAGTTCTCTTGTGCAAGTTTTAGACCACAAGCACTCAGGAAATCTTCAGCCTTTTGAGAAGATCACTCAGCTATTTGAGGTTTTAAACTTGGTTTTAAAGGGTAGGTTCACAATCTTTCATGTCTGGCTTAAAAAAACAGTCGGATATCCGTATAAAGCTTATACGTCTATTTTAAGATATTACGGCATTACTAGACTTCACGAGCATGAATGAACAAAGGTGTGTGTTTGTGTGTCTGCTTGCATGGACTCTACAGTTTATCCACGTGAGAAAAAGCTGTTTGAGTCAAGCATGTGCCAATATTACATCATCACCAAAGGATTACCTTTACCTAAATTACACAATATAATCTCTGCAATTACTGAAAACTAACACACGTCTTTGAAAAAATTTACAATTGTATTTCAACTCATTCAAACCTATATAAGCAAATTATGTTTAATAAAACAACATAAAGACCCCCCTAAAGACATGTTAAGATATATAAAAAGACTTTGCTTGGTGTTTGTTTTTCCACAAAAAAAGAAGAATTATATATAATTATAATTAAAATCCTTTATATGGTATCTACTCCTCTTTCTTCCAGTATCTATGTATGTTTTCCTGCTGGACACAAGATGTCTCCTGGGTCACTGTAGAGTCTGTTCTCAGTGTTTGTGCAGTGGAGGCTTCAAGTTCCCACATGACACTCGTGTAAATTGAACACTATGCCACGCAGGATTGTTTCCAAACTATTTGTGATGTCACAAATCACGCTGGTTGGTCCACCCTTTAAAATCTGAATGCCAATGAGCACAGAGAAACTTTCCACTTACAGCATATAAATGTGAAAACAGCATTCAAACTCTGCACACACATACATCTGCACCCTGAAACTCAAACATTTAACCGTATAGGAACCGGAGAGAGACTTTAATTTAAAGCACCCTTTGTAGAATACCACTGTCAAGTCAAAAATAGTGATCATTCATGTGCATACAGCGTGCTATACAATGCCTTACTGAGACAGTTGCTTTGCCTTGAGTCTAGAAATAAAGGATGACTAACGGACTAAAATGAGTTTCATTGCACAACAGCGGTGAAACAAATGTATAGTACAAAAGTCTGGGTGAACATTGGATAAACTGATAATCATAATCAACTGCAGCAGGAAGCAGAATAACTGTAAAGACATTAATTAAAACAGAAACACCAACTACTATTGTTATAATATAAATGGTTATTGTCCCTTCTCTGCTCAGATGAATGTTCCAGTGTTTCCTCTCACTCCTGTTGTCAAGTCAATATTTAGCTGTTGATCTGCGAGTCAACACATTATCACCTGTCACTCTCTGCACACACAATTACATTCTCTCTCTCTTTCTGTCTGTCTTTCTTTCTTACTTTCTCTTTCTCTCCAAATCTAGTCAAAGAATTTCTCTCTAACCCTCAGACCCCATCTGAGCCGCAGATCTCAGCTGCCACCAGTGACCACACGTACAACTGCAGGATCACTCAGACTTTCCCAGAGGGGGAGGCAGCGACATTGAGTTACAGGGAATGTCTGCCTGTGTGTGTGTGTGTGTGTGTGTGTGTGTGTGCGTATGTGTGTGTGTGTGACTGTGTGTGTATGGGAGAGATCATCTGTCTGTGGCCACATGTCAACACGATGACATTATGCAAGTTGCCGTGTGTTACTTCAGTTCACACATGCCGCTGAACATCGGTGGCCTGTACATTCCCCCGTGTGTCAGCCATTTCCCCCTCTGACACTTTTAAGCTCAGCTCTTAATGAGTGTTTGCATTTCAGCAGCAGATGTGGAATTTTCTAAGACATTTGACAGAAGTGGAAATGCTCAGGAAGCTTCATTACCGTCATTCATTTAGATAATTAAACACAAGTGGAAAATAACAAGTACTTCAGGCTCAATATGTTAGACTGAAGTTCACTGTAAAGGTAAGAAAGTTAGTTTAGCTGTAAGGACTATTCAGCTGAATGTTTTACTACTATTATATATAAGGGTCAGTGACAAATAAGAGTTGGCAAGATGAGAAATTCAAAAATATCTTAAAGAATAGTTTTAAAAGCAGCATCAGGTTTGTTAAAATGTACATTTGTTGGTTTTATATCATTTGAAATGACATTTGCGCCATTTTTACCAAAAGTAAGACTGAATGCTGCTGAAAATGTCAAATGGTGTAACCACAAAAGAATGGTACATATTAAATGTTTTATCCACCTACAGTGTATTTAAGTGAACTCATACTAATAATAATGTAAATGTTTCCTGATCTCCATGGTTACCCAGATTAAATGTAATATATAGAACAATTGTATTGCATTAGCTTTATTTAATATAAAAGTTATAATGTAAGATCATGCCAAACTAGTTGATATGGTGTTTTATTGAGAATTAACTGTTTTTAAGCAAATTGAATTATTCAGTACAAAGTTTTTATGGTTACACCACTTTGACATTTTTACCATAATCCTCTAATATATTCTCTGAAAATGGATTAAAAGCAGAAATTTGATGCTGGATCCACAAAAACAGAAGGTGTGCAAGTTATTCATACATTTATTTTCACATTTTAACCCTTTAAATTTGATTAAACCACATGGACACACACACACAAAAAAACGTCACTGACCCATATGTTTTTGGAACATATGAAGTCCAGACAGTAAATATTTGGACACTTACACAATTTTGGATCTAGCTTTATGAGGAACTGTGTGGCAGATGTCTCCCTTGTCACACAACACAATTGAACTCTTGGCTACAGACTGATTCTTGTGCATCTGTGTGTCATTTCAACAATAAGTCCCCTAAATTAAATGACTAAATATGACACAAAGGATTGTTTTCTAATCTGGCGCCCCTATCCGCTACAATAGGCAGGACAACATCATTTTCTGTGTACTTTCCAAAACTGTGAATCACAGTTAAACCATAACGATGTTTTATGATGTGACAACACTGTGGTTTCAGGGCTGGTTAGGTTTAGGCAGAAAAAACCACAGGGTTAGACTTGAGGAAAGATCATGGCTTGGGTCAAACTGATCAAAAACATGTGCTGTGGGTTAAAGTTACTACTACTGTACCTTAAGTTTAGGCGAACTTCGTTGTCATGGCTACTGTAATTACCACAGGGTTGAGGTTAGTGGATGATCATAGTTACAATTTTAAAAAACTGGCCTGACTCAGGTTGAAAGCAGGCAATGAATCTCCTGTGGTGAAGTCTGCTGTTGGGTTTTACCATCCGCCTACCTCGTCTCCTCTGAAGGAGGAAATAAGTAATTTAATCTGCACCTCTGCTCTGGGTCATAATTACTATGGCTGTCACTCAAACGACTGACACTGCAGCCTGGAGTGTGTTGTTTTTCTCCTTTTCCTCTAAAGTTAGTTCATGCACAAAATAGCTGCCATTTAGATTGAGGTGGAGTCGAACATTTGTGCATTTGCCAACATCAAGTCAGATCTTTGAGGGCTGCTTTAATAAAATATGATCTGTATCACAGGTTTGTTTCCGATGGTCTTCTGTAATATTTACTGCAGTATTCAGATAAGAGAGGAGCGTCACTGTGAATCAGCTGTGGAAGGAAACTTTAGGAAAGATTTGGCTTTTCATCTCCACAAAAAATAAACATACTTATGAGGACACATGTTTTTTATTGGAGATTGGTGTTATAGTGCCAATTTTGGAAGAATTACAAGTTATATGTTATTTATGGTTTAACCTGTAATAATCTCAGGTTTAATCACCTACAGTAGTTTGCCACACTGCTCCCCTTCAGAGTGAGATGTCACCTGAAACATGACAATAATGGTCACATTACAGTAAAGTTTTGACCTGATGATGACCTCAGATTGGCTCCAGATCCCCAGGACAGCAGCCAGGATATGAAATGGACGGATGAATCAATATCATAAGGATAAATCATCTGATCACAGTCCATCCAATAGTTGTTGAGCTGCAGTGCAAGCATTATATGAACCACCACAGAGGCTGAGCTTTGTTTCTTTGTAAAATTTTATTCATAACTTAATGTATAAAACAATGTAAAAAACAAAACACATTTATAAATAGTATCATATACATGACAATAGTTTATTATTAAAATTAATATTATTATTAAATATTACATAACCCAATAAAAAAGACTGAGATGCCAGCATCTCAAACTAATAATAATAATAATAATGTAAAAAGCTCATAAATACCTAAATAGATTAAGAAAAACAAAAACAGTAGAAAAATATGACTTTGTACCACAAGATTTTCTTGTCCTTTAGCTCATGAGTAAACACCAGTAGGCACTGTGAATGTATACAATAAACGAAAGGGAAAGGTCACAAGTGTAAATCAGTACCACAAATAAAAAAATAAAAAAGAAGCTACATGTTAAATTCAACATATGCATATTTTCCTGTGACAAAATTACATTCTCTTTGATTTCTCTCACTGATGTTAAAGGGGTCTTAAGCTTTTTTCCTTTTTTGAGTTACAAAAAAACAAAAAAAAGCCATTATAATGTCAGAGGTCAAAGTACCAAGTTCTCCCACTAAGTCAAACACTCAAACATTCGCAAAGTTCACATCAGATCATTCATGCTTGCCCACAAAAGCCGTCGGTTGTGAAGCCTTTGTTGCTAAGATACCACAGGTTGTTTGTGTTATCACGCTGTGCAGCAAAGGTTGAACTTCTGGGCCGCTTAAAGAGCCAGTATGAGATAAATAAAGAGTTTTTTTGAATTGTAAATCATGTAAACTTATTCCAGTAGAGTCCCAGAATATAAATATAGATACAGACAAAAAATGTCCATGATATGTGCCCTTTAAGACAATGGACTACACCAGTTTAAACAGAGCACCATGATATCCATAATGCATCAGAAATTAAGCATCTTGATGATATCATCTCAGAACAGTTAAAACCCATCTTGCATGTCAGTACCGCCAAGTGTAAAAAGTATCCTTACTGCCTCAAAATCATTTAAGGTAATGGTGGTTTTGTTGGAAGACATTAACGAAGACTTATCTTTGAGAAGGCAGTCTTGAGTCACATGGTTGTCTTATCCTAACTGGATGGCCAAATATCTAACCAATAGGGATTAAGTTAGGGTTAGGGTAAGGGTTAGCAGCCTTCACAACAAATATCGGTGTCCCCCAAGGATCCATACTGGGCCTGCTCCTTTTCAGCCTATATATATATATAAATAACCTCCCATCCTCTTGCCCATCTCCGACTGTACGCTGACGATACCGTTCTCTACACACATGCAAAGAAATCTACAAACAAGCTCCACATAAGCTAACTAAATTTTAAGTTGGTATCAGAATTCAAATATCTAGACATCATTTGATATTAAAGTTCAACATTCAAAAAAACCCATAAGACTCATTCGTACCTTGCTGTCAACTGAGGTAGCCTTCATATACATGCACTGACATTCTCCCATCTATCGTACTATATCACAAGCTGGTAAAAAAGCAGGAATAACCCGAATATGTCAAGCCCCTACATAAACAAGCACTTAAAATCATGAAGACCCACAGATATCACCACTGCTACATTAATCATTAATACAATATTAAACATTACGACGCCTGCCTTGTTTTTACAGTCCTATACGCTCTTGATCCTCCACAACTGAGCTATTTGTTTTTAATGCCACTAAGGAGAAATTAAAAAACAGTAGACGTGTAATGCTACAACGGCGTATTAGGACCATATATGTTAAAAATGAAATAAAATACTGACCTGGAGGGGGGGGGGGTAATATTTTGAGAAAAAAACTTGACTAAAGTCGCAAATTTGCAAGAAAAAAAATCGTGTTTTTTGGTGTTTAAAATAAAATCACATCGTCACTGTGTGAATGCTCAACTGGAATAAACATAAATTGACTCTATGTGTTTGTTATCTTAGCCCAAAATCAGCATAACATCCTAAGAATCCGGACTTTGGAAAGACATTGCAAGAAACTGGGTCTGTTTCGGAGAAAAACCCATACAATATCAGAGATTATCTGAGTAGAAGGGAAGTGAGTGTGTGTGGATGTGAAGCAATTGACGTGTGATCAGAAAAGTGAAGAGTGATACATGTGTGGCCATCCTGTTTAAGCAGCGGAGCCTCTGTGTTTTAATTTTATAACCTATGTAAGTATAACGGTTGGTTACACAAGTATCTTCTTATTGCTAAACCGAACTGAAAAGTACAATTGGATCAGTTCTTCCACGGCAGCATATTACATGAGTGACTTCTCTCCAGTGTTGCAAAGTGAGGTAATTGCTTAGCAGAATAAAACACCTTTTTTTCTCGAAATATTACCCCCCTCCTCCAGGTCAGTTTTTTTTTTTGTACTAATATGGCCCTAATACGCCATTGAACAATGCATTAATACTCATTATACATATATACAAATAAAATAAAATAAATAAAATAAAATACTATATACAATAGATAATAAACCACAAGATAACAATTTGGAGTGAACTTTGTTGTTCCTTAGAGAACAAGTACCTATAGATGTTCTTTTTCAAAAACGCTTTCCCATTTCAATTCAAGTACTATTAATGAATTACATTGTCTTTGTGGTCTCTCACTTCGTAGGTGGAGAGGCACGGGGCCATCAACGTCCAGGCCCTGACAGACGTCCAGGTTCCTTCTGTGGATTGATGATCTGCTGAAGGTTAGGGTTTAACGTCTAGGACAGTGGGATGTTCTCTGAAGATACCGTAACACTCTTTTTGACCAGTGACAGAAGACTTGTAACCTTTCGGAGATCTCAATGGAGAACTTGAGCACATCGAAGGCCGTGGAGACGGTGGGAAGGGAGGGAGTCGGCAGTGGAGGCACCTCCTGATTGATCTGAAGAAAGAGAGAAAGCAACATTAACGGTGCACTGTTCAGACTGGCAGAAGAAATCAAACCCAACCTCAATTGTTTCTCTGTAACAGCAAGATTAGGACTAATTTGCACTAGTTTAAAGGCTAATTATCACCTCAACTAAAGGAATTAGCACCACAGAGTTAAATAGTAACACCTGGTGGTGGTTTGGATAACACAACCTCTTCTTTTGTTCTTTCTTCCCATGCCTTTCTTTCTCTCTTTTCTTTACATTTTCTCTGCAAGTCTTTTATCATATTTTAATTTATACCAAAGGTTTTCAAATAACCTGATAGTGCTGTTTGGCATACTTCAGACTTCATCAAATACACTAAACAAAAAGGCTTCTCGGATGAAAAGTGGGGCAACAGTGAACACATTTAGGCTATTTTATGTGATCTCCTTTTGATAATTAATGTAATATTTTTTCACTTCCATTCACTGAGTTTCATTTGAAACTTTTTGAAGCCTCCCCAGTGAGGCTTACCATCTTATTAAATCTGTCTTTAATTAAAATTGTACATTTGAATATTTATCTTTAACTTCTAATCTGAATATTTCTGTTTCCATTCCGGTGAAAGTAATTTTTTTGATTTCATTATCATTATGGTAATTTTCAAGCCTTTCAGTTTATGCATATTTACTCTATGTTTTTAAATGACCATTTAAACACATGTTTATTATAATTTGTAATATCAAACATTGAATTTCCCATTGAATGTTCCCTTTCCCATTTTTATTACTGATTTATGTTCTGATAATTCTACAATTCTACAATAGGTAATTCTACATTTCCTATATTGATTTTTAATTTTGGCAGGAATTATCCTCCATATAACTCAGCCGATCCATAGTTGTCCTCTTACCTGTTGGAGAGATGTGCTGAGGAGACTGGATAGCTGCACGAGGTGAGTCTTGGCGCCATCAGCTGACCCGGAGGACAAACTGACACTTATTTTGGCTGTCTTCAACCATTCAACGTGCAGTCTGAAGGCCTGAGTGTAAGCATACAGCTGGGAGAGAGACTCATTCACCTGTGGGAGCGTTAAATAGACAGAGAGGAAAGGGAAAAAAGACGTTAACTCACAAAATACTTCTACAGTGATCAAATGCTGTGGAAAAAATGTGTAAAAAAAGATGTGAAACTTTACCTTCACTGAGTCGAAATGTGCAGCAGTATGATGTATGTGAGGAAGACCGTCCAGTCTGTTTTCCACAGCTACTACATCTATGAGCTCATCATCTGTCTGTTGGGAATACAATCAGGAGGGGAGTTTACATTTAAAGCTGAAGTAATACATAACTTTAAACCACTAGAGAGGAAAATGTTAGAAAAAGGTTCCACCATAAATCAGTACTGCTGATAACATACTTCATTTAATTCATTTTTTCCTCTTCATAATAATAGTCTAACAATGTATTTCTGAGAAAAAAGGTACCTCTAACTATTTGAGTTTATATGGAGGATTAATCATGACTAATACAACTAAAAGCTTACATGATTTATTAGGCCTAATAAATAGACAAAAAACATTAATTTCAAGTTACTGCTGTAAACAGATTTGATACTATTAGAGCTGCAGTGATTAATCAATTAGTCGACTGACAGTAAGTTTATCACCACATATTTTTAATAATCAATTAATTCAGGAGTAATTTTCTAAGAAAATTGTCCAAATCATCTGAATCCAGCATCTCAAATGTGAATATTTGATGGTTTCTTTAGTGTTATATCAGAATAAAGTATTTATCTTTGAATTGTGTGCTGTTTGTCAGAATCAAAGAAGACATTTGAGGATTTAACCTTGTTTTTGATCAATAGATCAATATTTTTTAAGCTATTTTTGGACATTTTATTGAATAAACAACTAATCGGTTAAGTAAGAAAATAATCAACAAATCAAATTGATGATGAAAATTGTTAGTTGCATCCCTTTGAGGTATCATCTACTTCCAAAAGATCTACTCATGCATTTATATGGTTGGTTTGCAGAAATCAGCACGTATAATTCCAACATACAACATAGAAAATGTACTTTTCAACTGAGTGGAGAGAAATCTTACCAAGTCATGGAGCTTTTTTGATAAGTGCATCAGGCTCTCCACCTGAGGGATCATTGAACTTAACGTGTTGCAGAGCGAGACGCTGCTGACGGGACGAGATGATGAATGCACAAACAGCTCAGCCAACAGCAGAAGTTGTAGAAGAAGGGTGTATGAGTCAGGAATAACTGTGAAGGTAAGAAAAAGATACAAACATGAACTTGCAGCATTTTATGTATTTGTTTGTGTTTTCTCTATTTGCAGTTGTGAAGTGTGTTTAGCTCCCACGGCTACAAACTGTCTACACAGGAAGTCCGGCGTCTCACACATGTCTGACAGATGCTCTTGTCGTAATACAGTGAACCTGAAGCATATCTTTCCACTTACGTTGTAGATATAAATACATACACATACTGCACACACAGCTACTACCTACAGGTATTTTGTTGTTTCATTGTTAAAAAATAGTGAAAAAATGGTCACAGTGCTGTCTTCACTTTGCTTGTTTTGTCTAACAGTCAAAAACCTCAAGATATTCAATTCATCGTCACAAATGACAAAGACAAACAAATCATTTTCAAATGTGAGGAGCTGGAGCCAGAAAATATTTGATGTTTTTGTTGAAATATGACTGAAACTGTGATTTCATTATCAAAAGAGTTGCAGATTCATTGTTTTTGTTAATGCTCTAGAAATCTTACATCAGAGAAAACAACACATTTTATTGTATGCATTTTAAAAGTGGAAGAAATGCATCCACAACCCAAGTCTGTACTGTAAATATGTTTTTAAATTTGAATTTGATAACACCACTGTGCAAACTTGTTTTTTGTGTTTGTAGCATCACTGTAAAGTCATTGTGGTATCAGATATATGTGGCATTATGTCATCCAGACATGAGCAGTCATCCAGAAAATCTGATAACAGCAACACATCAGATTATGAGACTGTAGGTCTGTGGTGTGAAGGTAAACCGTTAGACACCAAACTAGGACAGAGACTGATTCGCTGTTGGTATATTTAGTGGCTGAATATGTGTGTTTGTGAGGAGGAAACAAATCTAAAAGTGTGATATTTGTATTTCAGGTAAAAGTTTACAGTAGTTCAGTTCACATTTATATCCTAGTTATCACAATTTTTCATCTGAAAACAAAGAGGAAGTTTTGGTTCATGAGATTATTTCAGCATGTTTATATTTTCCTGACAAGACACAGCTTGTGTTCCTGATCCTGGAGATGGATTTTGCCTGAATTAGAAGAAAACCCAACTTGTGTTTCTTTCTTCTACAAAAGAGGTGCATGAGGTTTTTGGTTTGTCATGTTGAACACTGTACAGACTTGTGTTGCTGTGATGTTCTGGTTTGTTTGGGGCGGTTAGGGTTAGTGCAGGGTTAGGTAGAGCAGGCTATCCACTAATTAGAAGATCAGCAGTTTGATTCTCGACTCACTTTAGTCCACATGTGGATGTGTCCTTGGCTGCACCAGCACCCTGCATGGTAGCTTAATGCCATGTGCATGTGTGTGTGAATTTTGCTTGGAGTGTAAAAGTGCTTTGAGTGGTCAGATGTCTAGAAAGGCAGTCCATTTATATTCTGTTTGAGTGTTGTACAGCCAAAGAAAATTTCCTCTATAGAGGACATTAAAGAATGAATCAGAATCTGGCAAACCCTGACAATTTATTTTGCTGTCAAAACAGGAGGACGTGTTGATTATTTTGGCGTGTGTGCTGTGTGAGTACAGTGAATGAATGGGCCTCCACATCTGAGAAGAATCCAGTTGTCATCTGTTTGTCTTTTCATCCTAAACTGTTTCAACCAATCTGCAAATGAATAATTCCCCTAAATCCTCTGTGGTTTGTTTCGTCTTGGTTTCTTAAGCTTTCCACTTTAATGCTTAATCAATGTTGATCTCTATTCAAGGAAATAACAAGATTAACTCTTGTCTATAAATCTGTTCGCTGGTTGATGCAACTTCAAAAAACCCAGAACTCAGAGCAACAAAGAAGTGAACTGTCTATCAGTGTTAGATCAGGGATAAGGAATGAGAGGTATGCTGTGGGTTTTTCTTTCCCAGCCTGCTCTGAGGCCTCCTGTTGGAAAAGTAGAAGGGAGCTGGCGCAGCAGCATGAGTCAGATTAATCTCTGTGTGGTGACATCACCGGCAGACGCCTCAGGCTGCACTCTTTGGAGGGAAAACATCCACTTTGTCATGAGTATTTGACTATGGACTTTGAACACTTTTACTACCACTCAGACACCACCAGCAGTAAATCTACTTTATGGCTTTTCATGGTCAAATGGTCACAATGAGGAAAAACTCCAACGCAAAGGGAAACTTTCTAATTGGTTACAGTTTTGTCTGTTTAACATAAAATGAGTTTATATTAATTAAGTGTAGAATTAACTTTGCTTCTTCCTTCTCTTTGTACACACATGAGTTGTTGTGTTGGTGTGGTTTAAAAAAGCTTTGTGCCTTGAAAATTGCTACATGACGTTATCAGAGTTATAAGTTATATAGGTCTGCTAAGTCACTATCTATCACCTAATGAGGTAACACAGTGGTGATTCAATTTCCGCACTGATAAAAGCTCCTACATTTGCAGTATTATAATTATTATGGCCTGGTGTCAGTTTCCTGCCATGCATTCAGTTCACTCCTGCTAGTGTAACAGGGTTGGGATTTCTGGGAGTGAGGTTAACTGAGGTCCAAAAAAACTCACCTATAATTACCACCCAACAGCATATGGTGCCACCAAAGAGAACAAAGCAGAGAGCCACTTCAAAATCTCAGACAAAAAAGCCACTAAGTGGACCTTGAGTTAAGATTATTTTGATAAACCTGGCCAGACTTTACATGAAAGCAGTGCACAAAATACCCGGTGACAATTAGGGATGGATGTTGGGAACCTGCGCTGTGGGTGAAGCTTCTAACACAGATCAGGTTTACATCAGCCGCAATATCCAAGAAGCTACTGTATGTATAAGAAGTGCAGATGCATTTTCTTCTTTTAAGTCAACCTTATTATTTGTTCTGTGGTTCAACATACAGACAAATTACATTTAAATACTGCAAATGATTTTTATAAACTGAAAATAATGAGGTTAGCCAATATAGTTTCATTTTGAGATTTTCAGCACGTCACAGCTACCTGAAACAGAGTTCTTTGAAATCACACTGCATACTTGACAGGAAAGACAGTTGTTTATCAAAGTGTTTTCAGTGAATCAGGCTACCGTTTGTGGCTAGGCAGATAGTAATAGCAAAAGTAGAGCAAAGTGTGTGACATAAACAGTATATTTTCCACCTTGCAGCAACATAATTAGTATCTGGGCCCTCACTTGTATACGTGCACATTCCTGAAGAGGCTGTTTTTGTTTAAAAATATCTCAGTCAGGTTTTTTCCCACTCAATCATACATTTTATTCACTTGTTTATTCCTGTTCAGGGTCATATAGCAGCTGCAGCTTGGCGAAGCAAACAGGAAACATGAGCAGCTGATTTCAAGTCATGTCTAAATCTTATCCCAAGACATGAAATATGGGTCCTACTATACAGCGGGGAAAATAAATATTGTATGAGTTGTGTCTCCCTATGAGTCATACACTCCTTCCTATCCCAAAATGAGACAGTCATGTCTAGTCTGAAAACATTTTTTAGTGCAGACAGCTGTGCAGAGCTCAGGTAAGGTGATGTGAGGGAACATCTGGAAGTCAGACCTTTGACTTCAGTATTTCCCCTGAAAAACTGGCTTAACTGCATCAGTAAGAAAGTTTCCGCCTCCAAAGCAGAGAAGTATGTTTACACCGAACACTCTTAATCCCATGTGAGCTCTAAATGATAACAAACGGATGTTCATTTCATAATCGTTTAAGTCAACAAAGGATGCAAACAAGACATTTGGAATGAGATCTTACGGCTGTTGGAAAATTACTGACGACATCAGCAAAGTAAAAAAGATCCCCACAGCGCCGTAGTGTACACTCACTTTTTTTGGCAGAGTAAACCACTGCAACAGCTTTACAGCTCATAACAGAACTGCCTAAGAAGCAGAGTGAACTGGCCGTGTTTGATGTAATTACCAGACCATTTCATCAGCACACACTCACACACGCAAAACATCAACATGTACACTCACACAGCTTCCGTTCTAGTTCGTGCTCCTCTTTTTGCTGAGTCAGATGCTGCGTAGAAACACTGGAGTTTTCTGTCTACTCTCTGACACACTGAATGCGTCTTTGCGTCAGCCGGATCTTTTAGCCTCAAGAACTTCTGATGAACTTGTGCACAGACGTGAACCGATGTCTGGCAAGAATTCAAGTACCCTGCTTACGCCCTCACAGCTTCCTCCAAAACCAACCACGCCAAACCTTTAACTTTAAAGGAACTGGTTAACCACAGGATACTGTCAATGAACCATATTTATTATGCTCATTTGCCGTGTGAAGTTAGCTTCTCAAGCTGAGACAACTCTATGTCTGAACTCTATGAACTTATTAGGATAATGTTTAGATCAACTTAAAGCAGTGGTAACACATTTTTATATATAACTCATTTAGCTCAAATAGCTTATAATCACAAACCCACAAAGCTCAACAGCACTACAGAAGTTTTAAATTTCTTTTAGATCATTATTTTAGTAGCCTTCCTAGCACCAAACAGCAAATAGACAATGTTAGCCACAATAGGTGATGAACATGTAGAAACATTTAGCAGCTAAAGAGCCAGATAATTCCCCTCGGAGTCGGAGGAGACCAAAACAAAGCTAAAAAGAGATTGAATTTTGAGTTGCATTTTCCAGATTTGATAGAAACATGTCCCCAAAAGGGGGCATTCTTATGTTACCACAGAGCTATGTCCCCCCAATTCTAAGATATTTTCCTTCCATTTAAATAAAGCCCTAGCCAAAGTTGGAGTTTTTCTGTCATTTTTGCTCCTTTTGGCAGAAAGCCAGGAGATAATTTTCCAGCAGCAACAAGAGAGAAACACATCTGGGAATCGTTAGATCGGGATCATGTTGAGGCATGTTGGCAAGTGTAGTAATAATATATCATTTCAATAACTCAGGTTTGAAATTACATTACAGTTGCGTGAAAATGCACCGTCATGAAAGCTCTTTCTGGTTGTGTGTTCAGTGATTTGTTAAATCCAAGCATTCAGAGGGAAGTGAAACCTATTAACGCAATGAATGACCACACAAGCCTCCTTTCTCTTTGCATGTAAGCAGATGCGGATGTGCACTCTTACATGTCGCAGTCTCCTGTTTCCTTAAATATTATCAACAAGCTTGCCACAGACAGTGTGACACCACTCAAGGAAGTGACCATACTGGTTTCATTCACTGGAATCAATCGTTAAGTAAAATGTTTTTTCCCTGAATTACAAGAGCTTAATGCATGACTCACAGATGGCACTTGCTCAATCAAACAAACGTGTCCCACTCCACATGTTCGTTAATGACCCTTTGCCATAATCTTTACACTGAGGCGACATTACGTAAATACAGCTTCAAATACAGCTAGGAGAAGGTTTTACAAATTTTAAACTGTCTACATCAAGCAACAGCTGCAATTCAGAGCTTACTGTCAATAGTTGTGAAGATTAATGTTATATAATGGGAGTCTTTTGTTGTTGTTGCAGTACCACAGTTGACCACTTGGACACATGGATAGCATGCCTGACTCAACGTACCCGTATTGATTAGTCTCTTAATACATCCATCATCTAGCCCAGGACAGTGAGTGTGCAGTCACATCCTAGTGCTCTGATGATGTGTAATGATGACATCACCGTCTGCCTGCTGGATTAAGTGTGTTTCACCTCTCTCAAACAAACACACAGTCTGCGTTTCATTTTTGTTATTTCACCAAGCTGTTGCTTAATACTTGTTATACTTGCATCATCTTTAAGTCAAACATGCATGACATACAGACACTGTATGTTACGCACTGCCAAATTCACACAATTAACAGCCTGATCATAGTGCGACCTGACAGACATGAGGCGCCAGGAATTAAAGTGTACTTTGGGTCACATGACAAAGCATCCGACGTGCCTGCCTTCTCTCACCACGTTTGACAGCTTCTGTAAACATAATAACCGATCAGTGTCAGGAACATTAGTCATGCCTGTGGGTACGATGTTACGCATATGTACAGTATGCTGTTGCCTTCAATGCCAAGTGAGTGTGAATGGTTCCTGATTCACTTTCATTCATAAAAACTCACAATACTTAATCATTTACAATTGGTGCTGTCAGATTACACCTTCTACCCAACAACTAACTTAAGTGACTCAAACTGTAAAAGGCAGCAAGTTACAGCTGGCTGGAGGTTCAACATGTAATCTGCTGTGTCATGACAACAATTTACGACTCTTTAATTGCCTAATCGGCTCAAAAGACCAAAATATTGTGTAGTAATCTGATTCTGACATGATCCTGTTTGCATGAACCGATACAGTGTATATTTTATTATATAGTTCAATCTTAATTTAAAATGAGAATATTTTAACAAGAAAGCTGAAATACTGTAATATGTGTCTAAATACATGATATTTTACTTTTGATTATGATGCTGGTCAAAATCATCTTCATGACAAGTCCAGACTAGTCACTGAAACACACACATACACACACATACTCACAGGACCAGCCAATCACAGCTCAACCTCACAGCAAACAGCGCGTTGTTTTGAAACTGAAGAGATGGTTTCACACTTTAAACTACAGCTAGCAATGTGTCCCAGCCACCAAATGTAATAAAATGATACATTCATTCATTCATTAACTCGCTCACAAATTCCCTTCCTCTCTCACACACTCAGTCAGGTTCAAAGTAAAAGTAAAGACCACGTGCAGTGAAGCTCCCCTCCTCCACACACACACACACAAACACACACACACACACACAAATACACAAACTGTTACACATCTTTACTCAGCTTGTAAAAGTACCATAAACAAACTTACATTTCATTTTTCTGCTGCGGCTGTTGTAAACAAACCTCCAAAGCCCTTCTGAGTCCAGTGTGTGTATGTGTGACAAATGTAAAAGTTCCCTTTTATAGCATAGAGGCGATGACACATCACCTGAGTCATCCATCCTATCACACCCATGCTGGACAGCCAACCCGCCCCCCCCTTAAATATCTCTAAACCCCCTCTCATTTCTTGAAGTAATGAAGGATTCAGTAAATCATAATTAAAATAAGAACACCAAAATACCAAATTGAGCAATTCTAAGCAAACTCTTCTTCCTCCTCCTCCTCCTCCTCCTCCTCCTCCTCTCTGTGTAGTCTTACACCACCACCTTGTTGTCTTTTTTTGTTTAGCACCCATTAAGTTTTGAACAATAAAACTTTGTATTTTGTTCACACATAAATAAAATCTACCTCTAAGAAGGAAAGTGACAACAAAAGATGATTATGATCATTCTGATTATGGATAGAGTTTTGGACAACACCCTCTTACATACTATGCAGATTTGCTATAAAAGAAGTTGAAAAAAAAAAGGTGATAAGATGGAGAAATGAAGAAAACTCATGTGTACAAACAAAGTGACAGCAGCACAGTCCACTAATAATAAATGTATAGAAGATGATAAAGTAAAGAAGATAAAGACCCCCCCTTGCTTATCCTCTTCCTACCACATGGTTAAGACCACCAGCTGCTCCATCAGGGTCATATTGGCTCTCCTCCTGGTGACTCGATGCCACAATAAAGCTGACTAAACAGATTTGAGTAATAGAAACTAAAACTCCACAAAATGAAATTTCACTTCCGGTCATCATGACTGTGTGTGTGTGTAACGTGGAATTTCTAGAGTTTGAAAAAAAGTGAGAGTTCTGCGTTTTAAAATGTTGGACAATTTCCTTTCCAAAAAAGCAAGCAGTGATGATTGCTTTCCGGAAATTGAGCAGAAACTGTGCTGACTTTAGATTTTATTCTCCAGAGGGTTTGTGTGTGTGTGTGTGTGTGTGTGTGTGTGTGTGTATGATGCATCTTCAGTACGGTGTCATGTTGACT
Source organism: Scomber colias (assembly GCA_021039105.1). Lineage (NCBI taxonomy): Eukaryota > Metazoa > Chordata > Actinopteri > Scombriformes > Scombridae > Scomber > Scomber colias. Next base: position 304,374 of record JAJDFG010000141.1, read on the forward strand.
CTGAAAATCACCTGTTTAACAAAGAGACCTTCTGTTTCAATCATGTATCAGTGGCTGTGACAGGTTTAAAAGTTCAGAAGAGATTTTATGGATGAATCGTTGCCATATTATTATTATTATTAACTTCTTTGCCTGCTTTTACTTCCTCTTTCATTGACTGCAGACACAATAAGTTCCCACCTGAAGAAAACACTGGATGTGTGTCCAAACTGTTAATAACTGTTATTAATGCACATAAAGAATCTGCTAAGTACTAAATACAATAATCCTGGAAAATACTGCCCTATATGTAGAATACAGTTTGAGTAGTGAAGTAAAGTAGTCAGTTATTTTCACATCTCGGCAGGAGAGACAAGATTGACTGGATTTGATGCCACCAGCTGCTCCACCTGTTTAATTATCCATCATGTTGTTTAATTAATGAAGACAAGATTTAATTATAGCAACCTTGAGCTCATTACCTAATATTTTGACTCAAATTGTATGTACATTTCTCTTTATTCACTCAAAGAGATTAAACATCAAAATACGCCATTGATCCATGTCCTTAACTTGTCTTAACCCAATCAAACCACTTGCAGAGGTGGTATGCGATGAATTTGACCACATACCTCTTGTAGTGTAAACGTTGAAGCGTCCTGATGCATCCCTGATGAGGACATAACAGGAGAATATATCATTATGATAGTCACGGTCGTGAATGGTGATGTGTCTCAGCTGTCCACTTGTGTTTTAATTGAAGTGTCCTTAAGGGGCAGTTTCCAAGAGCTGGCCAATCAGAACAGAGTGGGCTCCTCAGGACGGGGGGCTTTAAAGAAACAGGAGCTACATTGACATGTTTCGCTCAACTGAGGGGTTAAATGGTCGGTATAAGTTATAAGACCTATAAGCCCCGTTTCCACTGCAGGAACTTCGGGGTCATTTTACGGGGCCGGGGCCGTTGGCATGTGTCTCCATAGCAGGAACCTCCCCCGAAGGACAATCCCCCGGAACTTTTATAGGGGCTAAGGGCTAAACGAGTCCCTGCCTCGGGGTAGGTACTTCGAGAAAAACTCCTGGATGGGGCTTGAGGTTTACTCAGTGCTGATTGGGTATACTCAAAACGGGAAACAGAAAGCGCCAAAATTAGCGGGATTTTTAAAACCAAGCAAAAGAAGAACAGCAGTAGGAAGCGTCTACACTCCCGGAAAAAAGTTCATAGTGTCTGTCACTACCTGATGTGAGTCACTACCCGATGTGAGTCGCTACCCGATGTGAGTCGCTACCCAATGTGAGTTGCACATGCGCAGTTGAGTCCACCAGGGTCCGCCAAATTGGACATGTACGGCAACTCCGCTTGGACAAACTACTGTTACTATAGGTTGGATATGTGTATTTCATACATGTTTCAGCAGTTGGATGTGAGTCCGCACAAAGTATAGAGCTTATGGCTCTCGCACATCAACGGCAGCTGAAAATAACTATCACCTCCATGCATGCGAGCTAGAATTCCTGGCTTTAAAATTTGCGATCACTGACAAGTTCCGTGACTATTTGTACTATGCTCCAACCTTCATGTATAGTGATAACAACCTGCTCACATACATCCTGTCAACGGCAAAACTGAATGCGACCACTTCCAGGTGGGTTGCAGAGTTGGCTGATTTTCACTTTACAATTACGTACAGGCCCGGAAAAGGGAACAGTGACGCAGATGCTTTATCGAGAATGCCATTGGATGTAGAGTCACTAATGAGAGAGTATTCTGAGGAACTGTCATCAAACACCATTCAAGCTGTGGAGGTACAGAAAGAATCCCCTGCAACATGGTCATTCACAGCTGTAGCTATGTGTGCCTCAGCCGAAGGTGAATCAGCCCCATACCAAAGGAACAGTTCAGAGAGTGTTAGAGTGCAAACTGTCTGGTTGTAAGCCACCGGTTAAGGAGCTGAGAGCATTCAGTCCAAAAACAAAATGTCTGTTCAGAGAATGGGACAAATAGACAACAGACGATGATTACAGTAAACATTGTTACTGAGGAAACACCGCTCTTATGACTCTCGTGATTATATCTCCCCTTATTCAGGTACGTTGCTGGTATTTCACTGCTAACTGTGTATGTTATTTTGTGAACTTGCATGTGCACGGTAGAAATGTATTTTGCACAGCTGTTTATATATTGTTTATTTGATGACTATTGTGAGTTTTGTGAGAGTTTGCTGAGCAGAAACTGCACGTTATTTACCAGTAACTCACTGTAAAGCTCCATAAAGCTGAGAGGAAAAATACTGATTGTAGTTGCTTTTTTTTAAAGTGTTTTCAGTTGTTGTTGTTGCAAATTTGTTGTGTATAAGCGGAAATTTTAGAGGTCAATAAGTCACTACTTAGTCATTCAGTGTCAGCTAAAAAACATCTTAATTGCAGGTAAATGGGACATCAATTATCTTACTCATTTTATTATTATTAAACAGTGGTTTTGGCCTGTGTTAACGCTGCACCGTCAGTGAGTGAAAATCTGCATCTGAGGTATGACGTCACAGCATTTACAAGAAGCTACTTGTTTCCTGCTTCTTATGAACCTCCTAGGAGATATCCATTCCAGTTTTTTTTCTCCCTTTTTCTTTTTTTATGTACGTGTTCCTGTCATCATTACTGGAGTGAAATCACTGGCATTAAATGCTGAACTGCTGAACTGTGTGCCAGTGAAAGTTACTTAGAAGTGACGCTGGGAAAACAAAGGAAAGCACGTCATAACGGTCGCTTGCCCTTCTTTTGTCATCAAAGATAATACCATATGGGGTAATGGTCACGCTGTGTGTGTGTGTCTGCTTTAGGAGGGATTGAGGGGGGCTCGTCATCAATAGTGGTTTTCACTGTTGGGCTCACTTGTGTCATCATTTCTCCAACCACCCACGTTCCGGATATCTCCTACTTTCTACCCCTCCCCTCCTCTCCCCTCCCCTTATTCCCTTAGCTTTCTCTCTCTTTTCCGGCCCTCTGTTGAGTGGAATGTGAGGAATGCAGCAGTGAATGGGTGAGCGGGGGCGGAAGCATTGAAATGATTGCTAAACATTGTTTTTTGCCCAGTGAATCCAACATGAGCTCAGAGAAAGTTTGCTAAATATACTTTTATTACTGGTAACAACTGAGTTTGCTCAGGGGAAAAAAAAAATGCCAGAAAGCCCAAACATGCAATCATGCAAGCCAGCACCTGCTGTAAAGTTTTTACACAATTTGACTGTCTTAGGGGATCAAAACTTTTGCTGCTTGGTTTGTACCTCACAGACTAAACTGCCACCTATTTAACCATCACATTAGAAAGGAATTCAGCATGTCAGCCAGACAATAGCCAGTCTCTCTATAGACAGTAACTGAAGCATGAAATCAAAGCAAAGGCTGTGTGTCAGTGTACTCTGTGGAATTTCTTGAGGTCTGAGACCCCGACATGCCTCTGATCTTATTTTAGGTCTGCTACAGTACATTTACATCCTCATATATGGACATTTATGTCTATTTTTAACCATAATAGCTCAAAACAGTACATATTTTACTCATGTGTCATCTCTTTCCTTATTTTTAAATAATTCTTATGTTTTTTGGATGTCACATCTGGAGATAGATGTCGAAAATAGCAAAAGGGTTCTGCTTCAGATGCCAGGAGAAACGTGGATGCTGCTCTGAAGCCTGCAGGTGTTTTGTTGCGCCTGGCAGCTAACTGTCGGCCTGGAAAGAGTCATTACGAGTCCTTGGAGGAGCAAAAATATACGTGCCAAAAAAATGAATGCTTAAAAAACGATTACTGTGGACAGCTATTCAAAAGCTGATTTCTTATACATGCATGGACTTTGATGGCATAGTTGCACTTCAGCCACCACAGTGGACAGTAGTGCACCTGCAGTAACTTTTTGGTTGTAAATCAGTTGATTTATGTTATTATAATGTAATGTCATTTGATGAAAAAAAGGTTTTCCCTGCCTCAAGCTGAGGTTATACAAGGGTTAAATGCAACAAATTAAATTAGCAATGATTTACCATTTCCAGCATCAACGCTGCTGATGTTGCTTTATTTCTGCAAATTCAAAGTTCAAAGCAAGTTCATGTCTGATGAGTGTTTGACATGTCATGTAGGTCAGGAAAAGTGCATCTATGCATCAGTACTGTTGCTGATTATCTGACTACACGCATCTGTTGCCTCATGGTGAAAAATAATTGCAGTAACATCCTGCATGTTTATGTGTTTTTTCCACTTTGCTGAACAAGGTCAGCTTCAGGTTTTTATTCTGTGTCAGAGGAAATAAATGAGGTGCAGGTACCGCAATTATTTTTTGTGTCACACGGAAAGTCCTGTGGCTGAAATCATGTTAACTCACTAACTCAAGCATAGCAAACATTCATTCTATGTTTTTAACCTTTTATAATACTACATCTCTTCATTTTGTTATATAAGTTTTCTGTTGAAGTCCTGAAACTCAGCACAGTTTACTGTTATAGATATTTTTGGAGGGATTAGATGAAACTAGAAGTTATAAATAGTTTTTAACCTCTTCAAAATCCATGGGGAAAAATGCCCCCCGTCCCCCTCCCAGTGAGCTAATATGGAATGCGTTTAAGCTCGCTGGGAGTCTCAATACAAAAGCATATCAGGCATTCCTCACACTTAGAGACATTCATTGTAAATTCCACACATATGATGACATAAAAGGGGGTTTATCTCCATATAACCATGAATCATTGTCAGATTTACAGCAGGTAGACAAAGAAAAGCATTGCATACTGTGTTCATCATTGTCGGGTGGAACATTTTGTTTTTATATCACTCTAAAGCTATTTCAACATATTAATTGTATACAGAGCACGTCAATGAAAACTTCAACACATTACTTCATTTGTACTTTGGCAGTGGCTGATTTTTGAGAATGGCTTGCAGGGCGACGGGGTTCTCATAGTTTGGAACATCAGAAATGGACGGCGATTTAGGCTGAAAAAAGACAAAAAGAAACAAAAAAAGTTCATACAAATAGTAGGCATAACGTCAACTAGCCAGTATCTATAAACTGCATATATAGACAGATTTTTGTGGAACCTGCTGATATGACTGATACAAATCTATTACATCACCCTTTCTTCCTGCCTCAAATGATCTTTAATCCTACTTTTCACAAAGAACCATGACGCTGACACTTCTTTTCATGTGGGTAATAGATTACTCATTTTAAAAACCTATGTAGATTAGCTTTGACCCCATTTTAACATTTGTAAGGAAACCAGAAGATTTAACACTTTTAAAAATACTTAAACGGTGCTTTGCAGGTACCTGGATTTGGTCGTAGTCGGAGTCAACCCTCCTCAGATTGCTGTAGGTTTGCTCCCCCTTCAGCTCTATCTGCTGATAGATTAAATAAAAAAATCCTATTAATTCAGTAAAGACTAACAGACCACACATCACTACCTTCACATGCTTGTTTAAGAAGCTGACACACACACACACACACACACACACACACACACACACACACACACACACACACACACATGATAAAAGTTGGCTATAGTTTTGGGAAAGTTGAATAAAAGCTGCCAAAACCAACTCTGAATGCAATAGTTGACGTATACTAGGGTTCACTCAGTTCCAGTTCAAGTTCTGCCTCGAGGATTTTAGGATGTGAGAACAAAATTAGATACCAGGAATGAATTTCATTGTTCCGTGTCATGTGGGAAAGAGAATGAATTTTAAGGAAGTAAGCATTGAACAGGCTGCACCACATGAATGATTTACAACTGTATCGGTGCAATGAGATTAAAGTGTATTTCGGTCGTCTTCCTTCTTAGTACGCAGCACGGAAAGAGAAAGAAAAGCTGCCATTCACTCATTCATTCATGTTTTGTGCATTAAAACAGTTTCCCTTAACATCAAATGAACCAACACTCATTTAGACTTGTTTTCTGTCCGCCTGATGAATGTAAGTCAAATATTCGGTCTCCTTTTAGCTCTGTTTTGGTGCTCCACCGACTCTTACGCTGCTAGGGCTGCAACTGATCAGTTGTTTTCTTTTTTAAATAATCTTTCATTTGTTTTCTTAATTAATCTATTAGTTGTTTGACCTTAAACATGCTGAAAAAGAACACAAAGTTCACTATTTTAATGATTTTCAATTTCGGTAACGCAAAAGTACTAACCAGTTACTTTCTCAGAAGTTAATGCTGTAATGTTACTAGTTACTTTTTAATGGCAACAGCTTTGTAATTTAATTAGTTACTTTTAACAAGTAACGTTCCCCAACACTGGTTATAGGAATTGAAAGTTAGACGCGACCACCCATTCATCCCCCCGTCTTTCACGTCCTTATCATGTTTCCTGCATGTGAGCCTCTCTTAGGATGACTGCGTATCTCACTTATCATGCACAGCACACACGCTATATTTATATTTTCCTTTTAAGGTCCTGAAAAACTACGCAAATTCAATTATTTTGTGAACGCTGCAGGGGGAAGACTCACTCTGAGTGACGTATCATATGTTTAAAGATTAGTCAGTCCCACCAGTCAAAGAGCGGCTGAGGATGTTAGAGAGACCAGACTGTGAGTAGAGAGTGACGTGCACAGGATGACAAAAAGTCCTTATCAGATCTAATGTATTAGAGCTGTTCGGATAGTATTACACACTGTGTCTTGTCTTGCTTGAGCTGTCACTCGGCGTGAAAAAAAAAATTCCACTTACCTCCAACCTCTTGGAAAGACTGCGGGGGAAGATAAACAAGAAGAAGGAATGTTAGCACAAAAAAAAGGATTATTTAGCACTGAGATGTAGATGAATTGAATTGTCCATGTTTTATGAATATGCTTTTGTATGAATAATTTGCACACATTTTTTTGTGGACTCAGCACAACATTTCTGCTTTTAATCCATTTTGAGAGAATATATTAGAGGATTATGGTAAAAATGTCTAAGTGGTGTAACCATAAAAACTTTGCACCAAATAATTCAACTTGCTTAAAAACACAAAATGTTTTGTGTCTTATTTGTCATATGTTATGTGTGTTTTCAGTGAGAATAGTTTTAAAAAACAAAAAAACGAAACAAAAACTGGGCTTTTCAGGAGTAAAAAGTAACAAAACATGACCAGGCAGGGAGTGAGAAAGTAAAATCTGCACATTTATTTTCTTACCTTCGATACTTGCACACATCCACAACAACGGTCAAGATGTAGAGAAACACCACGACTCCACAAATAATGTAGACAAACATCACTAAGTCATAGCTGCCGACTGAAAATAGACAACACAACAGAACGATAGGTTAGTAAGAGTCAGGAAATTTAAGTAAAATATACTTTTTTTACCAGCAGAAATAGCCAGAAACAGTTAATTGATGCCAGATGTAAGATGTCTTCAATGTGTGATTTTAGTCAAGTAAGCTTCTTTTTTTCTTGGTGTGTCTGCTTTCTGTCAGTTGGCTTTGTTTGCTTTAGTTGGCTCTGTCATTTCTGAGCATTTCTTTCTTTTACCAGAGAAAGGTAACAAAGGCAGCCAAAGGTTAGGAGATTTTGACTCCTCATGACTCGGAATGTATCCTCAGGGTGTGCGATATGATGATATGAAATTGTGTACGATTCAAAAGTCTCCATGATACACCTTCACAGAGAGATTGTTACTATTGCATCAGTGCTGAGCAGGTAGCGTAAAAAGGGTTCTTAGAGTTTTTTGTCTGAAAGTGACACTATGAGAGCGCTGAGAGTGAACCAAAACAGTAAAGTTGCAGCCAGACAACTAAACAATGAGCGGATTTGCTGATTGGGTTGATCACTATGAGCCACACATTACACATTGTTATTTAATACCTTGTTATTATTTAAAAAGTGCCTCTTCATGTCTTCTTACAGCTTCACTTTGCTTTATCATGAGGCTTTACTCACGTCATGAATGCTTCAGGTTCGTGAGTACTCTGCTCTAGATCTTTCCTCTGTTTACATTTTGCTTGTCTCAGTTATATTTCTACATCAGAAGACAGTGAATCATCTAGTCAACTGACTTCTTTTGACTTATGATGAATTATGTTGAAGTGATTCACCGATTATTGCAATTAGCGAACTGCAGTACAATTCCGAGGTATTGCATGACGATGTACGGAAACAATACGTGCTCAGAGCTCCGTAGACTTTTGAATGTGCAGCTGATTATTTTATTGTGTGTGTGTGTGTAGAGTCTAATTCAGTTTTTTTTAAATACACACTGGAAACCTGACACTGACAAATGACAAATGACAAAAGACTATGTAGACATGGTTTAACTTGGTGAGTTTGGTGTTGATGGAGAGTGAATACACTTTATTAATGTCGGTAATGACAGTTGTTAAAGAGAGAATAATACCGCAGGGTTTAAAGTCAGTAAATATATGATCTTATTCCAAACTCTTCCAAACAGGGTATCTACTACGTTTACATTCAATTTAAATGTGTCTTTTTTTAGGGTTAGGGTTTTTTTTTTTGTTTTTTTTTACATATTATCTTTATGTTTTATGTAAAGCACTTTTTGCCTCATTGTTGTGACCTGTAATTATCTTTTATTTATTCTTTACAGTAACCAAAGTAAATTTCTTGGCTCTGAGCACTTCAGATCAGTCAGATAACCAAACAACAAACAAAATATACTGTGGCAGTTAAAAAGCTTTAGAGGTCTTGGTAGGTGGATTTTGTTATCTTCACACAGAGCCAGGTTTGCAGTTTGCAGTCTTTGCACTAAGCCAGACTAAGATAACCTGGAATCTGTGGGTGGTAAGTTCCTGTTTAATGGACGTAAGTGAGAGTGGTATCAAGTTGGCATCTAACTTTCCGCCAGAAAGCAAATAATTTAAATGTGGTTTGAGGAGGTATGATTAGAGATTAAGATCAAGCAGCAACAGTGACAGTGTAAGTTTCACTTTTACTGTCTGGCACACAGAGGACTGAAATCAGAGTGTGACCATATTTAAAGCATAATCAGTGCTACAATATTTTTTATTTCTGCATAAATGAGACCTAAAGCATGATTCGAGTTTTGCACAAGCCCTAAAACTAGATAAAGGGAATCCAATTCAGACCAAAAAAATTAATGATACTACCTCCACCATGTTTCACTGATGGGATGAGGTTGTTATGTCTGAATGCAGTGTTAACTCATCGCCAAACAACGCTTCTCTCTTTGCGACTCTGCCATGAACACTGTTGATGTTCATTGTTCTCATGGTGGTGGACTTATGAACGATGATTGTACTCACTGTAAGAAAGGCCTTTAGTTCCCTAGATGTTACCTTCAAGTCTCTTGTGACCTCCTGGACTATTACACACTTGCTCTTGGTGTGATCTTTGTTGTTCTACCTCTCCTTGGTAGAGTAACAGTGGTGTGGGATGCCTGATAGTAGACTGGTGGAGTCCAAACTGTAATCCTTTCAAGTCTGCTCAGTATCAGCATCTCTTCTTCTAAGGTTGTCAGAAATCTCCTTTGTTCGAGCCATGACACACTTACACAAACCTGTGTTGTGAAGCTCAGTTGTTTATAGTGAAGATCCAGATTTCTGTTCTTTAAATAAAACACGGCCTCCCAGACTCACACCTTATTGTTATCACACTGATTGAAATACTTGCCTCTAATTTATCATTCAAATGAACGGATAATCCTAGAAGTTCACATACTTTTGACTCACACAAATAGGAAAGACAGAAGAAGATGTAATCATTTTTAGGGGGGGGGGACAGATGCAGCATAGTATCGCTATATTTTGCTTGGCAATATTGTATCGATACACAGATGCCAAGTATCGATCTTTTATTATATAAATTGCAAATGAAAATGTTTTTGGTACTAGAATAATACAATCAATTGCTTTTTCAGTTCACTAGGTGACTCTAGTTTGTTTTTGGGGGCATAATTTGCAGTTGAAAAAAAGTAATGAATTGCAATATATCGCAATTTAAAATCTCAATAATATCGTATCGTGACACAACTATCGTGATAATATCGTATCGTGGAGCCTCTGGTGATTCCCATCCTTAATATTTTTTGTTTAGGTCATATTTATGCAGAAATATAGAAAATTATGAAGGATTTGAGCAGCACTGTAGTTTCAATGCTTGATTTGTGTTTTTACCTGCTGCAGTGGTGACATCAAGATACACCGCTCTGGACCTCTGAGAGCCTTTCTGGTTTCGAGCTTCACACAGATATAACCCGCTGTCCCTCTTGGTGACTTTTAGGACCAACGTGCTTCTTTCACCCATCTTTGTCAACTGAGATGCATAAAGATGGTACATGCTGTAAGACAGATGTTCCACTCAACTCGTATTTAGGAGCAAAAACTAAACCTACACAAATTAAAATGGTTGTAGCTCCTGAATAGGGCTGGGCAATTAATCGAAAAATAATCGAAACCGACATTTATAAACTCTAATCGACTTAATCTTGCTCATGTCAATTAATTGTGGTGTTCACTGTTGCCATGACAGTAAAGGTTGCATATCTTTAAGGAATTTAAAAACTTGTCTCCAGTGATCATTTTAATCCAAACCATGATCTTTACATAGTTCTAATCAAGTCAACTAGACATTAACCACAGCGTCACACCTTAAAACATCTTTATTTTCACTCCCTAAAGATCCTCATGTGTAGGGCAGCAGTGGAAAATACTAAACTAAAGAAACTGAAAATACATAATTGTTCATCAAGAGTGGAGATAATCGTTCATTAATCGTAATCAAGGTTAAAAGTTCAATTAATCGTGATTTTGATTTTTGCCATAATCGCCCAGCCCTACTCCTGAACCACAGTGACTATATACACAAATAAAGTCTTTCCAGACAGGTGGAGGTGTCAGAAACACTAGAGGTGATACAGAAGTCTGCTAATTTTTAACTAAATATCAGTACATACATTTTAAAAGGATAGCACACAGTATTACAAATCCTTTTCATAAAAAAGCCCAGGCAGATTTATTTACTGCATATTTCTTTTGCAAACACACGGTCCTAATTACAGAAACCCACAAAGGGTGTGACTTCTCAAGAATTTGAAAGGGAAAGAGGGCCAACTACGCAGATGCTGGTGTCCATGTGCAGTTGGTAAAGTCTGGTGTTTGGCACATACATGTTAAAACCCAAGAGGGTAAAAAGTTCATCAGAAAACTCATCCTTCAAAAGTTCAGCGCGAGAGTCTGGTTTTCTGCTTACTAAACAGGGAATGGTTCAATTATAGTTTCTAATAATAGCGTATGCGCTTAACCTGACACTTATCTATAGCCTAAAGGCACGACTGTCATGCGGAAATAGGAGAGAGGCTTTTCCAATCTGTTGCCAACAAGTAACACGTGAGTGCTTTTACTCATTTCGCTCAGGGGTCAAAAATTACACAAAAGTATCAGGAGAGACTTATCTGTACACTTAAAAAGTAAATAGTGACATAAATAATACATAAAAGATGAATGAAATGAAATACTATGTGTCTTACCTTTCCATTGTCATTTCTGTACCAGGTGTGGTTCCTCACGGGAGGGTTGGCATCACTGAAACATGTGAACGTCACAGTGTGGCCCTCAGAAACAGCACCGGTCATGCTGAGTGTCGCCTCAGTGGATCTAGGAGCATCTGGAGGGACGACAAACAAGGAAGTAATATCTAGTGTTAAAAATGAAGCATGTAATTGAAATCCTAAGTACAGTAGACCGCCTGGATCCTCCATATCTGAGAGACAAGAGCAATATTGACACATTTCACACGTCAGGTAATCCTTTCACCCTCAGCACTGGCAAGGCTGTGTCTGATCACCATGGGTCTTCTCCTTAAACACAAACAGGTCAGTAGTCATCCATAAACGAGGGATTTTTGGCTATTTAAACTGATATATCATCACCTTTTTACGTTTATATGTTTTTAGCAAAAAGTTACTTATTTCCACATCCAACAGCTACAATAGCGTTTCTGTCCACCTGGTGAAAATAAGTCCAATATTAACTCTCTTTTAGCTCTGTTTTTACTCTCTACCAACACCTGAGGGAAATATCTGGCTCTTTAGCTGCTAAATGCTCCACTATGTTCCCCGGCTAGTCTACAGCTAACTGCGTCTGTTGGTCGTTTCGCTTTTTGGGCCTTTTTTTTCCTCCTGCTGCGGCAAAAGAAATAATGAAATGCAGGTTTAAAGTAAACAGAAGTGGAGTCACATAAGCTAATCCAATTTACCATAAAACAATATATTTTCAATCAAAACGTGCCTATAGAGCTAATATAATGAATTCAGAGAGTCATTTTTACTGAGCCAGGTCAAATGTCACATGCACTTTTTTGCAGGTAGTAAATAAAACTACACTGCCTATAATACAGTAACAATGACATTTAGTGTTCTGCTTTCAGCCATATACTACTTCAGTGGTCCATTGCATCTGTCAGCACCAAGTTAAGACAAGTCCAGCTCTTCAAACACTGACAGTAAAGAAATGCTTCCCGCCTGTGCCAAAACAACAACACAAAAAAGAAAATCCCCTTCAGGTTAAGTCAGACAAAGTCATGTTGAAACAAGTCACCTGTGGTCTTATACTGTCTTATATTATGTCTGACATATTCATCAGCAATAAATTAGACATGACTGAATTATTTATGACATAAGTTGGGCAGAGAGGAAGCCGAAGGCGGGAAGGAACTAAGAAACTGTCAAATACAATTTAATCCAGAGATGAATTAATCATCAATTTCTGGGTACTATTTAGTTACCCAAGAGGAAGCAACTAAATTACAGTACAGCTTTCATTGATTTATTACTGGATAAATATTTGCACAATTTTCAAAATTCCAGTTGCGTGTCTTAAGTTTTTTGACTTGTGTCTCCTTTAGCCAAAGTAACGCCTACTCGTGACCTCTTGTTAAAGGTTGAATATTTGTATATTCAGTCTTTCCGGCTGAAGTGATAAAACTATCTTGTGTTTAATTAAAAAAAACTATGATAGTAGAAGCCTGAAAAATAAACAGGGTTTTATGTTTCTGATTCTTTGCTATATGTAAAAGTTAAAGTATCAATACATTAATGAGAATTTGACCATTCGTGAGATGATGATGATTAGAAGAGAAAAAAGGAAAAAATAAAGTGCTGATTCACAAATTTGCATTCATTCTTCAGAGTTGAATTTTTGCTTTTAGTGAATTGGATGAGATGATCTCTTTTGGCGTCAAAGATTTAATTTAAAGGTTATTTAAATTAAATCTTCTGAGGAGTTTAGCATGTAAATCACTCTTTGGTTGAACTGTTAAGGGGCCATCAAAACTGCTTGTTGGTGAGTCGCATAGCTTTGGAAAGAAATATGAAAAAACTCAAGAGATTAACCCTTTTACGCACAGTGATCACTACAGCTATTCAAAAGCTGTTTTCGTATGTGCATGGATTTTGATTTCATAGTTGCAGCTGGACACTATAGCGCATCATCACAGACACTACCACTTTATCTGCAGTAACTCTTTTTAGTTCAGATGTTTTTTTCATGCCTAAAGAGAAATAATAACACTTAGGAATAAAAACTCTTGACTGAGGTTATCATAATTCATGCATGAAAGGGTTAAATACAAGTACCTGAAAAGTGAGTATACTCTCCACTGCTGCTCCATGTTGGGAGCCACTGGTCGAAGGTATCGAAAGGTATTGTTTTGTGCTTAATTTCTTGTTATATTTTAGATATTCTTTTGACTTTTATCTATTATATTTTGAGTTTGTTGTGTTGCTGCAACATGTGAATTTACATCTTGGAAATCAATAAAATCATATTGGAGAGCTTTTCCTGATTTTATTAGTTTAGTTTTAATTTCCCTTGAATTGTTTTTCTTAATCTCCTGTTTGTTTATTCTTGTTTTTTCCTGGATTGAAATAGTTTTTACTCAAATTGTTTTATTCGTTCTCTTATCTCTTATTTTATGATGTGTGAATTTTCTGCCTTGTGAAGCACTTTGTAACTTGGATTTTAAAAAGTACCATATAAATAAAATTTATTATTACATCTTAATGTCTTTTTAACTAAATAATTTATTCATATAGTGAATTTTCCGTTCATCCCCATATAAAGAGCATTTTTTTCCTTCTCTATAAGCATCAATAGAGACCATTTGGACTGAATGTTCAGCACAGGAGTGAATTTCTTAGACTTCATGCTCTTCTTACTTTGACTCCTGAAGAAAATTTAGTATAAACACTTTCAGTTAACGTTTTTGTCACTTTCACTTTAACAGATTTTAACATTAGTACTTCCACTTCTACAAACACTGAGGTTTAGAGACTCTCACAGAGGATGTTGAATATCTGAGTTGTTGAAGACGGCTCGGTGCTGCCCCCTTTTGCCAGCGGATAGGAGACAGAACAGATGATGCTCCGGTTGTGAAGGTCGGCTGAGGTGATGAATGTCAGTGTGGACGTCATGTATGTCTGTCCTTCTGGATTCTGCTTTATGAAAAGAGGAAGAAAAACACTTAAATGTGCTGAGTCCAAGCATAAGCAGCATTTTATTGGCAGCTGGTTGAGGTAGAGCTAGTTTGACTTGCTTTGTAAGGATCTTGAGATAAGATTGGGTAGGAAAAAAGAAAAAACATAATTATTGTACTTTTTTTGAAAAAAAAAAAAAAGGAGACATAACTGCACACCAGGCCGCAGTCCAAAAAGTTTGGGAACCACTTGTTTAATGTTTAATAATGCGTTGTGATTTATCAGCTCATCATTATGTTATATGATGTAAAGTTGTAAAATAAATGTAGTGGAGTAAAAATATATTCAAGTGAAGTACAAGTAACTTAACATTGTACTCAAATACAGCACTTAGTTACGTTTCACCACCGAGCATTTCTGGAAAAGGTTGTTTAAATGAAGTCTTCTAGTGGTTGTAGGAATTATGACTATTGTTCATCAGAAGCAGAAGAGGAAGTAGTGTTATTCGTTATTGGACCATAAAATCAGCAGAAGAGGAAGGTCCGGGTGGTTGGATTGATGGTTGAATGTCAGACTTTGACTCCTCTTGACTACGATCATCTAAACCATTTTAACCAATTATCGTAACCATGACAATGACCTTAAAGAAAACCTCACTAATTCTTAACTATAGTGTTGTTAGATCAAGAAACTGTTTTGTGTGTAATTGCTTTCGGCACAGGCATAAATGACGTCACCTGATCATGAAACGTCCATGATTCACTCTGTTACAAATTATAAAGTATAGCACATCAGTAGCTTTCTGTATTTACTTTTATTTTGTTTCTTTTTGTCCATTTCTATTTCTACAAAATTATACATTGAAGTTCTAAAAGTTTCAAATTCCTCTCAGGTTTAGTGTCAAGAAAGGCCACAGATTCACACCTGGGGGTTAACGGCCTCACAGTATCGATCATATTGCTATTAAAGGCAGTGCTGGGGACTAACTAGTTACATGTTTGGCATTGTGTAATGCGATTTACATAATGTAAATCTACATGAACTAATGAATACATGTTCAAATGAGAGATAAGTGTTGCTTTATAAGAAATTATCTCCCTTATAAATCATGTCAGGATCCATG
Organism: Scomber colias; assembly: GCA_021039105.1. Taxonomy (NCBI): domain Eukaryota; kingdom Metazoa; phylum Chordata; class Actinopteri; order Scombriformes; family Scombridae; genus Scomber; species Scomber colias. The sequence continues at coordinate 319,896 of JAJDFG010000141.1, forward strand.
AAACACAGCTGAACTTAGATTTTGGTGCTTAATGGGAACACTTACCCTAACAGCTGAGAACATTGGTAAGAAAATTAGAAATCTAATCAAAAAGTTACATTACTAATTACATTTTAAATATGGTAACTAGTAATCTGTAACCTATTACATTTCCAAAGTAAACTTCTCAACTCTGATTAAAGGCACCTTCATAGTGTCAAAAGGAAATTCTTAACTCGATCCAACTTTATTCCAAGACTATAATCAAAGCTGTGTAACATTCTTTCCAATACAAAGAATATAAAAACTGCTTTTTGTGTCTCTTTCTGGTTGTTTTAAAAGAGTGCAACTGTAATAATAACTGAAAGGGAATCTGGAGGGACAAAAGCAGAAAAAAACCCCGCAGCTTTTGGTCACTTGAATTAAACCTTAAACTAAAAAGGTACAGTGTGTAGGATTTAGCAACATCTAGTGGTGAGGTTACATATTGCAACCAAATGACAAACCCTCTGCTCACCCTCTATTTCCAAGAAAACACAATGATTCTTGTTTTCAGATGATTATACACTAATTAAAACTTAGTAATGCCAACTCTTTTCTGCAGGATGCCGCTACGTTCAGCACACTGCACCTTTAAATCTTCTCTGTGTGAGTAAATGAATGAATGAATAAATAAATCCATCACCTGCAGTATTTCTGTCTGCTCCTGTCTGGAGTCGTCCCGGGGGAGCCAGGTGATGGAGGGGGGCAAGGCGGGGCAGGGCACTGGGACCGAACAACGCACTCTCATCATCTCGACTCCCTCTAACACCTGAGTCACGGTAGTCATCTCGGGTGGAGGCGCGTCTGTTGTTGAGGACGCACGTCAGATAACAGAGGTAACAAAGAAAAGATGCAGAGTGGTATCACAACAGAGAGCAAGAGTAAAAATAGAAAACTAGTTCTTTGACAACAAAAGTCTTTTCTTTCTTTCTGTCTCTTCTTTCTCTTTCTTTTCTCTCGTAAGTGAAGAACTACTGTACATCTGCCTCTGATCATTTCATCCATTCATACCTTGTTGTGTAATGTAGACTCCTTTTTGAAAAGTGAACTTGAGCCTCTCTGTACACTCCAGCCTAAAGAAGTAAATGTCGTCGTAGTCCTTTGGGAGGCTGTGAAACATTGTGGTGCAGTTCTTCTTCGTTAAATCCCCGAGTATTTGCCCCTGAAGGAGTTTTGAGAGCAGTAAGTAGCACTGGGAGCACAACATACTATCTATCAATCTATCGACAGTCCCAAATATGTCAGGTAGGATTTTGGTGAAATTACTATAAAATGAGGCACAAGACATTTCCATTTGGCATAAGACAAAGTTGAAAAAGTCTTTAAACACCTTCAGGCCAACCAGGACACCGTGCATTTCTGTTTATTGAATGATTCAGGAAATTCTATCAACAACTTCTTGCCTCACTCACTTTTAAAACATGTTATCTTACAAAATGTCAGAGTTTCTTGTTGCTAAATAGTTCTCCATTGCATTTCAAGGCAGATTAAAGGGAGAGAAGAAAAAATCTGTCACTCACAGCTGTCAATCATGACAGAGCTTAATATAAGTCTTCAAATCTTATTAATGGAGCAATCATTTCCAAAATAACCACATTCACACATTTTAGAGGGCTTGAATTTACCAATAGAAACCAGAAAGATTAAAAAGATAAAAAAAATATTTATTTAGTATTTCTAGATAGAGGTTAACACTTTTTGAATGGGAGCCAGTTGGAAGGTCTAGCAGCTGTTGGTGGTAAACTAAGGTACTTCAACACTGGCCTTAGCATCAAGCCATGTTAGATGCCACATGTCTAGCACATTTTTTGTCTGTTACAAATGAGATGTTGTTTTTTACACTACCAAAAGAAGTCACCAAAGTCAGAAATGTTCAAACCTGCACACCGGGGCTTTCAGGAATATAATCAAAGCATTAATTGAGAGGCTGCTGTCAACTTTCTTGAAGTGCAACTGATTCAAGACGAGAAAGAAAGAGAGGACTTACTTTTATCTGACTAGTGTACAATTTTTCCCCATTGAAGACAGGTGTTTTATAAGCATCTCCTTTCTTCCAAACTGCGCCTTTGGAGCAGTTGAGGACATCTGGTTCATATTCCTTGGGGACCTCAAATTGACATGGGATTGTAACACAGGAACCATTGATGGCCGTGATCCTTTGGGGAAGCATCACATTCCAGTTTTTACAATGGACAACTAGAAAGGCCAAAAAACAACAACCAATCTTAAGAATCTTTACAACACAGATTAATCCAGATGTATGGGATGATGCACAGGAACACACTCTCTATCATCATCTTCCTCCTGCACATTCACACCACTTCATGTTCCCAGAAGAAGAACAAAGCTCTTGTTGCATTTGACTGACAAAGGGAAAAAAACAACAACAACGATGTATATACAGTATGTACCAATGGGGAACTACCAACCTTGCATTAGAGCGATAAGCAAAGTGACGACTGCAAGACCAACGCCCATATCAACTGGAGGTTTAAATCTGAAATGAACCATCAGATATTTGAAAATTAGGTTGAAGAATAAATTCTAAGAAGCAAATACAATTCAGCATTGTACTTTTTTTTAATAGTTGGATGTAATTTATAACAGTCTACTGAGGAATTGAACTCCTAACTCTACAGCTGATGTAAAACAGCTCGAAATAGGAGTTGAAAATGAGAAGAATATGACTAATACCTCACAAGACATATCTGTTACCCTATTTTCCAAACACATCTTGACTCAATCAACACACATTCAAGTTTAGAGTACTGAGGAAATTTAAAGTTAAACAAAATTCTCAGGAAAAGCTAACTTTCTTTTTTACTCTTTTACACAAAATCCGCTCTGTGATCCAAGAAAACACATTTGAATATGTTCATGTCTTTACCTGTCAGACAATAGAGCAGCTAATCCGAGGCAGACTTCTATGTGTTTGTTTGATTGAAAGAGGAATGAACCTTAAAAAAAGGAAGCTTTAGAGGAAGGAACTTGAGCTACTTGTGTAAAGCCGTGATTTCAAATGTGTTGTAAAATTTGGACATGTTAGCAAATCTGATGTTTGTAATAAATATCTCAGATGATGTGTACATATGTCTGTATAAATACACTGTACAGTACATACAGAGCCTCTAGAAAATCGCCACAGCCATAGACATTATAATCGTCATCATCAAAGTGAGAATAACATTTTTCTTTTTTAAAGTAGTGAAGTACCTGGTTTGGATGAGTGACTAGACCCTTATATATAAGTAATGCTGCATTCGTGCCACGTTATAGATACCATAATAAGGAGTTTCCAAATTGTAAATAGCTTTAACACCAGTCTCCAAATTGATATATTTGGTGCTTAATCGGTAGCGATTCTAGCTTGTGACGTGCCCTGGGATGGATGGATGGATGGATGGATAGATAGATAGATAGATAGATAGATAGATAGATAGAGAGATAGATAGAGAGAGAGATAGATAGATAGATAGATAGATAGATAGATAGATAGATAGATAGATAGATAGATAGATAGATAGATAGATAGATAGATAGATAGAAAGATAGATAGATAGATAGATAGATAGATAGATAGATAGATAGATAGATAGATAGATAGATAAAAATCTTGATGAAAATCTGAGAGGTGGACCTGGAGAGAGCCGACCACCACCACTCATCACACACATGTGACTGAATCACAACAGTTCATCAAGAATTTAGCTAATCTGCCCCAATCTGGTTGCACACAGCTGATAGAAACGGACTAATGGCTGTAATTAAAGTAAAAGGTCGGTCTATGAAGTAGACTGATCACTTTTCCAACTATGTTGTTCTAGTTTTTCATTTTATTTGGGTAAAACTGTTTTTTTTGTCTTTTTTGTTTGTTACTTGGATGTTGTAAAGCACAATGATTGAATAAAACTGGAAAAGTGACTATTTCAAATGTTTATGATGATTTCCTACAAACACTGTATACACTATCGGTGTGTGTTCTGTCATAAAGACTTAGGACCCATTAACTGGGGACAGTTTGTGCCACTGGAGACAAAAGTTGTGTTCACAATTGGGAAAAGGCTGATTTTTGGGTAAGGGTTAGAGTTAGGTAAGTAGTAGTGAGGGAGTAGGATTAGGGTAAATTTATGTAATGTCCCCAAAAGTGACCTTACTGTGTGCATATGAAGCTTTATGTCTCATTAACAGCAGGGTTTTTTTTCCTACACTACACATTACACAACAATTTAGTGAAACTTGAAAATCTGATAAATCCCAATGAAGTAACTTCACTTGCTGCCACTAGAGGGAGGTGTTAGCTGGATAATCACACACACATACATACACACACTCAGACTCACAGAGGTTTGTGCAGCCATCCTTGTTAGGACATTGCGTTGACTCCACTCATTTTGTACAACCTAACCCAAACCCAAAATTTCCTTAAGTAAACATCTGTGTTATTTTTCAGTAGCTTGAAGTAGCGTCGTTGTAACATCAGCATCTGTGTCGAGTGGGTAGACTGTAGACTGTAAAAATAAATACAGTAGAATTATATAATATGGCAACAACATTTATTAGTACTTACACTCAACTTGTTGGATTCAAATAAATACTACTATAACGAAATACATAAAATAACAATTTAAAAAAAGATAAATACATTTTCTTTTCTCATATAAAATAAAGCAGGCATTTTAAAAACCCTTTGTTACTTTTAAACTGAACTAAAACTTAAACCATAAACTTAATTTTACATCTAATAACTTCAAAACACGCTCCACTTTTACCATGATAACTGGAGAAGCTGCGGCCATTAACAAAATTTAACAATCCTCAATATTTCATCAGCTATAGGTCTGGGTCTGGGTCGATCTGAATTGCAGTCCGCCTGTTCGTGACCGCTGACATATAGTATACAAGCAAACAACCAGTCACATTCACATTCACACCTACAGGCAATTTAGGGTCACCAAATAACCTAACCTGCATATTTTTGGTCTGTGGGTGGAAGCCAGAGTTGCTGCTGTGTGTACAAGGTGAGAACATGCAAACTCCACACTGTAAGGCCCAAGCTGGCTGGTGGCGTCAAACCCAAACCCCTCTTGGTGATAGTATAATATAACCTATTCACACCTTATCCTTAACTTTAACCATGACCTTAGATGACCTCACATTTAGAAAAAAACAGAAATCGTCCATACAAAGTAACAGAATCACACATCTTTTAATATTAAAGAGTCTGGCTGCTGAAAATCTATATTTCTCATATCACTTATTTTGATTAATTTTAAGATTAAAACACAAAAACAAGGCATACATTTTATCTTCACAAACATCAAGACACCAAAAAACATACCAATAACCATGTGGAAATAAATAAAATAAGAATAGATTCAAAAATAATAATAAAAAACATCTATATTTCTATGAAAACCCAACTCTAATGTCTGTGCTTATATACCTGTCAGGGCATTCGTTGACAGTGCTTTATCCTTAACATTAGACTTTAAGCATCACTATTAAATACTTTATCCTCAATTTAATTTAAAACTTTAACCTTAACCAGTTAAAAATGTACATCCATGCACATGTACTGTAAACCTGCACAATGCACATGCTGTAGTGTATCACACAGTAAGGTTAAGTTAATATACTGATCAAAGTTGTTGCTTTTGATTTTTAGTGCCAGGAATTTACTTTTACAATCACGGAGGATTTAACCACAGATCTTACAATATGAGACGCTTAAAAGTTTGGTTGTTTGGTTTGTCAGGCTGCTGACGTCTGTCTGATATTTCTGTCATGACCTTTGACAACATCAGGTCAGGTTTGGTGCGTCCTGTTTGACTGATGGGGACAGCGAAAGAGAAGGAAGAAGGCAAAAGGAAGTGATTGCATAAAATTTAACTGTTTCTCGAAAACAGAAGTGAGGGGGGGAAAAGTGGTTAATTAAAGCTGAATGAGTGAAGCCATGAACAACAGTAACTCACCTATTAAAGGCTGCAGTGATGTTGTTCCCTGAGGCTGAATGGACACACAGACAGTAATGCACTTGTAGAGTTTTGTTTTTAATGTACATCCAAAATTGCTGAACATTGGATTTAAAAATACTATTTGTTGTGAAAATATTATTTATACAGAAACATTTTTTTAATTTGTCATTTATTGGTTTTTCCAATATATCTTCAGAGAACTTAAATGCATCCGCTGCTCAGTTGCTGTTCTGCATTTGCTTTCATTTTTAATCTTTACTTTCTATTACTGGAAACCTTTCTGTGAAGGACACTGTTTACTATAAGCTGCAGTGAACAGTTTACAGTGCGTGGGACTCTAAAATCACACTGCAAACAAGTTTAAACCCCTTTCACTGACTTAAACCTTTGTATTTTGAAATGTTTATTCAGTGTGTATCATGATGCATCACTTGCACATGTTCTCCTTGTGGGATACAAAGTTATTTGTTGTTATAACAGAAGGTCGTCAGCCCCCTTTGGAGGAATCCGATTGGTTGAAGACACTGAGGAGGAACGTTTTAACAATAATGTTTGAAGACAAGACGGCCATTCACTCTGTTTGTTTGTTAGTGTGTGTGTGTTTGTGTATGTGTGTGTATCTGTATGTGCAAGGGCACTGAGGCAAAGTGACTGCGGTCATATGCGAAAAAGAGAAGAAACCAAGAAGGAAGACAAAGCCAGACACATGACATAAAAAGAATTTGAAAGAGGAAGGGTCTATGTGTGTGTGTGTGTGTGTGTGTGTGTATGTTTGTGTGTGTGTGTGTGTGTGTTTGTGCGTGTGAGATAGAGAGGGAGCAAAAGATAGAGAGAGAGAGAGAGATAGAGAGAGAGAGAGAGAGAGAGAGAGAGAGAGAGAGAGAGAGAGAGAGAGAGAGAGAGAGAGAGAGAGAGAGAGCATGCACACACATTTAGCTTTTGGCAATAAAAATACACAGAGGAACTTCACTTCATTTGGGGACACACACACACACACACACACAGAGCTCGTGAAGCGTCTCTAATTCTGCCTCTGACCACCGAGACTGAAGCAGCTGACCTCAACGCTGCAATATCAGATAAGCGTCTGCAGGTAAGAAATCAGTATATTCATTAACTTTTTCATTATAGCTTTTATTAACCTCTGATCTCCACACTCAATATGATCACACTCTGAGGTTTGTTTCACATTTTGGTGACTTACACCTAAAACTAAAGTAGGTTTAAGTGTTTGTTTTGCAACCTTGTAGCCCAGTAATGTGTATAAACTAAATGTAGGGCAGTGGTGGACTTAAGATTAGAGAGAGTGAGCTTGTGGCAAGAAGGTTGTCAGTTCAATCTCTGGCCTCGCAGGATCAATCTTAGTCATTACCACCACCTGGTTGTGTTTCTGACTTAAAAAAGCTGGTGTTGACCCTTTAAATTAGATCATCTATAGACCAGTCATTTATAGGAAAAACACCTGAAATAAACAATAGCTCTACAACTCATGGCAGCCCTGAAAGATTACTACATATAAAAAAAAAAAAAACTCAGTCAGGCTCCAGAAAATACTGCAGCAGTGAGACTATACTTGTCAGAGATGCAAATAATGTATTATGGAGTGCTGATTCAGATTATTGTCACTTATTGGTTAAATTTAGGTTTAAGTGCACAGTATTCATTTTTTTATTATTTAACCATGACCACAATCTATCATGAACCCTAACCAAGTGCAGTGAGTGCCTAAATGTATCGTAGATAACGTTGTCAGTCAACATGCGTGTGCAAAAACGTGTGCAAACATGATATCATCCGCAAAAAAATGTGCAAGCTGCCTAAATTGATTGTGATCTAGTAAGAATAACTGCGTAAACAACAACAGGTGCAGACAACAGTGAGAGTTTGGATGAGCAAAAGGCCCGCAAGCACAAAATGAAATCTGAATTAGAGGTTCTAGTGGAAGAGATTAACAAACATATTGAGTTACAGCAGAAAAATACTACCAGAAAAGTATGAGAGAGTATTCATGACAAAATCGTTGCTGTTGATAAAACCAAAATACCAGTCCAAAAATATCAACGGAAAAACACGTTCTCTAATCCTCCTCACCACAATAACAGCGGCCATATGTGCGCAGTGCATAGCTGCTAACATCGGCCCTTTAAACCTTTTATTTATAGACACAGTTACCATCAGCAGAATTACATGTATGTGCTAAATAACATATTGTATATTGTGTATAACATACACCGGGGTAAAAACCCTAACCCTTACCCTAACCTCCCCATATTACACATTCATTATGGCAAACGTACTAAATGGACAGCACATATTATTGTTACATTTTATTATTAACACAGTTGAACGACACAAGCCTCAGTGCGCCATGTTAGTAGGACCTTTTTTTTTTGGGGATCTTAGTAAATCAGGCCCACACTCTGTTTTCTGTACTTCTGCTAAAAAATTCAGTTGTGACATTTTTGATATGTCAAAAGGATGTACAAGTTTAGAGTTCAGGTTTTAATTATTTTCTCATGAGCAAATTCATTTCTGGCATTTTGACTCACAACCTTTGCTTATACTCACGACCCCTCGTCCAATCACGTCTGCCAACAGTTCGACCTAACAGTGCATGGTGTTTCCTTCCCAGACAGTTTCATCTTAAGTTTCTAGTGTGCTGAAAAATGACAAAGAACGAAGACAGAAGTGAAAATGTGTACAACGTCTTCTAGTGAAATAAGCAGATTGTGGAAAACAGAAGCGATCCTTCGTAGATTGAAGTTAATCTTTTAAGTTTTTACAGGTTGTAGATACAAATAGACAGCTTTGACTGTCAGCTCGAAATTCAGATTCAGTTGAAATCTGCAAGCAAGTCTGAGTGATGTAACTGTTTAAGCATGCAAATGACAGTATTCAAAGTGCACTTAAGATCTGTTTCACACCGAAAAACAGTCTGTAGACATAATAGTTGCATGTTGTGTTTATTCAACTTTAGAGTACAAGTTGCTATCTATATGTGTTATTTAACTCTTTTTTTTAAAACTCTGTCTGCTACAAAAAGCACCCCCTACTATGTTTAGGCTAATGGTTTCCTTCCTCCTGGAGATAGAAATAACTTTTCTCAGCTCACACCATGAAGACAATGTGAATACATTTGTACATTTTACAAAGAGTCAAAACTATTTAGGTTGTTGCAAATGTGAGTTTTCTTTACACAATGTTTTTTTTACTTAATGCTAATATTATCCCTTATCACTTACTTTGAAGACTTTGCGCTAAGATTTTTATATTTAATATTGCTATTAAATGCAACATGAAACAGTAAACAATCACAATGTTAACAATCAAAATGTCATTCAATTATAGTTGTGAATATGTTTCTGATGGGAGAAGAGTTATGGTGACATAGCAGCTGATGCAGATGGTTACTGGTAACAGTTTGGTTAGCTGTGAACTTCTCACAACACATTCATTATGAAACTGTTTACCACAAACACTGCACACTGCATAACGCTACTGCATGTCATGTGCTGTATAGCCTACATCTAAAAAAACTTTCAAACTTCAACCATGTTTAGCCAAGTTTTAACTTAGATGCATTCATTTTTTTTTTTTTACCTGTAAATCACCAGATTAAGGTGTACTGCGTCGGCAAAATGATGACGAGTGTGCACAATGAAAGAGTGAAAGTTGTAATGTTTTTAATAAAACATGTGAGAAAAGTCTCTGTTGACAAGCTCAGTCATTTAATGTATTTTTAACAACAGGTCAAAAACATTCTTCTTCTACGCTACTTACTCATGTGGGTCTCTAGGCAATGTAACTGTACCACACAAGGCTGCCACCTAGTGGATGGAAGAGCTAATGGCTCCTATCACCACAAAAGTCTGTTCCTTTTAGGCCAAAGCTGTGAACTGCACAGAGCTCAAATCTATGAGAAAAATCTATAAGTAAATTAGTAAATTAGTTTATTTACAGGAAAGCTAAATCAGGTTCAATTTATTTCTGTCTTTCACAAGATTATTATTGTCTGCTGTGTTGTTTTCAGATTGTCGGACTCTAAAATAAGCATTTAATAGCTTTATGTTTTCATTGCAATCAGTCGGAAAGTTTAACTGGGGCAGTAATGCGTCACACTATTAGAGTTTATTCAGTGGTCTGTGGTTTAGTGACACAGAACAAGACTCCGAGTTGAAACTGTGTTTGTGGTGAACTGCTGTTTAATGATCAGCAGTGGGCTCATGACTTCTTTTTTATTTTCTTCTTCTGTGGTTTTTTGCTCAACTTCCTCTCAGCGAGCCCAGTGCAGCGATGCAACAGTGGATCATTTTTAAACATCTGCTTCACACGGACAAATGTCCACTTTACCACAACTGAATCCAAATCACTTCACAAGAACAATTATAATTTGTCTGGTCTCACACAAAATTAGCTGGTTGATAAGAGAAAAGCGACAAAAACGTCCAATCTCCACCGTTCATCACCTGATTATAGATTCATGAAAGAGCATAGTGCATTTTTAGAGGAGAAAAAAAAATTCTAAAAACATCTGATCTAAAACAATGTAGGTGTCCCCTTTTTATACCCAACAAACTACTGAGGTCTGAAAAAAGTACCTGATTCTTTCCTTATACATTTGACACGGGTCGTTCCTGTCTCATGCACAAATGTGATCATCTTGGCTTTTTATTTTTCCATACAAGACACCTTTGTTTTCTATCTAACCCCCCGCAACACTAGCTCTATTTTGTCTGGTGTTCTGAATAGGGGCTGCACCTGGCGCTTATCTCATGGCCTGGCCTTGATGCTCACCCTTCGAAAGTCCTGGCACTCATTTAGGCCCTGGCCCTTTCTTAACACACAAACCTTCTGCCAACATCACTATTGTCACACCTTTGCCTTGGTTCCTTCCCTTTCCTTCAATATACCATCATGTTTCAATCTTTCTGATATAAATATTTTTTTTAACATACCATTCTGTTTTGTTTTCCTCTTCAATCAGAATTCAATCAGTAAGAGGATATTAAATTACAAAAAGCAGAAGTTAATTAATCATAGTTCAATCTTCAGTATAACTGTTACCAAATGCAATTATCATGATTGAACAGTGATGCAACATTATAATGAAACACTTACACTACAAATGCAGTAGATGATTTTATATCACTGATATAATGATAATATATAATAATAATTTAAGGGGTTCGGGGTGGGGTTGGAAAGTGGGCAATACACTTCTTTAAAAACACAGACTGCCATTATGGTTGGGGACAGAGTTATTTACCTTTAATTCTTCTGCAGTCTCCACTCAGGACGAACACAGTGAAGAATGGACGACACTACTCACTTAGCCAATGTGACATGAATAGCCTCTTAGCTGCTAATGTGTATGGCAATACTGAGGTTCAAAAAAAATGATAAAGATCATGTCCATGAATCATAAGATAACCCCTTAAATCTTTCACTGTACACTCCTGCAGCTGTGAACAATTATTACCACTAAAAAAATTCCTCACACATATTTATCACAGTGAGAGATTTCCAAAGGGCACAATAGTTTCATGTTATCTAAGATAGACGCCACATGCCTTTTCAACTACTGATTGAGATTAATGACACCGTTTTTTTTTTCATTTCAAGGAAAGGGTCACACAATCAAACAGGCAGCAAACAAACCAGTTTTAACCAATTATTTTGACAGCACAAACAAAGACAAACTATTTAATTACTGCCAAAACGTCAGATTAGATTTGGTAGAGATGTGACCTAGTTTAAAATCTACTGATCTACTTCCTCCAGTTCTGCACATGGTATGCACAGTATGGTGAAGTCAACTTTGATCTGTGTTAAAAAGTCAAGTTTGTGGTATTAATCACATCGCGGGTGTGTCAGGAGTGGAAACAAAGGGTTTGATTCAAATCAAACTGAAGCTAATTTTAAGTCTGCATGTGTCACATTTTTTTCCAAAACGCAGACTCATAGTGGTGACAGTTACTTGGAGCTGCTTTCTTTTGTCTTTACAAACAATCTGATGGTAAATTCTCAACCAAACTGATTAAATGAGCACAAGATATAACAATTTAAAGAGTTAAAAACTACTAAAGCAGCCCCTTATTTAAATCTCTTTCCTGTGGACAACAGTAACAACTTTAAAAAACAAACTTAGTAACAAAGACTATTGAACGGACGGCTGTTAGATCTTGAGTTCGATGGGGAAACGTTCAGGGAACATTTCTACATACATTCACATTGATTTAGCATCTGACATGACATGACATGACATGACATGAGAGAAAATCCCTTTAAGTTATTGGACCTGTCAGTTATAATTACAGTGAAACATGACACATCTCCTGCAGCGGATATCTTAATGTGCTGTGATCAGTCGACTGGGCCATGTGGATACGATTCTTTAACCCTGATATAACATACTTTATATCTACATTTTACTGTATCTGCTTAGGCTAAAGTATAGCTGACCCAACTCTCTTAATAGGCAGTATAATCTTAATGCCATGGCCTGCTTAGTAGTCCTACTACCAAAAATGGATTTCTATTTCCACCACTCTTATCTACTAACCACAGTAACCCTCTGGTATGAGAAACTTTAATGAATCATGTCCCTTCATCTGCCTTTTAAATGAAATGAAAAGAGAACGCTTAACAGTGTATTCAGAACCATCCTGTGACAGCACCCTGCTGAAACCACACAAACTGAGCACCAAAAGTTGGGCACCGTTTCTCTTTTTTTTCTGCAGAAGTTATTTAATCAGATTAACCCTCTGAAACTCGTGAACCTCACCCACACAGAGATAACACTGAAGAAAACACATGTGACTATCAATCAATCTTCTTCATTTATATGGCGCTAAATATATAAATAGAGAGGAGGTTGTTTGCAGACACTGTTAGGTTTATCTTTATCTCAGAATTATATTATTCACATTAACTGCTCATCATGTACTGTAGTATAGTTTATGTTTCGATTCAATTCAATTTTATCTATGTAACACAAAATCACAACAGAAGTTATCCCAAGGGACTTTTCACAATAAACAGGTCTAGATGGAGCACTTTGCAAGGAAAAACTTCCCTTTAACGGGAAGAAACCTCAAGCAGAACCGGGCTTGGTAGCCATCTGCCTCGACTAGTTGGGTTGAGAAAGAAAGATACTGTATGATACTAATAGAAGCGTAACTAATAATGATAATGGGCAGGATCACAGGGGTCCCCAGAGCCACCGTCCATGGATGCCCGTGTCCATTACTATGGGGTCCACGACCCTGATCCACAGGAATCTGTGAGACAACAAATCACAAAATCCCTGGGGAAGAAGCCAAGTTGGTAACATGCATTAATGGTACATGACTGTGTACAAATGAAGTGAGAGGAGATCAGTGCATCATGGAAAGTCTCCCGGTAGTGGATGCCTATAGCAGCATAACTAGCTCCTCTCTCCATGTGCACTCATTTCTGTACTATAAATGCATGTTACTAAGTTGAATTCTTCCCCATAGTTTTTGTGCTTTCTTGTCTCACAGGTTTCTTCGGATCAGTGTCGTGGACAGCCTTGTTATGGATCGGGGGCTTCCATAAATCATGGTTGTGGAATACCTCCTGCTACAATATTATTATTATTATTATTATTAGTCAAATTTGGTTTAACGCCACATTTATTTGCTAGCAGTCTTCTTCTTCTTGCCTTCAGATCACACACTTCTTCCACTGATGCTGGAAACAAACCTATGCAGAACTAAAACTGTCAAAATTTCCTGATTTGTCACATTGCAGCAAGATAATGTGTATTTCTCTTGTTTTGCTGTCATGTCATCATCCTCCACTTCTTGTAGATCCTTCTTTATTGCTGGAGCTGAATGCCATCCAAACCTGTCATTTCAGAAATGTACCAAATTCTGGAGAAGTTTTTTTAGTGGTTCTCATCTGTTGCCATAAGAAGTTCATGACACCTTACATTTGTTGTTAGTCACATGATCTATTAGGTTTATCAGATTAGGGTGCAGCTTGGGCCATCTCTGCTCTCAGCTGCTACGGGGCACAGAGGTTTTTTTTTCTTTCCTCTGAGTTTAAAGGAAGCAGTACTGTTGCTGCATTGTCTTCATCATTTCCCCTTTCAGACCAAAGCGCGATCTGTTAGATTCATTGTTTTTTATAGGTCACACTTCATTGTACTTATAATACCACTACATCTACAAAAAGCCTCTAATGAGAATGTGACATAAATATGCCAAGTTTTCCACTCTGAACCTCTATTCAATTAGGTACATACTGCTTTTAGAGGCAACCTAATTAAATAAATAATAATGGCTGAGAATGAACAATCACAGATTTGAATAGGATATACCTGTTATAAAGAGGACATTCAGTCAGTTAATGAAACCTCAGGCAAGGACTTGATTATAATAACCTTAACATCTCACTTCTTGTGCTAAACATTGCTTACATGTCAGAAAGATTGGTGAATGGATTTATGAAGTAGACTAAAAACAGAATGAGGCCTATGCAGCCATACTGAACACACTATGGATGGTTAATAAGAGCTGGATACCAGATTGAAAGTGGTGCCCATTCAGTCCAATACGAGTTGCTGACCTGGTGCATACACCAATAAAAGCTTCTAACATTTGTGTTGTGTGGCCCAAAGAATATACACAGTAGTGTTTCTTCTGCCTGCAAGTTCCTGCTCAGCTTGTAGGGACGGACAATGCTTTTAGGGCTGCAGGGGAATTTTCACTGCAGTACCTCGAGTGCCACTGGGAAAAACTGCATACATACATGGAAAAAAACGAAAAGAGACTGATGTTCTCGTCTATATGGTGGCCAATAAGGACAAAACACATACAACATTAAAAGCCAATACATTCAGGAGATACGCTCCAAATTGCAAAAAATACTAAAACACATAGACAAGAAAACACATAAACATTAACACAAACTCTGTTACAATATGTGGGATTTCTTTTTTGCATTTACTTAATGTTTGTGCCTTTTTCTTTGCATGTGTTTTGTCTTTAGGGGCCACCGCACAGTGCATCTAACCTCTAACTCTTGCTAAGAGAGAAAAATTGCTAATTCAAGGCATATAATGTGAACATACTTATCTGTAGTCATTTTTGATTGGCCACAGTATTTAGCTGCTGTTCCCATGGTCTCACAGTTGTGTTAGATGTCAGCATTGTATGAGTGTCATTTTCCAAATCCGACACACAAATACACACACACACACACACACACACACACACACGTAGACAGTGACACAGAAACACATACAAGCTTCTAGTTGTTTTTTAAACATGCAAATACACACGTTTACAGACTCTTCAGTATATTCTCAGACACCTCAGCACAATGACTCAGCTGGGTGCATCTGACTTGTCAAAATCATCACACACACACACACACACGCACGTACGCACGCACACACACACACACACACACACACACACACACACACACACACTTAAAATACATTTTCCTCTAATTTTTCTCGTGTTCATTCATACAGCATCTATTTTTATAGCATCATATACCGATTGAGGCTTGTGATCAGAAAAGTTTAGTCCTTTGAGAAACACTTTTTTATAACTCAGCTTATTTTCCTCATCATGACTGTCTGGCTGCAGGTATGTGTCAGTACAAGCATTGTTTTTACTTTAAGGTTGGATTGGGGGATTTTAGCATGAAAGTAAAAGAGGAAGTGACCCAAAACCAAACATGGCATTCTTGACTTTCCAGACCAGCTTCTAATTCAGAAACTTGGCTTGAACATGAGCTTCCATTTAGCCTTCGCAGTTACTGCTGTGCTGAAAAATAAAACAGAAAACAGGAAGGAAAGATGCAAAGCTATATTTGTTATCACCACCCGTTCCATTTTCTGTTAGGTCATTTAGAAATAGAGTATTTATATGATATTTTGAATAGAATAGATGTTTTGATAGGTAATTGTCAACCTGCCTTGTTGACATTCAAACCAGCATTTTCTGTTGCTTTTTTCATTTAAAACTGGACAGACTGGACAAAACAAGCTTTTGGGGCGTAACGTGTGAAGTTGCAATTTTGTGGTTAATGGTTTTAGTTTGAGATGACACAATCGACAAGGGCATTAACTGCAGAGAGTCACAACAGTGTCACTGAGTGAGCTGCTTTATTTCTCTATTTTGCAGCTACATTTCATTCGTGTACTACACCTTTTCCTAATTGGTCATTGGGTGAAAACTGCTCTGAACGAATGTAAGTGTTATCTGTGACATTCAGTTGCATATGAGGATATAAGCATCTTCGTATAGCTACTATATTGGATGGTCAGCTTTTATGCCTGGTGTTTCCTTGTGTTCTGTATGTTTGGATAATGAAGGGTTACAGTTTGATTTTCTTGTATTCTCTCCTTTCCAGCCACACCATGTTTCCCAATACCTCAGAGCCTCTCCAAAACATCAAATCTTCCAAGAATGAAGAGGCGACAACGATCGACATCGATGAAATCATGGACAACGTCAGCATCGTCCTCTATACACTGACCATCGTGATCGGTGTCATAGGGAACTCCATGGTGGTCTGGGTGGCTGGATTCAAGCTCAAGGTAGATAATGTGTTACAAAAATACTTTTTAAATTAATGAAATGATTCCCTAATGCTCTTCGTCTTCTTTATCTTCATGTCTGGGGATTAACAATATTTGGACAAATTTGAATCAAATCAGATCAAAATCACAATGACTCTTCATATTATTTCGTAATAGCTTTTATTAGTTAAAGCAATATATAATCTAAACACTTAATAAGTAGATTGCTGTATACACAAGTGTTTTGTTTTATTTGACAGATTTATTTTTGGGGTTTTGCAGACAGGAAATAGGAAGAGAGAAAGGGGAATGACCTGCAGCATAGGTCCTCCGCCAGAATCGTACCGGGAAATTAACTCACTGATTCATGATGGTCTGAGTAGACGATGATAAAGCAAGATGCATGATGGTTATTTCATTTTGTAGAAGCTGTTCCTAAGTTGCAGGACTACTGTGTACAGATACAAAACATACAAATTATATTGCTGCTGATTTTTGATAGCAGGCCTGTTTCTGCTTACTGTGGAGTTTTCTTTAAACATGTATGCATGAGATTAAAACATATTATTCCCTGTCCATGCCTTTTCTTCATTGATTTTCTCTTTCTCTTTTTCCTCCTCAGCCAAAGGTCACCAACGTGTGGCTGGTGAATCTGGCGATAGCAGACCTGATCTTCTGCTTCACGAGGGTCTTCTCACTTGTTAAGAAGCTCTTCTTTGACTACTGGCCCTTTGGCATCTTTGTCTGCAAGTTCAACGGCTTCTTCAAATACGCCAACATGTTCTGCTCTGTGTTCCTGTTGGCTGTGATCAGCATGGATCGAGCTCTGTGCGTCTGGCGACCAGTCTTCGCCAAGCGCCGACGCACCCTATGTGTTGCAAGGATTGTGGCTGTGTGCGTCTGGGTTGTCGCCATAATCTTTAGCACTCCGTATTTTGTGGCCCGCCATATCTACCAGGGGAAGAACAACGGCAGTAAGTGCTCTGTGGACTCGAAGGATGGAGGTGTGGGGAATAACAGCGCCAAATTGGCTCTGTACACTATCCGCTTCCTGTGTGGCTTTATGTTGCCCTTCATGGTCATCCTCATCTGTTACATCATGGCCGGAATTGGCATCAGACGCACCCGCCTATCAGGGAAATCCCGCCCTCTACGTATATTAGCATCATTGGTCATTGCTTTCTTCGTGTGCTGGGCGCCGTACCACTGCCTCCTGTTGGTGAAGATGGTGGACAGTAAGAACAAGGTGGTGAAGATCTGGCATCCTCTGGCAAAGGGGATTGCCTACTTCAACAGCTGTGTGAACCCGCTGCTGTACTTCTGCATGGGGCTGGAGGTGAGGGGGAGGTTCAGGCAGAGTCTGGCGGGGGTTTACAAGAGAGCTCTAGCGGACGATGTGGACGGACAGACGACTCAATCCAACGACCGATCATTGGATGACAGCGCAGTGTCGAAACACAGTGCTGTTGTGGTGTCAGCGAGGAATCAAGCTTCAGAGGATGTAGCTAAAGTTTAAGTCTTTCCCCAATAACTCTTAACCTTTAAAAGGACCATGCAGGTATTTTTTGTCAACTCATAAAGCCACTAACCTTTTTGTAAACAAACCTCTGTCTCTTACAAGTATTGTGTGTGTATCTTATTAATCTGTGTCAAAGACCTCCGTTGTTCTCCAAAAACTATATTAAAAAACACTTCAATGACACATGTTCTAGTAGTTCTGTGTAAAGCTGTCGCCACCAATCCAATGCACTGGAATACAGTTCTGTTTACAGCTTTGGTAGCTGGCTGTGCTACATATCACAACATTTTGACTTTGTATTACATTGGTAATTTCTAATGTCACCATAATATTGATAATGAAAGAACATATCACCCATTGCATTGTGACTCATTAACATGTTTTTGGCTGACAACGGACTGGGAAGTGGAATAAGATATATCAAGCTTTGTATAGACACACAATACTTGTTAGTAGGATGACTTTATTGTTGGTTTGACTCTGCACAACACAAACAAGCCACCAGTCAAATCCTTCAACAGCAATTACAGCTGTTGGCCTTCTGAACCACAGCGATTCAAATAGATCTGGTGTTGTGCTCGTGGGTGGCCGTTTCCCTGGTTGGAGAATGGAGGAAACTGTCCTCCCAATTTAAACAAATGGATCAAACAAACTTAAGTTCAAGTGAGTGGTGTCATCTTAGCAGTAAATATGACAGGAGAAAGGGAGGAATGACTCAGATGACAACAATCTTCTAAAGTTTAAGGTTTTGTTATTGTGGTTAGGGCTGGGCGATATAGCCTAAAATCAATATCACAATATATTGAGCAGTTCACCTCGATAACGATAAATGGACGATAACTACCACCAGAGCGATAGATATAACATATGTTATATCTATCGCTCTGACTACCACCACCCCGTGCGCTAAAAAAAGTTTGGCCACTAGATGGGGCTGTGGCAGCATAATTGCTCCACTCCAATGTTAGATGTATTGCCCTGGCTGGTGACGACAGTTTTTTTGCATAACTTACATTTTACATCTTTCTGAGCAGTATCTTCCCTTTTGAAACCAAAATGTTGCCACACGATTGACGACGCGTTTTTCTTGGGAACAAGCTGCTGCTCTTCCTCCTCCTCCACCAGGTGTACCTCCGCCGCCGGCGCTGCAGCTGCCCCTTCGACGTTTGAACTGTCCTCCATCTATCTATCTATCTATCTATCTATCTATCTATCTATCTATCTATCTATCTATCTGTTTATTTTGCTATAAGTCATATGTCAAGTCGAAGAAGAACCAACCGTGTAACAAAATGCCGAGTGTGTAATGATATATGGTTCAACTCTTTTACGCACCGGGCGCACGCCAGTTACGCTTGGAGTTTGTTTATGGACAACCAAACTTGATAGCTTAGTGTCATACACCGTTGGAAACCTCAGACTATTGGCTAAAAGGTGGCTGGAACAGCTGTCAATCAAACCCACGTTGTGGTTGTCGTCGGTCACATGTCCTCATTGACTTTGGAGACACGTGCTGCCTAATCCTAAACACCGATTGGCTGGTGTGTGTGGTGTCGAAGCAGGAGAGGCTCACGGTTGTAAACATCTAGTCACGTGTAGCGTGTACTCTGAGATGGACGTGCAGGTCAGGAAATGACGTAAACGGACCGCATATGGTTTGTTATTTGTGTTATTACGTTACGTGTTGGACTAAATACATGGACATATTGAGGAAAGTATTTCGGTTTTATGGAAACAGATTTCATATTTCACAAGAATGGATACTTGGCGAGCTGTACAGAAAGTCCTGAGTCATAAGATGATCGTTGTGGATAAAGAGAAGACTTTGAAGGTATGTAGGCATTATAGCTTTTGTCACTTAGCTGAGTGGCTAGCCGAGCTAATCGCTAATACTATTACGGCTGTGAGCAACCATACAAGTCGTGAGTGGTCTTGAATAAATCAGGAGAATCTAAGCTTTCCAACAATGTACGGCATGAATATATATGTTTAAGGTTTGCTGTTTAAAACATTCAGAAGAACGTGTGGCTACCTCCTAACATCCGTCCCGTGGGTGGAACAGCGTGCGTTAAGAGGTTAAAAACCAAATATACCGACATGGGCAAAATGACATTGGTTATGGTCGTAAATTTCGGTATCGATACATTTTCGGTTTATCGCCCAGCCCTAACTTTAACACAGTAGATCGTTTTGGTTTGAGTTTTGGGCAGCACAAATGATGTTGTCTTGCTGGTTTATAGGGCCCCCCATAGCCCCTTATAGGGGCGTCACATCACAAAATACTTCTATGTGCATTTTGTAATTTAATTTAGAGAAGTTGGGAATTGCATCAATCTATATGACAAAAAATCAGTCAGTCACTCTTGACTGGTTACGAAAATTTTGCCCATTAACTGCTGAGACAACCCTTATTTTGAGACCAGTGTAAGTATATTTTCCATCTTAGACAGATGTAAATTCTTGTAGATAAATTAAAATTGTTCTGGTCCAAAAGATGAGGGAGGTGCTAAGTGATATATGGAAATAAAGTTAAATTCTAATTTATGCTTTTTTGAGCAGTGATTAGAACATTTGTTGTACATATCTAAATTCATTTAGAATTTTATTTAACCTCTATGCTGGATAAATGTTGACTGTATCATAAGTATACTTAGGTCAAATGTAAAGTTCCCTCTAAAAGATTCCATCTGATAAGTTTCACACTTGAAAAGTGGAACTGTGGTGAGTCTGAGGAGACGAGAAGGAAGGGAGGGGGAAGTGAAACTCAAGTCAGTAATAACTTTAGTCCTAAGACTTTTTGTGTTCAGGGAGAGTTACGGGTTTTAATTAATTGAAAGTGCACAGTACTTAAAATCTGTTCTGTCCATTGTATTTCAAAGTTTGCCACTCTGTTTCTATGTATACTTTAATTTTGAACCCATCATATCAGAAATCAAATGGCAGTTTGTCAGATGTGAATGTGACTGACAAAATGACTGACCAAGATCTCAGCACTGAACTGTGTAGAGCATTTACAGCTTTTATGCATACAGAGAATGAAAGAGTGGACAGCTGGTCAACTGTTAGCAACTAACGAAGCAACCTGCTCATAAAACCCAGCTGTACTTCTGTAATACAGATTACTTTCACATCACTAGGATACGTCTGTGCTGTCAGACTGTTTAGCTTGGACTCACTGTTCTTTAAAGGTTTAATGGCTTTTCTGCTCTGCTCTGTGGCAGCGGTAACATGTTGAGGGGCATGGTCTTGAACTCACAGTATTATACTTAGTTTTATAGCTCTCCGCAATAAAGGATCATAAACTTAGTTGTTTTATTTGTTTTTAATGTAATGATTTGTAAATTGAAATTATATTGCTTTGTAAATACTGCTTTAAGATAAATAGATTTATAGACAAACTAAAGTTATGACAAAAGCCTTTAAATGTTTAGGAAAGGACATCTTTGTTTGAACTGTTTAATTTCTCAAAGTTGTTAATATGTCAAAACCTCAACAAATCCATCAGTGTTGGTGGTCCAGTAAAAATAAATATGATGTGTTTAATGTGTTTTTCAGTGGTTGAAAAGCTGATAAATAAAGATTAATTTTTGGAAGTGTGTGTTTCACAGCCTAGTAAGACTTGTGTTGACGATTGCCGACCAATTTAAATCCAGTGCCAATTAAAGTTCAGAGCCAATGCAGGAAGTAGCATGTCCAGTAACAGGTAGATGGGTAGAGCATTTATATTTCATGTCACACCATCACAGACCTGCAACTGACATTTGCTTTGATATTAACCGTCACTACACTCTCAACCTTAACCAAGTGTTTCTGTTAAAATCATCATCAGCACCCTTCGTCATGATACTTAAAGCTCTTTCTGACAGAACCTGTCAATATGCTGCCATGCCAAAGAGAGAGTTGGTCTTTTCTAAAGAGCTGCAGTAGGCTTACTTCTTCCTTTATCAAGTAATGCTGATAAAAGTGCAGATATCAAAGATTATATTAAGACAGCCAAACATAAGAGGTGGTTTCCCTGAGAGCTGAAAAAAATGTTATCAAAGAGGAAAGACTGTGCAGTACCTGGAAATCTTCTTAAAGCTAACTGTCTTTAAAAAACTCTTCCTCAATTGTAAATGAAATTGTGATTTAATGTTTTGACATTTATTGCTACCAGTTTGTGGCTTAGTGCTGTTAAGATTGAATTTAAAGTTATTTTTATGTTATAGTCTATAAAGTTATTTCATAGGTTAAAAGGAGATTTGTTCCATGTTTTGGGAGTAAAACTATAATTCGTCAACTGCTGAGGCTAATTGCTGAAATAATTCCCGTCCTTACCCCCCTGTTGCATGGTGCCTTTAGTGCATACATGAATGTGCAATAAACTTAAGGTTCTTGATTGCGTTTTTTGTTTTTAAATGTGGTCATCCTAACTTCTTGCCATTTACTGAGAACTGTAGTGC
Source organism: Scomber colias (assembly GCA_021039105.1). Lineage (NCBI taxonomy): Eukaryota > Metazoa > Chordata > Actinopteri > Scombriformes > Scombridae > Scomber > Scomber colias. The sequence continues at coordinate 342,414 of JAJDFG010000141.1, forward strand.
AGCCTTATGTTAAGGCTGTGATAATCTTTTTAAAAAAGTGGTTAGTCCCAGTTATGCAACAAGTTATGTATTTGTCCAAAAATAATGAGGCATGATTATGATAAAGATTTAAAGATATTACTTAGCTCTTTGTCTCTGCCACGTGAGGCTCAACTCAAAGAAAAACACTCACAACATGTAATGGATACATTTCAATGTGCAAGTAGGTGCACAGTTCCTCATCTGATCAAGAGGATGTAGACTGAAAGATGAAAAACAGAAAGAGGATGTTTTTTCTTTCTATCTTTTTTTTGGTGTTTATATTTAAGCTACAATACTGCATATGAAAGTAGAAAGGGAATTTTTTGGCAGTTTCTAGACTGAGATGCAGCATGGCAATGAAAGGTCCTCTGTCTCCTTACAGTAAGATAAACACTGCCACCTGTGTACGAGGCAGGAGATTACAACCAGTTTTCACACATGGAAAGTATGAGCACACACATTTACACCTCACATGTAAAACTAAATTCAGTTGCAGCAAAATAACTTCCTCTAATTATACAACAAAAATGACTGAAAGATACAATCTCATAAAAACAAGAGTCCCACAACTCGTGTATCAAATACTTGTTCTTTGCAGTGATGGGAGTATTGCACCAGATCATTTGGCTCCATTTTTTTTACCATTATTTTACATTATGTTTAGTTTAAAAACAATAATGCAAAACACCACACACTATTACAAGTGTATTTAATTTATTGATATTAAATATTTAGAATTTTAAAAAACTATCAAAAGCAAATACCATTCCAAACAAATCACACTCATTCATTATGAATTATGAATTAACTCACTTGTTAATATATAATTTTAACTTAAATTATAGTGAGGCATAGAGAAAGACTTTCTGTTTGTCTTTGTTGCTTTTAGCCATTTAGGCGGGATCAGCTGTCAGAGTCAATTGGCAGCAGATGTAGATCCGTAACATGGCCTACTTAAAATTTTGCGTGTGCCTTTCTTCTTAGCCGACTTGATGACAACCGATACATCCCTAGTTCCTTGTCCTCCTGCATTAGGCCTCTGTTCACTGTAGTTTATTATATTCTGTTGTTAGCCTGATTTCATATTAGATTAAACCAAATCAACATTTGCCAGATTTTTCTTTTTAATTAGAAGCTAAAAATAATAATCCCAAGCTGTCAGACATTAACAGTATTGGATTTACTCCTTTGGTGTTGCCTGATGATTTCACTTACACAGAATACCCAACACTGCCATAATGAGGCCTAATCAACCAATCAATCAATCACACTTTATTTATATAGCACATACAGGTTAATGTAGCTCAAAGTGCTTCACAGTTGATTGACAAGCTGATCTTTAAGTAGCTTTTGACACTTACAAGTTATTATTAATAATGAAGGTTTCATAACAGTCAGTGCGTGAATGCCTTACATCACAACAATGAGTCTGATGGCGCATTCAGGGGCTTCCTGTCAACTCAAATGTTCCAAATTCATCAGCAGAAACTGGCTTTCAATCAGTGAACAGAACTGAACATTGAGCAGGAGCAACATTATCGTTTGAGTTTCTGTGACTTACTGCCATTTCTATTTTAAGTGTTGAAATCCCTCTGGGTTCATTTAAGGGTTATTCAGAGAACGTGTTGTGCAGTGTGTGAGGTAAATGAAAGCAGCTGGGTGATTTCCCCTCATGGCCAATCAGGATGTGGCTATGTCCTTTTTCTGCAGTTTAACTTGTTTTGCATTTCTGATTGAGGATGATTTTTGAGCGTTTTGGAGCCGAGAGAATATTTTTAAAAATAACCTTTTTGACTAAGGCATAAGGAAAGATTTTAGTCCTATAAGTGCAAAAAAACAGTATCAAGCTTTTTGCAGCGCCACATAAAGTCTACCTTAGCTACTACTAGCATTACACACCAACACCTCTGACATTTGCTGGTTGAGTTGTGTTGTTGATATTGGAGGTGCCAGCTTTGACAAGGAAGAATGCATTGAAAAACAAAGACAGATCACTCTGCTTTTTTAAATGGCCGTGAGACTGACAATCTAATGTTAAGCCTGTAATAAAACTTAACAAGCCGTGCATTATCAAAACAGTTTTAGTGTTTATGAGGATACGGCGTTTGTTTTTTTAATAACATGATTGTTGCAATACGATGAAAAGAAAACAACTCTTAGTGCTAATAACCCGAGCCACTTTATTTGCATAGAAGAGTTGATGTACCAGAGCAGAAGTGCATTGTGATAGTGTCTGTTTGCATGTTTGGTTGAAGTGTCTGCAGAAATATTATCTGATGATGTGTAGTGTGTGAATCTTTGTAATTAAACTCTGTATTTCCCTTTGCAATATATTTATAATGTAAGTAATGGAGCATCATTAAGATAAACCTTTAAGTTTTGCACAGAAGGACTGTGGATTTTGGCTCCTATCACTTATAAAAGGATCTTCTAATGGTCAGTATGAACAGTAGGAATGATTACAGCAAGAAGAACATGTGTCAGTGTTCATTTGGGGACCTGACTGTTTGTTTTTAGGTCACACTTGAAAAATTGTGAACCTAACCTTTTTTAAAATCAATTTATTTTCAAATTGTACAGATTTTTTATTTCAAGTTTTGTGCAGCAGCATCTGGACCAAAGTGTTGGCACTTTAATCTGCAGACCGGTCTGGATTTAAGAATAGATGTGAAGATAAAATGTCAATTAAAACAACCAAAACCATATGAACCCCTGACACATGACTTTTTTTTTCTTTTAAACACTAGATTTTTTGTGTGTCAATTTCTGTTTGGTTTAGTTCATGACAGAAACCATGCATCCATTTTGAGGTTTAATGCTAACATAATGTGTTAGGATTTTTCTCTCACACATACTTTAATATATATATATATATATATATAAATTGTGTTTTTCTTTTTTCTTTTTTTAATTAAATGAATGACAGAATAATTGGTGTAATTACACGCATAATAATTACACAGAGGTGGGGGATCACAAAAGCTGCTAAGCCAAACAAAGTACTTGAGGAACTGATATACTCAGGTGTCGTGTGGCTGGATGCCATGGAGCTCTGCCAAAAATAATTCAAATTAATAAAACCTTTTCAATTTAAGGGGTGACAATTATTTCAGCTTCTGTCTCTGTAGCATGCCAAACCTTCAAAAACAGTTTCTGAACCATGATGGTACTTACTTACTTATGAAGTAGGTCAGATGTTTATTGCCACGTGATCAGAAGAAAAATACACACACCCAGAGCTGTTTTTGAAGGATTTCTGGACAGGTTCAAGTGTTGTTATAAGTCATCTGGGTCTTTGACTGACTTCCTGTTAAATACAGAATTGATTTTAAATTACTAACAATTACCCCTCATTTAACAGAACTCCTGCCCCCATACCCCACTGACCAGAGACTCCTGTCTGTCCACAGATCCAGGACTAAGTGCTATATGGGGACAGGACATTCTTCATTGCTGCCCCCAAACTGTAGAACTGTCTTCCTCCCCCCATTTGTTTCTCTCACACCATTGAACTTTAAAAAAACACCTTAAAACTTACTTTTACTCCTTAGCGTTTAACTGTATTTTATGATCATGTATTCTGATTTCTTTTATATTGTGTTTTCTTTTTTTGTGTGTTCTTCCTCTGTGTGAAGCACTTAGGATCAACCATGTTGTGTTTAAGGTGCTATATAAATAAAGATCATTACATTATATGACCACCTGGTCTTTGGTGCTTCTAGATTGATCTGTAGTGTGAGCTTAGGCCTAATTTTAAGCACTACTTATAAATCAATAACATCAACTAAAAGCCACCCACAATCATTTTAAATTATTTGCAAAAACTATCATTAGTTATGAATTTGGACTTGCTGTATGCTTGAGTCAAGTCCAACTCTAATGTCTACAGACAACAGCTCTCGATGCAGCATTAGACTTGTTTCCATTATACTTTAAAGCAATTGCACCAACGAGAGCAGACATTTTATTCACAAGTACTTTCATTAAATTTGTTAAATCTATAAAGACAAGAAATAAAGAAAATTACGAAGAATTATTCGATTTTTTCTATCAGCTTATATCCTGAATAATGGAACATTTTTGCAAAGTTGTCAAGTGAGCTTTCCCATTCAATCTAATTAACAGGAGTTATACTGTACGCTAAATAGGATACACTGTATGTACTGCACACTGTGCTTTAGGCAACTAAATACATTGCATTGTTGGAGAGTTAGAATAAAAAGGGCCAATTTGTTGCAGTAGTCTACCTGACATGTCATCTACTGTCTGTTTGTATGCCTAACAGCTAAAACACATTCCTGATGGTATTACCTTAAAGTAGTCAAAGAAGACAAGAGCAAGGTTGTTGATCATCTTTCCTGAAGACATTTTATTTGATGACTTCTTCAGCATTACTCTGTTTTCCCAAAAAATTCAGAGCCAAGGTTAATGTCACTATTTATTGCTGAGTGGTCTGGATGTCGAATGTGGACCAAGGAGATCAGAAAGATACGTTTGTGCCATGGAACTCTCTCACAGGATAGATTTGTTCATTATTAATATAAGTTTACTTTCGTTTTCTTTCTTTATATTTTGTTGTGTTTATTCTTCCTAGTTCTTATCTTTTTTTGTTTGTTTTACAGCAGCGTGCAGAATTCCCCTGACTTATCTCAACATCACCGGATTTCCCTCTTTGCTCCCTGTAATAATTATTATGACCACTAGGGGGCTTTGTCACTTGAGCATTTGTTACTAGCTTAAGCTATAAACGTTATCATGTGGCATAAGTTCATGAAATATACTTTTTTATAAATAAAGATTAAATAAATTCATAAATAAACACAAATATATGTTTTTGGGGCTCTCTCTTTCTCTTAGAAAATATTTACCAAGTACTGTTAAAGTAGTGGTTGAGATCATTCGGGAAATTAGACTAGGTCAACCCCACCCTTTCTCTGTGATTAGATCCTCATTCCTGGCAGTTTAAAGGAAATGTTGGCAGCATTTTAAAGAACTCAGTAATGTATTGTATGTATATAATGTATATAACTCAGTATGGTTTGTTTTGTTGTTGTTTTTTTCAAGTCTGCAGGCAACACCTGGACGGATAAAGCTGTAAATCAAGCTTGAAATTCTCTTTAGTGTGAACTCAAACTAAATGAATGTGGCCATGTGACATACCTGTGACACGTGGCAATGCACATAAAGCAGTTGGTCCTGACCTTTTGTGCAGCTGATACCTTGGTCAGAGACAGAAACATCTCACCTAATCAACGGATTGCTAATGAAATGTCTCAACAACTATGGGATGGATTGTACACACATTCATATTCATCTCAGGATGAATTTTGATGACTTTGGTGTCTCCCTAACATTTTAATCCCCATCAGTGTCAGATGTGCTTTGGGTGAACATGGTCAACATTATACTTTAACTTTGTCATTGTCAGCACGTGAGCAATTTAGTTCAAATAACTTCTGTGCAGCTGCCTCACATTCCAGTTGTGTCGTGACTGTCAGAGTTAATCAGCTATTTGAGCACTAATGGTGGTTTGTGGTCCATCTGAACTCATTGACACGTCCAAAATCAAAAGTGGTCACTGTTGTTCCCGATGGCTACACTGGTCGTGTAAATAGCTAGCTTTCATAGAGAGGCTGGAGAAAGAGATCGCCAAAAGATCTCTTGAAGTCTGCATAGCAAGACAAGTGTAGCTGTAAAGTATATAAGATGATGATGGCTCAGTGCCATAATGTAGTGCCAGATTACTGGAAATGGAAAGCTGAAAGTAAACACTCCCCATAAGAAAAACCCCTTATTACCCAAACCTGTCTCTGAGTCAAAACATCCATCATAAATGCCTTCAAGTGTTTCTGGAGTCATGTGAGCTGTAAAACAACCGGGGGGAAGAAAACATGACATTAACCCTTTATCATATCCAGTCAGGTTTAGTTTCTGAAAGGTTCTTGCATTCGTACAAGGAGTTTTAATAAGGGGCCATCTAGTTATAAATATAGTTGTGTATTTTATTAAACTTTCTTTTGCACCATTAATCCACAAAATATGGAGTTGTATATGCTACTGTATGCTGTTAACAGGGTTTTGGTGAAACTGTGCATTGGGGTGGTCCTTTTCAGTTAGAACAAAACAAACTAAGAAAATTATGAGATAATATCAGTATTTTTCACAACCTGGAAATTTAAACCTTCTAAATGTCACATGAGAAAATGTCACTGTGACACAAATGTGACTTTTTTTTCACTGTGTTGACAGAAGATATCATAGCAGCCTTTTACATATAATCTATGTCAGGATAGGGATCTGGACCCTGCACGATACATTGCTGAACCACAGTTTGGAGAGTAAATAACCACAGAAAATAAAAAATAAAAATAAACAGTAGCCACCAGTTTAAAGGGTCACTCCAAATGATGAAAGTGTATTTATTTACTTATTAAAAAGAATCAAGAAGATAATTTAATTGTGGATAACACTGGTAAGCATTGCTTTTATTGTTTATCTAAAATTAATATCAGCCACGTTTATTATGGTCAAACTCGCTCACACAAATACAGATGTCATGTGTGTAAGACTAAATACATCATTCCTTGTAAAACTAACTTTAAAAAAAAAATCATCTGTTCTGCTGAATTCTGACACCATACCTGTTTCAAGGCTTAGTCATTCACAGTAGCTTCACATGATCATGCTTTGGTTTTGAGAGATTAAAATTTATCTACTGGATCAGAAGGTCAGCACGTGACATTTCCTATAATTAACAACGCTTTATTCCAGTTTTGTAAGTTTTGCAGCCAGGGGAATTCATGTAAGGATGAAGGGTAACAAGGTGGTGGCTCTAAGGTGATCTGATAAGGAACAGAGGATTAAATGAATGCCTTCAATGATTGACTTATCACATTTTATATCAACAACAATAATTATGTTGTCATAGCTTGAAAAGTTCAGTAGGCTACTTAAATTTGTCAACACTGGAAATGTTCTTGTAATAAAAGTACAGCATGTTGTGATATTCAAGTCACATTTTCACAGATATTTCTTGTCTCACATTAAAAAAGGGGAAAAAATGACTCTAAAGATTTTATACCATGTGGAAGAATTAGTTTACTTTTCCTCTCACGAATATCTAAACAGTATTCAGCTATTTATTCATTTACTACCACAAAATGAGCAGCATTTATTTTTGTGCAGTATTTGGAGTAGATAAGCTTTCTTTAGTTATGTTAAAAATAATTCTCATTGCAAAGTGCTTTATTGAGAAACAAGGGGACAACACAAACAAACGTCTTAGGCTGGGTTTCACCAACAAGGATGATTTTTTAATCCTGATAAAATCATGGTCAAAATTATCTTTTAAAAGAAGATTTAAATCTCCTCCAAATGTCAGTTGGGTTTTTACTCCAACTTAAAATGTAATCTAGTATTAACTTTAAAGTTACACCTGTGGAGGTTTAACGTTTAAAATGACCGCTCTGTTCCTTAACATATGACGGATATCATGGTTATCTGTGCCGCTCATGCCTCATGACTTCACTTTTGAACCCCTTCAAACATCAGCAGAGAGAAGGAACAACTTCTATCAGATTACAGTAAAAGGATTGATATAATCCTTAAAGTAAGGACGATAAGATTCCCTTGAACCAAAAATAGAATTCATACAAAACTAAATACCATCTGCATTATCATTGTAGCAGTAGAGGTTCATACAACTATGCTATGCTATGAAAGGAAGCAAAGGGATGACCTACATAAGGAAGCCGACGAGAGCTCACGTGTGGGGACAGACAGAGTGTGATTAGTAGGAATGCTGTGAGGCATGAGAAAAACCATTTCTCCCACTAATTAAGGTGTTTATAAATGTGCGTGTTGACAACATGAGAGGTAATTAATATTTCCACCTTCTAAAATATTCAATACTGTCTTTGTCTCGAGAAACTACTGTTAAGACCCATGCTAATAATGCAAACAAATAAAAATGAGCCAATGCTTTGACCTACATAATATAAAAAGAGAAGATTTACACAAACTTAGAAGAAAGTTCATTTATTGTACATTATTGTGCAAACGCATACATTTTTATTTCAGTCCCACTTTAAGATACATACAGGAAAGGATGCAAACATGTTATACATAATGCTGTACTGCAAAAATATAAATGTGTGGAGAAAAATGCAGAATCTGGTATAAAAAAAATCAGTAGTATTGCATAAAGGTAGGATTATATGTGCAACATAGAAACATGATTTAACTTTGGTTAGTAATGAATACAAAGAGATTCTATCATTTGCTTGTTTGTGCTACAGTTTTGGTGGCCATTGTGTTTCCCCTGATACACATTACCAGCACCAATTTATTATTTTTTCAATTGTTCACTTCATATATTCCTTTCTTTTTCACACTACTGTAAACTTTACACTTTCAGCACTTTTAGTGGAAACGCATCAGCAGCAAACTAAAAGAACAACAACAAAAAAACTTTCTAAGATTTACAATCCAAGGAAATAAATAGCCATTGTCACACAATGATTCATACTAAGTTTAGTGACTTATTGTCGCTCACACAGATACACACACACACACATCCCTGAGTTGTTTTCTTTTGTATATAGTGTCATTTGTTCCCTCTAAAGCATTCTGTGAAAAACTGGTTCAATAAAAGCCTTTTCTTATAAATAAATCTCACTCGACTAAACATAAATAATATAGCTTACAGTTCATAATGAAAGACATTTTTTGGTAAAATCTCACTTACAGTGGATATTTCAAAGTGCTAAAACATTTGGGTGGTGCACAAAAAGTCTTTTTACACTAGTGTGCCACTCTGTCGGTACTGTGCTGAAGTGTAGAAATGATCATCATCATCACTGTCCTCTGGGTCAGAGTAATCCTGGAGGCTCGAGGTGGAGGTGGAGGTGGAGGTGGATGGGGAGGTGGAGGCGGACTTGAGCTGGAAGGAATATGAATGAAAACATGAATGCCTCAACACCTGTAATACTTCTAGCAGGTGATTAAACAATTCAAGTGCAGTTGGCAGCATGTCAGGGCATTAAGTCTCCGGGCTTTGTTAATTACGGAAAAGTATGTAATTGTAGCACAAGCCTTAATAATTAGTTTTATTTAATCAAAATTAATTCTAAGAATAACAACAACAAATGGTAATTTATCTGGGTAATATATCATCTTTAAGCAGATGCACAAAGACATATTCATGTGAGTAGGCTCTTTTTAAAAGACAGGCCTCCTGTTTTTGTACCAAAACTATGTTAAAATGTGATTAACAAACATTTGTGGCTGCAAACAAACTTATTGACTGGATTTTGTTCATTTGTAAGGTCTGCTCCTTCTTTTCAGACTCAACAAGGCCTTTAAAAACTAATTGTTTTTTTTTAAATGTTTAAAAAGTTTAATAAATCAGAGAGGCAACTTTATCTTGATTGGCTTTATTTTAAACAACTGCATAGAATTACCAGTAGAAAGCATGATTGCCGTCCCTTGTTCAGTTGGTAGAAAACAAAGCTGTGTCTAGTTCTCATCATCTTGTCAGCTTCCTGTTTTGTTAGGGTTTGTTATTTTATTTTATTTTATCTTATCTTTGAGGCCTAAATGATTGCTTTATTGGAATTTGGTTAGGGTTAGTTTAGGGTTAGGGCTTTAGTTAGTTTTGAGTTTGAATGAAAACGTGTGTGTCTGAATCTTATCATTAAATAATTAAATCTCACACAGTTTTGTGCCATTTGCCAGCAGTTCTATAAACCAAAGACTTATCATTATTATTATTGTTGGTAATCATAGTATCAGTTATAGTAAATGTCATAACAGAGTTTTGTAACAGTTGCACATTGTAACACTTGCTGTAGTTATAGTATGAGCAGTAGTTACCTTTTTGCCTGCCAGGTACTCATCTTTGCTTTCAGGCTTTGGGTCTTTGTGCTCTGTGTCCGTAAAGGCTACATAATGAATCAGGGTGTATATTCTGGATAAAAACACAACAGGAAAGTTAGACTTTAACATTTTTAACATTATGAGCATCAAAAACGTGTTGAAAAGAGGATTTGGTGTTTTGTACCTGTGGTAAAACATGGCGAGGAACTGGATCAAAATGGACAAAGCGAATCCGAGAATGAACATGAAGCCAATGGGCTCTACCGTGATATTGCCGTCGTTTTGCAGTTGGAGGTTGATCTTGGGGATCTTGATGGTCAAGGTGGAGCCGAAGAACTGGAGGGTGAACGTCGCCACCAGCCACAGGGCGTTAACGATGAAGAAGGCGAAGTTTATCTGTGTGTTTATGACAAAGATAAGCTTTAGTTAAGTACATTGAACATTGGTTTCCTTTTAAGTATATAACAGTTCATCATACCGACTATACCTTGTTTCTCAGCTCTCGCAGGTCATCAGCGATTTTTTCCTGTGTCTCTTTGTCAGTAACCAGAGGTTTCAGGTACTTTTCCTGCAGCTCTTCAAAGAATATCTCCTCCTCCTGCAGAGAAACACACATATAACTCAATTAATTATTCTGAAGATAGATCATGATGAAGCAGTTTGAAACTCATATAGCAGGTAGAGCAAAAACTAAAACACTGTGTATGTATTTAGCCTTCTGGTATTCCCAAAGATGTATTATTGCTTTCACTGTTTGAGTTTAGTCGCAACAGTAAATAACAACAAAGACACAGCAAATAACAAAAGACTAATTCTATTCCTCTGTGGCATGTAAAGTCAGTTTTAACCCTGAAACTGAATATGGTGAGCATCATTTCGACATTAGACAAAGGTGATTAAAATATAATTTGAGACAGATAATCATACTAAACTGATAAAACAAAAAATGCACCTGGCTAAGTGTGTCCTCCTGCAGGTGTATGTCATCAGACAAAGACTTTAAGTCTCTGACCCAACCTGAAGCGAAGAGCAAGACAGGAGAATATTAGAGAACGTGACATCTAGAGTAGTGTGTTGGAAATCAACATTTTTGCAACAGATTCAGACTGATTTTTGCCAAATCATCAGGACTTACAGTGGGGCTCTTCAGGACAGTCGACAGAAGGCTGCTGAAACCTGAAATGCAATCAGAAATATTATCAGTATCATCTCACACTTTTTATGGGTGACACATTCAATTTCAATCTGTGTTCCAGCATCAAAAATACCTCTCCTCTTCCTCTGGGATGTGCACGTCCTCTACGATAGTGTTTTGGGGCTGAAGTTCAGGCTGTGTGAGTTCTGGGATCTGGTTCTCTTGGCTGACATTGAGCTCCTCACTATCTCCTTGTCTGGACTTTTTACAACATTTGATCCATGAGAGGAAACGTGTGCATGTGCTTTTGGCTGCAGGGATGAAAATGACTTCAGTCAGCTCAAACTCTAATACTTGTTTGGTGTTACTCTGTGAATTATTATTATTATCTTTAGTTGTATCTAGTATCTACCTTTTTGGGATGTCGTTTGCGGCTGGGTGGTTGTAGGAGCAGCTCCAGTGGCAGGCTTTGTCTCCCTGGTGCCCCAAGATGAATTGGTCATGTTAACCATGGAGTAAATAGTGAGCAGGAGGTAGGCGCTAGGTACACAAATAATGTAGAGAAAGCCGTGGAATAACAGCAGAAATTCCTGTGGATGCATCATCGCAGTGATGATGTACATGAGCGCCATGGCCACAACAAAGAGGCTGCTGGGTGTCAAGATGGTTTGTTCCTTCACCATTGATGCTGATGGGAAGTAAAGTGGTGGAGAAATATTGAGATTAACGCAGCAAAACAGGTCTTCATGTATAAATAAAGTAGCTACATAAATGTCTGCATAGTTATGCCTGTTAACATTTAACTCACCTATAATGGACATCGTCACCACCAACATTAGAAATGCGTATAAGATACTCAAGATTGCTGCAATCGTGACCTGAGTATCTGGTTTGAGCCTGAAGCAAAGACCCAGGTAGACAGTAGGAGGGATCACAGCCATGATGAGGGCAACGTTCGAAGAGACATTGAAGACCAAGGTCAAACTTCCTGAAATACACAATAGATGGGCTTAAGTTTTACATATTCTTCTTAGGTAAAAATACAGTGGATCTCTAAATTATAGTTCACAAAGGGTTATGTTCTAACCTGCAATCAAAAGGCAGATGGTGGCGGGCGCCAGTATTGCTGATACCATTCCAAAGAGCTGGTAGAACATGTAGAGTTTGGACATGGATCTATTCTTCTTGGCAACTGTGTTGGTGGATCCCAGCAAATCCACAACATTAGCCATTGTGGACGGTCCCCAACGCCGACGCTGATGGTGCAAAGAGCCATTAGCATGACTGATGTGATAATGTGATTAAAATTATATGAAAAAATACAAGCACTGCAGAGCAGCACAGGTTTTCCAGCTAAATCACTTTAAACCAGTGAAATCTACAGTCAGAAATCTATCTATGTCGATTTTGGAATGTTTTTTGTTTTTTCCTCAAATCTTTGTATGTAATCTAGTGAGATTTTCAGTCCCTGCACTCACTTGGTTGTAGAGTTCTTTGAAGTCCTCTGGGGCATTGGTGTAGGCATCAGATGCTGCAACATACTCCACTCTCCATCCCTGCTTCAGCAGTAGTGTACACAGCCAACGGTCTTCACCTGCAGGGTACCGAGAATTCATTTATATGAAGGAGGGACTGACGAATCATAAAGGAGGTCAGTAAGACTGAGTTCCAAGACAGGAAGTTCTAAGAAACAGCATCCCTTACCTTGATCGTACTGGATGTGGTGACTCGCCTCGGTGGGTTTGGTGGAGTATCTCTTCATCACGTTGTCGTCCATAAGAGCAGCTCCTCTGAACAGGCTGAAGCACCCAGGGCTGCACAGCACACAACCGATCACGTGCTCTGCGGTCTTTTGTAGCCAGTGGCTGATGGCATATTCAAACTTCTGAAACCAAACTGCAGGACCTACCCAGGAAATACACAAGCATCGTTAACCTCAGTGCACCGATGCTACCTACTGCTGCCTGTTGCTTTTAGAGGTATTTGTTTTGTTAGTCCCTCTCTGGTAAATCTCTCAACTGTTTTTTAAAATGATTTTACTATGTGCCAACCTGAACCGGTGGGGTGAATCCTGCCACATGCTGCCCCGACATGAGGGTACATTTTCATACGATCGATGAGCAGCATCACAGCAGCTGGCTGGAAATCTGTGTCCCCATCCAAAGCAAGGATGTAGGTGTTGTGCTTCTCTTTCTGAAAGAAAAGGCACAGTTTGCTCTGTCTTACATTTATATCAAAACTATTTCATTGAGAAATGCTATCCATACCTTAAAAAAAATAAAATAAAATTATATATAAAAATATATACACAACATTTACATTATGAAAAAGTTGACTGTGTTATTGCATGTGCTTTTCTCACCTCAATCTCTTTTTGCAGACTTTCCTCATTTTCTCCTCCTCTCTGCCAACGTTTGTAGTATTTGGTCATGAGTTTCCAGCCCAAAAGATAAAAAAGGTACATGACCTAGGAAAGATAAAATAAGTTGAAACACATTTGTCTCATGTTGCATTGTTGAGTTGAGGAGCAAGTCAGTTCCCTACCTGAGACCACCTCTTCTTGTGGCGGATGAGCTCTTTGTTCTTGAAGTGGACCACAATGTTGTTGCCATGAGGCATGGTGAGCACAAGACGACCTCCATACGGAGTCCTTATGATCTTCTGATCAGGGACCTGCTGCTGCTTTTTGAAGAACTTCTCATCAATGTTCATGAAGATGCTGGTAACAGAGAATAGATGATAGTGATTTGTACTTCATGGAAAATGTGTGTTTAATGCACCATCATGGCAGACAATTTGATAGGTGGCTCATACTCGTAAACTTCTGTGAGGACTTCCACAAGGGTTTTTGCATATTCGTTGAGTTCAGGCCCCTGACGCCCCGGAACAGTAGTGAATGCGTCATCAAAGTAGATATGGGCTTCAAAGGTGAAATCATTGAACTTTGGGTCTTTCTTTGGGTCTTTGTCTGAGTTTTCATTTGGTCTGTACTTGTCCAATCTGCAATAATCAGAAAATCACAAAGAAGAACAGTGAGAAAATCCACTGTCAGGAAATAATTGATGAAGTTGTTGACAATGTTCAAAGTTCAAAACATAATTTACCTCAAGGATTCCACAGAGAAAGAAACTGATGAAAATCAGTCATTTTAAGTAACAGCTAAATTACAGAATGTAACTCACCTGAAGATTGAAATAATGATTTTAATCATCTCATCGTAGTTCTCATGCCACATGGTTGCACACAGATACACCATTGTTTTCCCCAACTCCTGTAAGCCTCTGAAATGAAAAGATTTGCAAATTTGCAAAATTCCTGTTTCCAGTCCTAGCTAGATAAACTCTTCTTCTACACATTCACTTTACTAACCAAGTCCAAACACACCCTGAAGAATGAAAGATCTAACTTTTGATGATTACTCTTACACAGAGACCTCAGACTTACCTCCTCGATTTGTCTTTGATCTGAATGTCAAATCGGGTGTTGAAGAGAAGGGACTGTTCGATAAAAGCTCCTTCATAGAGCCTCCTGATGAACAGGTCCTGGGTCCTCTGAATGCGATACAAGTGGAGGTGCCACAAATGGATGGTGGCCAACACAAGACCGAGCCACCAAGCCACTGCCAAACCTGATGGAAGATAAACAAACCACTTAAAGATTTCACCCTCTGACAGGATGAAATATTTTAGTTTATTCAAAAAAATACAGAGCTGCCTAATAAATTGAATGTCAAGTGTCCATTTTTACATGAAACAAAATAACAATGTAGAGTTTTTGGTCATTTCTAATTCTGTTTAAAAACAAATCTATATGGACTGTACTTGTATGGACTGTACTTATATCATGATACAAAGATACTGAGACTAGTTTCTTATTCATAAAAGCCTTGACTCCTTCATACGCATGAGCACTGTTGCTGACAGGTATATAGGACGGGTTTCGATGGCCTACAGAGATTCCACATTTGGGCTACATGAAAATTAAAAAAACCTTTTGGTCTGGTGACCCTTTCTTGTGACCTTTTACATTTATAATTTGTGCGAAACTACATTGTAGAGGATACAAAGCTCAAGTTTCTTACCTGATAGTAGACCGATGTCTGTTATGTTGGACATATCCAGGAAGCACAGAGTGTGTGTAACGTCCAAAACCAGATGTGTGAACACACTGCCATTCAGGCTTTGGTTTCTTGCATACACAGCTTCGGTGCAGTAGCCTGTGAAGTTGACGCTTGCGGTCCCGTTCAGACTTGTTCTGTAGTCCTGATAGTAAACGATAACGGGGATGATCAGCAGAGCCATCACAGCCAGAGAGGCCAGGTACAGAGGCAGGATGAAGCATCGTCGCAGGGCATGCATCTTACAAGCAGTAACTGCGAACCAGTGACACAGTGCTGAGCTGACAAGTTGGACCCCGATGGTGATGACTATAATCCTTGTCTCACGACTCGGGATGGAAGTAACTACTTCCCAGTCCATCTTGGATAGAGGGACGTATGCGCCGAGCACAGAGGCGGTCACTCCGATTCTCAGCATGCTGGACAGGATGTGCAGCATGTTCTCACTCCTTTTTATGTCTTTGCAAAAGTTCTTGAGGAAGTTGGATTTGCTCTTCTCACCGATCTGTCTGAAGTAGTTCTCCCACCAGTTGAAAGACACCAAGAATGACCCACCGACAGCCAGTCCGACCCAAATCGCCGACTTGGTATCCTTCATGATGTATAAGATGACGAACAAGACGTAACCGATCAAAATGAGGATGAAAGCAGTGATTGACGGCAGCAGGTAGCGGTTTCTTTCTTTGGCGGTGCACTGGGCAACCACCTGCAGGAGTGCAGAGAGGATCCCTATGCTGTTCAGTATGGTCACGTTGGTCACGATGTCCAAGTGTGGCATGGCTACAATAGTGAGAACTGCTGCACCCAGAGACACCAGCAACTCAAAGAAGAGTACCTGAAGGAGAAGCAGAAGAAGGTGAGAAAAAGGACTAAGACACATGCTGTGCTCTGTTTTTGGCATCAGCTAGAGGGTAAAAACAGTTACATAATATAACTGGAACCCGTCTCACCAGAGCAATAGTTGTTTTTCTTGGAGGCTTTGATGTTTTGTAACATGCTTTCCAGAAGCTTTTGAGTAAAAGAAGGACGCTGGATGCGATGAGAGAGCAGCCGATACACAGCAGAGCGACAGGTTTCTGGTCCGCTGGGAGGATCTTTGTGTCTTCATTGGCGTAGGTGATCATGAGGAGGAAAGCAGTCTAAAAATGATCAATGAAAAAGATGTTATTGTTTAATCTGTTGTTAATACTGTAATGTGAAATGAGCGTCTGCTACATAGACAATGACTCGGTGGGACTGAGTTAATATGACAAAATTAAGTTTATATTCTATGATTGAAAGCAGGTATGGACAACAATTATCATTATTATTATTATTATTATTATTATTATTATTATTATTATTATTGTTGTTGTCAAGTCATTGTTTATTTAAAGTGAAAAGCCACAGCAGAGTATGAATAAAAAACAACATAATAATACATTATAGAAAATTCAATACACAGAAAATCATTTGAAATTTGAATCATGCAACACACGTTATCATATCAATACCAATGATGAATATACATTTAAAAATATAATAATAAAAAATAACAAACCTTGCTACTTATTGCCAATCCGAACACGAGCACACCGACTACCAATAATGAAATCAACTTTAGAAGCTTGATCATTTTCCATGGTGTCTGTTCATCTTCAATGACCGGGACCTCTCGACAGGTATCCCACGGCCTCCTGATTAAAGATACCAAAATGTCAGGTAGGTACAAAATTGGTGAGCTAAGAAAAATATACACATATAAATAATATATAATTAATTATTCAATAATGATAATAATAAATGATGTCATAAATAGTTAGATACAGACACATACAGTAGCTGAATACGCATATAGATACAGATATGAAGTGGAAAAATGTTGTAATATATTGCTTAAAAATATACAGTTTTTAATAAATATATTATTTGAAACTACTGCAGATGAATTGTTGAATCTTTAAATGTTTAAAGAAATTTTACTTAAAAAAAAAAAAATTGCAATCACTTTTTCCCTCTCTGTGAATTCCTCCAAAAAAGTTAGTTAAAAAGTTAAAGTTAAGTTAAGTTAAAAGGAAAATGTAAAAAATATTAAACTTCAAAAAATGAAGTCAATGAGGAACTATTCACAACCAAAATGAATGTTAATAAATTCATATGTACTTACTTTGGCAAATCTCTGTCTTCATCCATGATGTGTGTTGCAAATGAGTTACCTGTGTCTGACAGTGAGTTTATAAAAGTGAGCACCTGAAGCTATGACTCATACCTGGCTGGGAACGCCCAACACCCAACACCTGAATTAACTGGTAACGTGCTGTACCACTGTACCAGCATATGAAAGTAGTTACACAGTAGCCAACTGGTTTAAGAAAAACTAGCAGTAAAGTTTTAGTTTTTTCTTGCTCTTGCTCCAGTAGTTGGAAATGAAGGAGGGGAAAAAAACAATATAAGGAACACGGAACAGACACTGAATAATGACTTGGATGAGCAGGATTTATCACTGCAAATCTAGACCTGGGAGTCTTCATGCAGCGTCACCATCAATAAAGAGAGAAAATAAAATAAATAAAACTGGATACACCTATAGAAGTTTTAGAGTGTTACAGTAAATCTAACAGTCCCTAAAGGCTGCAGCAGGTTGTTACGCCTCCTATTGTTTTGAAGTGTTGCACCATGTCTTCAGTTCAAGCATTTCAGACAAATAACATGAACATATCCTCAGGCAGTTTAACGCTCGTGGAAAGTCCAAAAGGAGCGATTTGCACATCAGATTGTAGCATACAACATATCTTGCAAAAGTGTGGCTCAAAGGTGGTTTTTAATTTAACTTTAAAGCTACAATTCATAATTTCTATCTTTTTGTGCTCTTGTGAAGCAAGTTATTCTCCATCTATTCTCTCAAAGTCCAGCACTATGAATACTTGGGACATTAGTAGATACCAGATTGTCCTACAAAACAATTGTTGAACATCTCACTCAAAAATGATAAATTCATATTGGATTTTTGTCCTTAAGCTGCTTGTTTCACTTTACAAAATTACTGTCCACATTGGATTATGGTAATATCCTGTATACATGTGCTGCTGCTGCCACCTTTAAACCACTGGACCCTCTTTTACCACAGTGCCATTCGACTCATTACTGCACACAGGTCATCACGGACATCTAGAATACACCAGGGTATTTGTGACTTCATTTTAAAGCCTTGCTATGTACGTCGCTGAGTTATTTAAAATCCTCAGTTGAGCCCAGAGTTAATGACCCTGACATGAGGTGACAAAGCAGGTTTCCTATAGTTCCCATAAACTCTGGAGAACTGGTTTCTGGTACTTTACAGCTGGAATGAACTGTAACACAGCTTAGATGTATAGATACCCCTCGGGGGGAGTTTAAGTAGGTGATAATGTTTGAAGTAGTGTCTCTATGCATGTGTATAATGATGTGACTTCTTCTCACGTCTCTCGTGCAGAAGAAATCTTGATGTCAATGAGATTTTCTGAACAAATGAAACCTATTAAGTAATTCGATTTTACTTTTGAACTGATCTTAATAACTTTTCTTTCTTTTGCATCATGTAATGTACTATCCTGCACAATTCACACATATATGAAATGTAAATCTAGAGTCATCATCTTGGGAGAATAAATATTTATAAGATATTTTATGGATGTGTTCAGATGAAACAATCAGAAATTGAATCAGAGTTTCTGGATGAGAGCTGGGTTAGGATTAGGGTTAGGGGTTAGGGTTAGGGGTTAGGGGTTAGGGTTTTCACCAGGATGGTTTGTTTGCATAAATATGTGGAGCATGTTTTGGTAAACTTGTGACCTCTGGAAGAACCTGACAGTAAAAAGACGTAAACAGGTGGGTCTCAATCTGCTTCTTAAAGGAGTCAACAGACCAGAGAGTCTCTCAGTCAGCAGCCACAAATCAAACGCAGCCTGTCGTAAATTATGAGCCAAAAAGCAGCTCAGTAAAGAAGACAGGTGTCTGAACATGCCGTCTCTAAAAGTGACCAGGTTATGAATTTATTGAGGAGGCAATGTCACGTTGCAATGATGATGATGATGATGGTGATGAAGGACCTCTTGTTTTCTTGCTGAGGCAAGTGAATGGGGAGTTGTCATAATCTGGTATAAATAATAATTTACAGTATACAGGGCATAAAATTAGCAATAATATAGAACAAAGTAAAAGTTATAGTGCAAAAAAACTTAAAGTAGAAATGGGAGTGAGTGGAGTACATATAGGTAATAGGTGATGATAATGTGCACAGGAACACCAGTTAATTGTGTTAAAAAAATAATGTTTTTTTTAAATTAATTTTCATGCACTTTAAATTGGAGAATGTTGCAGCTGACAATACTGTACAATCAGCCGATCACAGCTGGCAATGTATGAGTTATTGTGTGGGAAAGAATACTAAAAATGAACTCACTAACACACAGAAGCCCATTTATGTAGAGTACATTTTAAAATGACCAAGTTTTTTCAGAGATGAGCTACAGTCAAATAAAAGGAGGATCAAAAGAAAAAAAGAGTAAAATGTGGATCGTGTAAGCCGTCATGTCTCCCTGATGACTATGAAAAAGCTGAAGAAAACAGCTGACCCTAACCCTAACCCACCTTTTTGTTTTAACTGTGAATATAATCCATAGTCTGCAGCTTTTCTTAAAAGCCCACTGGAACAATTTGCCGTTCTCAGCCTACATGTTGCTTGTCTATTTCTACATATTTTATGTCTCTGCTTCAGGCTTTACTTTCATATTTGCACTCTGACTCTACGAGGAAGTAAGAAAGAATTTTGGAGCGGGGAAAAATCATAAGTGAGCTGTCACTAATAATAAATTCAAGATAACCATTGACTCAATCTTTACAGATGACATCATTCAGAGCCCTCGACTGGCTTCCTTGTGTTTTTAACCATCCTCACCACACGCAACCTTTTCTTTAATGTGGCAAAACTGCCTTTTAACACATGTTACACTTTCATAGACCATACTTGTGTTTTTCAACAAGGAAGAACTTTTTTTTTCTTGCTGTAATCATTCATCCTGTTCATACGGATCAGTTAGGGTTAGGGTTAGGCTATATAAATAAAGCTGCCTTGCCTCATTGATTCAAATAGTTTGTCATGAGCTGTGCAGCACGTCCACATATATACTGAAGAGTTAACATTTAATGAATTGCAGAGGGAGAGGTGATTTATGATGTGGTTAAATCTAATTTATGATGTGGTTAAATCACCTGCCTATTCTTCCTTTAGCGACACAGACAATGTTGATTGATGGTTTAGAGCCATATTTACAACCACAGTTGGTCTCGATAGGCCATATGAAAAGGAAAAATATCTTGAAATACACGTCCCTTTTCTACTATCAGACTGTCATATGGAGAATATCTTATTTTTTTAAAGTTTCCTTTTTAAATCTTGAATATGTTGGGTTGTGAATTAATATAATGAAACGTTAGGATACTACTACTACTACTACTACTGATAATAATAATAATAATAATAATAATAATTAATAATAATAATAATAATAATGATAATATTAGTCCTTGGGCAAGGCACATCTGAATGTTGTGCGGTCGTGGCCTGAGATGTGTTGCTGGCGGCTTGAATATGATATGTGGAGACACGAGCGCTCACTCAGTCCTGAAGAGGATACATTACATTCTCTAGATCACTTCTCTGACAGCACATACGTTCAGATGACTTACTGTCTGCTTTCTGCTGCCGCAACATTTACGACAAGCACTTGGAAAAACTTGGTTTTCTTGATCAGACATAGGAGACAGCTACTGCTGCAGTTGCGTCTTCATTGTTGGGTTTCTTCTGTCAGTACAGATGTATTTTTTTTAAAGCTGGTTTGACTCAAAATCTTTAAATATGATAGATGTTAGGCCAACTAATAAGTTTAACTAAAATGAATGTTTAAACAGAGTTCTTTGAAATGTGATTTAAGTCATGGTGCACAGAAAATCTAACTGGACAGATACACTAATAAACATGATCTAAAAATACCATAAAAAATAAAATTAGCTATTTTCTGTGTAACATTTCTGTGACGGTTGGAGGTTAGCTGTGGGACAATCCTTTCTGTCATGGCCCACCTGAGCTTTAACAAATGAGCTCATACAGGAAGACTTCAGACTTCAGACTTCAGGTTGTTTCTGCATACCTGCTGATGTTTTTTCATCTCTGTAATTATGCTTTGGAAAAAGTCAAAGTTTCTTTGTAACCAGAACAATGTCTCATTTCAGTAGCTTCATAAATCAGAAACTTCTCTTATGACTGACGGTTTATGAATCAGCAAAGCGTCATGTTTACATTCAACAGCATTTGAATTAAATTAAGTTTATTTCCGACTCCAAGTTCCTTGTTTTTTTTAGCTTGACATCATGAGTATCTGACTTTTAAACATGCCGAAACCTGAAATTCAGTTAGGACATTAAATCAGCCAAAACAGGAGTTGAACCTGGTTTGGTATGAATACTGACACTGCTACGAGATGTAAAATCACAGCTGTTAGTCTCGATAAAAAACAGATGAGATGTGTCACACGTGGCTGCAACTTAAGTGTAAATGCTTTCGTCTCTTTAGAAGAAACTGTTTGATTATTTTTTAGTTCATTAACAGATTGTTCACACATGCACATGATCATTTAGATTCAGTGAAATGCAGATTTTACAGTTATAATGTTTGTCTCACTTCTTGTTTGTGACACTTGATGTGTTTATTGTCCTGTGTGCAAAAGCGATTGACTCTGCTCCCATCAAACCTGTATGAATAAAGGTGGATGAATGAATATAAAAAGAAATGAAACCTCATATATTGTATATTGTACTGCAAATGTTGTGTTTTTACTGTCTGTCTACTGTGTGTTTTAATCATGAGTCACATCAAAGACAAAGTTCCTTCACATTAATTGAATGTTACAAGTTTATTTCAGGCAATCAGCAGGAGGCACATCTGTAAATTATTATTATCGGCACAAAAAAATAAAACAAAATGTGTGCAGATCGCCGTGTTGTCTCCATTTCTTCTTTAATGTTTCATAGACATGACAGTGATTTGACTACAAAAGGTCTTCCTCAGGTGAAGGTGAGGATGTGAATACAGTAGAGCTGCAGCTTCAGCTTATTTTCATAATCAATTAATGTATCAATGATTTTTTTTCAATTAATCGTAAAATGTCAGAAAACTGTGGAAAATACTTGTTATAATTTTGCAGAGTCAAAATAAATCATCATCTTCAAATGAAACTACTTATGTTTGGTATTTTTGCTTGAAAAATGACTAACAATTATTTAATTAAAATGAAAAAAACAGTTCCTGATTATTTTTCTGATGACTAATTGTTGTTGCCCTCAGGCTCAAATACTGTCGATAAGCTGGGATGATAAATCACTCGCCACCTGTGAAATTAGTAACTGATGTGATTGAAAGAAAGAGGAAGGTCGAACATATTTTTAGAGCACTGTGCTACATACATACAGTGGATTCATATGCAAATGAGCTAACAGATGTTATAAGTAAAAATTAACAAATAACAGAAACTTCATCACAAAAAAGGGGAAATTAAAACTAACACAGCAGCTATCTGAAAATGTCCAAAATCTGTTTCTAAAACTAACATAACAAATCAAATCCTGAAGAAAATGTAGCTTTGATGTCATGTTGATGTGATAAGATATATATATGTATTAAGTGTATTCCCAATTATTACCCAATTCACCCTTTTCTGAGGAAACGTGTGTTTTTAGTCACTTTCCTTACATTTCTGATGGTTTGGAAGGTAATTCTTATAATACTACATTGTGTATTTTAGAAAAAGTAAATCAAAAGTCACCCAAGAACAATAAAATAGAAATAACAGGGTCAGAATGTTAAATGTGAAGCTGATGCTTTAATATCCAGCTCTCTGTAGTTTTTTTTTGACAATTTCCAGCAATTAAAAGACTTAAAACAGTAATTTTAATCAGCCCAGGCTTTTCTTACTGTAATCATTCCTCATGTTCATATTGGACATTGAGAAATCCCTTTATAATGGACTTTCAATGGGCTAAGTGAAGGGGGACAAAATCCACAATCAGTGCGACAATATATTTAAAAGTTTACATGAAGTTAATATGAAGCTCCAGACGTTTGAGTCACTCAAATAAATAGGAAATCTTCCAGTGCTTTTTTTAGAACATAATTCTCGCTTTGACGCTTTCTACAGAAAAGTGTTTCATTTTCATTCATTGTCATCGATTCACTTAAAAATAAACTGAAAATCTGACGGCAGTGAAAAGGTATCATCATGACGCACAAGTATGTTGCTTATGAGGAAATGAAACCCTACTAAAACAATTCTGACCAACTGTGCAGTATCACAGGGAGACTACCAGCATACCTTTGTATTTTGCCACTTACCATAACAACCAGTTTCCTTTGCCAATCAAGATTGAGGCACTAGACAACATGAGATGGAAGTATGATATGCAGTAAAACTTTGCATAACTAGGTCAAGATGTTTTACACCAGTGGTTCCCAACACTGGGGGAAACTAATCGTATGCATCTAAGGAAGGAGTGTCGGGAAACTACCCCATAAAGGACCAAAATTTGGCTGCAGGTTTCCTTCCAACCAACCAAGCAGGAACACACCCAGCTTGACTCATTTAATCAACTGATCTCAGTCTTTAGACGGTTGATGGGTCAAATCACATGTGCTCTCGAGTGGTTGGAAGAAAAACCTGCAGGCACACGGCCCTTTGTGGAGTAGTTTGGACATGCCCAATCTAAAAAAGTGGCTTCTTTTCTTGAATCTCAGCCTTAGAGTCTTTTATTGCTAGTTTGTTGTACTAGATTGTAAAATGTAAAAAAACAAAACAAAAAAAAAAACAATTAGTGGTGACATGTAGCATCAAAAGCTAAAGAGTTACCTGTGAACGGAACCACAGTCCCATGCATGAACAGACATCAGGCGCCTTAAATGCAATAACAAATCATGTATGGTCATTACATATCAAACCGTGCATGACGATGAATCTGTGTCAAGATGTTTGATTGCGCGGTTAAGATGAGCTCTACAATATAAAGATGTGAAGCAAAGCAGAGTCATGACAGCTTCTCATTACATTCATCAGTTGCATATTTTTCCATCAACGACTTCTTTGTCTTCTTGTCATCTTCTCACTGACCATACAACTTTTGTCCTCCCGAGTCAAAATGTTCCTGGTCTGGTTTATAAAGCATAAAGTATGAATTATCACCCAATTCTGCGTGAGACCTTTTTGTCCAACTTCCTTCCAACTTTTGTCTACAGGTTTTACACCTATTTTTTTTGTGGAAATTATAATCAATAGGCTTAATTGAAATCAAGATTGTCACACGCACATACAGCCCAATTTGATCTCAGATGGGCCAGACCAGTAAAACCACCGACTGCATAATAACCTATAAATAATATATAATATAACTTTACTGTAATAAACCATGTACTTATAAAACAAATGAACAGCCTGCGATGGTTTAAGAAAAATTAATGCATTTTCACCATTATGTCTCACAAATTACACAATTTTCAATACATGAATGTTTTAAATATGACCACAATATGTATTCATTGTATTCTGGTCATGGTGGGAAAAACCCTGACGCAGCAGAAAAATTGGAATAACTTTCTGAAATGTTCATATTTTGCAAACATATGCAGTGGGCCGGATCAGACCCTTTGGGTGGCCGGTTCTGGCCCACGGGGCAAATGTTTGACACCTCTGATTTAAATGAAATTATACCTCATTTTTGAGTTAACGAGTGTTGACCTCACAGGTAAAATTGAGCTGGTCTGGTTTGTTTGTTTATGAAGTATAAAATATAAATTATCACCCAATTCTTTGTTAAACCTTTATGTCCAACTTCATTCCAACTTATTTCTACAGGTTTTATTTATTTGTTCATATTTTTCTGGAAATTATAGTCAACAGGCTTCATTTAAATTAAATTATACTTCATTTGAGTTGTCACGTTATCAGCAGGAATCAATTTTACACCCAGTGATTACAGCCTTGTTGAGTGTCGGCATGTGTATGATTCTTATCAGAGAGGCATCAGGTTATTTGTTTTACTGCTTGGCTGTTCATGCGATAAATCAACAAGTCATTTGTCATCTCAAGGAAGGAACTAAAAATCCCCTAAAAAACCCTGATAGTGGCAAGTATCTCTGGCTCCCTCTTGTGGCCAGTTGTATTAACAGCAGATTTAAAAACAACCATTTCCAACTGAATCATCACAGAAGTCTGATTTTACATTTTTCAAGTATGTCTTTAATTACAGAGTGTGCAGAAAAAGCATTCATCACTTTGAATATTATAAGAAACTATGTGGGATTTTTCCTCACAGCCGCAAATATTTTCACTGATTTTTAACCATTTAAAAAAAAAAAATCAAAAAACTGATTGTGCAGGAATGTCTTAAAGCAAACAGGACATTTTTAGTACAGCTGAAACACCACAACAGTTTAGTTATATTTAGTTTTATTCTGTGGAATGTAAAAATATTAACATTCAGCATTTTCCAAACAAAAACATTAAATTCATATAACTGATGACATCTAGATCAGGCCAGTGTGCAGCGAGCACAAATAAGCCACATCATCGATTTCTTTGCTTCTCGCCGACCCAACTACGAAATGTTTGATGACTTTAAAAAGGGACAGCCACATGCCAAATGATATAAAAAAATTAATTGGTCTTATGGCTGAAAAAAAGTTACATGAATTTCAGCCCCACTTGTGGAGGGAGCAACGTGTCAGTTTAAGCTGTGATAAAAATATAAAATATATCTGGATGGTCCATGTAGTGAAAGTGGTGACTGGAGGAAAGAAAGAATGAATCTCTCTGTTCTTACCCACAGTGAACACACACACACACATACACACACATACACACACACAGCAGTCCTCAAAGGGTTTTTTTCTTCTTTCTTCCAGCTCTCAAGTCTTTGCTGCTGAACGTTTTTTTTTTTTTAAAGACACCTTTCCTTTCAAAAACAATAAAAAACAAAACAAAAGAGGAACCGTGACATAAACCAGGGACGAGACAATGAACTGCTAAGACAACAAAAATCATCCATAGGTGGCGTTTGTCTCAAAACAGAACGTCGTTTAAAAAAAAAAAAACCCTGACAAACTAGTTAAAACCGCCTTTTTTATATTTCCTCCTCTCTGTTCCTTCTCTTCCTGTTTCACTAGAAGACGTTTCTGTCCGCTCTGCTGCTGCGTCTCACTCGTACTCGGCGATCAGCACCATCATGCCCACTCCGAACAGCAGCGCCAGAATCTCCATCAGGGACTGGCCGAAACTGGAGCGACCCGCCAGCAGCTCCGGGAGCACGGTAACCGTGGCGATGTAAACAAACCCGCCAGCGGTGAAGGGCAGGATCCAGGCCGTCGCCGCCGCGCCAACGCCTTCAGCCAATAGGGAGCAAGATGTGCCGGCCAGAGCTCCCAGGGCCGTAAGCAGCTGTAGACACATGGCCTGATGGGAAATAGGAAGAAGATGTTTTATATAGACATGGACGCCTGAAATCTGTCTTCACTTACTCAATAAAAAGATCCTTAAATATAGACTGAAAGGTTTTTTATTGAGCAAATGAAGACAGTGTACCTTTTTCATGTCATTTACAGATCTTTGTCTTTGGTGCCAAGTGTTCATTAAGGCTGAGACTAACTCTTCAATTAGACGTCCGGTCAATAAAATGTCAAGATAATGGTAAAAGGTGGCGTCTTAAAATGCCAACAGTCCAAAACACAAATACATTCAGTTGACCAGCATCGAAAGCGAAAGAAACTGGAAAATATTCACATTTGAGTAGCTTCAACCAATTATTAAATCTTTCCTCTTTTAAAATCACTCAAAACACTGAGGCACTACTTATTTTTTTTTCTTTTCGGTTTTCTTTTGTTTTTCCTCCCATGTACTTATTTATGCCTTTCTGTCTCTATACCTTTTTCATCATGTACTTTATTATGTAACTGACTGCACTTGGAAATGAGCACTATAGCACATTAACCCCTTAAATGTCCATATATCTACCACTGTCATTCATTATAATCCATCAAAACCAGCAATAGAGCTGTTTTTAGCACTTTTATTTTTATTGTCACTTAATCTGCTGATTATTTTCAACATGAATCCATTAAATCTATAAAAAGGGTTACCATCAGTGTAGTGAATAGCAGAGGTAGACTAGATTCACTTTAACTAAATAACAGATGATCTAAGACAGGGGTGTCAAACATGCGGCCCGTGGGCCAGAACCAGCCCGCCGAGGGGTCCACTTCGACCCACTTTCCTTCCCTGTCTTTTTTTTTCTTCCTTCCTTCCTTCCTTCCTTCCTTCCATCTTTCCTTTCTTCCTTCCCTCTACCTTTCCTTCCTGTCTTCTTCTCCTTCCTTTCTTCCTTTCCTTCCTTCCTTCCTTCCTTCCTTCCATCTTTCCTCCGTCTTCTTTTCCAATCTTTCCTTTCTTCCTTCCTCACTTTTATTCTTTCCTTCCTTCCACCTGTCCTTTCTTCCTTCTCCTTATCTTTCCTTCTCACCTTCCTTCCTTTCTGCCTTCCTTCTTTTCCATCCTTCTATCTTTTTAATGGTCCGGCCAACATGAGATCATATTGGGCTGTTTGTGGCCCTCAAATGAAAATGAGTTTGACACCTCTGATCTAAGAGGACACATTTCATACAGTAAAGACTTCATTTTTAATCCCTATTGTTCCTGTGTGTGTAATAACTGGGCTTTTATGTTTCATGTAAGGCATTTTGAATTGTGCTCTACAAATAAAGGGGAATACTGGACCAATGAACACATTCTGATTAAAGACTTTCTCCAGTCTTTCTCAGATGATACAAAACATTCCTCTTATTTATAGTCTACCTTCTTTTTGGTGCAGCCGGACTGGACGAGGATGGCGAAGTCTCCGATCTCGTGCGGGACTTCGTGCAGCAGGATGGTGAGAGTGGTGACGGCGCCCACTGCTGGACCGACCAGGAAGGACGCTCCGATAGCCAGGCCGTCAGTGAAGTTGTGTGTGAAGTCGGCTGCCAAGTTAAGGTAACCTGACACTTTGATGTCTGTGTTAGAAGGATAAAAAAAGAAGAAATTTAAGAGTGGAAAAGGGATGAGGAGTCGACAGCGGCTAATTTCTGTCAATAAGGTAATAAATTAGTAACTTGAGTTGAAGAAGTCACAATGTTCTGAGGAAGATTTCCAGGATTCCAACAGCAACATATTTTCTCTGACTGACTGAGGTGAGGTGAAGCCATAAAAACAATTTCAGCCCACAAGCAGCAAAACAAATACTATCCAAAACATGTGAGTGATAAATCAATGACTGACAGGGGCTGTGTTGGAAACCGCATACTACATACTTCTATACTACTCACTAAAGGACCAGATAGTAAGCAGACCGTTTACACTGTAGTAAACTACACGATAACCCACAATGCATTTGGTTCCTACCCAAGCTGAAATCATCAGGCTGAAGCTGATTTCATTTTAGCTCTAACTCTGGAAATAAACCACTTTATCCACATTTCTAACCTTTTTAGGAAGAAAGTAAAGTAGCCCTTTAGATCCACAATGTGACCCTAACTTGTCCAAATAACACCTGTTTAAAGTTTTGTTCCTGAGAATTCGGAGTCAGCCGTGGCGAGTAACAGTTATTTCGGTTATTTTTACAAAATAAAACACCCGTTGACTTTTATTATTAAGAAAACCATAAAGATAGAATTGGTGCTTTTATTTTGAAAACAGGAAGCGAACATACCCTCGCTGTATCTAACTTGAAACCCCCGAGCTGATGATCTGTGACGTATTTTGGGTTTTTTTCAGAAGTTGTGTTGCATCTTGGGTAATTTGAGTGTGAGTAGTCAGCTCTTGATGCATACTCTGCATTTCTGGAGAATCTAGTAAACCATCTGGGAACTTTGAGCAGTTGAAACCCACTACATACTTCAAATGACATCAGAGTCGGTATGAGTAGTAGGAAAGTATGCAATTTCTAACAGACCCAGGGTCTTCAGAAACACACAAGAAAACCTGTTTGTGGCTCCAGGAGAACAGTCTGTCACTTCCTGTTCCCCTGCAGTAAGAACAACTTATGTAAAAAGGTGTAAACTGAGAAATTCACTTATGTAATCATCTTTTTTTTTTTGGAGGATTGACAGGTGTGGTGTTAAAATTACACACCTGTCAAAAGTGGGGAATTACACTGGAATTTTAGACAGTAGTGTGCAGGCGTTGAACACAACTTTAGTGCATTATAGTTTTTAATTCACTAAGTAATAAATATGGAGTGGTTTCAGACACAGTGCAAGTATTGATTCATTCTTAAAATATAAAAAAAGTGACCATCAGCCAACTGATCAATTAGTTAATAAACAGAGAATGTGACTATTGTGATAATCCAATAATCATTTATCATTTCTTTAAGAAAAAATGCCAAAATTACCAGTTGCAGCTTCTCAAATATGTTGATTTTAAGCTTTTTTGTGTTGTATATGATACACTGATTATCTTTGTTCAAATTTTATAGATAAACCACTTGATTGATTAGATAGAAGTGAGTGAAGCTGATTTTTTTGTTGAGTGTAAAACTGTAAATTCTTCTTCACCTGTGTTCGCCTCCTCTTTCTTCGCCGCCTTCGTGTCTTTGCTTTCTTTCTTCTCCTCCTCCTCTTCCTTTTCTTCTTCGCCATCGCTGACCTTTTCCTTGGGAGCAGCTGAAAGTGTTACACATAATAACAGCTATTAAGAAAAAATGAGCAGTATAGGAATTTTACTCTTCTGTGTATTTGCCACGATGGCTGACAGAGATAAAACGTTAGGAGCCATTTTTGCTGATTTAGCAGACAAACTGATTTGAAGAAAATAAAACCTAGTAAAGCTACACTATATAATTTATTTCAGAGGCAACAGCTTGGCAGATAATTGGGAACTATTTTGGTCATCAATTAATCATTTCAGATATTTTTAAAGCAAAAAATACCAAAACATTCCTGCTTCTGAAATGTTCCAATGTTCCTGTTTTCTTCAACATAAATCATTGTCAGTGATAAATAAGGGTTAGCAAGATAAGCAAATCGAAAATATCTTAAAAAAGACTGAATACTCCTTAAAATGTCAAATGGTGTAACCACAAAAAAATATGATAAATATTAAATATTTTATCCACCTACAGTGTATTTAACTGTAGTTATTCGAACAATTACGTTTTGCATTTGCATTTTTAAGCATGTTTAATTATTTAGTACAGGTTTTATAGTTACACCACTTAGACATTTTGCCATAATCCTCTAATATATTCTCTCAAAATGGATTAAAAGCAGAAATTTGATGCTGAGTCCACAAAAAAGAATGTGCAAGTTATTCATACGTTTATTTTCTAATTTTAATCCCTTTAAATTTGACCAAAAATAAAAATCATTGACCCTTAACAGCCGACTGAATATCTTCAAATTGTGGACAAAACAGATAAATCAAAAAGGTGTCGCTCTACACTTTAAGAAATGATAAACAGCATTTTATTCTCTAGTTTTTAACCAATTTATTCGACTCATTCTATCTCTAAATACCAGCGTACCATGTGAGTGACCATGTGAGTGTCCGTGTCCTCCCTTCAGCAGACGCACAAATTTCTCTACGACCAGGAAGGCGATGATCCCGCCGAGAACCCACAGACCCACCGACATCATGTGACCGTGGGCGGCTCCTGTGGAGAGAGGAAGAGAGTTTATTAGCTTTGATCACTACGTGTTGATTTTGCAGTATCTCGTCTAATAACTTTACCGTGAGAGTGTCCGTGGTCGTGCGATTCTTTTTCTTCATGCGAGTGGCCGTGATCTTCGTCTCCGTGGTGAGAGTGGGGCTCTGTGCACAACGAACACGACACAGGAAACAGACTTTAAAATCACAAAAAAAGGACAAAACTGAAAAGGCTGACTCCACTTTGGTTTGATGCGTCAGTTCAACAGTCAGTGGCAGATAGAAAACATCTCATTATTGCTCTTGTACATAATGTTACTATTATTTTTATTATTTTCAATTGTTTTTATTGCTTGAGTACTTCCTTTACTTTACTCTTTAATTATGCTTCAAAATTATGTAATAATTTACCTAAAGCTATGAGAGATGTGAGCTCTTTACATTTTTAAAACAGCAGCTGAAAACATATTTATTTAATCTGGCTTTTAATTAGAGTCATTTTATTATTATTCCTTATTTTTACTAAATGTCTAATTTTATCATTTTTTTTATTTGCCGTTTTATTGTATTGTATTTTTTTAGCACTTCTATGAAAGGTGCTCTAAAAAATTATTATTACTATTACTTATTATTTATTGTTATTTATTCTTTTTATTGACGCTCCTTCTATTTTTTCTCCATCGTGGGACTAATAAAGGAATCTTATTTTATCTTAAAGTTTGCAGGAGTGTTGAGTCACATTCACAAATCACTGAGTGAAAGAGCCAATGAATAAATAAATAAATCATAAGTATTTTTCTATTTCAAGAGACTGAGCTGCTCCTTACACTCAGAGAGTCAATTAGCTCTAAAGTAGTTAAAACCATCATGTCTCTGTGGATCAAACTTCGTACCCAGAGCGTGTGGTATGAGGTGGAGGAAGGCGTCGCCCAGCAGACCACCGGAGGCGAAACTCAGCAGCACTTTGAGCAGATTCTGGTGCTGGTCGCTGTTGGACTGAACCGGGATCAGAAACAGGATGAGGAAAGGAGCTGCGCTGATCAGCAGGGTGGCGCCGATAGCCTACGGACAGTGTAGGGAGGGAAGAGAACATGTGGTTAGTGCACGTCGCCCTACAGAAGAGAGAAGACTGAAAGAGTAAATTGCCCATTTATGCTCGACATTAAATACAGATCCGGATACGGTCGGAGCCTTCTGTCCGTGCTCTGCGTTCATTTCGTCCGTATTTCTGCACGTTTCCATAAAGCTTACGGATACGGACCAAATGGAGCAGTATCGTGGGGGCAGTGTTGCTGTCACTAGTGAGACACGAAGTAGAAATAACAATGGAGGAAACTAGAAACTTAGAAACTTTAAACATATCGTTTTTGTCTTTTATGCAAGAGGAACATTATCAATATCTCCTCCACAGTCGCCATGTTTGTTTTTGAGTTTGTTGTTGTCATAAACTTTTGACTCGACGCTGCCCCCTGGTGGATGTATTGAGTTAATCTCCATGCCAACGTAAAGGACGCATGGAAGTATGAGAGCAGTGACGGTAACATCGTTTGAAAAGGACGTATACATTTACATACGTACGTTGAGCATAAATGGGCCTTAACGAAAACGAGAATGAGAAGAGAAAGTGTGTGTATCCATGGGAATCATCTAGCTATGACTCAAATAATAAATAAGAGCTTGAGACCGGCTGTTTAATTTGAGTCGATGCTGCACGATATGTTTGAGAGCAAAGCTGGGAAACAGACGAGTTCCCTTAAAAAGAAAGAAGCACGCTGAGTTTTAACAAAAACCAGAGAAACTCTTAAGAAGTGAACTGAAAATAAGTGAGCAGATGACACAGCTGAAACGTTGCAGGATGTGCACACACTGCTGTCACCGATGGCAAACAGACCAAAAGTCAATTTCGCCTCCAGAAAACTGCCGACTTAACGACTGTCATTATTTGTAATTTCCCTCCGGTGATAAGAGATGAATCAGCAGTAATGTTGAGTAATGTTGTAAAAATGACATGAACACAACAGAATATTAAAAACAAAAACACCAAACTACAGCTTTTAAATGTTAATTTCTACAGAAAGCCTTGAACATGTTGATGTGTGTTTAAACAGACTTTCTGGATGAACTGGATCTTCTTCCAACTTTACGCCCATATTTAACGTGGCAGGTTGACATAATCTTATTTGAAATGTGTGAAAAGAAAGGGGAGGAAGCAGATGTGACTCTGAGAAAATACCCATAACAGGAAAAAATACTGATTACAGTGGAGGGAAATAAACTGTTTTCCAAAGAAGATATTCACATGAAATTTCCACCAGACTTTAGTTTTAACTGAAGAAATCCACACATACAGAGAAACCAAAACATTAAAACTCGTAAATAAAGTTATGTGTAATAAAGTGGAATGAAACAAGAAAAAAAAGAAAGATATAGCAGCACACAAAGGCAAGGAACCAGCTGAAATCTGTAAATAGTTAGAAAGTAATTCTACCTCTTATGTGTGTAAATGAATATCAGCTGGGTTAGAACATGTTGACAGGCTATAAAAAGGCTTTTTGTTACCAAGATGTTACACAAGAGATATCTAATGATGGGTTAAAGCAAAAACCTGGTAAAACATATCAGAGGGACTGGTTACAGACGTATTTCTAAACTTCTGACTCTTCCAGTAAACATCATTAGGGTTTCATTAAGATCAGAGTTCACAGGATGAAACCTCCTAATCTTATAGCTTTAAAAGACAAACTGTTTAACCCTCCTGTTGTCTTCGAGTCAAGGAAGGAAGGAAGGAAGGAAGGAAGGAAGGAAGGAAGGAAGGTAGGGAGGAAGGAAGGAAGTAAGGGCGGAAGGAAAGGAGGGAGGAAGGCAGGAAGGATGAAAGGAAAAGGGGGAAGGAAAGAAGGAGGGCAGGAGGAAGGAAGGAAGGAGGGGGATGGAGGAAGGATGGAAAGAAAGAGAGAAGGAGGGAGGGAGGGAGGGAGGAAGGAAGGGAGGAAAGAAGGAACAGTCAAAACAGACGGGGTCAATTTGACCAGGGAGGACGACAGGAAGGTTAAAACCAGCCTCCATTGTTTCCGTGGTTACCTGCATCCAGAGCTCCAGCGTGTCTCTCTTCTCGCCCTCCGCTTCTCTCTTCACCCTTTCACCTCCGTGCGTGTGTCCGTGGCCGCTCTCCTCCTTATGCACCCGGATAATATCCTCATGGTGAGCGTGAGCGTGCCCGTGTCCGTGGTCGTGAGAGTGTGCATGCCCGTGGTCGTGAGCGTGCCCGTGGTCGTGAGCGTGCCCGTGGTCATGAGCGTGCCCGTGGTGCATCTCTTCCTGTACATTGGCCTCGGCGCTCCACTTGCTCGCTCCGTGGAACATCTTCACCTCGGCGTTGTCATCGTCCTCTCCGTGCGAGTGGCCGTGGTGATGGTGGCCATGGTGATGGTTGCCGTGGGAGTGGGCGTGCCCGTGGTCGCCGTGGGAGTGGCTGTGAGCGACGGCTGAACGGGAGGCTAACAGCAGCACCGCAGACGTGGCCAGTGTCAGTGCCAGCAGACGTAAACAGCCCATATTCTTCCCTGTGATGAGAAGAAGAAGAAATACATGAAAAGTCAGATAACGGCTGGAAATTAAACTCAGAGGTTTTATTTACATCTATACCCTGATTAAGTTAAAGATAACTCACTGATACTTTAAGAGTTTAGATAAAGAGCTTCAGGTTTGCTGTTTAATGTGAGTTAATACCATACGATGTGTTTGAGAGCAAAGCTGGGAAGTTCCCTAAAAAAAGAAACACTCAGAGTTTTAACAAAAACCAGTGAAACTCTGAAAGCGAACTGAAAGTGTTCGACATGTTGTTTTTGACACATTATGAATTTACTTCAGACACACACATATAAGAGCTGAGCAGCGTCTTCAAAGCGACGCAGGTGAGTAGCGATCAGTTTGGGAAGAAAAGAAATGATCCATCGGTCCTCCTCTGAAAACAGAGTTAGAGGCAGAAAGCTCTGAAAGTTAAAAATGCTGCTGTGGTTTTATTTGATCTGTGGGAACCAGAGACGACCGCTAAAGAGAAAAAAAAAAATTCAAAAAGCTTTATTCATGACTCTAAAAAAGTTTAATGTATGTTGGGAGACTTATAGTTGAAGAGTGATATTTAGTTTGTTAAATGAGATTTTAAGCGAGGTGAATTGTTCAAATTGAAAAGAAGAAAAAAGAAAAGCAGCATGACAGGTCACTAAATGAAATATGCTCCAGATTAAAAGCTTCACTGAGCTCTCTGTTCTTCTGCAGCTCAGCCAGTTTGTGTTTTAGTGCCGACGCAGCAGGTATTCAAATCTCACTGGAAACTGTCCACGACCATAACTCAAGATTAGGCTTTACCAGTAAAATATGACGGCAGGACGTGATCTCAGTGCAGTAGGACTGCTACGAATGATTACTTTATATTATCAGTTAGTTAATGTGGTTATTATTTCCTTAATTAACTGAGCTGTGGTTAATTACTGTTTCCCAAAACCTGAAATAACATCATCTTCTTTTTGTCTCAACCAAATTAATACTATGACTAATAATAATAATACATTTTATTTTCATAGCACCTTTCTTACAATAAATGCAGCTCAAAGTGTTTTACAATAAAAAATAAATTACAAGTGCTTCATATTAAAAAGGAGCATAAAGCAAAGTTAAAAAAAACAAAACACAAACAGACGAGAGGAAATGAAAACATTAATGAAACATAAGATGAAATATAGCAATTAAAATAGTACATAGTAAAAGTAGCTAAAAATTTGAATATAAATGTTGAAACTGTGTAAAACTAATGTGAAACTATAACTATTAAAAGAAGTGCAGTAGTGAGTGATAGAAAAGCTGATTAAAAGCTAAAAAGTTTTTTATTGAAAGAAAAAAAAGAGACTTTGGAGTGGATAGCTGAAGATTAATTTAATAGTTGACAGCTAATCTATTAATCGACTAATCACACACAGTGATGATTCAGTGCTGCATTAAAGGACCAGTTCACAACTTTTCATGTCTGTCCTAAACAAACATTCAGGAGCCCAAAAGAACCTTCATAAAAAGGAAGTTAGAGAGTAAGTTGGAGACGGGAGGAAAGTCTGAAGCCAGCAGTAACTTATATTCATATCTATAACTTCAAGAGTGACAGCATCAACCCTCAGGCTGACGCTCAGTGTTTCACACCTGACATCATTCAGCCTTTCACCGAATTCCTCGTGTCTTTCTCACCACTCCTTATCGATGTGAGCGGGACGGACGGCTTTAACACACTTTTAACGGACTGTGCTGGTGTGTTGTGAAAAGAAAGACAATCCTCCATAAAGTATTTACAATGTAAGTGATGGAGGACAAAATCTACGGTCGTCTTTCTGTGTGAAACTGTATTTTAATGTTGATCTGAAGCTAATATACATACAATACAAATGACTGCAGAAGTCACTACCATGACGACACAGTCTTCTCCAGTCAGTCTGCTCCATGATGGAGAGGTTGACTATGGGCCAGTTGTGATGGACTTTGTGGAGTGGTGTGACAGCCATTTCCTCAAGTTAAATGTTCAGAAAACTAAGGACATGGTCATTGATTTTAGAAAAATATCACAACCTGCTTGCCCAACGTTAAGAGTATAGCTGTGGAGATGGTTGCTTGGGGACAGTGATGGATGAAAACCTGACTCATGATCTCAACACATCAACGATCTGCAAAAAGGGCCTGCAGAGATTATACTTTCTGGCAGACTAAATTCTTTTAATGTTGACAAGATTTTAATGGTTTTATTTTATAAATCCTTTATTGAGTCCATTTTAACATTTTGCTTAATTTCGTTTTATGGAAACTTGTCAATAAAGAACAAAAATAATCTGCAAAAAAATTGTCAAGAAGCCAGTAAGGTAATTGGCATGCAGCAGCGTTCTCTCTCTCAGAGATCTTTGACAGGCTTGTCTTAAAGAAAGCACGGTCAATCTTGATCGTCCACTTTTGGAGGAATTCATTCCCCTGCCATCTGGACGGAGATTTAGGCCTCAAGCACCAACAAACAGGTTCAAATTTCCGTTTGTCCCATGTGGAATCAATACAGTTAACTTGTACAACCCCTAAAAACAACATTTTTTTAATTTTTATTCGGATTGAGATTGTTCTTATCAAGTTTGGTTGTGTTGTATGTCACTGTTTATTTATCTATTTATGGTTGTTGAATTAGTTGTTTTTTGTTACTGTCACTACAAACCAAATTTCCCCTCGAGGGACAATAAAGCTCTGAACTGAACTGAATATGAAGCTCCAAATGAGTCTAATCAAGTAGATATCTTTGAACGTTACAGT
Source organism: Scomber colias (assembly GCA_021039105.1). Lineage (NCBI taxonomy): Eukaryota > Metazoa > Chordata > Actinopteri > Scombriformes > Scombridae > Scomber > Scomber colias. The sequence continues at coordinate 379,627 of JAJDFG010000141.1, forward strand.
GTTTTTAGTGCCAAAGTCTCTCTTTTTGTTACTATACTTCCTCCACAGCTCAACATGAAAACATTTACAGTCTTTTTGATGCTAAAAGACTGTAAATATGTCAGATATCCACTTGATATTTCTAACTCAGACTGCTGCTGATGTAATGTGATATAATCTTCATTAACTTTTAAATGTGTTTTTGCTCTAAATGACTGGGTGGACACTCTGTGGATCTTCACTTCCATTGAAAGCACATTTGAAGGAGATCTTTTAATAGTCAGTATGGACAGGAGGAATGATTACAGAAAGGAAAACATCTCTCACTGCTCATGCTGACACCTGACTGCTGCTTTAAGCCGAGCTTAAAAAATGTTAGCTGTGCAGTTACACTTGAGCTCCATTCATAGACTTACAGCCAGCATTAAGAGCCTGTGTCATTTACTATTATTATAACTATATGCAGATTAATCCAATTACAAATACCTTTCTACACTTTCTGCTTCATTTCATTCAACACATGTGATAAGAGTCAGCTTCCTAAATGAACTATGAAACCTGTTTCTCTTGCTGTAATCATTCCTCCTGTTCATACTGACCATTACAAAATAATGTATTCACAATGTAAGTGAAGGAGGACAAAATAATATGAAGTTCCAGCTACAAATGAGTCAAATCAAGTAGATATCTTTCAGTGTTTTTAGTACCAAAATCTTTTTGTTCCTATACTTCCACCACAGCTCAACAGGAAACACAAAGAGGGAATTTGATGCTAAATGTACATGTACTGTAAATGTGTCAGATATACACTTAATATGACTAACTCAGACTGCTGAAGCCTCATATAATGACTGTCTAGACACACAGTGGATTATGTAGCCACTAACACTTTCACACAAAGCACATTTGAAGGAATGGAAACATCTTCCACTGCTCATAAAGACACCTGCCTGCTAGTTTAAACCCTGCTTTAAAAGGTTATATGTTGCACTTTAAGGTTATGCTATGCTCCTCATTCATTACTAGTGTTATAAAATAACGTAGAGCATCTAACCCAGCAGTGGCAGATAACAATGAATGCTTAGATGTTGCATTGTTTATTTGTTTGTTTGTTTTGCAGCTTCACACGTCGACGTGCAAAGCGGATTAATGCTATCCTAACTTTTTAAAGAGAGTGTGCACTTTAATCTCACAGTAAACAGTAGAAGCGAGTCTTCAAATAGCATCCATTGATCCTTGTTTTGTCTTCCCTGAAGTTGTGAAGAAAGCCTGCTAGCTGCTAGTTAGCTGCTACTCTGCTGAGCTACTAACATGTAGCTGCAGCCAGAGCAAATATCACTATAAATGATAATGTAGAAAGAGGAAATAAAGTTCATTCTTACCGGGTTGTGCAGGTTATGAGTGCCTGTTGTGCGGCTGGGTGTCTCTCTGCTGTGTATACCGCTTATATTTGAGTCCACGCTGCTCCTACTTGTAGCTGTGTGTTAAGACGTGGCATTTACTCAACTCAACTAGCCGAAATCTCGCGAGAACATATGGCTGTAGATGATAAAATGGATGTTTTATTTTATTTTTGAATATATTTGCATGTATGGCTTTATTAAAATAATACTTTTAAAATATGTCCACTCATGATTAATGGTCTATATGAATTTGATTTAGAGCTCTATGGAACTATCGCGAGATTTGGATTATTTTGTAATCAGCAGCATCCTGGAGGGGACCAGGATGCAAATAGGAAACACTGGCTGAGACTGACATGGCAAATATTTAAAGGATATGCTCACAATTGTGCAAGTCTGTTAAAATAACATGCATGTGTCCATATGAACAGTAAAAAAGTATTTCCTCCCTTTTCGCTAAGCATTATTCCTCCTTTTCATGCTGGGTATTAAAGGATCACATTCAAATATGCTTTCATTGTATGTGATAGAGGGCAACATCTGGTGTTTTTCTGCAAAATTGCATTTAAAAGTTGATCCGAAGCTTATATGATGTTTCATCAGTCTGAGTTAGTCATATCAAGTGGATATCTGACACATTTACAGTTTTTTTAGTATCAAATTCCCTCTTTGTGTTTTACCTGTTGAGCTGTGCTGGAAGTATAAGATAAGATAAGGTAAACTTTTATTGATCCCACAGTGGGGAAAATTCAGCATTACAGCAGCTCAAAAAGATAGGGATATGAGAAAAACATTAAAATTAAAAAAAGAGGAACTTTGGTTCTAAAAACTCTGTAACGTTGAAAGATATCTACTTGAATTGACTCATTCAGACGGCTGAAACTTTATATTAGCTTCAGATCAACTTTTAAATACATTTTGGAACAAAAGGAACACTGTGGATTTTGTCCTCCATCACTCACATTTACCGTAAATTCATTATGAAGGAATCTTCTAATGGTCAATATGCCATATTAACAGTCTTTTTTAGCATCTAATTCCCTCTTTAGGTTTCCTCGAACAGTTTTCCTTGGAAGTATAGTAACAAAAAGAGGGACTTTAGCAATAAAAAGACTAACGCTTTTGCATTATGAAGGGATAAGAAAATGTGGGCTTCTGATTGTTTTAAGACATACTTGATGATAAAATGATCAGTGGGTAATGGGTCTGTCAGCATTAATAACAGCTGCATAATACATGCCTTGTGGTTTGTAGAAATGTATTTAAACTGTACATACAATTGTGGAAAAATCCCTACAGTATATTTTTTAAAAGCATTGATGCATTATCAATCCCAGGACTGGACAGTTATTTTTGCAGTACCGTCTTATAATGTAATAAAGTTTTGTTTTGTTTTTTTCTACAGGTCACATTCATATTGGAAACAAATGCAAACTGGAATTCATATACCTATTGGGAATAATAATAGCCTTTATGATAATTGGAAGAATATTTCCGTTTGATAATATTGTTTTCCTTATCAGTCACACACCTGAGCTATGACTCTTCTCTGTCGACACGCCCCACATTCACTATCAATGGTGCGTTTCACATCAGCTGACGGCAGCTCTGCAGCTGCTCTGCCTGCTTCTCTAAACAAGATAAGGATACTATTTGTGTTGCTCCTATTGTCTCACGTTGCATCCCCAGGTAAGATGACATTATAATACTAACTGTTATTCCTGGTGTTGCTGTAAAAAGTTGCTTGATCTAGTCTTCTATCTGTCTTGTGTATGGCGCCACTAGAAAGTTTCGCTTTCAGTTGTTACAGTCATATCACTGAACTTACAATGTCATCACATATGTGAATTTGGAAATGGCATATTAAGTTGGTGCATTACAAAGTATACGTCTGTCTCTGCCATACTATGAGTTTGCTTTGTAAATTTAGATGTTATGATCACAACTAAAATAGGAAACCACCGTTCACGTTGCTAGGAGACCGCCATACGTCGTTAAATACATTCACTCAAACGACCAGTGCAGTCTTATGCTAACCCCTAACCTTAACCCTATGCTGTTTACATGTTGGTATGACTATCAGCATTTGATATTAATGCACAGCAGCTTTCTTACAGTTTAATAGGTTTTTGTTTTTTCTTTGAGCTGCAAATGTTCAATGTTCAAGGTTTCTTTAAGGTGTCCTAAGGCTAAATATGCAGATTCAGCGATCCAAAATTAAAAACAAGTTAAAACACATCAAAACAAATGCATTAAAACAAATATCATAGTATCAAACATAGTATTAAAGTATAAAAAACCCTGAAAGTTATATATATATATTTATTTTTACTAAACTAAACTAAAAAAATGTATAAAATATCATTAAAATCCTGAAAACCTTCTTTATCCTACAGTGAAACACTCTCTGAAATATTTCCTCACTGCATCTTCTGGAGTGCCAAACTTCCCAGAGTTTGTGGGTGCAGCGACGGTTGATGAAGTCCAGGTGGGTTACTGTGACAGCAACATCAAGACAGCAGAACCCAAACAGGACTGGATGAAGAGGTTAATAAAGGACGACCCACAGCACCTGGAGTGGTATGCCTTGAAGTGTTTTGGTAATCAGCAGGTCTTCAGAGCCAACATTGACAGCTTGAAGCAGCGCCTAAATGAAACTGAAGGTATGGTTTACGAATTAAATGATTTTTCATTCTGCTCTAAGATGTAGCCTTCCCTCTCCATGATTTTGCCATTACTATTAGCTTTGGTCAGCCAAAATCAGCCAAAATCCACATCCTATTTCTCTGTCTCTCTCATTCAGGCGCCCACATTTTACAGAGGATGAACGGCTGTGAATGGGACAATGAAACAGGAGAGATTACTGGTTTTAATCAGTACGGTTATGATGGAGAAGACTTTATTGCACTGGACCTGAAGACACTGACATGGATCGCTCCAAAACCGCAGGCCGTCATCACCAAACTAAGATGGGATACTGAGAAAGCGCGGTTAGAATACAATAAGAACTACTACATTCACAAATGCCCTGAGTGGCTGAAGAAGTATGTGCACTACGGGAAAAGCTTTCTACAGAGAACAGGTAGAGTTACTATGACCAGATGTAAAGCTGTGTATGGATACAACATGCAAGTGGTTTTTCTGTTTCAAATGAATATTTACCTTCACATGAAAATAAAAACAATATATATATATTTCTATCCACCTCTCTCCAGAGCATCCTTCAGTGTCTCTCCTCCAGAAGACTCCCTCCTCTCCAGTCAGCTGCTTCGCTACAGGTTTCTACCCTGACAGAACCGAGATGTTCTGGAGGAAAGATGGAGAGGAGCTTCATGAGGACGTGGAACTTGGAGAGATCCTCCCCAACCATGATGGATCCTTCCAGATGAGTGTGGACTTGTATCTTTCATCAGTCACACCTGAAGACTGGAGGAGGTACGAATGTGTGTTTCAGCTCTCTGGTGTGAAGGACGACATCATCACCAAACTGGACAAAGCTGTGATCAGAACTAACTGGGGTAAGACTTATTATAGTGCCACCATGAGGCTTCTGTTTCAAGTTATGTCAAGTATTTCAAGTATGTAAAGTACTGACGTCTACTCAGAGAGATCCTGCAGAGTTTCATGGCTAGATGGTGCTATTGAGTCCATGGTAAATAACTGAGGTTATACGCAAAGGAACAATCAGATTTTGGAGCAGATTGCACCACCATGTAGTTTTGCTGTTTTGCTAATCTCCTAAACTTACAGGTGCAGAAGCAAAGTTCTTACCTCATGAATTTCTTGGTTGCTTGGTGGTACAGATTGCTGCAAGTGAACAACTGTACCCTTTAAAAATAACTCTTTGCTTTTTATTATCTAAACCACCCAAATGTTTTGTTCTGGATCCAGTTCCCCCCTCTGACTTCCCTGTTGGTGCCGTTGTTGGAGGTGTTGTAGGACTGCTGCTCCTGTTGGTCATCTGCATCGCTGGACTTTTCATCTGGGGACGAAACTATCATGGTCAGAAACAATAATGATGTACTCCACTAATGAATAAAGTGATAATCTAGCATAAATCTTCACATTGTTTGTGGTACTTTTGTTAAATGAATCAATTTGTTTGATATTTAAGTAATAATAAAGCACAAAGTAGTTTTTATTAATCATTTTGTAACATGATCTCATCTGTATTTCAGGGTTCCAGCTTGCTAACAGTAAGTATTTTACCTTCAAGTATTTTAATTGATCCTCTTTTTCACTCTGTGGATGAAAGACTAATTTCTTGTTCACTATACAACCAAACACTCCTCATTATGTGTAGACTGTTTTTGGCATGGTTTTACTGTTGGTATTTATTTACCATTTATCTTGACAGGGGGACCATGAAGATTAGAAGAGGATTCTGAACTCTAATGTGTCTGTTGGCCATCAGTCCCCTCTCGGTGGGACTGTGATGGTGCTGAGTACCCTGGACAGCTCCAGGATCAGGATTCTGAACAGCAGCAGTGAGAGTCACCACCTCCCCTCTTCTCTTGACTCTGAAGCTGCAGTGACAGTCATGTAGTCATGAGACACTCTGTAGGAATATATTTACACACTTTGTATTTGTTTCCAGTGCATCTGTTACATTTACTTTCTTTACTTTAAAATCAACTTTCAGAATTTCATCTTTTTCCATCTGTTCAAAACAATAAAGGAAGGGAAGGAAGGAAGGAAGGAAGGAAGGAAGGGAGGGAAGAATGAATAGAAGGAAGTACGGACAGGCAGATGGAAGGAAGGAAGAAAAGAAAGGACAGAAGGGAGGAAGAAGGGAGGAAGGAAGGACAAAAAGGGAGGAAGGGCTGATGGAAGGAAGGAAGGAAGGAAGGAAGGAAGGAAGGAAAGAAAAAAGGGAGGAAGGAAAGAAGGAAGAAAGGGAGGAAAGAAGGAAAAAAGAGAGGAAGGAAGGAAGGAAGAAAGCGAGGAAGGAAAGAAGGAAGGAAGAAAGGGAGGAAAGAAGGAAAAAAGAGAGGAAGGAAGGAAGGAAGGAAGAACAGAAAGAAAAAAGGGAGGAAGGGCAGATGGAAGGAAGAAGGGAAGAAAGGAAGGTAGGAATGATAGACAGACAGACAGAAGGAAGTAAGGAAGGGCATATGGAAGGAAGGAAAAGAAGACAGGTGGGCCAGTTTAGACTCCTCGGTGGGCCGGTTCTGGCCCACATGCCGCATGTTTGACACCCCTGCCATAAAGTAATCAATACATCAGACTTTAATAAATCTGTTTACTTCATTTTATTGTCAGGGAATAGAATTCACTTTTGTTTATTTATCATGTTGTTTTATTTTGTCCCTTAACATATTAACATTATTTAAGCCTTGAGTAAATTGAGAATATGAGTTATCATCATAACTCAGGCTGCATCTAACAAACATTTTCATCATCAATTTATCTGCCAATTATTTTCTCTATTCATCGATTAATTGTTTTGTGTTGCTCATAATTGTTCTTTATTTTATTGTGTGTGCTTTATGTGCTATATAAATAAACTTTGACTAGACTTGTCTGTTAAATATCAGAAAATAGTGAAAATGACCATTATAATCCCCCAGAGTCAAACATGACGTCTTTAAATGTCTTCTGTCAGAACATGCACACATAATGACTAAAGGAGTATTCAGCAGTCATAGTAGTTACTGATTATGTTTCTGTTGATCAACAAATTGATCAATCCACTAATCCTAGCATCACTGTTGTTATAAGTGCATTGCATCTGACCTGGTTTGCTTAAATAAAAGTGCTTTACTGACGCTGACAGGGACCAGGGCTCTGTGGTCTTGGTGAGAGAGATAAGGCATGTGAGCATGTGTAAGGCATATTGAGGCAGAACCCACAAACTTGATAACAACTCGGTCAGATGTTCATACATGAAAATCACTCACCTTTCGGCGAAATTCGCCGTTTTGAAACCAAAATAGATGACCTACGTGAATCGTGCAGATCCGATGAGATTTATTTATTTATTTTTTTTTTGGGGGGGGGGGGTTAAGTGATTGTGATTTGGAGGTATACGGGAGTCTTGAATTAGGAAGAGAAAAAAAAACACCCACGAGCGTGAGAGCACCTAATGGGTTGTGAATTTTACTTCAGTCCAGAGCGGCGGAAGCTTCTCTGGAGAGCTGCCGCGTGAGGAGACGTTCTTGGCCTGACTGAATTTCGTGAGTGACGGTTTCAATAATTTCATTATTTTCTTCATTAGCTCTGTTAACATAGCTTTAACGTTACCTACAGGCAAGCCCGGATCCCGAACCCCGGGGGCCTCGAGCTCCCAGAGGCCTCCGTCACTTAGTGTTTTTTTTTCTTGTGAGTAGACCTCATTAATACACGCACCTATTGTCACCCACGTTGTCGTCGGATACATGTCCTCATTGGCTTTGGAGACATGTGCTGCCTCATCCTAAGCACTGATTGACTGGTGTGTCGTGTCGTATGAAACAGGAGGAGCTCATGGACGTAAACAAAACAGTCACGTGTCCCACCGATGCACGCGTAGGTCAGGAAATGACGTAAAAGGGACCTATATGGTTTGTTCCGCGTGTGTTACGTTACGTGTTGGACTAAATACATGGACATATTGAGGAAAGTATTCTGGTTAGAAGGAAACGGATTTCATATTTCACAAGAATGGATACTTGGCGAGCTGTACAAAAAGTCCTGAGTCATAAGATGATCGTTGTGGATAAAGGGAAGACTTTGAAGGTATGTAGCATTATAGCTGTTTTTACTTTAGCTGAGTGGCTAGCCGAGCTAATCGCTAATACTATTACTGCTGTGAGCAACCACATAATTCGTGAGTGGTCTTGAATGAATCAGGGCAATCTAAGCTTTCTAACAATGTACGGCATGAATATATATGTTTAAGGGTTGGTGTTTAAAACATTCAGAAGAACTTGTGGCTACCTCCCAACTTCCGGTCCGTCCCGTAGGCGGAACCGCGTGTTTTAAGTGTCTGCAGTTCCGATCCTTCATGTTGGCTGAAATAGACAAGTCACCCTCAAACATGCTGAAAACCAGATTGAAGTTTGGCCTGCTGTTAGTCTTCCCTAATGTTTATGTGGCTTTGAGGATGTTCCTCACGTTGCCGGTGACAAACTGTGAGGAAGAGCGCTCATTTTCTCATTTGGGGAGAATCAGAAATGAACCTGAAGTCCTTTTATCATTACTGGAAATATAGTCTGAACCTGTCAGAGACCTGGACTTTACCTGGACCTGTTGTGGAGGAGTTTGCTAGGAAAAAGGTAATTGCATAAGGGAGCTACTTTAATGTGTGTGTGTGTGTGTGTGTGTGTGTGTGTGTGTGTGTGTGTGTGTGTTATTAATGTGCATTGTGTTTTTTTATGACTCGGAAAGCATTTGTTGTTGGGATGTTTGATATTGTGGAGATTGTATAAACAGGTTGTTTGCTATTCTTTGAAGTGTTTCTGCATATCTGAGTGTAGACTGTTTTGATAATACACACACACACACACACACACACACACACACACACACACACACACACACACACACACACACACACACACATTCACTGCATGTGCTGAGAGTCTGGTGTTGAATTTATCAGTCAGTGTGAATCCTGTGCAAATACAGGAGTTTCCAACAACTACTACATCCACACTTGTACACTAGTAAACTAGTTGTCTGTTGTGTTGGTGCACATACGTGTGTGTGTGTGTGCGTGCGTGCGTGCGTGCGTGTGTGTGTGTGCGCCCGTGTAAGGGCCTCTAAGAGTCTGGCCCAAGGGCCTCTGAATTCTTAATCCAGCCTTGGCTACAGGACATATATCACTTGAAGAATTAAAGCAAGAAAGATAACGTAACGTTAATGTTAGTTAACAAGCCTCCGGCCTCTAGTTGTAGTTAGCTTGTGCATTAGTCGACTGACAGCCGGTCATACTCTAAACAGCATATCTTTGATGTTTCATACAGCGTCTGACTGTAAACTGTGAGGTTGCTCATTTGTATATGTCAAAGACAATGTGGCAGAGGATATTTAATATGAATATAATATGAATAATATTTCATTAAATAATGTTGAATCACACACTCAGGGTGGGTCCATGTAGATCAAATATTTAACCATGTCCATATAAATGGGATACAGATGTGGTTTTCAAGCAGAAATTTACATTGAACATGTTTCTTTTAATCTTTCCACTTTCATCAAACTGTACTGTCCTCCGTCCATCCGTCTTCTGCCGCTTATCCGGGGTCGGGTTGTAGTTCTGCTTGAATTTCCTCTCAAAATGCAGATTGATGCTTTCAAGCCCTAACCTCCCTAGAGGGGTCGTATCCTTCTCACCTTTTTCACCCATGACCCGTTTTCATGTCTGGATGTTGTTCACTACACATCAAATAAAAAGTGTGCAGGTTTGTATGTGTCTTTCTCCAAAAACTCCAAATAAACACTAATATTAGTAATTAACACTACAAATACCAACAGTACAAACAGTGATGCTGCTTCAGTTTAGCAAGGGAATATATTTATGAAGTTTAAGTAAGTATTAGTCAAAAAGTTTGATTTTAGGTACGTGGTTTGGGGGTGTTGTTACAGTTCTCACTTCTCACTGCAGTTGACAGGAAGTGGTCGGTTTGCAGACAGGCTTTTCACACTGTAAAAAAGCAAACAGTTTAACACTTAAACTGCAGAGTTTAATGCTGCAATTTTACATATTACTGACTTTTCACTGAGTAAATAACCCCCAACCTACACTGTTATTAAATATTTATTAACATCTAATCATTAACATGACTCCAATTAAACAGTAAAATGTAAACTTCACATTCCTTTTATATATAGACCTATTTATTTACATCTTTAATTTGGTTGTTTTACTTCATAACGTTTATTTGTTTAAATGGTTGCCATGGTACAGTCTCTCTTTTTGTTGTGATTTCCTGAGCCAGGTCATAAGACCGCAGATACCTTTGTTGCTTCTCCTGAAACAAGCTACACTATAGTACACTAACATGTTGACATAATACTCTGATAAATGTACTACAAGGCTTTCTTTGGTTTTAGCAGACTTTCTCAGTCGTTATCTAGCATGCTAACAGCAAACATCTCACACTGAGGATTTATTGTAATATAGATTTAAATGTTTTAAATGTCATACATATTGCATACAGTGAGGGGAATATCACCCATAGAGTCCAGTGAGAGCTCTGCTTGTGCTAACTAGTGTTATATCATAAATAGTCTATTTATTGATGCATATTGTATTTGGTAGTGTAATGTGTCAAGTTGCCCGCCCATGAATACGTTCATAAATAAAACTTATTTGTGGGAAATGCTTTGTGAGAAAATAGCTTTTATCTAAATTCATCAGACTCAAAAAGTACACAGTAAATTTTGCAGTGTTAAATCAACACTTAAAGAGTTAAATTTAACTCTATTTAACTCTTTAAGTGTTGATTTAACACTGCAAAATTTACTGTGTAGGCGGGACACATCTTTCAGTATTTTTCCAGACACGTTTCAGTTCTGGTTTATTCACTGCTGAGCATCACACCAGGTTCATCTCTCAAGATCAGCTCGACTTCTTTATCAGGACAAGATGAAGATTTTATTTTTATTGCTCCACTTCTTTTACGTCGTGTCTCCAAGTAAGATCAAACTTGATTTTTTCCTTTATACCTTTTTCAATAACATTAGTTCTACCTTCTTCTCAACTTTGAGATTACACAAATCTAAATGCTGACATTCTGCAGAAACAGTAAATGATTAATGTCACATATCATACAAATAAGTTTATAGACCTTACAACTCACTTCATTTTAATTCTGTTTCCCGTAAACCAGATAATCACTGAATTACCATAACCTGTGAGATTGTCACCAAAGTCAGAGCATCTAGACATGATTTCAGATTTGACTCCACACTCACACATGAACTGTTTATGCCTGTTTTAATTAGTGTAAGGGGCTATTACACACACTCAGCAGCTCATTTGAGCTCTATTCCCATTTTTCACTTCATATTCATATGTGAAACATATTCTAAGATGTTCTCATTTCCTGTAATGTGTGGTGAACAGTGTGTTTTTACACCAGGAAATAGTACACAGCTATGGGGGGGAAGGTACAACCTCAATTAAAAAGACCACAAAAACTGGTCAGCTCTTAAAGGATAGATTCAAAATTGTTCTAGTCTTTAAACAAATTTCAGTCTCCCATATGAACAGTAACAGAGGTTTTCCTCACTGTTATAACTTCACCTGTTCATACTGACTATTAAAATGTTGCTTTCAAATGAACTTTCAGTGTAACTGATGGTGTGGAAGTTAATGTGGAGCTTATATGAGGCTTCAGCAGTCTGAGTTAGTCATATCAAGTAGATATCTGACACATTTACAGTCTTTGAAGCATCAGATTCCCTCTTAGTGTTTCCTGTTGAGCTGTGGTGGAAGTATAGTAACAAAAAGACTTTCACACTACAAACACTATAACATTGAATGATTTCCACTTGGACTGTGGATTTTGCCCCCCATCACTTACATTGTAGGTGTTTTCAGAATTCATTTGGGAAACTGACTGTTGCTTGAAGACAGACTTGAACATTTTGGATGTTACAATTCACATAACATGAAACTCTAAGAGGATATTAATTTATACTTTGTATAAAACAGAAACACAAATGTAAAATCTGGGTGAATATCTGATCAAAATGATCTCTAGATATTTTTTTTTTGTCTATGGTGATTAGATAAACTTCATGCAAAAAGGTAATAAATACAAACTGGAAACGTGTCTATCCTACAGGAACACACTCCCTAAAGGTTTTGCTTACTGGATCTTCTGAAGTTTCAAACTTCCCAGAGTTTGTGAGTGTTGCGATGGTTGATGATGTTGAAGTGATTTACTGTGACAGCAACAACCAGACAGCAGAAGCCAAACAGGACTGGATGAAAAGAATAATGGAAGATACAAAACCTCTTGATTCTACTGCAGAGTGTCTGACAAGCCAACGCTTCTTCCACGACACCATTAGAATTTGGATGCAGCGATTTAACCACAGTGGAGGTATTTTACTGTATTGTTTTTAGTTCAATGTACAATAAACACTATAAAGACATGACCGCAGCTTTAGTTACCAGTGGAGCTGTTTTTCCCCATTTATCATTTTTCATTACTTGACTTTTATATACTGGTATTTTCTCATACTTTTGATTGTTATGCAGCACAACATCAAGGCAGATTTCTTGTATGTGCAAATGATTCATGTACCTCAGTCCAAAGCTGTGTTTGACTTGTTTGATAACAGGCAAGCCAGTCTCATATTAAAATTGTAATAGCTACATTGGTCCACAGTACTAAACATAGTTTAACAATAACAAGGCTAAAGTTGTAAGATGCCTACATTTTCTTTGGCTTGCGTCCATTATCACATGACAAGTTTCTAGCTGTGAAAAAAGCAAAAAACAAAAATGGCTGCCACTTCTTGTGCTGTTCAACATTTCAGATTCATTCACACTGTTGCTGCCATCAATCTCACTCTGGTTTACTACAGTCTGTGTCTCTGTCTTCCTCCCAGGTGTTCACACTCTCCAGAGGATGTATGGTTGTGAATGGGACGATGAGACTGGAGAGATTTATGGTTTTAATCAGTATGGTTATGATGGAGAAGACTTCATATTATTTGACCTGAAGACAGAGACATGGATCGCTTCAAAACAACAGGCTGTTATCACCCAATACAAGTGGGACAAAGACAAAGCTTTGATCGCACAGTTGAAGAATGACCTCACCCAGAAGTGTCCTGACTTGCTGAAGACAAGCGTGAACTACGGGAGGAGCGCTCTGATGAGAACAGGTAGAATCACATGACCTGATGTAGTTTCATGTATAGTATGTCTATTAGGGCTCAATTAATTGGCATTTTATCAAAATAGCAATATGGCCTACAGAGATTTTCAAATCGCAGGAAGTGCATAATTGTTTGAAGGAGATGTGTGCTAAAATAACATTCAACACATCATACTCTACAGACTTAAGAGACATCCTTGTTTGGTACAGATCCCTTCAAAAGTCACATCATAATCTTTTTAATATGTTTTTGAAACTGAATAAAAATAATGATGTAAATTGCATCACTCTAACATCCTAAGTTATATCACAATTGCAATATCAGTCAATATAATTGCAAATAGATATCTTTTTCTAAATCGTTCAGCTCTAATGTCTACCCTGTCTCTATTGTACATTATAATGAATATGAATTTAACAGCTGTCAACCTCAGTTCAGTGTCTCTCAGTTACTTCAATCTGCATGTAGTTAACATGACTTTCAAATTGCACGTAGTGCATATGCCAATGTCAAATTTTGTGTGCAGGTGATAAGACAATCAGCAACTAAGTTTAGGGAAAGATCATGATTTGGGTTGATGGTTTAATGGGACTAAAACATCTGATTTGAGAGTGAAAATGTTCACAAAATGTGATGGTTGGTCTTGAACAGGGATCTCCTGCTGTTTGTGCCAACATTATGCCAAAATCAGCTTATGAGATCAAATAAAGTCATATTATATTGATGTCATCTGAAATATATCACTTCACCATCACTCAAACATAACAGCATGAAATGACATGCTGAAAAGTTTAAAAGGTACATATATTTGTGAGATTTTGAGGTTTTCGTATCATTCCGTAGCTTCCTGGTAGTATTCCAAGTCCAAAAATGAATATTTAGGTCAAAATATGTGTTAGCATCAAAATGCAATTTTCCTAAGCCCTTCTAAAAGCTTCCTCTAACATACAGCAAGTATATGGCGTTCCCTGGCTCTAACCCATGTCACTGCTTTTTGGTAATGGTTGAGTGGGTGTTTCCGTTTGAAACACCTGATATAGCCTAAAGGAATACAGGAAGACGTGTCCTTTAAAATGCAGAGATGAATGAGGGGAATGACAAGAAATTGTTGTGGAATTCATACACCTTTTGGTGATACCAGACTGGCTTGAGAGTTCTACCATGAGAACAATTGAGAGTTTGAATGAGCTCTTGACCTTCATGGGGAAGGGGAAATCCATATTTTGGCCACTGTACACATTTTTTTCTCTGCTTTATCTGATTTACACTGGGCACAAAGACTCTCTCTCTCTCCCTCTCCAGAGCTTCCCTCAGTGTCTCTCCTCCAGAAGACTCGCTCCTCTCTAGTCAGCTGCTTCGCTACAGGTTTCTACCCTGACAGAGCCGACTTATTCTGGAGGAAATATGGACATCAGATTCATGAGAACGTGGAACGTGGAGAGATCCTCCCCAACCATGATGGATCCTTCCAGATGAATATTGACCTGGACCTTTCATCAGTCACACCTGAAGACTGGAAGTGGTACGAATGTGTGTTTCAGCTCGCTGGTGTGAAGGACGACATCATCACCAAACTGGATGAAACTGTGATTCAGACAAACTGGGACAAGACTGGTGAGAAACACAATTATTTTACTTTCATCAGATTTATATTTTGTGAATTTGTGATGGATGTTGTTGGTTGTTTCCTACAGTTTCTTTTCTTTTCTTTCTTTATACCTTTTTCAATAACATTAGATTTGACTCCATGCTCACACATGAACTGTTTATGCCTCGCTGTTTTAATTAGTGTAAGGGGCTATTACACACACTCAGCAGCTCATTTGAGCTCTCTTCCCATTTTTCACTTCACATTCATGTATATATGCATATGTGGAGAATATTCTAAAATGATTACCATCATGAGGTTTTAATTTCCTGTAATCTGTGGTGAACAGTGTATTTTTGCACCAGGAAATGGTACACAGACTCTCTCCCTCTCCCTCTCCCTCTCCAGATCTTCCCTCAGTGTCTCTCCTCCAGAAGACTCCCTCCTCTCCAGTCAGCTGCTTCGCTACAGGTTTCTACCCTGACAGAGCCGAGATATTCTGGAGGAAAGATGGAGAGGAGCTTCATGAGAACGTGGAACGTGGAGAGATCCTCCCCAACCATGATGGATCCTTCCAGACCAGTGCTGACTTGAATGTTTCATCAGTCACACCTGAAGACTGGAGGAGGTACGAATGTGTGTTTCAGCTCTCTGGTGTGAAGGACGACATCATCACCAAACTGGACAAAACTGTGATCAGAACTAACTGGGGTAAGACTTGTTATAGTGCCACCATGAGGCTTCTGTTTCAAGTTATGTCAAGTATTTCAAGTATGTAAAGTACTGACGTCTACTCAGAGAGATCCTGCAGAGTTTCATGGCTAGATGGTGCTATTGAGTCCATGGTAAAAAAAAACCAAAACAACTGAGGTTATATGCAAAGGAACAATCAGATTTTGGAGCAGATTGCACCACCATGCAGTTTTGCTGTTTTGCTAATCTCCTAAACTTAGAGGTGCAGAAGCAAAGTTCTTACCTCATGAATTTCTTGGTTGCTTGGTGGTACAGATTGCTGCAAGTGAACAACTGTACCCTTTAAAAATAACTCTTTGCTTTTTATTATCTAAACCACCCAAATGTTTTGTTCTGGATCCAGTTCCCCCCTCTGACTTCCCTGTTGGTGCCGTTGTTGGAGGTGTTGTAGGACTGCTGCTCCTATTGGCCGTCTGCATCGCTGGACTTTTCATCTGGGGACGAAACTATCATGGTTAGAAACAATAATGATGTACTCCACTAATGAATAAAGTGATAATCTAGCATAAATCTTGACATTTTGTGATTTTGTGATTTTTACTGTTGGTACTTATTTACCATTTATCTTGACAGGAGGACCATGAAGATTAGAAGAAGATTCTGAACTCTAATGTCCGTCTAAGAAGACAGGAAGGAAAGTGGGCCGGATTGGACTCCTCGGTGGGCCGGTTCTGGCCCACGTGCCGCATGTTTGACACCCCTGCCATAACGTAATCAAAACATCAGGCTTTAATAAATCTGTTTACTTCATTTTATTGTCAGGGAATAGAATTAACTTTTGATTTATCATGTTGTTTTATCTTCTCTTTATTTAGTCCATTAACATATTAACATTATTTAAGCCTTGAGTAAATTGAGAATATGAGTTATCAACATAACTCAGGCTGCATCTAACAAACATTTTCATCATCAATTAATTGTTTTGTGTTACTCACAATTGTTCTTTTATTTTATTTTGTGTTTTAAGCTTGTACAGCACTTTGGTCAACCCCGGTTGTTTTAAATGTGCTATATAAATATACTGTGACTGGACTTGTCTGTTAAATATCAGAAAATAGTGAAAATGACCATTATAATCCCCCAGAGTCAAACATGACGTCTTTAAATGTGTTCTGTCAGAACATGCACAAATATTGACTAAAGGAGTATTCCACTATCATAGTAGTTACTGATTATGTTCCTGTTGATCAACAAATTGACCAATCCACTAGCATCACTGTTGTTATAAGTGCATTGCATCTGACTGATCTGATTGCTTTGATAAAAGTGCTTTACTGACGCTGACAGGGACCAGGGCTCTGTGGTCTTGGTGAGAGACATAAAATATGAGGCAGAACCCACAAACTTGATAACAACTGGGTCAGATGTTGTTCACCACTCTATATTTAAACATGTATCAAATAAAAAGTGTGCAGGCTCTCCCTTCTCTGTTGTATGTGTCTTTCTCCAACAACTCCAAATAAACACTAATATTAGTAATTAACACTACAAATACCAACAGTACAAACAATGATGCTGCTTCAGTTTAGCAAGGGAATACGTGGTTTGGGTGTGTTGGCACAGTTCTCACTTCTCACCGCAGTTGACAGGAAGTGGTCAGTTTGCAACAAACAGGCTAGTTCACACTATAAAAAAGCAAACAGTTTAACACTTAAACTGCAGAGTTTAATGCTGCAATTTTACATATTACTGACTTTTCACTGAGTAAATAACCCCCAACCTACACTGTTATTAAATATTTATTAACATCTAATCATTAACATGACTCCAATTAAACAGTAAAATGTAAACATCCCATAGCTTTTATATACAAACCTATTTATTTACATCTTTAATTTGGTTGTTTTACTTAATAACGTTTATTTGTTTAAATGGTTGCCATGGTGCAGTCTGTGCTGATACCTTTGTTGCTCCTCCTGAAACAAGCTACACTATAGTACACTAACATGTTGACATATTATTCTGATAAATGTACTACAAGGCTTTCTTTGGTTTTAGCAGACTTTCTCAGTCGTTATCTAGCATGCTAACAGCAAACATCTCACACTGAGGATTGATTGTAATATGGATTTAAATGTTTTAAATGTCATACATATTGCATACAGTGAGGGGAATATCACCCATAGAGTCCAGTGAGAGCTCTGCTTGTGCTAACTAGTGTTATATCATAAATAGTCTATTTATTGATGCATATTGTATTTGGTAGTGTAATGTGTCAAGTTGCCTGCACATGGATGGGTTCATTATTAAATAAATAAAACTAAAACACACTTTATTTGTGGGAAATGCTTCGTGAGAAAATAGCTTTTATCTAAATTCATCAGACACAAAAAAGTAGGCGGGACACATCTTTCAGTATTTTTCCAGACAGGTTTCAGTTCTGGTTTATTCACTGCTGAGCATCACACCAGGTTCATCTCTCAAGGGTCAGCTCGACTTCTTTATCAGGACAAGATGAAGATTTTATTTTTATTGCTCCACTTCGTTTACGTCGTGTCTCCAAGTAAGATCAAACTTTATTCTTTCCTTTATACCTTTTTCAATAACATTAGTTCTACCTTCTTCTCAACTTTGAGATTACACAAATCTAAATGCTGACATTCTTATGCAGAAACAGTAAATGATTAATGTCACATATCATACAAATAAGTTTATAGACCTTACAACTCACTTCATTTTAATTCTGTTTCCCGTAAACCAGATAATCACTGAATTACCATAACCTGTGAGATTGTCACCAAATTCACAGCATCTAGATATGATTTAAGATTTGACTCCACACTCACACATGAACTGTTTATGCCTCGCTGTTTTAATTAGTGTAAGGGGCTATTACACACACTCAGCAGCTCATTTGAGCTCTATTCTCTTTTTTCACTTCACGTTCATATATGTGGAGCATATTCTAAAATGATTACCCTATGAGGTTTTAATTTCCTGTAATGTGTGGTGAACAGTATATTTTTACACCAGGAAATAGTACACAGCTATGGGGGAAGACAAAACTTCAATTAAAAAGACCACAACAACTGGTCAGCTCTTAAAGGATAAATTCACAATTGTGCAAGCCTTAAAACAAATTTCAGTCGCCTGTATGAACAATGACAGGTTTTCCTTCTCCTGTACTGGCTATTAAAAGATCTCCTTCAAATGTGCTTCCAACCATTTTTAAGAAAGTTATTCTGAAGCTGAGTTGTGCTGAGTGACACATTTACAGTCATTTACAGTCTTTTTAGCATCAAATTCATTCTTTGTGTGTCCCTGTTGAGAAAAAGAGGGACTTTGGCACTAAAAACACTGTGACGTTGAAACATTTGGACAGTTAAAGCTTCATATTAACTTCAGATCAACTTTTAAATACACAGAAGCAGGACTGTGGATTTAGTCCTCCATCACTTCCATTGTAAGTTTATTATGAAAGGATCTTCTAATGGTCAGTGTGAACAGGAGGAATCATTACAGCAAGAAAAAAAATTGTGTGCCCATCTTTTAAATTAATAATAATTCGTCATGAGCTCAGCATGAACTGTACAACACACCCAATGAGGGGATCTTCTAATGGTCAGTATGAACAATTAAAAATATGTTTGAGTGTTCATTTGGGAAACTGACTGTTACTTTAAGACAGATTTCAAAATTTTGGATCCTCCCCTTCAACTCAGTGTATTTATGACTGAGGCACCGACTTCCTCTCTTTAGACTATATAATAGGAGTGACATCACAGACTTAACACTGAGCTTCCCCTTTATGTTTTAATCAAAATAAAATAATAAGCAACATTAACTTTACAATGCACATAACATAAAACTCTAAGAGGATATTAATTTATCCTGTGTTTGCATACTACCCACAACTGAAGCATAATTATGGGGTATGTAGGAACATCAAATCATCTAATCAAAAAATGTAATGCAAAAAAGATGTAAAACCTGTAATGAATAAATCCTGAAAACCTGTTTATCCTACAGTAACACACTCCCTAAAGGTTTTCCTGACTGGATCTTCTGAAGTTTCAAACATCCCAGAGTTTGTGAGTGTTGCGATGGTTGATGATGTTGAAGTGGCCTACTGTGACAGCAACAACCAGACAGCAGAACCCAAACAGGACTGGATGAAAAGAATAATGGAAGATACAAAACCTCTTGATTATATTGCAGAGTGTCTGACAAGCCAACGCTTCGTCAACGAAACCATTTACATGCTGATGCAGCGATTTAACCACAGTGGAGGTATATTTACTGTATTCATTTTACTTGACTTTTATGGTACTTGTATGTTATGCAGTAGAACATCAAGGCACATTTCTTGTATGTGTAAATGATTCATGTACCTTCAGTCCGAAGCTTTGTTTGACTTGTTTGTTCATATTAAAATTTGTACATATTTCTTTCACGATAATTATTGTAAAAGTGTAAGATGCCTAAGCTTTCTGCAAAAATCAACAACAAAAAGCAAGTCTGTCTCCCTCCCAGGTGTTCACACTCTCCAGGGCATTGGTGGCTGTGCATGGAACGATGAGACTGGAGACATTCATGGATTTCTTCAGCTTGGTTATGATGGAGAAGACTTCATGTCTTTTAATCCACAGACAGAGACATGGATCATTCAAAAACAACAGGCTCTCACCATCAAACAGGAGATCAACCTTGACAAAGCTGAGACAAAGTACTTACTCACCCAGGAGTGCCCTGACTTGTTGAAGAAGAGTGTGAACTACAGCAGGAACTCTCTGATGAGAACAGGTAGACTCACATGAATGATGTAGTTTCATCTCTATTGTACAGTAACATTAGAATTAATATGAAGCAACAGCTGTCCTTCTCATTTGGCTCTAACCCATGTCACAGCCTGTTGCTCATGGCTGAGAGGGTGCTTCAATTTGAAAAACCTGTAAAGGAATACAGGGGGAATTATCCTTTAAAATGAAGTAGTAAAACACAAAATGACAAGACATTGTGGTGGTATTCATACACCTTTTGGTGTATGAATACCACCACCATGAACTGGTCTGCCAGTTCCACCATGTGAACAATTTAACAATTGTTTAAATTAACTATTTTTCTTCTTGGAAAGAGAAAAACACTGGACAGTTTCATTTGAAATCCACATAAGACCTTTTTTAACTACTTTGTCTGATTTACACTGGGCACACAGATTGTCTTGCTCTCTTTCTCTCCAGAGCTTCCCTCAGTGTCTCTCCTCCAGAAGACTCCCACCTCTCCAGTCGGCTGCTTCGCTACAGGTTTCTACCCTGACAGAGCCTTCATATTCTGGAGGAAAGATGGAGTGGAGCATCATGAGAACGTGGAACATGGAGAGATCCTCCCCAACGATGATGGATCCTTCCAGATGAGTGTTGACCTGAACCTTTCATCAGTCACACCTGAAGACTGGGGAAGGTACGAATGTGTGTTTCATCTCTCTGGTGTAAAGGACGACATCATCACCAAACTGGACAAAGCTGTGATCAAATCCAACTGTGGTAAGACTAGAGCCAGAAGTGATTTAAATGCAAAAAATTGGTCATCAGCTACAGGTGTGCCGGGTGTCCATCTTAGGCATGATTTTCAATCTCAGGTCAGTCGCCCTTGTATTAAGGGTATCTGTGTCGTATGGGCTTTTTGACTATAGTCAAGCTGCCAACGATGAAAACACATTGAAAACCACATAGCATAGCTTGCTAAATTCCAGCAAAGTAAGTGAACCTAAAGTGCAAATCTTCTCTTGTTTTAGTTTCACGTGCTCCTTCAGATTTCCCTGCTCGTCCGGTCATTATTAGAGCTGCTGTAGTCCTGCTCCTCAAACTCCTCCTGGTATTCTGCATCATAGCAACACATATCTACATCTGGAAAATGACAAAAAATGGTGAGACAAAAATGTAACTCTCAAATAAATTGACATTTCTAGTGATTCTTCTTACTATCTTTCAATACATTTCAAAATCTCACTAATAATAACCCCTCATTATTATTTTCAGGTTTCAAGTTGCATTACATTAAGTTTTTTGTTTTTACTCATGTTTGTGTCTAATTTACCACAAACAATAAAAGCTAATTCCCTGCATTTGTGAACACCAGTTAGGTCAGTAATTCACTTTGGCTGTCTGTTCATTTGTCTTGACAGGAAAACAGCCTGAAGGTTAAAAGAAGATGCTGAACTCTACTGAGGAGTCAACAGGATCAAACATTGTCTCAGAGAGCGTCTTTCTCAACCAAAAATCATCTGGAGAGAGCTGATGCTTTTAAATGCAGCATAAAGCTTATGTTTATTCATGCACTATCAATATGTAAGTGTGTAAAATAGTGAACTCCTGCATATCTTTACTGTGAGCTTTTTTTCAATTACATTTGTGCAAAAATAGTGTGGTCTTACAATTATATTTTTGAGGCTGAGTTTCAGTAACTCTCCACTAGAGAGCAACATCATCCTAAAAAACTGTGCTGTGAGAGAGAAGCAAGTTATTAAACAGTTGTTCTAATGTGATGAAGGATCTATTTTACAAGGGGTTTAATAACCCAGACAGAAGCACATCTATAGTGAAATACATTGCATTTAGTTAAATTCAGTTCCCTTCATTATATCATAGCTCTAAGGGATGGTGACTGAAGAAGGTTAAAGATGTATGTGAGAAAGAGACATGAATAATGAAAGATAAAAGGTAATTTTATAATATATACATAGAGACAGTAAAATAAATCAATGCAGCAACAATGATTAGTGGAAAAAACATGAAGGTAATTTTAAGTTAGAATTTAATCAATAATAATTTAACAGAAAATAATAATAGTAAAAAAGAGCAAATGACTGTTGGACTGAGCACCAGCCGAATATTTTGGAAGACATTAAAGTAATCTCGATGTCAGAGAGGAGTGGGGAGTGATTTTTTATTGTTTTTGTTTTTCTTGAACTTATTTTTATCAAGTGCTTTACACTTGATTATGACTGATTTTAATGTTCAAAAACTGTTTAGTCTGTCTTAGAACAGTCAAATGCGCATATGAACTTCAGGATTTCCTTCAAATGCCCTACAATGTCAGTGATGCGGGGCAAAAGGTCTATTTTTTGTGCAAACATGTATTGAATAGTTCACCTGAAGAGTTAATCAAATGTAATGTATATTGCTTCAGTAAATATTGTCCTCTGTCCAGCTACAGTGAAAGGATTGATTTGACTCATTTGTACAGCAGAAGATTCACATTAGCTTCAAATAAACAAAAAGAGGGCTGTTTATTTACATTGTAAGTGCATTATGAAGGGATCTTATAATAGTTAGTAAGAATGGGAGGAATGATTACAGCAAGAAAAACATATCAATAATCATTTGGACATCTGGCTACTATTTCAAGACAGACTTGAAAAAATTGTGACCCTATTCTTTAACAAGAGAAATGAAGTTTATCATCATCATCATTATTTCTAACTCTTCAAGTAAGGAGACAAGCCCAGACAAAGAGCTTTGGTGGCAGCAGACAGGAACAGATAACAGCTTCATATCAAACAAGAACATGTGTCAAATTAATGTTGAACACAGAGTGGAGATCATTCAAATAGGCTCTAATAATACTGAATAACACGTCCTCATAATTAAACAACCACACAGGTCGATTGTACTCAAGAATGACCCATGGGAGCATCTTTTAATAGGCCACCTCTACATCTATACTTTCCAAGTGTTACAAACCACTGTTAATAAATAATTATGGTTTATGGTGTGAGAACGCTGTGGTTAAGGTCTGGTTGTGTTTAGACACAAAAACACTTGGTTGGGGTTGGTGTGGGTTGAGGATAATACCATAGAAATAAAATATGCCTATTCAGTTATTACTTCCTTAAATGTGTGTCATTTGTCTTCATGGCAGCAGGAAACACCAAGCAAAACTGTCCCAACACATGGTTGGAAACTTGACACTTGCGGTTGAAAACAGGAAGTGAACTATCCACGTAACCCAGTTCCTCTGAACATGGAAATTAACTTTTAGGTCAAAGAGAGAATGCACAATCACAAGATAATTTGGTCACTTTTGACATTTTTTCTCATCCTTAATGAACACATGTCATTTCGACCACATCTAAATATATGACTATTATTTAAAAATAATATGACATATGACACTACAATATATGACTATATATTTTCATACATTTTCACAATTATTATACATTTGCAAATGAAATGAATTAAATGTCAGTAGGACCAAATGGCTTAATGTACATCCAGCCATAATCAAGTTGGCTTGAACTGTTCGTAGAGTATGAAATCACAGGCTGTGATTTATTTTGTGTTTTTGTTTTTAGTGTTTAATGTATATTTAGAATTTTCTGGATATTTACAAAACAAAAATGTGTGTTGAAAAACAGTAAAACATTATATTTGAATATACTTTTGTTGAACTAAAAAATAATAGCAAGTCAAAAATGTAAGCAATAAATAAATAACAATGTATTATTATTATTATCATTGTTGTTGTCCTCCATCATCATCATAATGGACATTTGGTAAAAGTGCTTGTACTCTATGAACCACCCCTGAGCTGTAATAATAGCAGTTATAATTACAATGGCCACTAGATGGCGTCTATCACTCCAACCTAATAATAGGTGATTTTTGGCGTCTGAATTTATAAAATGTCTTTTTTGGGGGAGGAGGCCAGATTATAAATGTGGTAGTGAAGTTGAATTTGTACCTGTATTAAAGTTGAGCCCTTGAACACCTGTGAGAGTCTCTTATGGTGACCAGGAAGTGCAAAACAACAATACAAAATGTTAAACACTTTTCAAAATTTGAGACAAATTTACATTTTGGAAAACATTTGAACATCATAAAAAAAATTACATTAGCAAAACACTTTTACAATCCTGAAAGAAATTTACATTTTAAAAAACAAATAAGACGCGAAAAGACTAATGTTTCTAAAACGAAACTGTCAAACTAATGGTGAGTGAAAGCATTAGTAGTTCAACATATAATGTTTTATGATGTTTGGTTTCAGCTTTAGAAGCAGAAGTTTAAAGTGCTGAATATCATCATGTCCCTCATTAATGGATTTAATGCTAATGATTATCAACGGCAGTATAAATTTGATACCTAAAGATAAAAGATGCTTCACTGGAGTAACGTTGTGGCTCTTTGGTGTCTGGTAGCTGCTGCAGTGATTCATCTCCACCAAAGGTCTGAGGAAACAGCTGGACAGCAGCATCACTTCTCTCCAGATGTTGTTACTCCTGCAGTGGAGGATTCACATCAACATTAATGCTTCTATCAGCTCTCAGATAATCTTCACACATATCATTGTTCACTGCATCCACTGAGGACCTGAAACTCATAAATCTGATCTATGAATTCACTCTTTAGTTTGATGTATCCTGTGACTTTCTGATGATATCTGTGACCTCACATCTCAACATTCATTGAAACAAGTTTTGTTGATTTAAATTCATGGTGAAAAATAAAATAAAATTTTGATGCCACAGAATATTTATTTGAGTTCACCATTTGTGGTGATAACAAACAGTATTTGATTTTATTATAAGCAATATGTTTGATTTTGGTCCAGAATGTAAAATATTAAATCAGTATTACAAAGACAGTAATGACATGATGAAATACTCACTGTGATCAGTTAAGGGCTGCATCGGGACACAAGAAGTTTCAGGGGATGATAAGTCTGAAGCTTTGAAAGAGAACAAAGTGTCAGTAATTCAATTTAAACTATTAGCTACAGAGAGATAAACTATCTAAAACGACAGAATACTCACAGTTTGCAGGCTTGAATCCTGAAATACAGACAAGAAATTACAGTACTTTAGCCAGGTTACAGTTATTTGTATTATTGATTCAGAATAAATATTTTCCTAAAATATTTGAATTCTGTGCTGAAATATGTTAAAACAGTGAAGTTAAAATGGCTTGAAGAGTATTGTTGACCCTCACCATTATTTCTCCTTCTCCAGATGAAGACTCCAGTGATGCAGACTGCCAGCAGTCCTACAACACCTCCAATAACAGGACCAGCAGGGAACTCTGAGGGAGGAACTGGAACCCAAATAAAACATTCACAGTGTGTCAGGAGCATGATTATGCACTTTAGGTATTTTCACCTATAATTATCTAAACTGATATGTGATAATCAACATCATTACTGACAATAACATGTGTTACTTTGATTTCTTTAAAACACAGGGCTTTCTCCATCATGATGCACCGACAGTTTGGGAGATTTCTGATGAGGAAACTTATTATTGTTCAGGATGTGCAGAGTTGTAAACATGACTACAGCAGCTCAGTTACATACTGCCAAAAGTAGATAATGTCTCTTTTTAAGTGAAATTCACTTTACTGTACATGTTGATCTGATGGTTTAATTTGGCATCACAATAATCCATACAATCACCATCAGCAGGTTTATACCACATTACTGTTTCTGGCCTCTGTGTGTCTATGTTGAACCTATCCCCTGTTTTTGTTGTGTTACACTTTTTGCATTTTTGTTATTGTAATACTGAAGTTTTATTCTTTGCCATTTTCATACCATTTTTTACAGTATAATACATAGAAGGAAAATTAAAAATTAAAAAGTTTTCATATTGTATATCTTGTTTTTTTTACCTCAGCTAAATACCTGTGCTCCTAACCATGTGCTGCAACACCACTAGACTTAAACTGGTTTTCATTGCATCCATTTAAGTAATTTAAGTAGGTCATGTGCAGAAAGTAGCAAGTACATTTGTTAACTTTGGACTTAACTAACTCTCAGCTCCAGAGGTCAGGACTGATAACTTTGTTTCAAACTCATTTGTAAAATCTGAACCCAGAGTTAACATCTTCATAATATTCTCATCAATCACATGTGTTTATTTAATTGATAACAAATGTTTGAGGCAACAACATTGTAAAGTCAGTATTTCTATCTTACCACAGTTGGATTTGATCGCAGCTTTGTCCAGTTTGGTGATGATGTCGTCCTTCACACCAGACAGATGAAACACACATTCGTACCTCCTCCAGTCTTCAGGTGTGACTGATGAAAGGTTCAGGTCAACACTCATCTGGAAGGATCCATCATGGTTGGGGAGGGTCTCTCCAAGTTCCACGTCTTCATGAAGCTCCTCTCCATCTTTCCTCCAGAACATCTCGGCTCTGTCAGGGTAGAAACCTGTAGCGAAGCAGCTGACTGGAGAGGAGGGAGTCTTCTGGAGGAGAGAGACTAAGGGAAGCTCTAAACACAACGTAGAGGAAGGGGTGAGGTTAAAAACAGAATTTAAATATCTGGTCCATGAAACAACATCAGGTCATGTGATTCTACCTGTTCTCAGCAGAGAGCTCTTCCCATAATCCAAATATGTCTTCACTAATTTAGGACAATCCTGAGTGAAGAAGTTGTTCCACTTTACAATGCTGGGTCTATCTCTGTCGCGCTTGTGTTTCATGATGACAGCTTCTGGTTTTTGAGCGATCCATGTCAGTGTCTTCAGGTCAAATGCTAAGAAGTCTTCTCCATCATAACCAAACTGAACAAATCCAATTATCTCTCCAGTCTCATTGTCCCATTCACAGCCGTTCATCCTTTGTAAGACGTGGACACCTGAGAGAGAGAGAGAGCAGAGTGAGATCCCACAGAGGGTTACAGGTGGCTGCAGTCTATGTGAGGCAAGTCTTTATCCTTCGGTGGTTGTTCATTCAGTTTTTAAATCTGCTGTTGTGCAACTGTTACTGAAAAAATCCAACCTTGACGCCAATTATTTTAACATTTGTAGACATATCTAAATTGCTTTTCCTTGCCGAGGACTTGGATGAAGTGGTATATTCTCAGCTCATATCATTCCTGAATGTCCACTCACTTTTTGAAAAGTTTCAATCTGGCTTCTGCGGTCATCATAGCACATAAATGGCACTTTTAAAGGTTGCAAATGATATCGGGATGAACTGAGTTGTACTGTCTTGGTGTTGTTAGACCTGCGTTTGAAATTTGATAGGTGTGACTGAGATTGCTCTAATTTGGTTTAAGTCATACATAAGTGACAGAACTTTCTCAGTGTCTGTTGGTAATGTCTTCTGTAGTTACACAAATATCACCCGCAACTTTCCACAAGGGTCAATTCTTGGCCCTTTACTGTTCTCAATTTACATGTTGCCATTAAGTCAAGTTATCCACAATTTTAACATTTCTTTCCATTTTTACGTAGATGATCCTCAAATGTACTTATCTATCAATCAATCAGACCTCACCTCAGTTAGGTTACTCACATCCAGAGAGAGAGAGATTTTTGTGATAAGATGGAAAGGAGTGAGTTACAGTAATATAGATTGGAGAAAATTAAAGTATGAATAATTTTTGCCAGATCAGATTGGGAGAGCATTGGATTGAATTGAGAGATTGTTCTGAATTGCAGATAACAGGACTGGACAACTTTTCTGATGTGTGGATTAAAACTTCAAACAGTACTCAGAACAGTACAAGATTCCTGGCAGTGGGCTTCACATTGGTGGACAGGAGACCGAGATTGATGTGTTTTTTTGTATTTGGGGGACTAAGGAGTATGATTTCTGTTTTGGAGTTGTTGGGTTGGAGAAAAGTTTGTGCCATCCAACACTGATATTATGGAGAGAGTCTACAGCAGCGGCTAGGTTTCTTAGGTCACTGGGTCTCAGGGGAAGGTATATCTGTGTGTTGTCTGCATAGCAATGAAAAGAAACATTGTATCGTTGGATGATTTGGCCAAGTGGAAGCATGTAGATGGAGAATAAAATTGGACCTAAAATAAAAAACCTTGCGGTACACCACAGGGCTGTGGAAGAGGTGTAATTAAAGCTCTTTCTATAAGGTATTAATAAAACAATCAAGTACAATGTCCTTGATTTCCACCCAGGTCTTAAGACATTCAATTAAAATTGTGTGGTCTATTGTGTCAAAAGCTGCACTTAGGCCTAAAAGAATTAAAATTACGCTCTCTCCCCTGTCAGTTGCTAAAAGGATGTCATTGGTTAACTTGAGGAGGGTGGTTTCTGTGTTAAATAATGCTCTAAAACCTGACTGAGATTTCTCAAAAATGTCATTTTGACACATAAAAGGTAAAGGTTGGGTTGAAAACATTTTTTATAAAACTTTGCTTAAAAATTGGTCTTAAATTATCAACAACAGAAAGATCAAGGTTTGGATTCTTTAAAAGTAGTCGCGCCATAGCACGTTTAAAAATAGAATGAAATTATCAATTTTCTAAAGAGTGATTAATAATCTGGGGGTCTAATCTTTTAAAATTATGGGCTCAACCGTATCAATGACTTCCTCAAAATCTCATTGCACATTTAGCCATACTGATCCCTGGCACCATAAATGAGCTCTAGGGACATGGAATGTCACTTTGCTGGTGGGCAAGGGGCCAGAGCTTGTGCAGGAGGTGGAGCTATACTGGCTACATATAGTTTGGCTGACCTCAATTCAATTCCCACATAGGCAATGACAGAGAAACCTGGAGGGGGATGGTTGGGAGGAATGGCCAGCCCTATCTGAGCCTGAGTGGTGTATTGTTATTGGTGATAGCAATGGTTTGGCCATAACAAACAACATGTTTGAGCACAAGGAGGTTGATAAGTGTACGTGGTATCAGAACACTTTAAGGTCAATAATCGATTTTATAGTTGTGTCATTAGACCTGCGACTGTTGTATCCTTCAATTCATTATTATTCAGAAATAAGTTTATTATTATTATTGAAAAGAATGTTCTTTATTTACTCGTTAATTATATTACATGATGATTAATATTCAAATGGTAAAATGCAGTTAAAAGTAAGATTACATATACATGAGTCAGTTGTATTGTATGTGTTATGTTACAGTATGAGACCACAAGGTGGCGCCTCATTCGTTTACATGTCAGTTTTACGACAGGTCAGAGTGCAAACCAGAAGAAGAAGAAAAGTGTTCAGTTGAGAAAAAGTAGCCGTTGTAGCAGTTAGTACCCGTTTGTGCCGTTTGTAGCTGTTAGTAGCCGTTTGTAGCCGATGTGATGTTTGTGAATACATATTTTCGTCAGTAAAACCACTGAAACGACATCAAGGAGTCCTGCCTCATTTTTATCAGAAGGTTGCAGCTAAGTTCCCACAGCGACCATATGTCTTGGACACTTGGGTGAGGAGAAGAGCAGAGTTGTCAACTGATCACTATCTGATGGTGAGTTTGATCGGGTGGCAGGGCAACCTGCAGGACAGACCTGGGAAGCCTAAATGAGTAGTGCATGTAAACTGGGAACGTCTGGCAGAGGCCCCCATCCGTGAGATCTTCAGCTCTAACCTCCGAAGTAACTTCTCCTGCATTCCCTGGGAGGATGAAGACATGGAATCTGAGTGGACCATGTTCAAAACCTCAGTTGTGGAGGCAGCTGCACATAGCTGCAGACAGAAGGTCATTGTTCTCAGCAGGGGTGGAGAGCTATGGATGAGGCAGAGCTGGATGATCTGGGGGAATCTTCACCAATATCTCTGGCAGAGATGAGATTTGCCCTGAGATGCTGAAGGCTCTGGACATTGTGGAGTGGTCATGGCTGACATGCTTCTTAGATGTCACAAGTAGGTCAGGGTCAGTGTCCATGGACTGGTAGACCGGGATGGTGGTTCCCAGTTTTAAAAAGGGGGACCGGAGGGTGTGCTTTAACTATCTGGGGATCACATTACCCAGCCTCCTGGGAAAAGCTTATGCCAGGGTTTGTGATTTTCATGGAAGAATCTCAAGGTGCATCCAGGGGGAGCAGAGTGTCCAGCTTGGGGACCTCAGAATTGCTTCTCTGCTTTTTGCAGATGATATGGTTCTGTTGGCCTCAACACATCATGATGTCTAACATGCACTGGGACCATTTGCAGCCAAATGTGAAGCAGTCGGGATGAGAGTCTCTGCCCAAAAAAGTTGGATTGCCCCCTCAGGGTTGGGGGGGGGGTTACTGCCCCAAGCAGAGGAGTTTAAGTATTTCTGGGCCACATCCACATTGATGCATGTGTTGCACCGGACTGTCCTGATGAAGAAAGAGCTAAGCCTGAAGGCGAGGCTCTAAATTTACCAGTCAAGCTACATCCTAGCCCTCACCTATGGTCACAGGCTTTGGGTAAAGACTGAAAGAATGAGATCGCAGATACAAGGAGCTGGAATGTGTTCCCTCCAGAGAGTGTATGGGCTTAGCCTTAGAGATAGAGTCAGGAGTTCAGCCATCCAGGGGAGGCTAGGAGTAGAGCACTCCTCCTAAATGTTTAAACATGTAAACTTGTGTGTTTATAATTGAAATATATTTGTTTTCTTTTTGACAAAACATTTTCAGTACTTTTACTTACCTCCAGTTTGGTTCAGTTGCTTCATCAACATGTCAATATGAGCTTTGTATTTGTATTTGCTTTCCAAACACTCATTACTGTACAACTCCAAGAGTTGTGTGTCATTTTCTAACAGTTTTTGTGCCCAGTCCAGTTTGGCTCCTGGTGTCTTAGTGATGCTGTCACAGTAACCTATTGGAACTTCATCAATCAATCCAACAACCACAAAATCTGGGATGTTTTTGATTCCAGAGGACGCTGTGAGCACAAACTTCAGCAAGTGTTTCACTGTAAGAGAAAGAGGTTTATTTTATTTTTATTTCATTCGTATGCACAATAATAAAACAAACATATTTCACAGTACAAAGGCAAATAACTGTGCAGGAGAGGAAAAGAAGCCCAAGGGCCTTATATATAATCTTCCTCTTTAGTATAAAAATCACCAAAACATATCAACCAAATAAGAAGAGAGAAGACAGAAAGAAGCAGAAAGGGGCCAAAGACAAAGAAAATACAAAAACAAGCAACAAAGAGAAAAAACGACAACAACAATGGAAAATCAAT
Source organism: Scomber colias (assembly GCA_021039105.1). Lineage (NCBI taxonomy): Eukaryota > Metazoa > Chordata > Actinopteri > Scombriformes > Scombridae > Scomber > Scomber colias. Next base: position 411,034 of record JAJDFG010000141.1, read on the forward strand.
AAAATCACAGGCTCATTTCAAGTAAATTAGGCATGAGTATGATTTTGTTTTGGAAAGAATATATTTCATTAGGTAACAACAACAACAAATGTATGTTACAATCACAGACAAAAGTTTGAATTTGCTAAATAAGGGTGCAGATGGTGCTTGATTGGTAGAATTAGAAATCATTCTCAAGAATCTTTTCTGTATTAAGAGTATCTGATTAAGGTGTTAGGAATATGAAGTAGCCCAAACAATGTTACAATATGTCAAATATGGAAATATTAAGCTATAATATAATGTCATGAGACAAGACTGATGAACTAAATGAGAGATTCTTCTAATAATACCATAAGACTTCATAGTTTTTTTGCATACATACTCAATATGGTTTCTCCAAGAGAATCTTTCATCAACTAATATACCAAGAAATGTTTTACAAGAGACCTGTTTAATTTCAATGTTATTAATTTGCAGTTTTGAGTGGTATTGGCATTTCTGATTAGACAGCCAAAGTCAGAATGAGACATGGCAATATTAGTATCATCTGCAAATAGAATGGGCAGACATTACAGCAAAATCATTTATAAAAATTAGAAACAGAAGGGGCCCAAGAATCGAACTTTGAGGCACACCACAGTATAGTTTTGCTCTCTTAGATACATAACCATTTAAACACACATATTGTTCGCTGTTACTAATGGCGCTTTTCCACTACACAGTTCCAGCACAACTCGGCTCGATTCCAGGAACGACCTTTTCCATTACAAAAAGGTACCTACTCAACGTGGGCGGGGTCGGCATAGCACGGCTCCGCGAAACTGCTGTGACTTAGTTTAATACGCGACATAAACACATAAACAATGGAGGACATGGAGGCGGTGGTGTAATTACTGCTGTATGTGGCTTTCTGTCACAAAAAAGCAACAAAATTGAGCCGTATGGCTGTAACGCTCTTGCAGGTATTTAAAAATGCCGGGTTTGATTCTTGTGTGGGACGGCTCATGACTCTTCCAGCGACAACTCTTCTGACCAATCAGCGGCCGGCAGTCTGTTGACGTCACATTTAGTATCAGCTCGGCTCGCTTGGATCCTCAGCAGAGCAGGTACTAGAAAAGTACCAGGTACCAGGTACTATCCTTAGTGGAAACGCAAAAAAAAAAACGAGCCGAGGCGAGTCGAGTCGTGCTAGAACTGTGTAGTGGAATATCGATGGAGTTTTGACAGAACAATATCGTGGTTAACTGTGTCAAACGCTTTTGAGAGATCCAAAAAAATGCCAATTGCAAGCATATTTTTATCCAGGGCAGTAGACATTTTATCTATAAGTTGCAAAAGAGCAATATGTGTTGAGTGCTTTTGACGAAAACCATGTTGGTGTTTGTACAGTATGTTATTATCATTAAGGTGTTTAATAACTCTTGTATATACTAACGTTTCCAGGACTTTGGAGAAATACAGTAAGATAGAAATTGGTAATTGTTAAAAACACTGGGTTCACCTTCTTTAAAAATGGGCAAGACCCTCCAGATACGAGAGAGAAGTAAAAGAAGTAAAGTACTAGTCAGAAGTTTGGACACATTTTCTCATTTAAGAAAATGAGAATGTGTGTTTGAACTTTGGACCTGTAGCCGACTGTGTACATGGAATTGATTTATTTCCAGCAGTCTCTGTTGTTGAAATGTGTAGAAGAGTCTGAAATACTCGGCTTGCCATAAAGTGCTTAATTATTCACTAGAACCTAACAACAACTCTAAACTGCGTCAAAGTGCCCAATGTGAAAGTGAATTGTATAACACTGGGCCATTAACACTGTCACGCATACTATCAAAAAATTTAAAAGTTGATCTCACCTGAAAGTGTGAAAGGAAAGAAGATGAGCAGAAAAATGAGTTTCATGACTTGTTGCAGAGTCCTGTCGAGTGACCACTGCAGTCCAGTGAACAAATCAGTGTTTTTAATTCTGTTTTGCGTCTTTGTGTGGAAGTGTGGAACCAAAGTAAGCCACCAGTAACAAATTTCAGCAGCCGCCCAGCCTACTGCTTTTCACTAATCTGTACAGACAAAGTCACAATTAATCATTAACTTGTAATTGATTTAGAGACAAACTTTAACTGAAGTGAACACATTTAGTAATAAGAACAGATCATATAACTATAGAGAAGACATATACTGTCATGTTGACAAATCAACCATGATTAATCCTCTTACAACAATAATCTGAGTTTTACCAATATATAAACATTCAAACAATATGAGTCAATGTTTACAAACGTATGTGTAAAAAGAGTTACAGCTGTTACTTGTAGTGGAGGAGCAATGTGTGTTAGAAGACTGAGACATAAATCAGATATTTACACTTTGGTGTAAAACATGTTCATAGTTTAAACACATCACACTCAAACTATGGAAGTAATCCCAACAAAAGCCAAAACACAATGGATGTGTTAAAAAGGCATTTTTTTGTTGGCACATTTGCCATAATGACTAAGTCAGCTACATTAACGTCACTGATCATTATTTTATATAAGGTTAATAATGATTACACACTGTAAACATTCACGTTTAAATGTTAAATTTAAACGTGAATGTAATCAAAATGTTAAATCTTGATATTAATATCAGTACACTGCTATGGGATTCCTCACAGTGAAACAACATATGATGAGCAAAGTAAATCAATGCATCTTCACAAAACATCTTAATTTTTAGAAATGCGTGTGATTTTATCACATTATTTAATTTGATTAATTACAGTTTTTAAAACATTTTATATAATCATAATAATTAATATGAGTTATTAGTACAGTAGGAAGCTGCTATCATATGAACTCAGCCAGTTCAGTTTAGTTGGTGTGGTGGAAAAAATAAAACAACACTTTACAAATCTGATGAAATAATTTCATAATTGTCACTTATCTGAATAATGTTCAATAACATCAGTATGAAAAAAACTCAAATCAAGAAGGAACAAGAACCAGCTACATTAGGCCAAGGTCTGTGTTTATTTAACTTGATGATTACAAGATAAAGACCTCATAATTACACAATAACTTGATGATAATTAAAATTAACCTTTTAATTGTAAATGTCTTCAGTGTAAGATATTTAATAGTTGTATAGGAGTTACATTACTATTAGAGCAAATTATTTGAAGAAAATATCTCTGAATAGTTTTCTCCTTCCCTTAATGCAATGCTCCTAAAGGTCTTCTTATGAAACATTAAATGCATTGGTCTTATTCACTGTGTATTTACAAATAAACAAATCCAGATACAAAATGTAAACACTCCTTAATTAAAGTAATAGTCTACTTGACTGGTGATTATATTACATACTGTAATATATTGATAATCTGAGTTTACGGTATGAGGAGGGGCGATTTAAGAGTTGACAAGATCCGCAGAGCCAGGAACAATTTTTACATACATACTGCATATGACCACTGCTAACATTAGTGGTCTTAGTGGTGATTTATTTTGGTTCTTATTAAACATTTTCCAAAAACATTGCACATAGAAATACATAACAATCATTTTTAATTGCATGTCACTCAGTAACACTGCCTTTAACTGAAATGTCTTCAGAAGTTTTACTCTTAATCACTGATGTTATAACCTCACTCAGATTCAGGCAACAGCTGGTAATACGTCACTTTTCAGGCAAGGCTGGATGTTTCAGACCTGATGTATTAATAGCTCTTTATGGACATCCTTACAGATTATGTAATAGATATCAGAGAGAAATGAATGAAGCAACACAGTACTAGTCAGAAATATGGACACACTTCTTCATGGAAGAGAATGGGAATGTGTGTCTGTTAAGAAGTCGTCTTCATTTCACGTATTTCTATGAGATCATTTTGGTCCAAGCTTCGGACTGATGGCCTACTGTGTGTATGAAACTGATTTATGTTCAACAGAGCTGTGTGCGCACCACTTCTAACTAAAGCCACGCAAATTGAGCTGAAATGAGTAAAACAGCGTTTTTAGTCGTCATTTATTTACGTATCTATAAGTAGCCTATACAGTATCTATTTGAACCATTTACTAAGAGTGACTTATTAAAAAAAGGTTGGCTCGTTTAAACTGAAAGTTAAATATAACACTCTGCCATTAATACCGTTACTTAGTCCACACTCTACGTATTTTAGTTAATCTCACCTGAAAGTGTGACAGGAAAGAAGATGAGCAGAAAAACGAACTCCATCTTCTTCATAGTGAACAACCAGTCCGTTTTGATTCTGTTGTGCGTCTTCGTGTGTTGTGTGGGACCAAAGTATCAAATTACAGCAGCCGCCCAGCACACTTTTTTTTAATCAATAATATGTAGGCCTACAGACAAACATTTTATTCTAGGAGCACATATTTATATTATTATATGCAAGTTCACTGTGCATGTGCTTTCAATTAAATATTAAAATAATGAATAGCTCAAAAGAAAAAAAAAGCTAAAATTCAATGAGACAGATAGAATACAAACTTTAATCAAATTTGAATGAATCAAAAGCAGCAGCAGAGTCTTCAAAAGTCTTCAACCTTAATTTAAAACAACAGAGAGTTGCAGCAGACCTCATGAGATCAATTACAGAAATTACTTTGTAATGTTGGAGGAAATGTTCTGTCAGATGTTTCTCTGGAGACTCACAGCTGAGACATTTCACAGTTATGTTGCTCTCTAGTGGTGATATAGAGAAATGCACTCTAAGTCACAAAGTTCATTATTAATATGAGCTGACCAACATTTGTGGTGTGTGTGTGTGTGTGTGTGTGTGTGTGTGTGTGTGTGTGTGTGTGTGTGTGTGTCTTTTAGTACTGTAAGCTTTTTCTTTTATCCTCACACATTTTGACAACTGGTAACATTTTATAAAGTAGCTTCACCAGAGTGTTTCCCAAAACCTTTAATCCACATCTGAACATTTGAAGTATACACATTTATGATCACCTCAGGTTTTAAAGAGAATTTTATTTATTAACTGAAGGTAAATATAAACCATTTTGGGGGAAAAATTAGAAGAAAAATTAGGGTTAGGGTAATCTGACACATCTGAGAGGTATGACACCCCAAATAATCATGTTTTACAAATCGATCGATAAACAATTAATTAATCATTAATTTGAGATGATGTATAGACCAACTTTTATTGAACTGAACACATTTAGCCAAAAACAGATTACATAACTTTAGAGAAGAAGTATACTGTCATGGAGACAAATCAATTTTCCTCTTTGGCAATATGCAATAATGTACATCAGTCAGTACAAAATATTACTTGAATTAATACTCTAAGATCAATAATTTGATGATTAACAACATTTGTCTGCATTACAATGATGACACTTATATAAGATTAAATGTATTAACTGTAAGAAGTGTAATTGCTTTAATCTGTGAGGTTCAATGAAAGGAGGAGTATCTAAATATTCAAAAATATATTTACATACTGTAAAATTGTGGAAAGGTTCACAAACTGTCAAACAAAGTGAGTGAAAGTGTTAGTTGTGTATTTAATGTTTTATGTTTGGTTTCAGCTTTAACAGCAGAAGTTTAAAGTGCTGAGTATCATCATGTCCCTCATTAATGGATTTAATGCTAATGATTATCAAAGACAGTATAAATTTGATATCAGCAGATAAAAGATGCTTCACTGGAGTAACGTTGTGGCTCTTTGGTGTCTGGTAGCTGCTGCAGTGATTCATCTCCACCAAAGGTCTGAGGAAACAGCTGGACAGCAGCATCACTTCTCTCCAGATGTTGTTACTCCTGCAGTGGAGGATTCACATCAACATTAATGCTTCTGTCAGCTCTCAGATAATCTTCACAGATATCATTCTGCACTGCATCCACTGAGGACCTGAAACTCATAAATCTGATCTATGAATTCACACTTTAGTTTGATGTATCCTGTCACTTTCTGATGATATCTGTGACTTCACATCTCAACATTCATTAAAACAAGTTTTGTTGATTTAAATTCACGGTGAAAAATAAAATAAAATATTGATGCCACAGAATATTTATTTGAGTTCACCATTTGTGGTGATAAGTTAGCAAACAGTATTTGATTTCATTATATGCAATATGTTTGATTTTGGTCCAGAATGTAAAATATTAAATTCGTATTACAAAGACAGTGATGACATGATGAAATACTCACTGTGATCAGTTAAGGGCTGCATCGGGACACAAGAAGTTTCAGGGGATGATGAGTCTGAAGCTTTGAAAGAGAACAAAGTGTCAATAATTCAATTTAAACTATTAACTACAGAGAGAGGTAAACTATCTAAAACACAGTTTGCAGGCTTGAATCCTGAAATACAGACAAGAGATTACAGTAGTTTAATATTTGAAATGTCTGAATTTATGAAACAAAGAAAACACTAATACATGTTTTATAGAAAATTATGTATTTGATTTTTTTCTGCTTTAATTTCAAAAGGTAAGACAGTAACTCTCCAGTTAGAAGACAAGCTACTGAACATCAGCCAGGTCACACTTTGTTTTTTTAGTCATTCAGAATAAATATTTTCCTGAAATATTTGAATTATGTGCTGAAATATGTTAAAACAGTGAAGTTAAAATGGCTTGAAGAGTATTGTTGACCCTCACCATTATTTCTCCTTCTCCAGATGAAGACTCCAGTGATGCAGACTGCCAGGGGCAGCAGTCCTACAACACCTCCAATAACAGGACCAACAGGGAACTCTGAGGGAGGAACTGGAACCCAAATAAAACATTCACAGTGTGTCAGGAACATGACTATGAACTTTTGGTATTTTCACCTATAATTATCTAAACTGATAATCAAACATCATTAGTGACAATTACATAAGTTACTTTGATCTCCTTAAAGCACATGGCTTTCTCCATCATGATGCACGGACAGTTTGGGAGTTTTCTGATGAGGAAACTTATTATTGTTCAGGATGTGCAGAGTTGTAAACATGACTACAGCAGCTCAGTTATATACTGCCAAAAGTAGGTAATGTCTCATTTTAAGTGAAATTCACTTTACTGTACATGTTGATCTGATGGTTTAATTTGGCATCACAATAATCCATACAATCACCATCTGCAGGTTTATACCACATTACTGTTTCTGGCCTCTGTGTGTCCATCCTGGGTCTATGTTGAACCTATATTACAACAATACATTTGTTGTATTTTATGTGTTTCTTATTGTAATACTAGAGTTTTATTCCTTATCTTTTTCATCCTGTCATCTTTGAGTTGATCACCCTGTCCTCCCTGAAAGCTCTTGATCTCTCCTGCATGATCACATTTTTCCTCAAATCAACATCAGATTTATTTTGATCTTACCTTGTTTAATAAATCTTACTTTCACATACAAACAGTAGATTGTCTCTGACAGTACAATAGATAGAAGTGGAATTAAAAATTTGATGCAGTTTTTTCATATTGCAATTCTTTTTTTCCATCTTTTTCATATTTAATTTGGTTAGATTTGTTATACCTGTAAATCATGAATAAAGGGTTTTGTGTAACTTTAATGAAATTTCTGTACAAAACTGACTCAACCTTTTCCTGACCACCTGAGCAGGTGGCTGGTGGACTGTGCAAAAGTGTGTTGCTGGATTAGCAACAGCACAACCTCAACTGCTCCTTTCCTCCTAATGGAGCGTATTCTGATGACCAGACTGGTGCAGGTGAGGAACTTACATCAGATAAATACGCTCCTAACCATGTGCTGCAACACCACTAGATTTAAACTGGTTTTCATTACATCTGCTTAAATAATTTTAGTAGGTCATGTGCAGAAAGTAACAAGTAAATTTGTTAACTAGACTTAACTAAATCTCAGCTCCAGAAGTCAGGACTGATAACTTTGTTTCAAACTCATTCAGATTGTAAAATCAGAACTCAGAGTTGACACCTTCATAATATTCACATCAATCACATGTGTTTATTTAATTGGATAACAAATGTTTTGAGGCAACAACATTGTAACGTCAGTATTTCTATCTTACCACAGTTGGATTTGATCACATTTTTGTCCAGTTTGGTGATGATGTCGTCCTTCACACCAGAGAGATGAAACACACATTCGTACCTCCTCCAGTCTTCAGGTGTGACTGATGAAAGATTCAGGTCAACACTCATCTGGAAGGATCCATTATGGTTGGGGAGGATCTCTCCAAGTTCCACGTTCTCATGAAGCTCCTCTCCATCTTTCCTCCAGAATATGTCGGCTCTGTCAGGGTAGAAACCTGTAGCGAAGCAGCTGACTGGAGAGGAGGGAGTCTTCTGGAGGAGAGACACTGAGGGAATGTCTGGAGAGACAAGGGGGAGGGAGGCAGGGTGTGAGGTTAGAAAGAGAAGAGGCATTTAAATATTGGGTCTATGAAACTACATCAGTTCATGTGGTTCTACCTGATCTCAGCAGAGAGCTCTTCCCATAGTCTAAATATGTCTTCAAATAATCAGGGAAAAGCTGGGTGAGAAAGTATTTCAGCATTTCATTGTCTGGTCTATCTCTGTCCCAGCTGTGTTTGGTGATGACAGCTTCTGGTTTTGGAGCGATCCATGTCAGTGTCTTCAGGTCAAATGCTAAGAAGTCTTCTCCATCATAACCTAACTGAGCAAATCCATTAATCTCTCCAGTCTCATCGTCCCATTCACAGCCGTTCATGTTCTGGAAGATGTGGACATCTGAGAAAGAGACAGAGAGCAGAGTGAGATCCCACAGAGGGTTACAGGTGGCTGCAGTCTATGAGGCTGCATTTTAGAGAAGGTCGAGGAACACGTGGAAGAGTCACCTCTTCATCACAAGACCAACACACAGAAATAAACAAACTGACTTTAAGAGGAGATGGGAGCTTTCCAACCAAAACTTATCTGACCTGAACATATACAAGAAATCAAACATGACAAGGAGGGCCACACACACATACAGAGAGAAACAAGGGTGAGATTCAAATGAACGCTGTTATTCAGTTTTTCATTGAATCCAGCATAAAGCTACCAGAGAAGTTATATGTTAATATTAATATTAGCATTGACCACCGATTTGGAAAGAGTCTCTCACATTTAGCAAACTGTGTATCTGTTTGAACATTTAAACATGTGTGTTTATTATGTAACTATATCTGTTTGCTATTTGACAATAAAAACAGCCTTTTATTATTTCAGTACTTTTACTTACCTCCAGTTTGGTTCAGTTGCTTCTTCAAAATGTCAATTTGAGCTTTGTATCTGTTTTGGCTAAACAAACACCTATGAGTGTACCACTGTAAGTGTTCTGGATCATCTTCCATCAGTTTTTCCATCCAGTCCTGTGTGGCTTCTGCTTTCTTCCTGATGCTGTCACAGCGACCGACTGGAACTTCATCAACCAACAATACAGCCTCAAATTCTGGGATGTTTTTGACTCCAGAGGACGCTGTGAACCATATCGCCAGCGAGTGTTTCACTGTAAGAGAAAGAGGTTTTAACAATTTTTAAGTTCATATCCATTGTAGCGGCTAAGCCTAACATTTAAAGCCACTGAGGGGCTGCATAGACAGGCTAAAAACTAATCGACGTGCTGGCTACTGCACTATTATAACTTGTGTCTCGGCATGGGCCTGTATGAGATTCTGGCGGTATGATAACCATAAGCAAAAATATCACGGTTTCACGGTATTGCGGTATGGCGATAACAGCTCTAAAACGTTCCTAAAAGGAAGAAAAATAAAGACAGACATGTTAATTTACAGACATGTACACCCAACACCATGAGGACACCTACTGGCCCAATTTGGTACCTTGACACACATTCACATTGAAATGGCTCCTATATCCATTATTTCCATTTAACTACTTTCAATATTTTGTCTAGCATTTAACCTTGAACACACAAAGTTAGTGATGAGCTGGTGATGAAATTTGAACGTTTACCAACCTTAGAGCCAGATATTATAAAAGATTATGAATCTATTTATTTCTCCACAGGGATGATGTATATCATAATACATTTTCAGAAGGGCTGATTTTCATTGGTAGTCCCTCCTGTCAGATGTTACCGGCACAATTCCTAAAAAAATCTAACTACATTACATAATATTTACGAGGCAATTACAATAAATATTCACAACAGTCAGCGGTATAAGTCGTCCAGCGACACGTTAAAATAGTATTGCACACTTGTCACAAAAAATAATATAAAAGCGGAGTAAATATTGACCTTCTATTGTCCAGGAAGCCAAAAACACAACTCCAAACAAATTAATGTTAAATATGGTAAAAGGCAGACACATTTTCCCTAAACTAAATAAGCTTTATTATCTTTACTGATCAACATTTATACACTGCTATGGGATTCCTGAAAGAGAATCAACATATGATGAGAAAAGTATATAAATCAAAGCATAATCACAAAATATCTTAATTTCTAGAGATTAATGCGATTTTATCATATTATTTAATTTGATTAATCACAGTTCTTTAAACCTCCTCTACCATTAATATATTTTCGTTTTGAATCCCATTTCCTGTATCTTATACATACATTTAGGGACTGTGGTGATACAAATCCAGGAAATAATTAAGTTGGTCTTAATGATATATTCCAACAGAAAGTATAGTACCACCTACCTAGACTGGTAAAATCTGGACTGGATTATCTCAGAGAGAAAGTCTTTTTAAAAGACAGTTTAAAAATCGTGAAAGCTTTATTCTGTTTGTGAAAATGCAATAAAGGCAGATTTCACTGGGATTTTTTCCATATGAAGACCACTTTAGACCATTCAGGAATACATTAAAAAACAGTGATCGTCTGTGGAGATGACGCCGTGCAGTTAAAAAATAATAATAAATACATTTGAAAAGTGGGAGGGAAAATATTGTATCCTAATCATTTCTTGTTGTCAGATGTTCCTTTTTCATGAATGAAATAACATGAAAAACCAAAGTGTAATATTTGATTTTCAGTGTCCATTTCTTCAACAAACAATGGAGTTTGACTGGAGAAGCACTATAATAAGTTAGCAGTAGTTTTTCATACAAATCTGATTATGTACAGGAAAATAAATGTGAACTAAAATGTCATTGGCCCCAACTTATTGAAAAAATATGGTTGTGTTCAATATTGACAAAATGCAAAATTTAAATGATTTCATGATTTTCACTTGATGTTTTAAAATAAATTAAAAATAAATTTATTTTAGGAAATGCTCCTAAACACACTGTAGGTGAATAAAATATTTATATTTTTATCATTCCTTTGCGGTTACACCATGGGACATTTTCAGGAGCATTCAGTCTTATTTTTGGTTTTAAAAAATTGTGCAAATGTCATTTCAAAAAACAAAACAAACCCCACAAGATATACACATTAATAAAGCTGATGCTGCTTTTAAAACTATTTTTAAGACATTTTTGAATTTCCCATCTTGCCGACTCTTATTTGTCACTCTTATTGAGCCTTAAACCTCCATGGGAGCTGTTGCAATTAACTCTCATGAAAGTGTTTACTGTAACATTGGTACTTTTCCCTTTTGGGCGTATATTGACTTTAACATTCTTGCTACTAACTCCCTGCTTATAAATAACTTTATTTAACCCATCCCAACTGGTTCTATGCTATTTCCATTTCCTCTAGTGAGCTGGGTGGTAACAATACAAACACATCTGTTTTCCTATTTGATGCTGCAGCCATAAAACAATGTTACATCGGTTTTGAATACAGTGTGGACTCCCCCATGACCCAGAAGGGCTTCTGAGTAGAATAAAGCAGATACTGTAAGTGTTCTCAAGCAAGTTTATCATAAAGATCTTTATCTGTCTAAAGTGAGAAAATAAATACAAGCTTCTTTGAAGCTAGTTGGTTACATTTGCCTCATTGACAGTCATTTCCATATTATCCTTCTGAGCTTGTCTGTATAGCAGGAATACCATGATTTTCATACATTTTAAATACTGCCAGTATTGACAAATTGTCCACTCCTTTATTAAGTTCAGTACATGTATTGTTATAGTCCACTGTATACACTACAAAAAACAGTAATATCAATGAGTGATTGTGCTAGTAAAGAAGAAAGTTGTGTTTTACAAGTTTAAAAGTACAACAGTGTTTACAACATATTTGGCAGTGAATAGACATGTTAACATCTGAGTTATGTTATGTAGAAATACACACAATTGTTTTCATTATTACGTTACCTGGAGAGACAACTTGAGCAAAAGAGAAGAAACAACAAAGTCCCCTTCATGTTGGTTTGATACAGATGTTAAAATATACTGAGGAGGAAAGATGGTCGCAGTGCATGGAATAAAATGTAGAATATTAAATATAGTTGAGGATAGCAGGAGGAGGAGCCAATCTAGCCAGACTAATCTGGCTGCTCAGATTTAACAGGAAAATGCAGGAAGTATGTGTGTGTGTGTGTGTGTGTAAGTGTGTGTGTGTGTGTGTGTGTGTGTGTGTGTGTGTGTGTGTGTGTGTGTGTGTGTGTGTGTGTGTGTGTTCTTTTATTTTGTCTTTGCCAGAAGTTTAATATCATGTACTACTAACCATAGACTGTCTAAGAAGCTAACAGCAATGGAATTGGTCCCAAAATCAGTACATGTTATTTGAAGTGACACAACTGAGAAAGTAACAGCAGCTCAGATAAGTTGCTTTTTAAAAGACAGAGTAAAGTGAGACATGTGTATCTACAGTATACAGTACAGCACAATTCATACATTGATTGATTGATTGATTGATTTGATTTTTATTTACGTGTCTTGCATCCTGGGGTGCCCAGCCCAAATGGACTTACAAGACACTGAAACAGTAGAAGAAAAGCACAAATAATAACAAAAGAAAACCAGATAACGAGATAACAGGCATTATAGAAACTAAACATATAGATTGTCCTGACGCTTTTCCATTTTGATATCATCATAGTCCCAAAACATTTCAGGGTTTTTAACAAACATTTCAGTAAATAAAGGATTTCTCAAATCATCATACAAGGGACAGTATAAAAGAAAGTGTGATTCGTTTTCAATTTCATTAAGTTCACATAACTCACATAACCTTTCTTCTTCTACAATGTTTTTAAATCTACCAACTTCTAGCTTCAGAGGGAGGATTCCTGTTCTCAGCTGTGCTACTAAAGACCTTTGATTTCTAGATAAGTTTGCTTTAACATAAGGTTCAGGGCCATAATTATGTTTGATTTGAATATATGTTCGTATGTTCATACAATGAGCCAGTTTCAAAGTGCCTGATTGAGAATGAATTATTACAAAAACTAGTGAATAACTCTTTACATGTGAACAAGGGCTCAAGAATTCAAACTAAAAGGGATTTTAACAATGGTGAGCTTCTGTGTGAACTTGATTTCAGTCTGTTACCTTTTTCTGCCTTCTTCCAGTAAAGCTCTGTCTCAACTTGTCTGCCTGCTAAGTTTGTTTTTATTTTCATATTATTTGATCTGTCACCCACATAGATTTGATTTCTGTGTGATAGGTCACACACAAGCCCTCTCTGCAGACAGTCTCCAATGACTGATCCTAGACAACCTCAATGCTTTTTACACAGAGACTTTCACTTTCACCTTCAACTACAGAGCAGGACTCCACTTTCCCACTGATGAGGTAACGAGGGTTTTTCCAGCATTAACCCTCTCAAGGCTGCTGGACCGGACAATATACCGGGCCAGGTTTTGAAATATTTATGCAGAGCATTTGAAGTAAGTCTTCACAGACATATTCAACATCTCCCTCCACCAAGCCAGATTGCCTACTTGCTGGAAGAGTGCCACCATCATACCTGTGCCCAAGAAGCCAAGTCCTACATGACAACTTCAGACCTGTTGATCTCACTCATCATGAAATGCTTTGAGTGCCTTGTCATGCAACACATTACAGCTGGCCTAAAGTCACCCTAATACATCACAGTTTGCTTGCAGAGCCAATTGGTCCATATCCACTACCATGAACTCCAGAAGCTAGTGGAGAAGCTGAAGATACTGAATGTGGACACTGGCACCTGTAATTGGATCTTGGATTTTTGTAGTTGGCAGTAAAATGTCAAAACCTACTCTGGTGAACACATGATCTTTGGTATCAGTTTGACCAATAAGGAATGGTAATTATTTATTTATTTTTGTTTATGCACTTTAAAGATGGCATCTCAATTTCGTTGTGCTTTGTACAATGATAATACAGACTTTCTATTCTATTCTATTCTATTATTAAACATTTTCCAAAAACATTTGCACATAGAAATACTTTACAATCATTTTTAATTGCATTTCACTCAGTAACACTGCCTTTAACTGAAATGTCTTCAGAAGTTTCACTCTTAATCACTGCTGTTATAACCTCACTCAGATTCAGGCAACAGCTGGTAATACGTCACTTTTCAGGCAAGGCTAAGATGTTTCAGACGATCAGACCTGATGTATTAATAGCTCTTTATGGACATCCTTACAGGTTATGTAATAGATATGGGAGAGAAATGAAAGAAGCAACACAGTACTAGTCAGAAATTTGGACACACTTCCTCATGGAAGAGAATGGGAATGTGTGTCTGTTAAGAAGTCGTCTTCATTTCACGTATTTCTATGAGATCATTTTGGTCCAAGCTTCGGACTGATGGCCTACTGTGTGTATGAAACTGATTTATGTTCAACAGAGCTGTGTGCGCACCACTTCTAACTAAAGCCACGCAAATTGAGCTGAAATGAGTAAAACAGTTTGGTTTTTAAGTCATTAATTTACATAACGTATCTATAAGTAGCCTATCTATTAGAACCATTTACTAAGAGTGACTTATTAAAAAAAGGTCGGCTCGTCCAGACTGAAAGTGAAATATAACACTCGGCCATTAATGCCGTTTCTTACACTCTACGTATTTTAGTTAATCTCACCTGAAAGTGTGACAGGAAAGAAGATGAGCAGAAAAACGAACTCCATCTTCTTCATAGTAGCCTATGACTTCTTGAAGAGTCCTGTCGAGTGACCACCAATAGACAACCAGTCCGTTTTGGTTCTGTTGTGCGTCTCCGTGTGTTGTGTGGGACCAAAGTATCAAATTACAGCAGCCGCCCAGCACACTTTTTTATCAATAATATGTACAGACAGAAATGTTATTCTGGGAGCACATATTTATATTATTTTATGCAAGTTCACTGTGCATGTGCTTTAAATTAAATATTAAAATAATGAATAGCTCAAAAGAAAAAAATATGCAAAAATTCAATGAGACAGATAGGATACAATAATACAAATAACAGTGCAGTGCAAGAAATGAATCAAACTAATCAAATTTGAATGAATCAAAAGCAGCAGCAGAGTCTTCAAAAGTCTTCAACCTTAATTTAAAACAACAGAGAGTTGCAGCAGACCTCATGAGATCAATGACATAAATTACTTTGTAATATTGGAGGAAATGTTCTGTCAGATGTTTCTCTGGTGACTCACAGCTGAGACATTTCACAGTTATGGCGCTCTCTAGTGGTGATATAGAGAAATACACTCTCATTCACAAGGTTCATTATTAATATGAGCTGACCAACATTTGTGGTGTGTGTGTGTGTGTGTGTGTGTGTTTGTGTGTGTGTGTGTGTGTGTGTGTGTGTGTGTGTGTCTTTTAGTACTGTAAGCTTTTTCTTTTATCCTCACACATTTTGACAACTGGTAACATTTTAAAAAGTAGCTTCACTAGAGTGTTTCCCAAAACCCTTAACCCTACACATCTGAACATTTGAAGTATACACATTTATGATCACCTCAGGTTTTAAAGAGAATTTTATTTATTAACTGAAGGTAAATATAAACCATTTTGGGGGAAAAATTATAACAACAAAAATGATAACCTCTCTGACACATCTGAGAGGTATGACACCCCAAATAATCATGTTTTACAAATCATCAGAGAAAAGATCGATAAACAATTAATTAATAATTCATTTGAGATGATGTATAGACAAACTTTAATTGAACTGAACACATTTAGCCAAAAACAGATTACATAACTTTAGAGAAGAAGTATACTGTCATGGAGACAAATCAATCTTCCTCTTTGGCAATATGCAATAACGTACATCAGTCAGTACAAAATATTACTTGAATTGATACTCTAAGATTAATAATTTCAGCATTAACAATAACATTTGTCTGCATTACAATGATGACACTTATATAAGATTAAATGTATTAACTGTAAGAAGTGTAATTGCTTTAATCTGTGAGGTTCAATGAAAGGAGGAGTATCTAAATATTCAAAAATATATTTATATATCACAAAATTGTGGAAAACATTAGTGTTTCTAAAATGAAACTGTCAAACAAAGTGAGTGAAAGTGTTAGTAGTTGTGTATTTAATGTTTTAGTATGTTTGGTTTCAGCTTTAATAGAGTTTAAAGTGCTGAGTATCCTCATGTCCCTCATTAATGGATTTAATGCTAATGATTATCAAAGACAGTATAAATTTGATATCAGCAGATAAAATATGCTTCACTGGAGTAACGTTGTGGCTCTTTGGTGTCTGGTAGCTGCTGCAGTGATTCATCTCCACCAAAGGTCTGAGGAAACAGCTGGACAGCAGCATCACTTCTCTCCAGATGTTGTTACTCCTGCAGTGGAGGATTCACATCAACATTAATGCTTCTGTCAGCTCTCAGATAATCTTCACAGATATCATTCTTCACTGCATCCACTGAGGACCTGAAACTCATGAATCTGATCTATGAATTCACACTTTAGTTTGATTTCTGATGATATCTGTGACTTCACATCTCAACATTCATTGAAACAAGTTTTGTTGATTTAAATTCATGGTGAAAAATATAATAAAATATTGATGCCATGGAATATTTATTTGAGTTCACCATTTGTGGTGATAACAAACAGTATTTGATTTTATTATAAGCAATATGTTTGATTTTGGTCCAGAATGTAAAATATTAAATCAGTATTACAAAGACAGTGATGACATGATGAAATACTCACTGTGATCAGTTAAGAGCTGCATCTTTGACACAAGAAGTTTCAGTGGATGATGAGTCTGAAGCTTTGAAAGAGAACAAAGTGTCAGTAATTCAATTTAAACTATTAGCTGCAGAAAGAGATAAACTATCTAAAAAGAAAGAAAATTACCAGTTTGCAGGCTTGAATCCTGAAAATACAGACAAAAGATGACAGTACTTTAATATTTAAAATATCGGAATTTATGAATTTCAAAAAAAGACAGTAACTCTCCAGTTAGAGGTCAAGCTACTGAACATCAGTTTGTTTTATTGATTCAGAATAAATATTTCCCTAAAATATTTGACTTCTGTGCTCAAATATGTTACAACAGTGAAGTTAAAATGGCTTGAAGAGTATTGTTGACCCTCACCATTATTTCTCCTTCTCCAGATGAAGACTCCAGTGATGCAGACTGCCAGGAGCAGCAGTCCTACAACACCTCCAATAACAGGACCAGCAGGGAACTCTGAGGGAGGAACTGGAACCCAAATACAACATTCACAGTGTGTCAGGAGCATGACTATGCACTTTCGGTATTTTCACCTATAATTATCTAAACTGATAATCAAACATCATTAGTGACAATAACATGTGTTACTTTGATCTCTTTAAAACACAGGGCTTTCTCCATCATGATGCACGGACAGTTTGGGAGATTTCTGATGAGGAAACTTATTATTGTTCAGGATGTGCAGAGTTGTAAACATGACTACAGCAGCTCAGTTATATACTGCCAAATGTAAATAATGTCTCATTTTAAGTGAAATTCACTTTACTGTACATGTTGATCTGATGGTTTAATTTGGCATCACAATAATCCATACAATCACCATCTGCAGGTTTATACCACATTACTGTTTCTGGCCTCTGTGTGTCCATCCTGTGTCTATGTTGAACCTATATTGCAACAATACATTTGTTGTATATTATGTGTTTCTTATTGTAATACTAGAGTTTTATTCCTTATCTTTTTCATCCTGTCATCTTTGAGTTGATCACCCTGTCCTCCCTGAAAGCTCTTAATCTCTCCTGCATGATCACATTTTTCCTCAAATCAACATCAGATTTATTTTGATCTTACTTTGTTTAATAAATCTTACTTTCACATACAAACAGTAGATTGTCTCTGACAGTACAATAGATACAAGTGGAATTAAAAAATTTGATGCAGCTTTTTTCATATTACAATTCTTTTTTTCCATCTTTTTCATATTTAATTTGGTTATATGTGTGTGTTTTACCTGTAAATCATGAATAAAGGGTTTTGTGTAACTATAATGAGGTTTCTGTACAAAACTGACTCAACCTTTTCCTGACCACCTGAGCAGGTGGCTGGTGGATTATGCAAAAGTGTGTTGCTGGATTAGCAACAGCACAACCTCAACTGCTCCTTTCCTCCTAATGGAGCGTATTCTGATGACCAGACTGGTGCAGGTGAGGAACTTACCTCAGATAAATACCTGTGCTCCTAACCATGTGCTGCAACACCACTAGATTTAGACTGGTTTTCATTGCATCTGCTTAAATAATTTAAGTAAGTCATGTGCATAAGGTAACAAATACATTTGTTAACTGGACATAAGCTCAGCTCCAGAAAACTCATTCAGATTGTAAAATCAGAAAGAAGAGTTAACATCTTTGTTAACTTTATGCTCTATTTTAGTCTAGCCTTTTATTTTCTTTCTCTCTTTCTATTTTTTTGTACTTTGTTTTATTTTTATTATAATTGGATACATTTTTTTGATTGTATGTTTTAATATTTCTATTTTTTATTATGATTGGGTTTTATCGTTATTATTATTTTAATTAGATCTTTTTTGCTTTAAAAAAGCACAGTGAGTTGTCCCTGGGTATGAAATGTGCTATATTAATATTTACAGCAATCACATGTTTATATTTAATTGGATAACAAATGTTTTGAGGCAACAACATTGTAAAGTCAGTATTTCTATCTTACCACAGTTGGATCTGATCACAGTTTTGTCCAGTTTGGTGATGATGTCGTCCTTCACACCAGAGAGATGAAACACACATTCGTACCTCCTCCAGTCTTCAGGTGTGACTGATGAAAGGTTCAGGTCAACACTCATCTGGAAGGATCCATCATGGTTGGGGAGGATCTCTCCAGGTTCCACGTCTTCATGAAGCTCTTCTCCATCTTTCCTCCAGAACATCATGACTCTGTCAGGGTAGAAACCTGTAGCGAAGCAGCTGACTGGACAGGAGAGATTCTTCTGGAGGAGAGACACTGAGGGAAGGTCTTGAGAGACAAGGGGGAATGAGGAATGGGGTGAGGTTAGAAACAGAAGAGACAATTAAATATTGGGTCCATGAAACATCAGATCATGTGATTCTACCTGTTCTCAGCAGAGAGCTCCTCCCAAGGTCCAAATACCTCTTCAAAACCTCAGGGTAATGCTGGGTGAATAAGGATTTCAGCCTTTCATTTTCAAGTCTATCTCTGTTACGCTTGTGTGTGATGATGACAGCTTCTGGTTTTTGAGCAATCCATGTCAGTGTCTTCAGGTGAAATGTTATGAAGTCTTCTCCATTATAACCAAACTGAACAAATCCATCAATATCTCCAGTCTCATTGTCCCATTCACAGCCAGTCATGCCCTGGAAAATGTAGACATCTGAGAGAGACACAGAGAGCAGAGTGAGATCCCAGTGAGAGGGTTACAGGTGGCTGCAGTCTATGTGAGGCTGCATTTTAGAGAAGGAACACGTGGAAGAGTCACCTCTTCATCACAAGGCCAACACGCAGAAATACACAAATGGACATTAAGGGGGGAGGGGGGGGGGGATTGTCACAGAAGTGCCACCAAAGACCATGACTTCTGTCTTTTTTTTCATTAAAATTCATAAAATTTGAAGACATCCATGCTTAAAGGTCATGTAAACATTTAGCAGTGGGTTAACAGAGTAGGATTCAAACTTTTTAAGGGGGACATAGATCTGACTGTCATCGCATACTGACTGTCACAGCAGTGAAAAAAATGCCATGTTTCTTGAGAATGGAACCAAGTGGGAGTAGATAGAGAGAAAATAAAAGAGGGCCAAGCACAGAACCCTGTGGGACCCCACATGAGAGAGGAGCAGTGGAGGATACAGAGTCATCAAGGCTGACACAGAAAGTCTGATGTGACACACACACACACACACACACACACACACACACACACACACACACACACACACACACACACACACACAAACAAAAAAACAAGGGCTAGGTTCAAATTCAGAACGCTGTTATTCAGTTATTAAGTGAATCCAGCACAAAGCTACCAGAGAAGCGAGATTAAATATTAATATTAGTACTGACCACCAATTCAGAAGCAAACTATGTGTTTAAACATTTAATCATGTGTGTTTATAATGTAACTATATCTGTTTGCTTGTTGACAATAAACACAACTTTTTATTTTTTCAGTCCTTTAACTTACCAACAGTTTGGTTCAGTTGATTCTTCCAAATGTCAATTTCAGCTTTGAAAGTGTGTGGGATTATCAAACAATTCTCAGTGTACCACTTCAAGTGTTCTGGATCATCTTCTATCAGTTTTTTCACCCAGTCCTGTGTGGCCTCTGGTATCTTCCCGATGCTGTCACAGTGACCTATTGGAACTTCATCAACCAACAATACAGCCACAAAATCTGGGATGTTTTTGACTCCAGAGGACACTGTGAACAAAAACTTCAACGAGTGTCTCACTGTAAGAGAAAGAGGTTTTAATGGTTTTAAAACTCATATCCATAGTCATAATAATTACATTTAATTACATTCAGTATTTTGAAACATGAAACCTCAGACACACAAAGTTAATGACAGGCTGGTGGTAAAAGTAGAACATTTACCAACCTTAGAGCCAGATATTATAATTGGACTGATTGAGACTAAACAAAAGCTAAAAAGAGAATGAATATTGACCTTCTGTTGGCCAGGAAGCCAGAAACACAACTCAATATACAAATAAATGCTGGATGTGTTAAAAGGCATTTTTTGTTGGCACATTTGCCATGTCTAAATCAGCTACATTAACCTCACTGATCATCATTTTATATAAGGTTAATAATGACCACACACTGTAAACATTCACATTTAAAACTAATCAAAATGTTAAATATTGATATAAATATTACACTGCTATGTGATTCCTCAAAGAGAATCAACATATGATGAGCAAAGTTTATAAATCAAGGCATAGTCACAGAATATCTTAATTTTTTAGACATGTATGTGATGTTATCATTAATTTGATTATTCATAGTTTTTAAAACCTGTAATCATAATAATTAATATGAGTTATTAGTACAGTAGGAAGCTGCTATCATATGAACTCAGCTACCTGTGTTTAGTTGGTGTGGTGGAAAAACTAAAACAACACTTTACAAATCTGATGGAATAATTTCATAATTGTCACTTATCTGAATATTGTTAAATAACATCAGTATGAAAAAAACTCAAATCAAAAAGGAAAAAAGCCAAGTACATTAAGCCAAAGTCAGTGTTTATTTAACTTGATGATTAAATAATAAGATAAATAAAGAGTACTGTATGGTGATTCAAAATCCAGAAAATAGTCTTAATGATATATTCCAACAGAAAGTATAGTACCACCTACCTAGACTGGTAAAATCTGTACTGGATTATCTCAGAGAGGCTAAAGTCTCTTTAAAACAGTTTCAGAGTCGTGAAAGCTTTATTCTGTTTGTGAAAATGCAATAAAGGCAGATTTCACTGGGTTTATTCATATGGAGACCATTTCAGACTATTCAGGAATAGATAAAAAACAGTGGTCATCTGTGGAGATGATGTTGCACGGCATCATCTCCACAGATAATAAACATATTTGAAAGTGGGAGGGGACACAAATGGAATTTTGAAAAGTTTAAAATATTATATCCTAATCATTTCTTGTTGTCAGATGTTCCTTTTCTGAAATAACATGAAAAACCAAGTTCACAAGTGTCATATTTGATTTTGCAATGGAGTTTGACTGGAGAAGCATTATAGTAAGATAGCATTATTTTTTCATAAAAATCTGATTATGTACAGAAAAATAAATGTAAACTAAATGTAAGCCACTTCATTGGTCCCAACTTATTTAGAACATATGGTTGTGTTTGGGATCAATAATGACAAAATGCATTAAAATTTAAATTATGTCATGATTGTCATTTGATGTTTTAAAATGAAATTATATTTAGAAATGCACCTAAACACACTGTTGGTGAATTAAATATTTAATATTTATCATTTTTTGTGGTTACACCATGGGACATTTTCAGGAGCATTCAGACATTCATTCACACAAAATATACACATTAATAAACTTGATGCTGCTTTTAAAACTATTTTTAAGACATTTTTGAATTTCCCATCTTGCCAACTCTTATTTGTCACTGAGCCTTAAACCTCCATGGTAGCTGTTGCAATTAACTCACTGTAACTTTGGTACTTTCCCCTTTTGGGCGTATATTGACTTTAACATTCTTGCTACTAACTCCCTGCTAATAAATAACTTTATTTAACCCATACCAACTGGTTCTATGTTGTTTCCATGTCCTCTAGTGAGCTGGGTGGTAACAATACACAACACTACTGAGTTTATATTTGATGAAATGCTGTAGCCATAAAACAATGTTATATTTGCTTTGAATACAGTGTGGACTCCCCCATGACCCAGAAGGGCTCTTCTGAGTAGAATAAAGTAGATACTGTAAGTGTTCTCAAGCAAGTTTATCATAAAGATCTTTATCTGTCTAAAGTGAGTAAATAAAAAGAAGTCTGTTCTTTGAAGCTAGTTGGTTACATTTGCCTCATTGACAGTCATTTCCATATTATCCTTCTGAGCTTGTCTGTATAGCAGGAATACTATGATTCTCATACATTTTAAATACTGCCAGCATTGACAAATTTTCCACTCCTTAATTACGTTCAGTACATTTATTGTTATAGTCCACTGTATACACTACAAAAAACAGTAACTTCAATTGTGCTAGTAAAGAAGAGATTTGTCTTTTACAAGTTTATAAGTACAACAGCTTTAAAAAAATAGTTGGCAGTGAATAGACATGTTAACATCTGAGTTATGTAATGTAATGCTGAAATAGACACAATTTATTAATATTTTTTGAAATATTATTACGTTACCTGGAGAGACAACATTGCAAAAGAGAAGAAACAACAGAGTCCCCTTCATGTTGGTTTGATACAGACGTTAAAGTACACTGAGGAGGAAAGACGGTCAGCAGTGCATGGAATAAAATGGAGTGACCAATGGATATTAAATATAGCTGAGGATAGCAGGAGGAGGAGCCAACTCATGTAGCTGCTCAGATTTAACAGGAAAATGCAGGAAGTGTGTGTGTGTGTGTGTGTGTGTGTGTGTGTGTGTGCCAGAAGTTTAATACCATGTAGTAACATGAGTGGCTGTTTAAAGGAATGAAATTGGTCCCAAAATCAGTACATGTTATTTGAAGTGGCACAACTGAGAAAGTAACAGCAGCTCAGAAAAGATGCTCTTTAAAAGACAGAGTAAAGTGAGACATGTATCTTCAGTATACAGTACAGCACAATTTATACAATGAGCCAGTTTCAAAGTGTCTGATTGAGAATGAATTATTACAAAAAATAGTGAATAACTCTTCACATGTGAACAAGGGCTCAAGAATTCAAACTAAAAGGGATTTTAACAATGTTGAGCTTCTTTGTGAACTTGATTTGAGTCTGTTACCTTTTTCTGCCTTCCTTCAGTAAAGCTCTGTCTCAACTTTTATTTTCATTTTATTTGATCTGTCACCCACATAGATCTGATTTCTGTGTGATAAGTCACACACAAGCCCTCCCTGCCTCCCTGCTTTTTACACACAGACTTTCACTTTCACCTTCATCTTTTTTTTCCAGTAATAACCCTCTCAAGGCTGCTGGACCAGACAATATACCAGGTTCTGTAAGATTGCACAGAGCATTTGAAGTAAGTATTCACAGACATATTCAACATCTCCCTCCACCAAGCCAGATTGCCGACTTGCTGGAAGAGTGCCGTCATCATACCTATGCCAAAGAAGCCAAGTCCACATGACAACTTCAGGCTTGTGGACCTGACTCATCATGAAATGCTTTGAGCGCCTTGTCATGCAACACATTAAAGCTGGCCTAAAGTCAAAAGTAATAAAGTAATAAAAACTAGGAATTAGAAACTGTGTAATAATGTTGCCTTAGTTTGGAAATAAGAAAGCAATGCAGCAGTGACCTTTAGGATAGCAAGCAGAGTCTCAAAAACCATCCTCCCACTCACCAAAGGGTTGTGCGTGTGCTCGTGTGTGTTTGTATGTGAGAAAGATTGAATTTTGTGTGTTAATTTCGTCAGACGAGACCAGACAAAATATATTTGTCAACAGTGAGACAGCACCAATGTCCTTAAACACTGACTGTGACTAAGTTTTTTTTGTGTTTGTTGCTGAAATACAGTTTGTTTTATAAGTTGACCGGAAGTTTTGTGCTTTTTGTGCTGACTTACTGTCTGGTGTGATCTGCTCTGTTTACCTTGGCGTTTTCTCTGATGACAGCGACATTATGCCAGGAAGAAAAGACAACTGTATATTTGATCCCATTTTATAATATCTGTATGTATTTCTGTGAGTATCAGACCAGACACCTGTAGCAGAGTTAGACATAAATCAGAGATATTTACACTTTAGTGGGAGAAATAAACTGTAATATGTTCATAGTTTGGACACATCACATTCAAACTATGAAAGTAATCACAAGAAACAAAACAGAAACAAAAATATTAAAATGTCTTTTTTCAGCTGTGACCTAGTGCAAAATATTCATTAGTGTTTATGAAATTCAACTGTCAGACTAATTATGAGTGAAAGCATTAGTAGTTCAACATTTACAGTTTTAGGTTTCAGCTAAAGAAGCAGAAGTTAAAGTGCTGAGTATCATCATGTCTCTCATTAATGGATTTAATGCTAATGATTATCAAAGACAGTATAAATTTGATATCTGAATAGAAAATATGCTTCACTGGAGTAACGTTGTGACTCTTTGGTGTCTGGTAGCTGCTGCAGTGATTCATCTCCACCAAAGGTCTGAGGAAACAGCTGGACAGCAGCATCACTTCTCTCCAGATGTTGTTACTCCTGCAGTGGAGGATTCACATCAACATTAATGCTTCTGTCAGCTCTCAGATCATCTTCACACATATCATTCTGCACTGCATCCACTGAGGACCTGAAACTCATGAATCTGATGAATGTGATTTATACATAAATATTATTAATAATGCATCTTTATTCAAGTTCACCATTAGTGGTCATAACATACAGTATTTGATTTCATTATATGCCACATGTTTGATTTTGGTCCAGAATGTTAAACATTCAATCAATATTACAATAAAACCTCAGTGTCAGCTAAAACTATACTGGATCACTTGACTGAGAGATTACTTCAAATCAGCCAAACAGTTTGTTTGTTTGTATATTGTTTTCTTTTTCTTTTCTTTTTTTTAAGAAAGACTTAAAACAGTGTATTTATGAGAGTATTATATCAGTATACTGTAGTTGGTTTCAAAAGGAAACAAAGGAGAGATTCTTCATACAGTATCTGCACAGTGTTGATGACATGATGAAATACTCACTGTGATCAGTTAAGAGCTGCATCCTTGTCTGAGGACGTTTCAAAGGATGACGAGTCTGAAGCTATAAAAAAACAGTGTCAGTAATTCAATTTAAAGTATAAAGTGCATTTATTTGTGCAGAGAGAGACAGATAGAGAGATAAACTGACATAATACTCACAGTTTGCAAGCCTGAATCCTGAAATACAGACAAGAAATTACAGTAATTCAAAATATAAAATGTCAAAATTTATTACATTTAGAAAACACTAATACAGTACATTTGACTGATTTCTGCATTTGTTTCTTTTTTCTTTTGAGTAACTCTCCAGAGATCAAGCTACTGAACATCAGCCAGAAAAAGAAGGTTTTCCTTGAATAATTCCTTTCACATTTCCTTAATTTTTCATCATGAAAATTGGTGAGAATATTATTATTATATATATAATAATAATATTCTCATATATATATATATTAATATATATATATATATATATATATATATATATATATATATTATTATTATCATCATCATCATTATCATTATTAAGTATATGTGTTAGCAAGCTAAGCAACATTGATGTCATGTCTTCTTTTCAGCTACAAATGTATCTTGTTCAATGAATTGAATCAATACATGGAGAAATTAAAACTCACCAGGAGGGAAAAAATGAATGCTTTCAGTGCTAGTTATAACACTGTAGTGGTACACTTGTGCCCTCTTGTGGTCGAAATGATTATTACAACACTATTTGAAACTTTCATGACACACACACACATGCCAACGACCAGGATCTCATTTGCCTTTCAGGGCTTCTGTACTTGTATTCATAATTTGGTGGTTGAATTATATTACAACAGTGAAGTTAAAATGGCTTGAAGAGTATTGTTGTCCCTCACCATTATTTCTCCAGATGAAGACTCCAGTGATGCAGACTGCCAGGGGCAGCAGTCCTATAACACCTCCAATAACAGGACCAGCAGGGAACTCTGAGGGAGGAACTGGAACCCAAATAAAACATTCACAGTGTGTCAGGAGCATGACTATGCACTTTTAGTACTTTCACCTATAATTATCTAAACTGATGTGTGATATTCAAACCATTATCATTATTCCAAATCATATTAGTTACTTTTATATCCTTAAAGCTAAAGGGCTTTCTCCATCATGATGCACGGACAGTTCGGGAATCATGTGAGAGTTTTATATTTAATTGGATAACAACACATATTTAACATGTGTTTATTTCATTGAATATCAAATGTTTTGAAGCAACAACATTGTGAAGTCAGTATTTCTATCTCACCACAGTTGGATTTGATCACAGCTTTGTCCAGTTTGGTGATGATGTCGTCCTTCACACCAGACAGATGAAACACACATTCGTACCTCCTCCAGTCTTCAGGTGTGACTGATGAAAGGTTCAGGTCAACACTCATCTGGAAGGATCCATCATGGTTGGGGAGGATCTCTCCACGTTCCACGTCCTCATGAAGCTCCTCTCCATCTTTCCTCCAGACTATGTCGGCTCTGTCAGGGTAGAAACCTGTAGCGAAGCAGCTGACTGGAGAGGAGGGAGTCTTCTGGAGGAGAGACACTGAGGGAAGAACTGGAGCGAAGAGAGGGAGGAAGGCAGGGGTGAGGTCAGAAACAGAAGAGGCTTTAAATATTGGGTCCATGAAACTACATCAGGTCATGTGATTCTACCTGTTCTCATCAGAAAGCTCTTCCCATAGTCCAAATATTTCTTCAAAACCTCAGGGTAAAAATGGGTGAGATAGTATTTCCACCTTTCATTGTTGTGTCTATTTATGTCCCACTTGTGTTTAGTGATGACAGCTTCTGGTTTTGGAGCGATCCATGTCAATGTCTTCTGGTCAAATGCTAAGAAGTCTTCTCCATCGTAACCATACTGATGAAACCCATTAACCTCTCCAGTCTCATCATCCCATTCACAGCCGTTCATGCTCTGGAAGATGTGGATATCTGAGAGAGAGACAGATAGCAGAGTGAGGGTTACAGGTGGCTGCAGTCTATGTGAGGCTGCATTTTAGAGAAGGTCGAGGAACACGTGGAAGAGTCACCTCTTTATCAAAAGGCCAAATGAAACCAAACATGAAGAGAACAGCCTCCCATACAAACAAAAAACAAAAAGGGCCGGATTCCAATTCAGAATCCTGTTGCTCACAGAATCC
This sequence comes from Scomber colias, assembly GCA_021039105.1. Lineage (NCBI taxonomy): Eukaryota > Metazoa > Chordata > Actinopteri > Scombriformes > Scombridae > Scomber > Scomber colias. The sequence goes on from JAJDFG010000141.1 coordinate 438,805, forward strand.
AACACAAAGCTACCATAGAAGCTATATGAAATACTAATATTGACCACTCATTTATAAAGATTCCCTCACATTATATGAACCTTAATGGAAGTACATATGCACATTTAGCAAAGTGTGTATGTGTTTAGATATTCAAACATGTTTATAAAGAAACTATATATGTTTGCTTTTTGACAAAAAACACAAATTTACATGTTTTCAGTACTTTTACTTACCTCCAGTTTGGTTCAGTTGCTTCGTCAAAATGTCAATTTGAGCTTTGTATGTGTATTGGCTTAACAAACAGTGCTCAGTGTACCACTGTAAGTGTTCTGGATCATCGTCTAACACTTTTTGTGCCACGCCCAGTGTGGCTATTGGTATCTTCCTGATGCTGTCACAACGACCTACTGGAACTTCATTAACCAATGTAACAGCCACAAAATCTGGGATATTTTTGACCCCAGAGGACTGTGTTAGGAAAAACTTCACTGAGTGTTTCACTGTAAAAGAAATAAGTTTTAAGGGTTTTTAAGTTCATATCCATAGTTAGGCTAGTTTACATTCAATATTTTACCCCGAATGAAACCTCAGACACACAAAGTTGGTCAGGAAAGTAGAACATTTACCAACCTAAGAGCCAGATATTATAATTGGATGATTGAGACTAAACAAAAGCTAAATGAGCTTCATTAACCATATTGATCATCATTTTATATAAAGTTAGTAATCATTAAATACTGTAAAACATTCACGTTTAAATTTCAGCTAATATGCATGCAGCAACCTGATCTATGTTTAATCAATCTGGTGAAAGAAAACAAACAAAAGAACAATGTGAATCTGAATCATTTGATAATTGTGACTAATATTCAATAACGTCAGTATCAAAAAACCCCAAACCAAGGAGGAACAAAAGCCAACTGAATTAGGCCAAGGTCAGTGTTTACTTAACTTCCTTATTACAAAGAAAGGATTCATTATAGTAGATAATAGCGTAGTTTTCTGATGAATTCATATTAAACAGATGTTTCCCCTGAAACAGTTTGGAGTCCCCCTGGGGGAGGCTATAAAAAACTCTTATCTTAAATATCTTCAGCATAAGATGGCCAATAGTTATACATTTAGGTCTACTATAGGATATGCTAAATTATTATTAGAACAAATGATTTGAAGAAAATATCTATATAGACAATATCTTCCAACAAATAGTCAGATGTATGAACATACACAGCCAGTAGTACTATGAAAAAACTGCAAAATCTCAGATATATTCAGTGTCATACGATACGATATGATACAATGTAGTACGATACGATGTGATACGATATGATGTGGTACAATACGATACGACACCACACCACACGATACTACATATATATACAACACGATACGATGTGGTACGATATGATACGATACAATGTGATACGATATGATACAATACGATGTGGCACAATGTGATACGATACGACACCACACGATACGATACGACACTAAACGATACGATACGGTATACTTTATTGTCCCCGTAGGGAAATTTACCTTGGACTCATTCCTGCATGCATGAATGCGTCCACAAACAACATATGAACAAAACAGCATCAGCTGTTTAAATCACAACAATAAATCACACTTAACAAAATATTACGCTCAGCTCATAATAAAACAACATGACACCACCGTACAATCATTACAGCCACAAGTGTCATTGAACAACATAACTGATTCGATTCATAAATGAACTAATACATTTCAGACATGAATTAATTTCATTAATAGCTTTATTTTGATGGACATCTCAACAGGTTATGTAATAGATACAAGAACGTAAGCAAAATACAGTACTAATCAGAAGTTTGGACACACTTTCTCATTGAAGAGCATGGGAAGGCCTCTCATGTAGAGAGTTGTGTTTTATAAGTTTAAAAGCACAACAGCGTTAAAAATTAATTGGCAGAGAATAGACGTTAAAATCTGAGATATCGTAAACTGCGGTTAATGTACAGTTTATAAATAGTATGCCTTTATATGTTAAAACATAAATATAAATGCTGAAGTAGAAGTTACGCAACTGTATAAAATATTATTACGTTACCTGGAGAGACAACATGGCAAAAGAGAAGAAACAACAGAATCCCCTTCATCTTGCTTTGATACAGACGTTAAAAACACTTTGTGATGGAGGAAAGACAACAGTGCAACACAGACAGTATGGGGAAGTGGAATAAGTGGACTAACCAGTATACTGTAGGTAAACATGTGAGGGGTTTCCACGAGGAATCAATTTAATGTCTAACTAACTGATCAGATTCAATAGGAAAATGCAGGAAATGTGTTTTTTGTTTTGCTATTTACCAGAAGTAAAAATAGAAAGAAAATATTAATGAAGAAAAGTGTAAAAGAAGAAGATGCTCTTCAAAAGATAGAGTGCACCAACAGACCACGCAAGACACTTGTGTATCTACAATATACAGTACAGCACAATTCATACAATGAGGCAGTGTCAAAGTACCTAAAAGATAATCAATTATTTTCAAAAACAAGTGAATAACTCTTTACATGTGAACAAGAGAAGAATTCCTACTAAAGGAATTTAAATATTTTCTGCTGATGTTTTAACTTGTTATTTTGAGTCTCTGTTACTTTTCTCTGCCTGTTTCTTTGTCTGTGCTTGTTTGCTGCTAAAGTCCAAAACACATCATATCATTTAACACAGAATCTGAGACATTAAACATGATGCAGTTCTTCACCTGAAGAGCTAATAATGTTTCCAGCTGCAGCTTTTCCTCCTTTTAAGCTGTGAAAGCTTCACAGTTAATACATACAACACAACAGACATCGACAGGATACAGTGATCATGATGGGACAGAAAAGCACAAACAACCACTTTAGATACATGTTCAACATTGATAATAACTTCAGTTTAAAGGATTCACATGACTGCATTAGTATTGTTGTATCTCAGTCTCTCAACTTCCCACAGTCAAAAAACCTACTAAACTTGCTTCTGTTTTTTTCTCCTCATGAATCAGATTTCTGTGTCATAAGCCATGCACAGGCCTCTCTGGATTGTTGACATGTTAGCATTGATGGAAATGTGGGTATTTATAAAAGTTTACATGACAAAGTAATAAACAATATGGATTAGAAAGTGTGCTTTTTACTTTTCTATATTATCTTAGTGTCTTATTAGTTGTTCCTCTTTGTGCCTCATTTTCATTTAATCTATTTGAAGCCATCTAGAAGGGAGGCCTCAACTACACACTGCTTTTTTGTAAATAGTCAAAAATGTTGGGAACTACAGCTGCAGACTATTAACCATGAGTAATTATTATTTCAGCTGCACAACAGACATTTATTCTGTCTTTATAGTTCAACATCTATAAATTGGAGTTCTGTTCATTTAATTTGTGAGAATATTCGTCTTACTGTAACTACAGTTGACAAACATATGTATGAAATAAGGACTTTATTAATAAAACTTTACTAGGAAAAAAATAATGTCAAAAAATGGATATGACAGTGCATGCAGTCATTATAAAAAGATAATATTGTTTGGATATTAAATTTAAAATATTGACATTGTGAGCACAACAAATTCAATTCCATCCACCTGCCAGGGTTGTACAAAGAAAAGTCAAACTATCAGTATGCACACATTTAAAACACAAAAAGATGATAAGGGTTAGTCCAAAAAAGGGAGGTCCAACAAATATTCTGTATTGCAAAAGTAAAAAGTAGTAATAGTCAAAAAAAATCAAAGTAACAAATTGGTGAGTCTTAGATCAGTAATGTAGGAAGTGGATAAGTGAGTGTACTCTGTATGGCTGCAGGGTGGAACAAAATAAAAATGAACTAAACACAGGAATGAAGAGAGAGTCTGAACTGGCAGCTTCTCTGGTTTTATACTCGGACACATCAGACCAAGGTGTGTCCCATCCTGCTAATCATCCTGCCCTCAGGTAACTACCCCTGCAAACAGAGCACAGCAGCAGCAAGCAAAGCAGAGACATCATCACATTGTTAACAAAAAAGTTTAAATATCCATGATTTGGTAACATTTTGGAATTTCGGATCTTATCAACCCGACTGTGGAAACTTCAAGAGGAAGTGATGTAGAACAAGGCTGTGTTTGAAACCGCATACTACATACTTCTATACTACATACTTCTATACTACATACTACATACTTCTATACTACATACTACATACTACATACTACATACTTCTATACTACATACTACATACTTCTATACTACATACTACATACTTCTATATTATATACTACATACTTCTATTCTACACGCTACACTAAATGACCAGATAGCAAGCACACCGTTTACACTGTAGTAAACTACACGATAACCCATAATACATTTCGTTCCTACCCGAGCTGAAATCAGCAGGCTCAAAACAAAAAACACCCGTCGATAGAATTGGTGCTTTTATTTTGAAAACAGGAAGCGAACATACCCTCGCTGTAGCTAACTTGAAACCACCGATGTGGTGATCTGTGACGTTTGTATTTTGGGTTTTTTTCAGAAGTCGCGTTGCATCTTGCGTAATTTGAGTGTGAGTAGTCATCTCTTGATGCATACTCTGCATTTCTGGGGAATCTAGTAAACCATCCAGGAACTTCTCACATCCTCTAAATCACATACTACGCAGTTGAAACACACTACATACTTCAAATGACGTCAGAGTTGGTATGAGTAGTAGGAAAGTATGCAGTTTCTAACAGATCCCAAGACTGGCTGAGATTTTCAAATGACGAAGACTATATTCACTGTCATCATCACAACACTGACTTAAGGGAAATTAATAATTTTTTTATTATTAGTGGGGCATTTTTATTTGTAATTGTATGCTTTAATGTTTCCATGTTTGTACTGTTATTGGGTTTTATTTATATTTTTCAAATATTGAATAATTGATCATTTCTAACCCATGTTTTTATGGTTTTTGTTTCCAATTTCATGTAAAGTACATTGAGTTGCCCCTGAGTATGAAATGCGCTATATACTGTAAATAAAACTGCCTTGCCTTGCCTGTCTAAAAATATAACTGCCAACCTCTTTTAGGACATCAAACATCATGACCATCACTCACAGTATAAAGGTCTATGCAGGTGAACACTTCCTAGTGGTAATATAAGGCACTCTAAGACAAAAGGTTATGGTGTGTGTTTCTTTTAGCCTCTTGTATCCTCACACATGTTGACGACTGATAACATTTTAAAAAGTAATCTCATGCTTTCAGGTGTGAGAAACAAGCTTCACTGGAGTGTTTCGCAAAATGTGTTACAAAACCTTTAAACATGTTTTTGATGTAACAGGAACAACTCTAAAACAGATTTTCAGGTGATTTTATTTATTAACTGAAGGTAACTTTGGTGTCTGGTAGCTGCTGCAGTGATTCATCTCCACCAAAGGTCTGAGGAAACAGCTGGACAGCAGCATCACTTCTCTCCAGATGTTGTTACTCCTGCAGTGGAGGATTCACATCAACATTAATGCTTCTGTCAGCTCTCAGATAATCTTCACAGATATCATTCTGCACTGCATCCACTGAGGACCTGAAACTCATGAATCTGATCTATGAATTTCACACTTTAGTTTGATTTCTGATGATATCTGTGACTTCACATCTCAACATTCATTAAAATGTATGTTGTAAAATAACATTTTTGATTATACCACAGTTTCTTAATGTGAGTTCACCATTGGTGGTGGTATGTTAGATTTTGGTGCAGAATGTAAAATATTCAATTGGTATTATAATAAAACCTCAGTATCTGGATCACTTGTCTGTCTGAAAGTCTGACAAGCTGATTTGACAGAAAGTCTGTCAAATCAGCCTGTTTTTTTACAAACAAAGTATTTATGAGAGTATTATATCAGTATATAGCAGCTAGTTTCAGGACCAGCAACAGAGAAACATTCTCCATCTGCACACTGTTGATGACATAATGAAATACTCACTGTGAGCCGTGATGCATCATTGACCGAAGAAACATCAATGGTTAAAAAGTCTGAAGAAAACCAAAATGTTAGAAATTCAGTTGAAACCATCTACTAACTACTAACGAGAGAGAGAGAGAGAGAGAGAGAGAGAGAGAGAGAGAGAGAGAGAGAGAGAGAGAGAGAGAGAGAGAGAGAGAGAGAGAGAGAGAGAGAGAGAGAGAGAGAGAGAGAGAGAGAGAGAGAGAATGTATTTAATAAAGCCAAGAAAACATTAATACATGTTTTATAGAAACACTGTACATATGGTAAGAGAGTAAATCTCCAGTTAGAGGTCAAGTTACTGAACATCAGCCAGGTCACACTTTGTTTGTTTTAGTCATTCAGAATAAATATTTTCCTGAAATGTTTGAATTATGTGCTGAAATATGTTAAAACAGTGAAGTTAAAATGGCTTCAAGAGTATTATTGCCTCACCATTATTTCTCCTTCTCCAGATGAAGACTCCAGTGATGCAGACTGCCAGGAGCAGCAGTCCTACAACACCTCCAATAACAGGACCAGCAGGGAACTCTGAGGGAGGAACTGGAACCCAAATAAAACATTCACAGTGTGTCAGGAACATGACTATGAACTTTGGATATTTTCACCTATAATTATCTAAACTGATATTTGATAATCAAACATCATTAGTGACAATTACATAAGTTACTTTGATTTCTTTAAAACACAGGGCTTTCTCCATCATGATGCACGGACAGTTTGGGAGATTTCTGATGAGAAAACTTATTATTGTTCAGGATGTGCAGAGTTGTAAACATGACTACAGCAGCTCAGTTATATACTGCCAAAAGTAGATAATGTCTCTTTTTAAGTGAAATTCACTTCACTGTACATGTTGATCTGATGGTTTAATTTGGCATCACAATAATCCATACAATCACCATCTGCAGGTTGATACCACATTACTGTTTCTGGCCTCTGTGTGTCCATCCTGGGTCTATGTTGAACCTATCCCCTGTCTTTGTTGTATTACACATTTTTTGTCTTTGTAATTGTAATACTAGTTTTATTCTTTACCTTTTAATCCTGTCTTTACAGAACAATAAATAGAAATAAAATACAAATAAAATGAAAACTTTGGTCCAGCATTTTTCATATTTTATTTTATTTTTTTTTAATTAATTTGGTTAGATTTGTTATACCTGTAAATCATGAATAAAGGGTTTTGTGTAACTTTAATGAAGTTTCTGTACAAAACTGACTCAAACGTTTCCTCACCACCTGAGCAGGTGGCTGGTGGACTGTGCAAAAGTGTGTTGCTGGATTAGCAACAGCACAACCTCAACTGCTCCTTTCATCCTAATGGAGCGTATTCTGATGAGCAGACTGGTGCAGGTGAGGAACTTACCTCAGATAAATACCTGTGCTCCTAACCATGTGCTGCAACACCACTAGATTTAAACTGGTTCTCATTGCATCTGCTTAAATAATTTAAGTAGGTCTTAAAGTAACAAATACATTTGTTAACTGGACTCTCAGCTTCAGAAATTCAGGACTGATCATTTTGATCCAAACTCATTCAAATTGTAAAATCAGAGCCCAGAGTTAACATCTTCATAATATTCCTGAACATTCAGAGCAAAATACAGTCTTACCACAGTTGGTTTTGATCACAGCTTTGTCCAGTTTGGTGATGATGTCATCCGTCACAGCAGAGAGATGAAACACACATTCGTACCTCCTCCAGTCTTCAGGTTTGACTGATAAAAGGTTCAGGTCAACACTCATCTGGAAGGATCCATCATGGTTGGGGAGGATCTCTCCAAGTTCCACGTCCTCATGAAGCTCCTCTCCATCTTTCCTCCAGAACATCTCGGCTCTGTCAGGGTAGAAACCTGTAGCGAAGCAGCTGACTGGAGAGGAGGGAGTCTTCTGGAGGAGAGACACTGAGGGAAGGTCTGGAGAGACAAGGGGGAGGGAGGCAGGGGGTGAGGTTAGAAAGAGAAGAGGCATTTAAATATTGAGTCTATGAAACTACATCAGGTCATGTGATTCTACCTGTTCTCAGCAGAGAGCTCTTCCCAGCGTCCAAATATCTCTTCAATAACTCAGCGTATAACTGGGTGAGTAAGTAGTTCCACTCTTCAATGCGGAGTGTTTCTCTGTCCCAGCTGTGTTTGATGATGACAGCTTCTGGTTTTTGAGCGATCCATGTCTTTGTCTTCAGGTCAAATGCTAAGAAGTCTTCTCCATGATAACCAAACTGAGCATATCCATTAACCTCTCCAGTGTCATTATCACATTCATAGCCAGTCATGCACTGGAAGGTGTAGACATCTGAGAGAGAGACAGAGAGCAGAGTGAGATCCCACAGAGGGTTTTAGGTGCCTGCAGTCTATGTGAGGATTCATTTTTGAGAAGGTCGAGGAACACGTGGAAGTGTGTATGTGTCTGAACATTTAAACATGTGTATAATGTACGTAATGTAACTATATCTGTTTGCTTGTTTGCTGTTTGCAATAAATACACATTTTTATTTTTTGCTTGGTACTTTTACTTACCTCCAGTTTGGTTTTTGAACTTGTCAATTTCAGCTTTATATTTGAGTTGGCTTAACAAACACTCCCGAGTGTACCACTTCAAGTCTTCTGGATCATGTTCCAGTCCTTTTTTCGCCCAGTCCTGTGTGGCTTCTACTTTCTTCCCGATGCTGTCACAGTGACCTATTGGAACTTCATCAACCAACAATACAGCCACAAAATCTGGGATGTTTTTGACTCCAGAGGACAGTGTGAACAAAAACTTCAGCGAGTGTTTCACTGTAAGAGAAAGAGGTTTTATGTTTTAATTCTGGTGATGAAAGTAAAACATTTACCAACCTAAGAGCCAGATATTATAATTGGACTGATTGAGACTAAACAAAAGCTAAAAGAAGAGTGAATATTGACCTTCTATTGGCCAGGAAAACAAAAACACAACTCAATATACAAATAAATCCTGGATGTGTTAAAAGGCAATTGTTTGTTGGTACATTTGACCTAATGACTTGATCAGCTTCATTTACCTCACTGATCATTATTTCATATAACGTTAGCAATGACTTCACACTGTAAACATTCATATTTAAAACTAATCAAAATGTTTAATGTTGATATAAATATCTGTACACTACCCCAGAAGGGCTCTTCTGAATAAAGTAGATACTGTAAGTGTTCTCAAGCAAGTTTATCATAAAGATCTTTATCTGTCTAAAGTGAGAAAATAAATACAAGTTTCTTTGAAGCTAGTTGGTTACATTTGCCTCATTGACAGTCACTTCCATATTAGCCTTCTGAGCCTGTCTGTATAGCAGGAATACTATGATTTTCATACATTTTAAATACTGCCAGTATTGACAAATTGTCCACTCCTTAATTAAGTTCAGAACATTTATTGTTATAGCCCACAGTATACACTACAAAAAACAGTAATTTCAATGTGTGATTGTGCTAGTAAAGAAGAAAGTTGTGTTTTACAAGTTTAAAAGTACAACAGTGTTTAAAACATATTTGGCAGTGAATAGACATGTTACACTGAGTTATGTTATGTAGAAATAGACACAATTGTTTAAATTATTACGTTACCTGGAGAGACAACATGGAAAAAGAGAAGAAGCAACAGAGTCCCCTTCATGTTGGTTTGATACAGACGTTAAAATACACTGAGGAGGAAAGACGGTCAGCAGTGCATGGAATAAAATGGAGTGACCAATGGAAATTAAATATAGCTGACTATCATCTGCTGCCAGCAGGAACCAACCTATTATCTGTCCGTCTGATCAGATTTAACAGGAAAATACAGGAAGTGTGTGTGTGTGTGTGTGTGTGTGTGTGTGTGTGTGTTTTATTTTGTCTTTGCCAGAAGTTGAGTAGCATGTAGTAACATGAGTGGCTGTTTAAAGGAATGAAATTGGTCCCAAAATTAATAAATGTTATTTGAAAGTAACAGCAGCTCAGATAAGTTGCTCTTTAAAAGACAGAATAAAGAGAGACATGTGTATCTATAGTATACAGTACACCACAATTCATACAATGAGCCAGTTTCAAGGGTGTCTGATTGAGAATGAAATATTACAAAAAATAGTGAATGACTCTTTACATGTGAACAAGGGCTCAATAATTCAAACTAAAGAGGAATTTAAAAATTTTCTGCTGATGTTTGAACTTTGTCTGTGCTTGTCTGCTGCTAAAGTCTAAAACACATTGTATCATGTAACATGTCTACTGTATTACACTATATTAAGATTATATTAACTCACAAGCAGTATATCATAAGGAGGAAAAATAATAGTTCCCTGGTAAGCTGCAGCTGGAAACATAAAAAGCTCACACACTTTTAGTTTAGCACTTTGAAACTGCCTCATTGTATGAATTGTGCTGTACTGTGTATTGTAGATAAACATGTATGTCTTGCTTTGTCAGCTGGTACACTCTGTCTTTACTGGTTAGACCACTTATTTCACTTCCTCATAATGTATTTGTGCACTTTTGTACTATCTTTACTCACAAATAAAAGATTTTTAACATCTGTATCAAAGCAAGATGAAGGAGATTCTGTTGTTTCTTCTCTTTTTCCATGTTGTCTCTCCAGGTAACGTTATAATCTTTTAAACTGTACTTTCACTGCAGTTCACCTTTTTTTCACTGTATGTAACTAACTGTATGTATGTCAAACAGCAATATCAGACTATCTTAGATGCATTGTTCAGTGTCTATGTGATCAAATAACAATCAGGATGCTTTGTCTGAGTGGAGTCTCACTGAGACACTGACCTTAGACTAATTCAGTAAGCTTTTGTTCCTTCTTGGTTTGAGGTTTTTTATACTGATGTCACTGAATATTATTCACCAAAGTCACAATTATGAAATTATTTCATCAGATTTGTAAAAGTCTCGTCATATGTTGATTCACTTTTAGGAACCACATAGCAGTGTACTGATATATAAAGATTTAACATTTTGATTAGTTTTAAATGTGAATGTTTACAGTGTGTAGTCATTAATAACTTTATATAAAATGATGATCAGCGAGGTTAATGTAGCTGATTTAGTCATTATGGCAAATGTGCCAATAAAAAAACAAAAAAATAAAAAGCCTATTAACACATTCAGCATTTATTGAGTTGTGTTTTTGGCTTCCTGGCCAATAGAAGGTCAATATTCAGGAGAAAGCAGAAGACACACACGACTGGATGAAAAAACTGATAAAAGATGATCCACAACACTTGGAGTGGTACACTCAGAGGTGTTTGTTAAAGCAATAGCCTACATATAGAAAAGTTTACATTGACATTTTGAAGAAACTGAACCAAACTGGAGGTAAGTAAAAATGTAAAGTTGTGTTTTTCATCATTAGTAAACAGATGTAGTTCTATTATTATCATTATCATCATTATTGTTCACATTGCTCACATAGACTGCTGCCACCTGTAACCCTCTGTGGGATCTGTAATGTCAAATCAAAGTTCAATACTTTGTTGTTCAAAAGATGTTGGAGTTCTTGAGTTTTATTGTCGACAATTTAACACCCGGGACCACAATACACAGACAGCATCTATGCATAAATGATACCAAGTTACAATGTTCAGTGTTTCTATTTATAGTGATAATTTCGCTGACCATCGTTGTAGTAAAGATTCACTCCTTTCTTTTATTTATTCCACTTCCTTTCCCTCACTTCACTTCTGTTGTGTTTACAAACACAGAGACATTTATCGAAGCTTCATAAGCGCAGTTTCAGGAGCGGGAACACACACCAATTACACCCCTTCCGGCTCCTATATAAACAGACCTAACAGCTTCCCCCTCGTTCACTCTCGCTTTCGAGTTTCACGTGCAGGCAGTCTCAGTCAAGCTTTCATGATCAACCCAGAAACAGATCGTACTTCCCGCATTGCATCAACACAACTTGAACAAATGCTACGATTACTACTCCAAGAGTGAACTCACCACGGATCACGAACTGCAGATCAACCCGTCCGACTTGACTGAAGATTCGTGGGAAACCGGTTCTCCTCTCATCACACAGCAGCAGACCGCAGCCGAGCGCCCCGCGGGGCACATGCCGGCCTTGCAGGCTCTTCAACCCACACTGATGTGACACTCCCGGTAGATCTCCGGCTTCCTCTCCTCCACTAGCGAGGGCAAAAAACCAGGGAAGCAACGCACAAAGCCGCTGGAGCAGCAGCTTCAACTCTCCCCTCCTCAGCCGCTTCAACAGTCCAGATAACTCTCCACCACACCGGACTCGCACTCTCCGTCCGGCCGCCTTTACATCCTCAAACGGACCCCGACATCAGCGAGCGAACTGCCAACGATTCCTGCATAGGATGCATTCCCTATCAACCTCAGCCACATCAAACTAAAGTTTCATTGTTTACTCAACATCAACAAACAGCAACCGGCGCTCCCGCCTTCCGGGTTTTCGTCTAAGCCAATCACCGCCCGGTTCGGCACGCGTGACGTCACAGAGCCCCGTAGCCCCACGGCCACAGCGCCCCCCGGCAGGGGCCAGGTAGTATTGCGCTACTCATTCTACTCAGACTTGTCAGTATTATCGTTTTGGTGTCATTAAAAAGAAAAAGAAGGAGAATAAATAAATAAATAATAAATAAATAAATAAATAAAAGTGGCTCCCGAGCAGCAGTCCACAAACCAGTGGGTGACGTCACATTGTTACGTCCATTTCTTCTATACAGTCTATGGCATTATACCAACGGCATCAGTCCTGCATCATACGTTATCCATCTCCACTACTTTGTAGTAAAGATTCATAATTAATTTAAAGTTACTTCCACATTGTCTTTTCCATATACCAGCTGGAAGCTTCTTGCGCAGCTACTCTAACGTCACTTTGCCATTGCACACCGTTACACGTGCTTGAACATTACAAACACCAGGTTGCACGTTGCCAGCATATCGAGTCAATCGTCATTTTAGGCATCATCTGCCATTAAACGCATCGTATTGCACGTTACTAACACAGTTACCACAATACTAACCGAAATCACTCTGTATCGTCCACGTTAAAAGCTGGATCGCAAGCTACTAACACAATTTATCACAAATACAACTAACCTGAAATTGCTTCTATATTGTATGAGTCATAAACCCCCTGCCGTCTCCTCACTCCAACCGCAGAGCCGCTCCTAGACAGGGACATCAGGCACCGGGATGCCTGCGACCCATGCGGTTTCTTACTCCAGCCACAGCATTTCGTTTAGACAGGGACATCAGGCACCGGGATGCCTGCGACCCATGCGGTTTTCTTTACTCCAGCCACAGTGTTCTGTTTAGACGGAACATCAGTCACAGTGATACCAGCAACCACGCCATTTCCTCAATACGACCGCAGCGCTTCGTTAAGACAGGGACATCAGGCACTGGGATGCCTGCGACAATGCTGTTTTCTAAATCCAACAGCAGCACTTCGCTTAGTCGTCTACATCAGGCACCGGGATGCCCGCGACCTATGCGGTTTTCTTTACTCCAGCCACAGCGTTTCGTTTAGACAGGGATATCAGGCACCGGGATGCCTGCGACCCATGTGGTTTTCTAACTCCAACCAGTGTTCCGCTTAGACGGGAACATCAGGCACAGTGATACCAGCAACCATGGCGTTTCCTCACTACGACCCCAGCGCTTCGCTTAGACAGGGACATCAGGCACTGGGACGTCTGCGACCATGCTGTTTTCTAAATCCAACAGCAGCACTTCACTTAGTCGTGTACTTCAGGCATCGAAATGCCGCGACCGATGCTGTTTCCTTAAATCCAACAGCAGCACAGCGCTTGTTTAGACAGGGACATCAGGAACCGGGATGCCTACGACCCATGCTGTTTCCTTAAATCCAACAGCAGCACAGCGCTTGTTTAGACAGGGACATCAGGCACCGGGATGCCTACGACCCATGCTATTTCCTTAAATCTAACAGCAGCACTTTGCTTAGTTATGGACATCAGGCACCGGGATGCCTGCAACCCATGCTGTTTATTTGTCCAACCACAGCACTTCGTTCCAACGGGAACATCGGGCACCGGGATGCCTACAACCCTTGCCGTCCCTTCATTCCAATCACAGCACTCGGCTTAGGCCAGAACATCAGCACCAGGATGCCAATGACCCCTGCTGTTTTTCACTACATCTGCACCACTTCAATTCGGCCAGGATGTTTGATGTCAGTGACCCCGCCGTTTACTCGACCCAACCTTGGCTCGCCTAGTTCGACAGCAGGCAGCTTTTATCGTGGACATCCTGCTCTAGTTGCCACAGAAGCCTGCTCTAGTCAAGGCTCCTGGCACCGAGAGCTGCCAGCACTCTGCTCCAACCGGAACATCTGCCCCCGGGCTTCCAGCGCCCCGCTGTCTCATCATCAAGGTACCAGGATAACCCATATTTGACTACACTGATCCCTGCAGCTCATTTCTCCCGGGCAGTGACACCGGGATGTCATTGCCCCCAAGTGCTACTCCCGCAACTTCATCAGACAGAACGATGCATCGTTCTCCGCCAAATGGCCAGCTGAGACCACCCCCTTTCACACGTTTAACGTAAACTACCTGTCGTTCTGTCTCGTCACTTCGACCATTTCATTATCAACGACCCTTTCATGTGTTTAACGTAACCTACACTTCGTCCTATCTCATCACTTCTACCATTTCATTATCAATGCCCCTGTCACACGTTCAAAGTAACATATATATGTCGTCCTATTTCACCACCATAACTATTTCATTATCGACGCGCTATCGTATCGTCCTGTCGCTTCTGTCTTCCTTGTCACGGAACCAATCCTGTCTCGCCGAGCTTCGCTTGTGGTTCCATCTCCTCTCTAGCCGGAACGGTATCTCCTTCTTTTATGATGATCAGCTGACTAACTCCCTTGACATCCAGCTACACTGATGCCGCTCCTTCTGCTGATTTTGGGGGTTTCTACAACGGTAGATGGTTAGCATCAGAATGGCCCCCAGAACTCATGGACAATTGCCAGGTCGCTTCCTCCGCCTCTTCGAAATCTACCCCCGTAGTAGCCACCGCTGTTCTATGGGGACACGAATAGTCTAGTTAATCCATTCTTATACACTATGATAATCTCAGTCGTTGAAATCATTAACCAAGGTCGCTCCAACTCCTTTTCAATCACGCCATTCATGCGTCGCTCACGTGGCACTCCATCACTAACCAATATCCTCCGCGCCGCCTACGTCCCAGGCCACCATAATACCATCGCTGACTCTCTCTCTCATTTTATGTTCCAGAAGTTCAGAAACTGGCTCTGCACGCCAAACCGCTGCCGACTCCAGTTCCTCCATATTCTGCACTGACTTCAATCTGTAAATCCATCTTTAATACTCCTGATCTCGAATTCCAAACTACAATATTAACAGCTTATCTTCTACACTCTCCTCCTACTGGACAGCTTGGATAAGTTCCAACACTTTCATGACCGACACAACATCATTTCCCCCTCGTTCTATCTCACCAGCGTCATCTGCTACATCACCTATGCTCATTCTGCCATGAACATAAAACACCTACTATCAAATCCTACTTCAGCGGTAGTAGTTTTTCTCCAAACTAATCACAGGTAATCCCAGCCCAGCCATAAACCATCCCCAAGTAAGTCACTTCTCGCTGGTCTCGTCAGCCAAACGGCTTTCTCTTACCGCCGATCTGCTGTCCACTTGCTTACACACCATTCGCTGAGGATACCAAACATCGCCCTGACCCTCAAAGCGAGGTTCATATTCCATATTCCATATAGCATCTTCAGTTTCCTTGGATGCTCAGAATTCACTGTGTCACCATCACACTTCGACACGTCTTGCTTGTATCTTGGACTCTCACTATTCACGCTCATTAACGTATCACAGCTATATCTGC
Organism: Scomber colias; assembly: GCA_021039105.1. Taxonomy (NCBI): domain Eukaryota; kingdom Metazoa; phylum Chordata; class Actinopteri; order Scombriformes; family Scombridae; genus Scomber; species Scomber colias. The sequence goes on from JAJDFG010000141.1 coordinate 454,667, forward strand.
TCAGACTCAACGATCTAAGATCCGCACGAGCACGTCTCAAATAATTGGAGGTTTTTGGGGGTTCGTCACTGCCCGGGCGCAGCGACAGATCCTTCGTCCGACCTCCCCACACCGCATCAAGAATCACCGTATCAAGAATCGTTCCGCATCAAGAATACACAATTCATTCAAATTCTGTCAATAAATCTGTTAAAACGTATCTCGTTGGTGATGTGTTCCTTGCTCGTGAAAGGTATTAGTTTCTGCTGTACAGTGAACCCTCGTTTAGCGCGGGGGTTACGTTCCAAAAAGAACCCGCGATAGGCGACATCCGTGAAGTAGTCAGCTTTATCTTTTACAATTATTATACAATACAATACTGTACTATAGAATGAAACCAAAGATCAAAACCTGTTTTCAGGCCCAAGCATTTGTTTAAGAAATAAAAATATAAACATTTTCTTACAAATAACTATGATAGTTTTTAGAAATACTGTAAAATAATAATTTTAATAATCAATACGAGGTTGGACACATTGTGACTGACGCGTATTTCACAGTTCCTCTGACTGTGCCTCTTCGTCCTGACTCCACTCCGCTGTAGCGTCTTTTTCTACTGAAGGCTGTGGTGCAGGTGTCTTTTTCCGAGAGAAGAACATAGTTATGGGTAGTTGTTGTTAGCGCTCTTTTTTCTTCTGGGCAAGAAGATTATTATAAACAGACATGCCACCCTCGTCGACATTGTGGGTTTTGTCATGGAGAAAATTTGCAAACGTAAATTTGGCAAGCTGTACAGAGACGAGGCACGGAGACTGTTGACATTGGTCTACAGTCCCTTAGCCAATCAGGATACAGAACACAATGCACTGTAAACAAAAAACAAAACAAAAAAAATCCGCGAAACAGCGAAGCCGCGAAAGGTGAACCGTGTTATAGCGAGGGTTCACTGTACTTTGTTACTGTCGCTATCCCTCCTCACCAGCAGGTGTCTCTGGTGTGTGACTGTGTAGAACAGATAGGAGGAGATACAGACAGGTTACATGTGTGTGCAGCAGGTACGGAAGTATGAGGGTACGTGCCATGTATGCTGTGAGTGTTCGTCATTGCTGAATAGACTCCTCAACAGTTGGTCGTCTCCTGTGCTCACTTAAACAACGTAACAAATTGGCGACGAGGTGAGCGCTTCAGTACCGAGCGCACCGCCCTTTCTTCATCAAGTTGGTGAGCCGCCAATACCGTTCATTACATGGCGAAAAATCTTCGACAACTACATGCAGTACCATCCAGGCAGCCAGAATGTCATGGCAGACTGCCTTTCATGTGTTCCCCTCAGCGACACCAGTACAGTCACAGATCCTGAGCAGGACTTGGTCACAGAGATAGCTGAGATCTCTCCTCTCCCGAATGCACTGCCGCTTGCGGATTTCAGAGCTGAATGTAAGGACTCTTCTGAACTTGCACAACTCAGACAGGTCATTCATGCAGGGTGGCCTAGAGTGAAGAAGTCTCTTCCAGATGAGGTTCAGCCGTACTTCCTTGTACGACATGAGCTTACTGCAGAGACACCACTGATCTTCCGTGGAACGCGCTTGGTGGTTCCAAAGTCCCTTCGCGAGAGTGTAGTACGCCTTGCTCACGAAGGATACCAGGATGTGGTTTGCACCAAACAGGGCCTCAGGGAGCTATACTGGTGGCCACTAATGGATGACCTTGTCCACAAAGTCCTGTCATCATGCACAACCTGTCAGACATGTGATAAGACAGCCAGCACTTCTCCTGCCCCAATGCAACCTGTTCAGGTTCCAGCATGTAGCTATCGACATTGTGGGTCCATTTGAACACGGAGCTTACAACTGTAGGTTTGCCATTACCCTCATTGACTACTTCAGTAAATGGCCAGAAGTAGCCTTTACTAACACTGCAACTACGACCACCATCACATCTTTCCTGGCTTCTGTCTTTGCCCGTGAAGGAAACCCCTGGGTATGAATTGCGCTATATAAATAAAACTGCCCTGCCTTGCCTGTCTAAAAACATAACTGCCAACCTCTTTTAGGACATCAAACATCATGACCATCACTCACAGTATAAAGGTCTATGCAGGTGAACACTTCCTAGTGGTAATATAAGGCACTCTAAGACAAAAGGTTATAGTGTGTGTTTCTTTTAGCAGTGTAAGCTTTTTCTTATATCCTCACACATGTTGATAAAGAAGTAGTCTCATGCTTTCAGGTGTGAGGAACAAGCTTCACTGGAGTGTTTCGCAAAATATGTTACAAAACATGTTTTTGATGTAACAGGAACAACTCTAAAACAGATTTTCAGGTGATTTTATTAATTAACGGAAGGTAAATATAAACCACATTAGAACAAATAAACACAAAAATGACACTAGAACATGTGGCAGCCCCTCTAAAAAATATAGTTCACTGAATAAAAAAGATTTATTAATTAGATTAATTTAACATTTCGAACAGAATAGATTGATTTCTACACCTATGTGACACATCTGAGATCTGTGATGCCCAAAATAATCATAGATGGTGTAGAGACAAACTTTAACTGAAGTGAACACATTTAATGAAGAAATAGATTACATAACCTCAGAGAGAAGACATCAGAAGTCATTTAGACAGTGTGACAACATGCAATAAAGTAAATCCATCAGTATATATTAAATTGTAATTAATCCTCTAACAGTAATAATCCAAGAATGAACAATAATGTTACAATCACATTAACATTTATCGTCCATATGACAAATATAGAATGTGAACATGTCAAATGTTTAACATACAAATGTATAAGCTCTGAGAAGTGTTATTAATATAATACCGGTATGTGAGTTTCAATAAAAGGAGGAGTATCTAAATATTCACAAATATATTCTTTAGTATAAAAATGTTGAAACTAATTTATGTGTCAAAAAAGTTACAGCTGTTACTTGTAGTGGAGGAGCAATGTGTTTTAGACTGTATACAGTGTTCAAACTATGGGAGAAATCACAATGAAAATGAGAAATGAAAGAAATAAAAAAAAAAAATTGAAACCATGACCTCGTGCAGATTCTTCATTAGTGATTATAAAGTGCAACTGTGAAATTAATTGTGAGTGAAAGATAGATAGATAGCCTTTATTGTCCCATGTGGAAATTCGTTTTCACAATCTGTCAGAAACACCACCAAACATTGAAAAATATACATACACACACACTGTACAAACGCCACTTAACATGAGCAACATCTAAATACACACACACACTGCACAAACACCACCAGACATTGAACAGAAAAGCATGAGCAGTTCAACATATAAAGTTTTAGACATATCTGAATAGAAAAGATGCTTCACTGGAGTAACGTTGAGGCTCTTTGGTGTCTGGTAGCTGCTGCAGTGATTCATCTCCACCAAAGGTCTGAGGAAACAGCTGGACAGCAGCATCACTTCTCTCCAGATGTTACTCCTGCAGTGGAGGATTCACATCAACATTAATGCTTCTGTCAGCTCTCAGATAATCTTCACAGATATCATTCTTCACTGCATTCACTGAGGACCTGAAACTCATGAATCTGATCTATGAATTCACTCTTTAGTTTGATGTATCCTGTGACTTTCTGACAATATCTGTGACTTCACATCTCAACATTCATTAAAACAAGTTTTGTTAATTTACATTCATTGAAGCCACAGAGACTCAATTTATGTTCACTATCCTCCAATAAATCTTTACTGGAAAGCCGCAAAGACACAAACAGGACAAGACCTGAGGCCTGTACTACGAAGCTGGATTAAAATACCCGGGATATCTCTCTGTTACCTGGGTTGACTTACCCAGACATTCACAATCCTGATAAGCGGTACTACGAAGCTGTTTATCAACTTGGTAATTGAACCCAGGGTTTTCCTCACATAAAGGGAAGGTGTTTGCAGCGTCTGACCAATTACAAATATGGAGAAACCCTGCAGAGCAGACTACTTTACCATGGAGGAGCAGACAATTATTCTTCAACAATATGAAGAATTCAAACACATCATCCAGGCCAAAAGCAACACTGATGCAGCAGCAAAAGCCAGGAAGGAATGCTAGCAGAAAATTGCCGACCCTGTTAATGCGTAAATTTGTGAGATTATACAATATTAATAAATTGGACAATATAAACGGCAGCACTCTGATCATCAATGCCACTTTATTACGGCACAGACGTTTCGGGCAGAGTGCTTCCTCAGTGCCCTTCCTTTCATAGCGACATTGAGTTAGTTTAATATTCAACATTCAAAATATAAACCTATTATGCGCTTCAACCATTTGAGCGAATGATGTCAAACCATCTGTATAACATACAGAATAATATCCCTCATGTGCCTCTTGGATTATTTTACAAATATTTCTTTTCGTAATTTTTTTACAATTAGCTACAATAAATAAATAAATAAAGTTATTATGCTCCCTGACACTTTGATCTCAAGATGTCAACCCTACAGAATAATATCCCTCATGTGCCTCAAGGATTGTTTTTTAATATATATTTTGGCCATTAAAAAATTGCATGGCCCAAGAATGGGCAGGTCATTTTCTAAGAGAACTGATTGGTCAGGAGGTGGTGCTTTTATACTCGTTGATCTCTTATCCAGAACATAACCTGCTCTGGAGCAGGTTAGCCGTTCAGCGTAAGTTACCATGGTGATTTACCCCGGTAAGAAGTGAACCAGCGTCGTAGGACGGAAAACCCAGAGTTAACCCTGAAGTTACCTCGATAAGAGAAAATCCAGCTTGGTAGTACAGGCCTCTGGACTTATTATTATTCACATTATACACCAAGTAAATGTTTGATTTTAGTCCAATACATATATATATATATATATATATATATATATATATATATATATATATATATATATATATATATATATATATATATATATATATATATATATATATATATATAATACATATATATATATATATAATACATATATATATATATATATATACATATATATATATATATATATATATTAAAACAGTCAGTAGTCTATTGCAATAAAACCTCCGTTTCAGCTGTAACCATACTGGATCACTTGACTGAGACATTCTGTCAAATCAAATGAATAGTTTTGTTGTTTCTTTCTTTGTTTTTTAAATACAAACTTTCAGTATATTTATGAGAGTATTACATTAGTATACTGTATAGTATAGCTAGTTTCAGGAAACAAAGGAAAGATTCTTCATACAGTATCTGCACATTGTTGATACTCACTGTGATCAGTAAGCTACATCTTTGACTCAAGAAGTTTAAGAGGATGATGGGTCTGAAGCTATAGAATAAAACAAATAGTTAACAATTCAATTTAAACTATTAACTGAATTTATTTGTACAGCAAGAAATAGATAAACTGACAATACTCACAGTTTGCAGGCCTGAATCCTGAAATACAAACGAGAGATTACAGTATTTCATCATTTAAAATGTTGCAGAATGTTGTAGCTTTCTAACTACTCAGATATTAATGTTACTTGCTAACACAAGATTATGTGTTTTCAATACATGGAGAAATTAAAACTCACTAGGAATAAAACATGTTTTCAGTCGTATTTTGAACACTGTAGTGGTGCCCTTGTGCCCTCCTGTGGTCAAAATGACTTTAAAAAATCTAGATCAGACATAGAAAGTGGATCTCCACAAGAATAAATATCACTTACTTTTCAGGGCTTCTGTTCTCTGTTTTATCCATTCAGAATAAATATAAAATGTCAGCTTGAATTTGGTGGCTGAAATATGTTAAAACAGTGAAGTTAATCTGGCCTGGTCCCTCACCATTATTTCTCCTTCTCCAGATGAAGACTCCAGTGATGCAGACTGCCAGCAGTCCTACAACACCTCCAATAACAGGACCAGCAGGGAACTCTGAGGGAGGAACTGGAACCAAAGCAAATTTATTTTCACCTGTCATACTCTGGACTGATGTGTGATAATTATACATCATTGATTATAATTACATCTATTACACAAACACATTTGACAGTTTGGGAATCCTGTGAGAGTTTTCAGATGAGGAAACTCATTATGTGCAGAGTTGTAAACATGACTACAAACCAAGCATGCATAAATAAACATGAGTATCTTTAATGAGGTTTCTGTATAAAACTGACTCAACCTTTTCCTGACCACCTGAGCAGGTGACTGGTGGACTGTGCAACAGTGTGTTGCTGGATTAGCAACAGCACAACCTCAACTGATCCTTTCCTCCTAATGGAGCGTATTCTGATGACCAGACTGGTGCAGGTGAGGAACTTACCTCAGATAAATACCTGTGCTCCTAACCATGTGCTGCAACACCACTAGATTTAAACTAGTTCTCATTGCATCAGCTTAAATAATTTAAGTAAGTTATGTGCATAAGGTAAAAAATACATTTGTTAACTGGACGCGACTAACTCTCAGCTCCTTTGTTTTAAACGCATTCAGATTGTATAATCTGAACCCAGAGTTAACATTTTCGTAATATTCACATCAATCATATTTGTATATTTTCCAGTCTTACCACAGTTGGATTTGATCACAGTTTTATCCAGTTTGGTGATGATGTCGTCCTTCACACCAGAGAGATGAAACACACATTCGTACCTCCTCCAGTCTTCAGGTGTGACTGATGAAAGGTTCAGGTCAACACTCATCTGGAAGGATCCATCATGGTTGGGGAGGATCTCTCTAAGTTCCACGTCCTCATGATGCTCCTCTCCATCTTTCCTCCAGAACATGTCGGCTCTGTCAGGGTAGAAACCTGTAGCGAAGCAGCTGACTGGAGAGGAGGGAGTCTTCTGGAGGAGAGACACTGAGGGAAGCTCTGGAGAGACAACAGGGAGGAAGGCAGGGGGTGAGGTTAGAAGAGAACAGAGAACAGAAGAGACATTTAAATATTGGGTTCATGAAACTACATCTGGTCATGTGATTCTACCTGTTCTCATCAGAAAGATCTTCCCAAGGTCAAAATATGTCTTCAAAAACTCAGGACAACGCTTAGTGAGGAAGGATTTCCACCATTCATTGTTGGGTCTATCTTTGTCCCACCTGTGTGTGATGATGACAGCTTCTGGTTTTTGAGCGATCCATGTCAGTGTCTTCAGGTCAAAGGCTATTAAATCTTCTCCATCATAACCATACTGTGCAAATCCATTAACCTCTCCAGTCTCATCATCCCATTCACAGCTGTTCATGTTCTGGAAGATGTGGACATCTGAGAGAGACACAGAGAGCAGAGTGAGATCCCACAGAGGGTTACAGGTGGCTGCAGTCTATGTGAGGCTGCATTTTAGAGAAGGTTGAGGAACACGTGGAAGAGTCACCTCTTCATCACAAGACCAACACAAATTAACCAAAACTTACCTGAAGTTTTTAAACATACAGATGAAATCACACATGACAAGAAGGGCCAAACACACACACACACACACACACACACACACACACACACACACACACACAAACAAGCACACAAACCAAAAGAAAAACCAATGGTGAGATTCAAATTCAGAACCCGGTTATTCAGTTTCTGAATCTAACACCAAGCTAACAGAGAAGCTATATGTAATATTAGTATTTGCCACTGATTTGGAAAAAGTCCATCACATTTAGCAACCTGTGAATCTGTTTGAACATTTAATTTGCTTCTGCACAAAAAACACAGCTTTTTATTTTTACTTTGTACTTTTACTTACCTCCAGTTTGGTTCATCTGATTCTTCAATATGTCAATATCAGTTTTGTAATTGTCTTGGTTAAGCAAACACATCTGAGTGTACCACTCCAAGTGTTGTGGATCATCTTCTATCAGTATTTGTACCCAGGCCTGTTTGACTTCTACTTTCTTCCCGATGTTGTCACAGTATCCTGCTGGAATGTCATCAACCAACCCAACACCCAGAAAATCTGGGATGTTTTTGATTCCAGTGGACACAGTGAACAAAAACTTCAGGGAGTGTTTCACTGTAAGAGACAGAGGTTTTAAGGGGTTTTAAGTTCATAATCCATAGTCATGATAATAAAATTTAATTACATTCAGTATTTTGCCTAGCATGAAGCCTCAGACACACAAAATTAGTGATGAGCTGGTGATGAAAGCAGAACTTTACCAACTTAAGATCCTGATATTATAATTGGACTGGTTGAGACTAAACAAGTTAAAATCTGAGTGAATATTGACCTTCTATTGGCCAGGAAGCCAAAACACAACAAATGAATCTTGGATTTGTTAAAAGGCAATTTTTGTATTGGCACATTTGCCATAATGACTAAATCAGCTACATTAACCTCACTGACCATCATTTTATATAAAGTTAATAATGACTACACACTGTAAACATTCATGTTTCAATTTAATCAAAATGTTAAATATTTATATAACTATCTGCTCACTGCTATGGGATTCCTCAAAGGGAATCAACATATGATGAGAAAAGTAGATGGATTACAAATATTGATCAATGGCATATATATATATATATATATTATTAATATATTATATTATATATATATTAAGATTTTGTCTGGCATAGACACCTTTATTTAGCAGTAAACAGACAGAAAACATGGGGGAGAGAGTGGGGTGGGACATGCAGCAAAGGACCTCTGTCCTGGATTCGAACCGGTGTCGGCTGCATATATCGCATGCGATCTAACCCAAAAACTGATGTATTAACATAAGTAGGAAGCTATGATATACAGTAATGCAATCTGATATGTGTTTATTTGGTGTGGTGTTATCTTTTCTTGTGTCATATAAACTCCACCCATGCACTTATTAAGGTGTTAATACATTGTTATTTTTGACAGTTTAGAAATATCTGTAGTTTTAAAATACACTGAGACATGGACTAGCCCATGATTGATGCTACATATCAGATCAGATCGATTAGCTCCAGGGTCCAGTCATTTTTCAGATTTTCAGTAAAGAAGGAAAATAGAGTAGGAAGAAACACTTTGTCTTTCATATCAAAGATGCATGTGCCAATTCACTGTGTAAAGTATCTGCATTTTAATTTAACGTATCTTAACCGTAGTGCACCACTCCTGACGAAAATGGTTAAAGAAAGAAAAAGTGATCTTACCTGCAAAAGCAAGGTGACAAAACAGAAGCAACAAAATGAGTCTCTTCATTTTGTTTTGCGTTAAGCTGAAGTTCAGTCTGAAGGGTGTGAGCAGGACTGCAAAATGTTGACTTCAGTTCAGTGAGATTTGTTCAGGGGAAAGTGAGGAGTTGTACTTTGGACTTTTTATTTTTAGTGGAAGTAATAAAATGAATATTATTCGTAGTTACTTGACCCAATCAACCTCTTTTAGCCTTCATGAACCAACACCTTTTCTTTCTTCAGGACATTATGATATGACTATTTCATATTTTTTCCTGTGTGAATGTAAAGGTACTTTATATGCCACACATACAGTTGTACAGTAAAACTCAGTCTTTGCATTTAACCCATCTTAAGTACTTCCATCTGATTACTTCCCTATCTTAAGGAGAATTAATCTAACATACATGTTTTTGACTATGGGAGGAAACCGGAGCAACCGGCGCAAACCCATGCAAGCACAGGGAGAATATGCAAACTCCACACAGAAAGGCCCTTCCCCGGCCAGGTGTCGAACCAAAGACCGTCTTGATGTGCACAGCGTGAGAGGAGATGAAGAAAAGTGCCTGACTGGTATGTCTCTGAGCAGCATTGATGGGAATACATTACAGTATAAATTTGTGTTAATGTCCTGATGGTTGGAATGGTGCATGCTGTTGTGTTGTAGTGCTCTGTCTCATCGGTCTGTGTGCTCAGTGTCCTCTTTTTGCAATGCAATGTCATCAGTTATGAATTTGTTTTTCACTGTGTGAGAGAACGGATGTCTGGCATGAGCGCGTGTGAAAAGTGTCAATTGTGTGAGCCTCATTTTCAGTGGGTGAAACTTTGCAGCTCCAGGTGTGAGCCATGGAGCAATCACAGTATATGATATACATCTGTGGTTCAGCTTAGGTGTCAGAAGTAGCAACCTTTTTCTATGTGTATGTGTACCACTTTACCTAATATGTCCCATCTCCATTTGACATCAAAAAATGCTAATTGTAAGAGTTTTGATACATAATGATAAATAATTAAATTCAAATACACTTCATTTGTACTGCACTTAAAGGTCAAAGTGCTGCAGTTTTAAAAACATAGCAGACACAACCATTAACCTGACTTTGAGGGAGGAAGTGGTAAAGTCCAAGACTGTCTGAGATTGAGCTTTTATAGATGTGACAACTGCGTAAAACAGTAAACATTTCTGAGTGTAAGTTTCTGTTGTTATCAGCACAACACAGTTAGGAAAATAAGACAATAAAAATCTATAAATCTCTTAGCCTGTCGAAGAACGTTAACTACAAGTCTTTCTAATATCAAAACATCATGACCATCACTTACAGTATAGAGCTCTTTGCAGGTGAACATGTTGCAATGGGGATACAGATTTTAGGATTTATTTGATGATATTTGTAAGAGCTTAAATCTTCAGTGATACAACAGAACATTTTCACTTTAAGTGTAACGGTATGATCTTCTATGGATACAGATTGTAAGAATTTAGCTTTAAATGTTGAAAACTTTAAGACTGAAACCTTTTTGTAATGTTGGAGGAAATGTTCTGTCAGCTGTTTCTCTGGTGACTCACAGCTGAGTTATGTTGCTCTCTAGTGGTGATATAGAGAAATACAGTCTAAGTCACAAGGTTCATCATTATTGTAAGCTGACCAACATTTATGGTACAGTATGTGTTTTTGTTTTAGCGGTATGAACTTTTTTTATTTTTATCGTCACACATTTTGACAGCTGATGAAATTTTACAAAGCAATCTTTCAGATGTCAGAGACGTGTTTCCCAAAACTTGATACAAACTGTTAAAATTACATTTGAGACACATATATGATGTAACAGGATTAAACAGGTTTTCAGGAGAACTTTATTGACTGAAGATTACTATAAAGATTTTTGGAACAAAAGTAAATAATAACTATAAATAAATAAGAAGAAAAATAATAAGAAAATGTAGCTGTTCCTCTAGAAAATATCAAGTTCACCAAAAAATCATATTTTACAAACTAAACTTTAAGTGAAGTGAAACCATTTAGTAATAAAAACAGATTAACCTTAAAGATGTATCGTGTCATGTTGACAAATCAACCATAATTAATCCTCTAAACACCAATCATTTCAGCTTCACCAATATGCAAACAATATATTTATATTGTGTAAAATTGCAAAACGTTTACAAATGTATGTGTTAAAAGAGTTAAAAAGTAGCTGTTACTTGGAGTAATCTGTGCTACTGAGCCTGGCGTCACTGGCATATTGTGCATTTTTGTATATTTATTCTGCTGTTTATCTAATTGTTTATTAAATTGTATTGGATTTTAATTGCACAAAGTAATTTTGTTGTGTGAAGTTTTACAAGGTTTCATTACAGCTATAGAAGCAGAAGTTAAAGTGCTGAGTATCATCATGTCTCCCATGAAGAGATTTAATGCTAATGATTATCAACGGCAGTATAAATTTGATATCAGCAAATAAAAGATGCTTCACTGGAGTAACGTTGTGGCTCTTTGGTGTCTGGTAGCTGCTGCAGTGATTCATCTCCACCAAAGGTCTGAGGAAACAGCTGGACAGCAGCATCACTTCTCCCCATATGTTGTTACTCCTGCAGTGGAGGATTCACATCAACATTAATGCTTCTGTCAGCTCTCAGATAATCTTCACAGATATCATTCTGCACTGCATCCACTGAGGACCCGAAACTCATAAATCTGATCTATGAATTCACACTTTAGTTTGATGTATCCTGTTCATTTCTGATGATATCTGTGCCATTTGTTGTGATAAGTTAACAAACAGTATTTGATTTCATTATATGCAATATGTTTGATTTTGGTCCAGAATGTAAAATATTAAATCAGTATTACAATAAAACCCCAGTGTTGGTTGCTTCCTGTAACTGGATCACTTCACTGAGAGTCTGTCAACTGTTTTTTCTTTCTTTCTTTTTTTTTACAAAGACAGTGATGACATGATGAAATACTCACTGTGATCAGTTAAGAGCTGCATCTTGACACCAGAAGTTTCAGGGGATGATGAGTCTGAAGCTTTGAAAGAGAACAAAGTGTCAGTAATTCAATTTAAACTATTAGCTGCAGAGAGATAAACTATCTAAAGACAGAATACTCACAGTTTGCAGGCTTGAATCCTGAAATACAGACAACGAGAGATTACAGTACTTTAATATTTGAAATGTCTGAATTTATGAAACAAAGAAAACACTAATACATGTTCTATAGAAAACTGTGTATTTGATTTATTTCTACTTTAATTTCAAAAGGTAAGAGAGTAACTCTCCAGTTAGAAGATAAGCTACTGAACATCAGCCAGATCACACTTTGTTTTATTCATTAAGAATGAAGTTAAAATGGCTTGAAGAGTATTGTTGTCCCTCACCATTATTTCTCCTTCTCCAGATGAAGACAGTGATGCAGACTGCCAGGAGCAGCAGTCCTACAACACCTCCAATAACAGGACCAGCAGGGAACTCTGAGGGAGGAACTGGAACCAAAACAAAACATTCACAGTGTGCCAGGAACATGACTATGCACTTTTGGTATTTTCACCTATAATTATCTAAACTGATAATCAAACATCATTAGTGACAATTACATTTGTTACTTTGATTTCTTTAAAACACAGGGCTTTCTCCATCATGATGCATGGACAGTTTGGAAATACTGTTACAGTTTTCTGATGAGGAAATTGTGAATATGTGAATATTATTGTTCAGGATGTGCAGAGTTGTAAACATGACTACAGCAGCTCAGTTATATACTGCCAAAAGTAGATAATGTCTCGTTTTAAGTGAAATTCACTTTACTGTACATGTTGATCTGATGGTTTCATTTGGCATCACAATAATCCATACAATCACCATCTGCAGGTTTATACCACATTACTGTTTCTGGCCTCTGTGTGTCCATCCTGCGTCTATGTTGAACCTATTCCCTGTCTTTGTTGTATTACACATTTTTTGTCTTTGTAATTGTAATACTAGTTTTATTCTTTACCTTTTAATCCTGTCTCTACAGAACAATAAATAGAAATAAAAGTACAAGTAAAATGAAAACTTTGGTCCAGCATTTTTCATATTGTATTTCTTTTTTCTGATTTATTTTCTTTCATTATCAATTTGGTTAGATTTGTGTATTTTCCCTGTAAATCATGAATAAAGGGTTTTGTGTAACTTTGTGTAAGGTTTCTGTACAAAACTGACTCAACCTTTTCCTGACCACCTGAGCAGGTGGCTGGTGGACTGGGCAAAAGTGTGTTGCTGGATTAGCAACAGCACAACCTCAACTGCTCCTTTCCTAATGGAGTGTATTCTGATGACCAGACTGGTGCAGGTGAGGAACTTACCTCAGATGAATACCTGTGCTCCTAACCATGTGCTGCAACACCACTAGATTTAAACTAGTTTTCATTACATCCACTGAGTAAGTCATGTGCATAAGGTAAAAAATACATTTGTTAACTGGACTTAACTAACTCTCAGCTCCAGAAAACTCGTTCAGATTGTAAAATCAGAAAGAAAAGTTAACATCTCGGTTAACTTTATGCTCTATTTTAGTCTAGCCTTTCATTTTCGTTCTCTTTCCATTTTTTCGTACTTTGTTTTATTTTATTATAATTGGGTTCATTTTTTTTTATTGTATGTTTTACGATTTCTAGTTTTTACTATGATTGGGTTTTATCATTATTATTATTTTAATTAGATCTTTTTTTTTGCTTTAAAAAAGCCCATTGAGTTGTCCCTGGGTAGGAAATGTGCTATGTTAATAAGCAATCACATGTTTATATTTATTTGCATAACAAATGTTTTGAAGCCACAACATTGTAAAGTCAGTATTTCTATCTTACCCCAGTTGGTTTTGATCACAGTTTTGTCCAGTTTGGTGATGATGTCATCCTTCACACCAGAGAGATGAAACACACATTCGTACCTCCTCCAGTCTTCAGGTGTGACTGATGAAAGGTTCAGGTCAACATTTATCTGGAAGGATCCATCATGGTTGGGGAGGATCTCTCCAAGTTCCACGTCTTCATGAAGCTCCTCTCCATCTTTCCTCCAGAATATGTCGGCTCTTTCAGGGTAGAAACCTGTAGCGAAGCAGCTGACTGGAGAGGAGGGAGTCTTCTGGAGGAGAGACACTGAGGGAAGGTCTGGAGAGACAAGGGGGAGGGAGGCAGGGTGTGAGGTTATAAACAGAAGAGACATTTAAATATTGGGTTCATGAAACTACATCAGTTCATGTAATTCTACCTGTTCTCATCAGAGAGCTCCTCCCAAGGTCCAAATATTTCTTTAAAAACTGAGGTAAAAAAAGAGTGAGTAAGTCTCTCAGCTTTCCATTCAGAAATCTATCTCTGTCCCAGCTGTGTTTGGTGATGACAGCTTCTGGGTTTTGAGCGATCCATGTCAGTGTCTTCAGGTCAAATTCTATGAAGTCTTCTCCATTATAACCTAACTGAATAAATCCATCAACCTCTCCAGTCTCATCGTCCCATTCACAGCCAGCTATGCTCTGTAAGATATGGACACCTGAGAGAGAGAGAGAGAACAGAGTGAGATCCCACAGAGGGTTACAAGTGGCTGCAGTCTATGTGAGGCTGCATTTTAGAGAAGGTTGAGGAACGCATGGAAGAGTAACCTCTTCATCACAAGACCAACACAAACTGTGTATGTATGTTAAATATGTGTGTTTATACCTGACTGATATGTCAAAAACACAGCTTTTGTTATTTTCTCAGTACTTTTACTTACACACGCGCATACACACACAAAGTTTTTAAATGAATCCAGCATAAAGCTACCAGAGAAGTTACATGTTAATATTAATATTAATATTGACCACCGATTTGGAAAGAGTCCCTCACATTTAGCAAACTGTGTATCTGTTTAAACATTTAAACAGTGTGTTTATAATGTAACTATATCTGTTTGCTATTTGACAAAAAACACAACTTTACATTTTTTCAGTACTTTTACTTACCTCCAGTTTGTTTCAGTTGCTTCTTCAACATGTCAATTTCAGCTTTGCATTGATATTGGGCTAACAAAACCATATGAATGTACCACTGCAAGTGTTGTGGATCATCTTTTATCAGTTTTTTCATCCAGTCCTGTCTGGCTTCTGGTATCTTCCTGACGCTGTCATAGTATCCTGCTGGAACTTCATCAAGCAACAATACAGCCACTAAATCTGGGATGTTTTTGATTCCAGACGATGATGTGAGGAAAACTTTCAGCGAGTGTATCACTGTAAGAGAAAGAGATTTTAAGGGACACACAAAGTTAATGATGAGCTGGTGATGAAATTTGAACATTTACCAAAGAGCCAGATATTATAATTGGACTGATTGAGACTTAAAAAAAGCTAAAAGGAGAGTGAATAATAAGCCAAAAACACAACTCAAAATACAAATTAATGTTAAATATGATAAAAGGCAATTTTGTTGCCCTAATGACTAAATCCGCTTTATAACCCTCACTGATCAACATTTATACACTGCTATGGGATTCCTGAAAGAGAATCAATTCTAGAGATTTATGTGATTTTATTATTATTTAATTTGATTAATCACAGTTCTTTAAACCTCCTCCGCCATTAATATGTTTTCCTTTTGAATCCCATTTCCTGTATCTTATACATACATTTAGGGACTGTGGTGATACAAATCCAGGAAATAATTAAGTTGGTCTTAATGATATATTCCAACAGAAAGTATAGTACCACCTACCTAGACTGTTAAAATCTGGACTGGATTATCACAGAGAGAAAGTCTCTTTAAAACAGTTTCAGAATCGTGAAAGCTTTATTCTGTTTGTGAGACCAGGAGAAGTTGATTCATGCTTTCATCTCAAGTAGACTCGACTACTGTAACGGTCTTCTGACTGGATTCCAACAAAAAAGCATTAAGCAGCTCATTCAGAACGCTGCAGCTCGAGTTTTAACCAGAACAAAGAGATCAGAGCACATTACTCCAGTTCTAAAGTCTTTACACTGGCTCCCTATAGGTCAGCTATAGGATAGATTTTAAAGTTCTGCTACTGGTCTACAAATCACTGAATGGTTTAGGTCCAGAATACATGAATGACATGTTAGATCTACTGACTCAGGTCAGATAGTTGAGCCCAGAGTTCAAACTAAACATGGTGAAGCAGCTTTTAGCTGTTATGCTGCACACAACTGGAACAAATAGCAGAACTGAAATCAGCCCCAACAGTGAACATTTTAAAATCCAGGTTAAAAACATTTCTCTTCTCCTGAGCTTATGATTGAGCTCTTTTAAAGCACTTTACATTTTAATCTTTCATTTGCACTCTATGTCCTTTTAATGATTTTAAAGCTAATTTATAATTTTATGCTGCAATCTTATATTTAATGCTCTATTCTAGCATTTTATTTCTCTCTTTCTATTTTTCTGTACTTTGTTTTTATTATTAGTGTGGGGGGTGGGGTGGGGGGGTTAATTGTATGTTTTAATGTTTCTATTTTATGTAAAGCACATTGAGTTGCCATTGTGTATGAAATGCACGATATAAATAAAACTGCCTTGCCTTGTGAAAATGTAATAAAGGCAGATTTCACGTTTTTTCCCATATGTAGACCACTTTAGACCATTCAGGAATAGATGAAAAAACAGTCATCATCTGTGGAGATGACGCTGCGCAGTTAAAACATAATAATAAACAAATTTGAAAGTGGGAGGGGACACAAATGGAATTTTGAAAAGTTTATAATATTATATCCCAATCATTTCTTGTTGTTAAAAAATGGTGCAAATGTCATTTCAAATGACATAAAACCAACAAAAACATAAAATATACACATTAATAAACTTGGTTCTGCTTTTAAAACTATTTTTAAGACATTTTTGAATTTCCCATCTTGCCAACTCTTATTTGTCACTGAGCCTTAAACCTCCATGGTAGCTGTTGCAATTAACTCTCATGAAAGTTCACTGTAACATTGGTACTTTCCCCTTTTGGGTGTTTATTAACTTTAAAAATGTCTGACTCCCTTCTAGTAAATAACTTTATTTAACCCATACCAACTGGTTCTACGTTGTTTCCATTTCCTCTAGTGAGCTTGGTGGTAACAATACACAACACTTCTGATTTTATATTTGATGTAATGCTGCAGCCATAAAACAATGTTATATTTGCTTTTAATACAGTGTGGACTCCCCCATGACCCAGAAGGGCTTCTGAGTAGAACAAAGTAGATACTGTAAGTGTTCTCAAGCATGTTTATCATAAAGATCTTTATCTGTCTAAAGTGAATAAATAAAAAGAAGTCAGTTCTTTGAAGCTAGTTGGTTACATTTGCCTCATTGACAGTCATTTCCATATTAGCCTTCTGAGCTTGTCTGTATAGCAGGAATACCATGATTCTCATACATTTTAAATACTGCCAGTATTGACAAATTGTCCACTCCTTAATTAAGTTCAGTACATTTATTGTTATAGTCCACTGTATACACTACAAAAAACAGTAACTTCAATGTGTGATTGTAGTGCAATTCTTTATTACTTTTAACACCAACAACATAAGAGCTAAAATAAAAACAAATAAAAAAAACATTAGTCCATATACATCTATAATTAGCTTGTAGCATTCAGCTTTACTTTACATAAAATTAAATTAAATTTGAACACAAACATAAATATACCATAAGCTTTTACCTTGTTGCCACTTTCAACCAGGCTAATAAATCACTTTTGTAGTTTAGGGTTAGGGTTAGCACCGTAGTTATTTTCCATCCGTGAATTTCCTTTTATCCATGTGTGCTTGTTTACCTTTTTCTATCAATTTACGTCAATTGACTCCTTTTCAAAATATCTAAAATAATACATAGTGAATAAAACCAACATGTGTTGTCATATGTTGATGTCCTTTACAGTGATTGTGCTAGTAAAGAAGAATGTTCTGTTTTACAAGTTTATAACTACAACCGTGTTTAAAAAAATATTTGGCAGTGAATAGACATGTTAACATCTGAGTTATATTTTGTTGAAACAGAAGTTACACACAACTGTTTCAAAAAGATGTTACCTCAAGGCCTCTCGTGTAGAGAGTTGTGATTTATAAGTTTAAAGCACAACAGTGTTATAAAATTAATTGTCAGAGAAAAGACATGTTAACATCTGAGATATCGTAAACTGTGGTTAATGTCCGGTTTATAAATATGTATTTATATGTTAAAACATTAAAATAAATGCTGAAATAGAAGTTACACAATTGTTTAAAATATGATTACGTTACCTGGAGAGACAACATGGCAAAAGAGAAGAAGCAACAGAGTCCCCTTCATCTTGCTTTGATACAGACGTTAAAATACACTGAGGAGGAAAGACGGTCAGCAGTGCATAGAATAAAATGTAGTGACCAATAGAAATTAAATATAGTTGAATATCATCTGTTACCAGGAGGAACCAACGTATTACCTGTCTGTCTGATCAGATTTAACAGGAAAATACAGGAAGCGTGTGTGTGTGTGTGTGTGTGTGTGTGTGTGTGTGTGTGTGTGTGTGTTTTATTTTGTCTTTGCCAGAAGTTGAGTAGCATGTAGTAACATGAGTGGATGTTTAAAGGAATGAAATTGGTCCCAAAATTAATAAATGTTATTTGAAAGTAACAGCAGCTCAGATAAGTTGCTCTTTAAAAGACAGAGTAAAGTGAGACATGTGTATCTACAGTATACAGTACAGCACAATTCATACAATGCGCCAGTTTCAAAGTGTCTGATTGAGAATGAAATATTACAATAAATAGTGAATAACTCTTTACATGTGAACAAGGGCTAAAGAATTCAAACTAAAGAGGAATTTAAATATTTTCTGCTGATGTTAGAACTTGTTATTTTGAGTCTCTGTTACTTTTCTCTGCCTGTTTCTTTGTCTGTGCTTGTTTGCTGCTAAAGTCCAAAACACATCGTATCATGTAACACAGAATCTGACACATTAAACATGATGCAGTTCTTCACCTGAAGAGCTAATAATGTTTCCAGCTGCAGCTTTTCCTCCTTTTAAGCTCTGAAAGCTTCACAGTTAATACATACAACACAACAGACATCAACAAGATACAGTGATCATGATGGGACAGAAAAGCACAAACAACCACTTTAGATACATTTTCATTAAGTTTAGTCGAAAGGATTCACATAACTGCATTGGAATTGTTGTATCTCAGTCTCTCAACTTCCCACAGTAACAAGAAACCTGCTCAACTTGATTCTATTTTTAGTTCACTATTTCTTTCTTCCTCATAAGTCAGATTTCAGTGGGATAAGTCACCTACAGACTTCTCTGGATTGTTGACATGTCGACATGTTTTTGATTAATATGCATTGTCCCTGTCTTCTTAAATAAATCTACAAATCTAAAATCTACATTGTAATAAAACATAGGAATTAGAAAGTGAGTTCAGATGTCATTAGTCCTCAAGTTTTCATAAAGTTTAAAATATTGAATATTGATATAGATTAATATTACATGATAGTGCTTACCATTAATAGTGTTTTTTTTAGGATTTTACCCGTTAACCCCATTGTGAGATAAATAATGGGAGAGAGGAAAGAAGAAAAAACAAAGTTCTGATACACAATTTTGTGCTTGTTGTTTTTCTTTTTCTTTTCTATAACATTTTAATTTTTTATGAGTTGTACCTCACTGTGTTGACAACCAACATAGAGGGTTATAAGCCAAAAAGGTGGGGAACATACAGCTCCTGACTACTGACCATGAGTCATTATAATTATTTTGTACGCACAACACTGGATGTTTTTCTGTTTTCACAGTACTCACCCATCCAAATAATTGTCAGAAAATATTTGATTGTTAAAATTTAATTTTTTCTAGAGGACAAATAGACAGGCAAATAGATTTATAGATTTATATTGTCTTATTTCCCTAAAGTCAGTGTTTGTCTATTATTTATTATTATCTATCATATAAACCAATTTGATGTCAGAAGGAGATGGGAAGGTTGGTAGTCTCGACCAGACAACCCATCACCAAGAGAAGTCAGTTTGACCTACTGTATTATGAGGCCCTAAAGCAAAAGCTTGTTGTTGGGCCCCTATTGACCCCAACTAAATGGCCTCTACAGCTGATAGAAGATTATTGATTGTCGATTGGCATAAGATTAATTGGCAACAATTTCAATAATTGATTAAACCTTTTTGTAATTTTTGATGAAAGAGTCATACTTATTGATATAAGCCTCTAAAATGTGAATATTTGCAATTCCACAGTTTTTGACTGTTGGTCAAAAAAATCAAACTGAATATATAAATATGATCAGCATGTCTGCCATAAAGCTATTATGTATTATTAATAGGACCAATTATTAAAGTATTTTTTTAGTATTATTATTTTTTTTTTATATTATTATTATTATTTGTAATTTTAAAACAAAAGTTGGTTGCAACCTTATAGTATTCTGTAATATGGAAGATGGAATAAACCCTCAGGTTGTGTGTTGCAGTTTAACAAAACACTACAAGAAATGAGCACAAAATAAACAATAAAGGTCTTCAAAATAGACACATATTAAATTGACACAATTCATTTTCAAGACGTCATTCAAAACATTCCTTGGCTTCTTTTCTTAATCCCATTTCAACATTAACATTTCAGGAAAATATATATTCTCAATACATTTTAGCCTAAAGGAAGACATGACAGTAATGTTAAATGTCCTGTTCTCCCTGCGCGTGATGTACTTTGTGTACGTTATCACAGTTAAACGGTCAGCCAAACTCAGGTAACACAACACTTGAGGCAGGATCAGAGCGTCTTGCTCCCTTTGTTTCCTTCTTTTATGGTGAAATACCACGAGTGAAACTGCAAATAAAAGACAATACAAAACCTTAGCGACACGCTGTAAAGAAAACTAATAAACAGTAATGCTATTTAAAGAATAGCTAAAGAACTACACGGCACAAAATGATTAATTTACATTAACAGTAGGCTGATACACATCGTTGCTGAGCAACGCACACTTTACATTAGCTCTCAAATTACTTTTAGCATGACTTCTTGTATGACTTCCCAGTCAATAAACATCACATGTTACAATACAAAACTTAACATTACATATTTATCTTCATTCGTATCAAATATCAAATTATCAAACATACAGCCATTGCTTTCCTGAGCATGAGAAGAAAACTTCTTACTGCTGGTTGCTATGTTTAGACCCTTTAAGTCTCTCACTTTTCTGCTTAAGCTAACTTTGACTCTAAAAGCAGCAATAATGATGAAATCAGCCTGTAGCTCCTCTCGGTAGTAAAGCATGAGACCCGAGCTCGTTTCAAAACAGGGTTTAATTTATTCACCGACCAACCCGTGAGAACTAAAGAAGATGAAAGTAAACAAACAATCTGGTAAATACATGCGCTAATTCAGAGCTTGCAGCTTAATAATATTACATATATACACCAATAAAACACACCTCGTAGGCTGCACACTACCAAAGGGGCTGAATCTTGTCCTTTCTTCTGTCTTTGTCTTCTTTATTTACCTTTAATGTCGTAACTCAACTCATATCAACTTTACCGAATGTGGAGACAACCAACCGTGTGGTTTCCCTGCCATGCCCTGCCAGGTGGTGTGTCACTAAATTAGTACCGTGTAGAAACAAATACAAAACAATGCGTCCGCCTCAACTGAAACGCAGGTAGGAACTAAGAAATAAATAAATAAATGAGAATTAAATGAACTGACATGTCGGCAGTTACACTCCCACCAAATCACGAGTGATTTTCTTAGAACGACTTATGAGAGACATATATACTGTATATGAACATTACTTCAAATATTATCATGTAACAAGTCAATAACAATCAATAAGGCCAGCTAATAACACTGAGAGTGCGAGAATGGTACACTGTGGTCTTTAGTCTGCTTCCAACAGTGTAACTGTCTTCTGAATAGGCCTCTCCAGGTAGACTGGTTTGGAAGTGCGTCTTCCCATTTTATCCAGCGTTGGATCACTGAGTAACAACGTGAGCGTCCTCACTCTCCCATCCTTCCCAGGATGAACTTGCATGACCTTGGCTAACTTCCATCTGTTTCGTGGTATCCCATCATCCTTCAGAA
This sequence comes from Scomber colias, assembly GCA_021039105.1. Taxonomy (NCBI): domain Eukaryota; kingdom Metazoa; phylum Chordata; class Actinopteri; order Scombriformes; family Scombridae; genus Scomber; species Scomber colias. Next base: position 476,868 of record JAJDFG010000141.1, read on the forward strand.
GAACAATGTCGTTGACCTGTGCATTTCTGCGATCCTTAGTCCACCTTTGTCTGTTTTGGAGATGTAAAAGATACTCCTTCTTCCAACGTGACCAGAAGTTGTTAGCCAGGAGTTGAACTCGACGCCATCTCTTCCGGAGGTAAAGGTCTTCCCTGATGAACTTCCCAGGGGGAGGTGATATGATTGTGGACTTCATAGTCAGAATGTGGTTTGGTGTCAATGGCTCTGGACTGGATGAATCATTCAGGTTATCTGTAGTCAATGGCCTGCTATTCACTACTGCCATGACTTCATATAGGAATGTTCGTAGAGAGGAGGAGTCAAGTTGTTTGGCAGACTCTTCTAGGATAGACATCAAAACACTTCTGATGGTGCGGATCTGTCTTTCCCAGACTCCGCCCATGTGGCTTGAGGCTGGGGTATTAAAGATGAACTCGCATCCCCTCTCCTTGAGTTCCTCTTGATCCATCTCTCTCAATGCTTCAACAAACTCTCGCCTCGCACCAACGAAGTTTGTCCCCTGATCACACCTGATCTGCCGCACTGCTCCACGAATGGCAATGAATGAACGCAGGGCGTTAATGAAGGCATCCGAGGTCAAGTCATCGAGCATTTCAATGTGAATTGCCCTGGAGCACATACAGGTGAGTAACAGTCCGTACTTCTTTAACTCTTTTCTCCCTTCCTTGATGTAAAACGGACCGAAACAATCCATGCCACAGAAAGTGAATGGTGGTGTTGCTTCTGTTCGGTCTACAGGAAGATCTGACATCCTTTGTTGTTCCAAACCTCTTCTGAATTTCCTGCACTTGGTGCACTTGTAGATATGGGATGAGACCAGGTGGCTGCATCCGAGGATCCATATGCCATTAGAACGGAGCTCATTTGTGGTCATTCCCCGGCCTTGATGGTGCACTCTTTCATGATAGTGCTTGACCAGCAATGATGAGATGTGACTGTCTCTTGGAAGAACCGCCGGATGCTTTACATGTGGATGTAAGGGAGCATGAGTCAAGCGGCCTCCAACTCTGATGATACTCTGATCATCCAGGAATGGACTCAGTCTGTGCAGTTTAGACTTCGGTGGTGTCTCCTTATGATGCTGGAGATACTGGATCTCTTGAGAGAGGTTTGTTTCTTGAACCATTTTTATTATGGTTAACTGTGCTTCCCTCCTTTCCTCTAGGCTTGTGGCTTCACAGGACCGTGATTTCAGACCTTTGACTTCTCTAGCAAGGCGCTTTAATCTAGCAATGGCCTTCACCAACCTTGACCAATCTGAGAATTTGTGTAGACGATCCAACAGTGACCTCACCTCCTTTGCCTGCACGTCATAAACTTGGGCCTTCTTGAGCTCTGGGTCACTACTTGGGATCTCTCCCACCTTGACATCTCCAGTTGGTAACTCTTTCTGCCAAAGCAGGTCTGGGCCTGTGAACCAGTTAGATGTTAACAGCTGGTCAGCTGAGAGACCTCTTGAGGCATGATCTGCCGGGTTTTCTTCCGAAGTAACGTACCTCCATTGTGCAGATTCTGTACTTTGTTTGATACGTTCTACACGATTAGCTACGAACACATGAAATCTTCTGGCTTCGTTACTGATGTAGCCCAGAACAATCTTTGAATCTGTCCAGAAGACTTCTTGCACACAATCCACTTCAAGCTCTCTTTTGAGCATGTCGCTGACTCTGACTGCCACTACTGCTGCTGACAGCTCTAGTCTTGGTATGGTAGTCACCTTAGTAGGAGCGACTCTTGACCTTCCCATGACTAGAGTACAGTGCACTTCACCCGATGTACTGATCACTCTGAGATATGAACACTCTCCATATCCTGACACACTGGCATCGGAGAAATGATGCAACTCATAGTGCAGAACTTCAAAGTTTGGTGGAACGTAGCACCTCTGGATCTTCACACCAGCCAGGTTTTTCAGGTCTAGGAGCCAGGATTCCCACAGAGGTCGAAGGTCGTCAGGTAAGGTGTCATCCCAACTGAGCTTGTCGCGACACATCTGCTGGACAATCCTTTTCCCTACCAGGATGAACGGTGCTACGAATCCGAGCGGGTCAAATATTGAGGCGACCGTGGACAAGACTCCTCTTCGGGTGAGTGGATTTTGTTTGACAACTACTCGGAACTGGAACTCATCTGAGGTCACACACCACTGAATGCCAAGAGCTCTTTCCATATGATATTCACCCAGCGCCATGTCCAGATCCTTGGCAGCCTCAACACATTCCTCCTTAGGAATTGTGGCCATGACTTCCTCACTAGTTGAGATGAACTTATGCAGCCGGAGTTTGCCTGTGCTGCAGAGTTCTCTGGCTTCCTTCACTAGTTGGATGGCTTGCCTTTGAGATGTGACACTTGCCAGCCCATTGTCTACGTAGAAATTTCTTTTGATGAACTGAACTGTGTCTTCACTGAATCTTCCCCGTCCTTCATCAGCAAGATGTCTTAGTCCAAAGTTGGCGCAGCCTGGGGAAGAAGCTGCACCAAACAAGTGGACTTTCATCCGGTAGATAGATTGTTGAGCTTCCAGATTTCCTTCCTCCCACCAAAGGAAACGCAAGTAATCTTGGTCTTCTGCCTTCACACAGAATTGATGAAACATGCGCTCGATGTCGCACATTATCGCCACAGGACCTCTACGAAAACGACAAAGGACTCCGACTAAGTTGTTTGTCAACTCCGGGCCAGTTAGTAGATGGTCGTTTAAGGAAGTCTCCTGAAACCTTGCAGAACAGTCAAAGACGACGCGGATCTTTCCGGGCTTCTGCGGATGATACACCCCGTGATGGGGAATGTACCACGCTGGAGTCTTGTTGATGTCTTCTTCAGGAACCCTTTCTGCATCTCCGCGAGCTATGATGTCATCCATGAAGGTTTTGTAGTCCTTGTAGTACTGTTCATTTCTTTTTAGTTTCCTTTCTAAGCATCTGAGACGATGGATGGCGCATACCTTGTTGTTTGGCAAGTTAGGTCTCTCCTTCTTGAAAGGTAGCGGCATCTCGTAGTGACCATCATCGTTGAGCCGGATGCTCCCTTGCATCTGCGACAGGAATCGAAGGTCTTCTTGTGAGATGTTTGTGTCATCTGAAGCTCTTTCGACGAAGTCAGACTCGAGGACCTTAATGACATCTACAGGTGAGACTACTTCCTTGATCTGTGTTCTGCAGACATAATGCACTTCACTTGTCACGTCTGAAGCCAACTGACAATCTGGAATGACTTGCTTCACAACAACTTGGTGACTTACTCCTATTGCATCTCCATAATCAAGACAGAAGTTGCCATAGCCTACAATGCTCCAGCCCAAGTCTGTTTTCAGTCCGAACGGCTGATTTCCTTCGCCAGGCAGCACCTGTCTTGGAACGAGAGCTTGAGGACAGTTGTAGCCAATTAACAAGCCAACATCACAACTTTGAAGAGGAGCTATCTCAGCTGCAATGTGTTCAAGGTGAGGCCAAACTTTAGCCGTCTCTGGTGTGGGAATATGTTCTCTATTTGCAGGTATGAAGTCTCTTGTATAGGTAACTGGCAGAGGAATTACCTTGTTTGAGTAAAATCCTCTTACTTGCAGGCCAGTAATTCTTTCACATGGCACGATGGTGTTTCTTGAAGCCATGGTGGACAGCTTTAACTGAACTGGTTCATTCTTTGTGCGCAGAGCCTTTGCAGTTTCTTCAAGGAGGAAGGTTGTGTCACTCTGTGTATCTAGAAGTGCGTACACAAGAATTTCACAATCAGGCTCACTTGTGGCTGACACCCACACCGGAATGATAGTGGATGTATGAGTGTCTTTTATGTTCTGTATGACTCTGTTTGACATTGCCTCAAATGAGGATCTCACTGCTTTGTCTTGTCGGCGTTCAATGCTTCCGTCCTTCCACTTGTCATGGTTACCTGCTCCATTAGCCCTTGTTAGCATCTTTCTTTCTTTAGTGCGATTGTCATGGAGGCAAGTTGGATGTCCTTTTTCACATATGTTGCAGGTCTGTCTCCTTTCACATTCCTTTGAGCGATGGCCAGATTGTAGACAACCGAAACACAACTTGTTCTCCTGAACAAACTTAACTCGTGAAGAGACTGTTTCATCCATGAACTTGTAACACTTGAGTAAACTGTGACCTGCCTTCTCACAGAAAGCACAACTGGCAACAACAGTTTTTTCACCTGAGTTTGTTGCTAGCACCTTTGCTCCAGGGGCTCTGTTCCTTGAAACATTGTTCTTCTCACTTTCACTTGGCTTGAGAGCATGGAGAGATGTTATTGGGTTGCAAGCGATTCTGGCTTCACGTGTGAGGAACTGAACAAAGTTGCTGAAGCTTGGAAACTTGTGACTTTGCTCTTGTACTTCCATGACCTTCCTATTCCATCTAGAGGTCAGCCAATCTGGAAGTTTAGCGAGTATCTTCTGATTCTCATTACAGTCATTGAGTACTTCAAGGCCCTTGATTTGAAACATGGCTGTCTCACAGCTGCGGAGGAAGTCAGCAAGTTCTTGAAGTTCCACACTGCTCTTGGAGTTTATCTTGGGCCATGAATCAAGCTTGTCCCTGAAAGCTTTGGCGATGAGGAATGGATTGCCATATCTCTCTTCTAGGATAGTCCATGCTGCACGATAGGCTGACTCTGTGCCTAGCAGGAAGTAGCTCTCTATGGCTTTCTTGGCTGTGCCACTCACATACTTTCGCAGGTAATATATCTTTTCTTCACCTGGTATGGTTTTTCTGTCAATGAGTGTCTGAAATGAAACTTTCCAGTCATTGAATCTGAGTGGATCACCGCTGAATATTGTTGGTTCAGGTATAGGAAGACGACTTGCACTGATGGACTCTGCAAACACTCTCACAAGAGCTGCTGTGCTGTCTTCTCTCCCTAGCAGTGTCACAGCTTGTGGTGGAGGCTGACGTTGAGACAGGTTACTTTCATCTTTAATTTCTTCCTTCTCTTTTAGGGAGACACGTTGATGGAGCAGTTGATCTATTTCATCATCTGAACATTCATTTTCGTCATACACTTTCTGACGTGCCTTGGCAACCTTTAACTTCTTCACTGTCTCCAATCGTTCCACTTCTCGTCGCTTGGCCTCTAGTGCCCTTTGCCTCTCTGCATTTTCTGCCTCAAGTTGTTCGAGTTCTTTGATATGACGTTCTTTCTCTAACAGTACCTGCAAAGCAGCTTCATTGGCGGCGACTTCAGCAGCAGCCTCCCGTCTGTGAGCAGAATACTGGCTTGAGCGTCTGGATGTGACCTTTGAGTTACTTCGAGAATGAACTGAAGACCTGGCGGACATGGATTTGGTATGGTGAGAGATGCTTGTTCTATCTGATGCTGCAGACTTAAACACAGATTCTCCATCTCTCTCTTTGCTGTCTTGTTTTTCAATCCCTTGATCTTCATCAGTTTCTGTGTGTAGATAACCTTTAGCAGTTTTAATTATTGTCTTTGTTACTGCTTCACAGGTGTCTATTCTGCGACGTGTGTCAGGGTCTGGAATGTCAATGTGTCTCAACTCTTCATAGACATCGTTCAGATCATTTGCAGCATCATTCACCTTAGTAATGTGTTCATGCAGCAGGCTGTTTGGGCACTCTTCACTCAGCACTCCTTTAGCATCCTTAATGACTGCTTTCCACTTGTCATAGCTCTTGATGAAACGGTGTTCAACCCTTTTAAGTTGCTCCTTGTGCAATTCTTGGCCCTTTTCCGTTAACTTGCGAGCTCTTTGACTTCTTTGTGGCTCTGACGAAGAAGCCTGGTTAGCAGCTTCGATGCCTTCAGATGCTTGTGGTTGTGTGTCTGTTCCATGCTGCTGTATGTCTTCACCAGCACCATTTCTCTCACTCTCAGAGAAAGATTGTATGTGTGACATTTTACTTTGATTACTTCAGTTAGATTTAAATGTGATACTACTCTTAGCCTTGTAGTTACTTACAGAATGGCTAAAATAACCTTAGCGTAGCTGAATCAAAACTCAGTTTAACATGTAGCAATGGTTATGCCTTTCTGTTCAATAGTTTGGCTTATTCACTTATACTCTTGTTACCACCAGTGAGTGTTAACTCTAGCACAGGTAAGTTAGAAATGTAATAAACACTTGCAATGCGCCTTTAAATTACTGTGGCGCTGTTATCTTAATATTAACATTACTTGTTTTGACACATTTTTTACAGTGTAACTATCGATTAACACTACTTGTTTTGACACAATTTTTACAGTGTAACTATCGATAAACACAATCTCATTATTTGCATCAATGAATGTCAACAGACTTCAGCTGTGAAAGGTGAGTACAACTTGAAAATGCAAAAATGTTTCAGTCTCTTGTGCAAGGCACTCAAAGTCTCTTATTCACACAAATCCACACGATAACACCTTAAGCCTCCTGGCTGCTTCCTTGGTTGCTGTGAGGACGGCAATAAACAGCGCACCCGCAACGTGGATAAGCTTCATCCCGCCCGTGGATCACCGTGCTCCAGCGGCGTTTTCCTCGGCTACTCACGCGAAGCAGTCGAGTTCTCACTGTAGCTCCTCTCGGTAGTAAAGCATGAGACCCGAGCTCGTTTCAAAACAGGGTTTAATTTATTCACCGACCAACCCGTGAGAACTAAAGAAGATGAAAGTAAACAAACAATCTGGTAAATACATGCGCTAATTCAGAGCTTGCAGCTTAATAATATTACATATATACACCAATAAAACACACCTCGTAGGCTGCACACTACCAAAGGGGCTGAATCTTGTCCTTTCTTCTGTCTTTGTCTTCTTTATTTACCTTTAATGTCGTAACTCAACTCATATCAACTTTACCGAATGTGGAGACAACCAACCGTGTGGTTTCCCTGCCATGCCCTGCCAGGTGGTGTGTCACTAAATTAGTACCGTGTAGAAACAAATACAAAACAATGCGTCCGCCTCAACTGAAACGCAGGTAGGAACTAAGAAATAAATAAATAAATGAGAATTAAATGAACTGACATGTCGGCAGTTACACAGCCACTGCGTCGTGGTTCTGATCACAGCTTTGTTCAGTTTGGTGACGATGGTGTTGTTGACATCAGAGACAGACTTTCTACTGTAATTCCTAAAGTTATATTACTTTGTATGTAAACATTTTTCAGTACTTATATTTCTGTCAATGTGGCTATGTCAACAATCAAGAGAGATCTGTACGGAAATCTGAAATATTGGGAAAAAGGAAACTAAAAGTTTAGCAGGTTTATTTTTAGTGTAGGAAGTTGAGAGACTGAGATACAATAATACTAATGCAGTCATGCGAATTCTTTCAGCTGAAGTTATTGTCAATGTTGAATATCTAAATCAATCATGTTTAATGTGTCAGATTCTATGTTACATGATACGATGTGTTTTGGACTTTAGCAGCAGACAAGCACAGACAAAGAAACAGGCAGAGAAAAGATAACAGAGACTCAAATGAATAAGCTCACACACTTCCAGGTTAGTACTTTTAAACTGCCTCATTGTATGAATTGTGCTATATTGTAGATATACATGTATGTCTTACTTTGCCTGCTGGTACACTCTGTCTTTTTAAAAGCATCTTCTTTGAGCTGTTTTTACACTTTCTTAATTGTGTAACATCATCTGATTTTAGGATCAATTTTATTCTTGATTTTAAACAGTTGCTCATGTTACTGTATACTATTAAACTTCTTGTAAATAGAGTCAGATATTGAATTGAATCCTTGTGGTAACACATGATGCCTAACTATTTTTACTTCATACTGGTTAGTCCCCTTATTTCACTTCCTCATAATGTCTTTGTACACTTTTGACCTATCTTTTCCTCTTTCACAAAACCACCTTGAGCCGTGGAAAAGCAAGTTGGTTCTCAACTGGTTCATAGTTGAACCGACCAGCACCAGCACTAGAACTGCTTTGGTGGAAAAGGGGTATTTGTGCACTTTTGTACTATCTTTCCTCACATATCGGAGATTTTTAACATCTGTATCAAAGCAAGATGAAGGAGATTCTGTTTCTTCTCTTTTTCCATGTTGTCTCTCCAGGTAACGTTATAATCTTTTAAACAGTACTTTCACTGCAGTTCACCTTTTTTTCACTGTATGTAACTAACTGTATGTATGTCAAACAGCAATATCAGACTATCTTAGATGCATTGTTGAGTGTCTATGTGATCAAATAACAATCAGGATCCTGTAGGCATCCATGAATTGAGTGTTTTCTAAACTTTGTCTGAAGGGAGTCTCACAGTCACAGACTTTGAAAACCTGGTTTAGAGGAAACATCTGTTTAATATGAATTCATCAGAAAGTTACTCTGTAATTATGAGTTAAGGAAACACTGACCTTAGACTAATTCAGTTAGCTTTTGATCCTTCTTGGTTTGAGGTATTTATACTGATGTCACTGAATATTATTCACCAAAGTCACAATTATGAAATTATTTAATCAGATTTGTAAAAGGTTGTTGTTTTTTTGTCACCACATCAACTAAACACATATCAGGTAGCTGAGCTCATAGCAGCTTCCTACTGTGCTAATAACTCATTAATTGTAATGATTACATACAGGTTTCAAATTTATATCACATATATATATATATATATATATATATATATATATATATATATGTGTGTATATATATATGTATATATATATATATATATATATATATATATGTGATATAATCACATAGATTTCCAAAAATTAAATTATTTTTGTGACTATGCCTTGATTTATATGCTTTTCTCATCATATGTTGATATACTTTTAGGAATCCCATAGCAGTGTATAAATATTTATATAAAGATTTAACATTTTGATTGGTTTTAAATGTGAATGTTTACAGTGTGTAGTCATTATTAACTTTATATAAAATGATGATCAGTGAGATTAATGAGCCCATTTAGTCATTATGGCAAATGTGCCAATAAAAAAACAAAAAAATAAAATGCCTTTTAACACATTCAGCATTTATTTGTATATTGAGTTCTGTTTTTGTTTTCTTGGCTAATAGAAGGTCAATATTCACTCTCCTTTTAACTTTTGTTTAATCTCAGTCAGTCCAATTATAATATCTGGATCTAAGGTTGGTAAATGTTCTACTTTCATTACCAGCTCATCACTAATATCTGAGGTTTCATGCTGGGCAAAATATTTAATGTAATTAAATGACATTATCATATGAACTTAAAACCCTTCAAACCCTTTTGTCTCTTACAGTGAAACACTCGCTGAAGTTTTTAGTCACATCGTCCTCTGGAGTCAAAAACATCCCAGATTATGTGGGTGTTTTGTTGATTGATGAAGTTCTAATAGGATACTGTGACAGCACCGGGGAGAAAGCAGAAGCCACACACGACTTGATGAAAAAACTGATAAAAGATGATCCACAACACTTGGAGTGGTACACTCAGAGGTGTTTGTTAAACCAATACATATACAAAGCTTACATTGACATTTTGAAGAAGCAACTGAACCAAACTGGAGGTAGGTAAAAATGTAAAGTTGTGTTTTTCATCATAAGTAAACAGATGTAGTTCTATTATTATTATTAATATCATTATTGTCCACATTGCTCACATAGACTGCTGCCACCTGTAACCCTATGTGGGATCTGTAATGTCAAATCAAAGTCCAATACTTTGTTGTTCAAAAGATGTTGGAGTCTCAAACAATTCAATCAAGAATCACCAGGAGTCATTAAGCTGAATGCAGTTAGAGTTTTATTGTCGACAATAAACACCCGGGACCACAATACACAGACAGCATCTATGCATAAATGATACCAAGTTCAGTGTTTCTATTCATACTAATCATATTGCTGAATTCCCCTTCAGCCGAGTAAAATTTCCACCAATCAGCTTTATTTCAAAATAACTTTCTTTGCACCGATCAATACGATGCCCAGTCCTCCACTGGTGGCTACTGCTTCATCTATTTCTCGGTTAGAGAGGGCTGCAGGTGTATGAATATTTGCTACACCAGCAGGTTTGTTTGGCCTTCAGACTTCAGTTTTTTCTACAGGGGTTTTCCACAGTTCATTCAGCTGTTGCCCAGTTAATTTAAGATGTGTTCACTACAGGCCATATCAATTCTAATACTGTTCAACTACTTTCTTACTGCATTCTCTTTTTAAAGATAATAATAGTAAAAGTGTGATATATTTAATCACATACATTTCAAACATGCTTATTCACTCAGTAAGTGCAGAATCACATACACCTCTTCTTTTATCATAATGCCCTCAATTTTGATTATCTTTAGCAAATAACAGTCAATAATCAAGTACCCTTTTATCAGATACAACATTGTTCATTGTTAGTATTCATCACCCAAATTTTACACTACAGATCTCACTCTGCTCTCTGTCTCTCTCTCAGATGTCCACATCTTACAAAGGATGTATGGCTGTGAATGGGACGATGAGACTGGAGAGGTTGATGGATTTGCTCAGTTAGGTTATGATGGAGAAGACTTCATAGCATTTGACCTGAAGACTCTGACATGGATTGCTCCAAAACCAGAAGCTGTCATCACCAAACACAGCTGGGACAGAGATAGACCAGGCAATGAAAGGTGGAAATACTTACTAACCCAGCATCACCCTGAGTTAGTGAAGATATATTTGGACTATGGGAAGAGCTCTCTGCTGAGAACAGGTAGAATCACATGACCTGATGTAGTTTCATAGACCCAATATTTACATGTCTCTTCTGTTTCTAACCTCAACCCCTGCCTTCCTCCCCCTTGTCTCTCCAGAGCTTCCCTCAGTGTCTCTCCTCCAGAAGACTCCCTCCTCTCCAGTCAGCTGCTTCGCTACAGGTTTCTACCCTAACAGAGCCGACATGTTCTGGAGGAAAGATGGAGAGGAGCTTCATGAAGACGTGGAACTTGGAGAGATCCTCCCCAACCATGATGGATCCTTCCAGATGAATGTTGACCTGAACCTTTCATCAGTCACACCTGAAGACTGGAGGAGGTACGAATGTGTGTTTCATCTCTCTGGTGTGAAGGACGACATCATCACCAAACTGGACAAAACTGTGATCAAATCCAACTGTGGTAAGATAGAAATACTGACATCCAATTAAGTAAACACATGTGATTGATGTGAATATTACGAAGATGTTAACTCTGGATTTATCTGATGTAAGTTCCTCACCTGCACCAGTCTGGTCATCAGAATACGCTCTATTAGGAGGAAAGGAGCAGTTGAGGTTGTGCTGTTGCTAATCCAGCAACACACTTTTGCACAGTCCACCAGCCACCTGCTCAGGTGGTCAGGAAAAGGTTGAGTCAGTTTTGTACAGAAACTTCATTAAAGTTACACAAAACTCTTTATTCATGATTTGCATGGAAGACACAAAAATCTGACCAAATTAAATATGAAAAATAATTTCAGATAAAAGAAACACATTATGAAAAGTGCTGGACAACATTATTAATTTTACTTTGATTTTACTTCTATTTACTGAACTGTCACAAGACAACCAGGTTATAGTTTCAACATAGACACAGGATGGACACACATTATCACACATCAGTTTAGATAATTATAGGTGAAAGTACCAAAAAGTGCATAGTCATGCTCCTGGCACACTGTGAATGTTTTATTTGGGTTCCAGTTCCTCCCTCTGAGTTCCCTGCTGGTCCTGTTATTGGAGGTGTTGTAGGACTGCTGCTCCTGGCAGTCTGCATCACTGGAGTCTTCATCTGGAGAAGGAGAAATAATGGTGAGGGTCAACAATACTCTTCAAGCCATTTTAACTTCACTGTTTTAACATATTTCAGTACAGGATTCTGGTCTGGATCTGTCATACGGGCATTTATTTTATTTTTTTGGTCTGACTCAACAAAAATAGACACCTTCTTTCATTGTCACTTTCATGCAAAGAAAATCAAGTCTCATGATTGACTGTTTCATTTCTCATTTTGACGGCTGGTCAAGTGACAATTGGTCAGCAGGTCATGATGCACTGTGGTTAGTTTGTATCATCTGGTGTGTGGGAAAAGTGATCACAAAATGGACAGTGCCAGCTGTAATCAAGCCCAGTGGGGAAGCCCACTTTTTTTTTTTTAAAGATAAAGAAGTGACCGCAAAAAATAATAGTGAACTCAAATAAAGGTTATTTGGCATCAATATTTTATTCTATTTTGCAGCATAAATATAAATTAACAACCACCTTTCAATAAATGTTGAGATGTGAGGTCACAGATATCATCAGAAAGTCACAGGATACATCAAACTAAAGTGTGAATTCATAGATCAGATTTATGAGTTTCAGGTCCTCAGTGGATGCAGTGAAGAATGATATCTGTGAAGATTATCTGAGAGCTGACAGAAGCATTAATGTTGATGTGAATCCTCCACTGCAGGAGTAACAACATCTGGAGAGAAGTGATGCTGCTGTCCAGCTGTTTCCTCAGACCTTTGGTGGAGATGAATCACTGCAGCAGTTACCAGACACCAAAGAGCCACAACGTTACTCCAGTGAAGCATCTTTTATCTTTAGGTATCACATTTATACTGTCTTTGATAATCATTAGCATTAAATCCATTAATGAGAGACATGATGATACTCAGCACTTTAAACTCTACTCTTAAAGCTGAAACCAAACATCATAAAACTCAGTAACAGCTGTAACTCTTTTTACACATATTCATATTTTATTAGTGAAACTCGCATATTATATTAATAACACTTCTCAGAGCTTATTTGTAAGTTAAACATTTGACATCTTCACGTTCTATATTTGTCATATGGACAATAAATGTTAATGTCATTGTAATGTTATTGTTAATTCTTGGATTATTGCTGTCAGAGGATTACATACAATTTAATGTATACTGATGGATTTACTTTATTACTTTATTGCATATTACCACTCTGTATACATGACAGTATACATCTTCTCTAACGTTATGTTATCTATTTTTTCATTAAACAGGATGTTTTCACTTAGTTTGTCTCTTCATCTACGTCTGTTCATAATGTTAAATGAGAATTAGACACACACACACACACACACACACACACACACACACACACACACACACACACACACACACACACACACACACCACAAATCTTGGTCAGCTCATGCTATTCAATGAACCTTGTGAATGAGAGTGTATTTCTCTATATCACCACTAGAGAGCACCATAACTGTGAACTGTCTCAGCTGTGAGTCACCATGGAAAGAGCTGACAGAACATTTCCTCCAACATTACAAAGAGTTTCCTGACTTAAAGTTCTCAACATTTAAAGCTAAATTCTTACAAACAGTATTTTCAATGGAAGATCAGACCAATACAGTAAAGTGAAAATTAAACAAACTTTTCTATTGTGTAACTGAAGATTTAAGCACTTAATATATATTCAATTTAATCAAAAAAAAGATCTATAATTAAAACTCAGCAAAAGACATACAGTCAATTACTTTTGCAAGTGTCCACCTGCATTGACCGTTATACTGTAAGTGATAGTTACTCACTTAATTTTCTTTAAAATAACTTTTTTAATTAGCCTATTCTTGCAACAGATAATCCGTAACCTCTTACTTTTGTAAATGTTGACCTGCATAGACCGTTATGTGAGTGATGGTCATGATGCTTGATGTCCTCAAAGAGGTTGGCAGTTAAAAGTTTTAGACAAGCTAATAGATTGATATATATTTCCCTAATGTCAGTGATGATGGCATCAGATACTGTCTTCATCATTTGGAAAATTTTAAAAACAATTGTTGCATCTATCACAGGAAATAAACAAATATCTCCGACAGTCATTAGTAGGATGAGACATAGCTTGGTCTGATGTGCCCTGAGTAAAAAGCCAGAGAAGCTGCCAGTTCAGACTCTCTCTTCATTCCTGTGTTTAGTTAATTTTTATTTTGTTCCACCCTACACCCATACAGAGTACACTCACTTATCCACTTCCTACATTACTGATCTTACAGACTCACCAATATATTAATTTGATTTATTTTGACTTCTTTGTTTAAATATATTTACTTTTGTAGTATGGGATACCTGTTTGACCTCCCTTTTTACTACAGTCCAGAGCCAAGCTGTGACTAATTGTTTTGTATTTTAAGTTTTTTGTGCACAAGTAGATATTTGACTTTTATTTGTTGAGGCTTCATTATAAATTCCTCCTTCGACTTGATACAAAAGAGGTGGATGGAAGTAATTCATTGTGCTCAATGTCAATACTTTTAAACAATTTAAAAGTCCTTATTATTACATACATATCTTTGTCAACTGTAGTTACAGTAAGATGAATATTCTCACAAACTAAATTAACAGAACTCCAACTTATAGATGTTGAACTATAAAGACAGAATAAATGTCTGTTGTGCAGATGAAATAATAATTACTCATGGTTAATAGTCTGCAGCTGTAGTTCCCAACATTTTTGCCTCTTTACAAAAAAGCAGTTTGTAGTTGAGGCCTCCCTTCTAGATGGCTTCAAATAGATTAAATGAAAATGACGCACAAAGAGGAACAACCAATAAGATAATTACTAAGATAATATAGAAAAGTAAAAAGCACACTTTCTAATCCCTATTTTTTATTACTTTGTAATATAAACTTTTATAAATACTTAAATTTCCATCAATGCTAACATGTCAACAATCCAGAGAGGCCTGTGCATGGCTTATGATACAGAAATCTAATTCGTGAGAAAAAACAGAAGCAAGTTCAGTAGGTTTTTTTTACTGTGGGAAGTTGAGAGACTGAGATACAACAATACTAATGCAGTCATGTGAATCCTTTAAACTGAAGTTATTATCAATGTTGAATATCTAAATAAATCCAAAGTGGTTGTTTGTGCTTTTCTGTCCCATCATGATCACTGTATCTTGTCGATTGTCTGTTGTGTTGTATGTATTAACTGTGAAGCTTTCACAGCTTAAAAGGAGGAAAAGTTGCGACTGGAAACATTTTTAGCTCTTCAGGTGAAGAACTGCATCATGTTTAATGTGTCAGATTCTGTGTTAAATGATACGATGTGTTTTGGACTTTAGCAGCAGACAAGCACAGACAAAGAAACAGGCATAGAAAAGTAACAGAGACTCAAATTAAAAAGTTCACACTTTTAGTTTAGTACTTTGAAACTGCCTCATTGTATGAACTGTGTTGTACTGTATATTAGAATAGAATAGATCCTTTATTGTCATTGTCACAAGTACAATTACATTTTAAAGTGTTCACCAGTCAGTGCATCATTCATAAATTAAAAAAAAGAAAAATGAAAGAAAAAATAATCAATAAATACTATACATAAAAACAGCCCAAGTATACCCACATACAGTACGGTTACATCCTATCATCGCACAGCCGTATGGCAGTCAGTTGTAAACAGTGTTAATTAGCAGTATTGAGTGTAGTAATAGGTGTAGAGTATAGAGTATTCTCAGGAAGTAAAGTCTCTGCTGGGCCTTTTACAGCAGCTCAGAGGTGTCCGTGCTCCAGGTCACCCCCCCCCCCCCCCCCCCCCCCCCCCCCCTAATGTGGCCCCCTCAGGTATTGTAGATACACATTTATGTCTTGCTTTGTCTGCTGGTACACTCTGTCTTTTTAAAAGCATCTTCTTTGAGCTGTTTTTACACTTTCTTAATTGTGTAACATCATCTGATTTTAGGATCAATTTTATTCTTGATTTTAAACAGTTGCTCATGTTACTACATACTATTAAACTTCTTGTAAATAGAGTCAGATATTGAATTGACTCCTCCTGGTAACACATGATGCCTAACTATTTTTTACTTCATACTGGTTAGTCCACTTATTTCACTTCCTCATAATGTATTTGTGCACTTTTGACCTATCTTTCCTCACAAATAAGAGAATTTAACATCTGTATCAAAGCAAGATGAAGGAGATTCTGTTGTTTCTTCTCTTTTTCCATGTTGTCTCTCCAGGTAACGTTATAATCTTTTAAACTGTACTTTCACTGCAGTACACCTTTTTTTCACTTTATGTAACTGACTGTATGTATGTCAAACAGCAATATCAGACTATCTTAGATGCATTGTTGAGTGTCTATGTGATCAAATAACAATCAGGATGCTTTGTCTGAGTGGAGTCTCACTGTCTGTCTCAGACTTTGAAAACCTGGTTTAGAGGAAACATCTGTTTAATATGAATCATCAGAAAGTTACTCTGTAATTATGAGTTAAGGAAACATTGACCTTAGACTAGTTCAGTTAGCTTTTGATCCTTCTTGGTTTGAGGTTTCTTACACTAATGTCACTGAACATTATTTAACAAAGTCACATTTATGAAATCATATCACATCACAGAAGCTTCCTACTGTACTAATAACTCGTAGTAATGACTAGGTTTTTAAAAAATTCAAGCAAAATAAGGCAATATAGAGAAGATATATAGAATAGCTGCACCTTGTTCATCATATGTTGTTCCACTTTAAGAAATCTCATAGCAGTGTACAAATATTTATATCAAGATTTAATATTTTGATTTTGTGTGTTGTCAGTCATTTTATATAAAATGATGATCAGTAAGGTTAATAATTTAGTCATGATGCCAAATATTGTTTCAACAAATCCAGCATTTATTAGTGTATATTGAGTTGTGTTTTTGGCTTCCTGGCCAATAGAAGGTCAGTATTCATTCTCTTTTTAGCTTTTGTTTAATCTCAATCAGTCCAATTATAATATCTTAGGTTGGTAAATGTTCTACTTTAATGACCAGCTCATCACTAACTTTGTGTGTCTGAAGTTTCATGCTATTGGAAAAATACTGAATGTAATTGTCATAAGTTTTAGCTATGAATTTAAAAACTCTTAAAACATCTTTCTCTTCCAGTGAAACACTCAATGACGATTTTGATCACAGTGTCCTCTGAAATCAAAAATCTCCCAGATGTGATGACTGTTGGGTTGGTTGATGATGTTCCAGTCGGTCACTGTGACAGCATTGGGAAGAAAGTAGAAGCCACACAGGACTGGGCAAAAAAGTTAGCAGAAGATGATCCACAACACTTGGAGTGGTACACTGAGAAGTGTCAGTCAGTCCTAAAATATGCAAAAGAATTAACAGATGTTTTTAAGGGATTGGGAGGTAAGTAATGTGAAGTAAAAATGTTGTGTTTTTGTCAAATAGTAAATATAGTTCCATTATAAACACGTTTAAATGTTTAAAACACACACATAGTTTGCTAAATCCGCCTATATTTCCCTCATACCACGTCATTGGCCATGTAATGTGAGGAACTCTTTCTAAAGGGGTGGTCAATATTATTTCATATCGGGTTCTGAATTTGTCTTTTTTTGTGTTTCTTGATTTATTCTGGATGTTTGAAAAGTTCAGGTCAGGTAAGTCTTGTTTGGAAAGTTTACATCACCAGTTATTTCTGTGTGTTGGTCTTGTGATGAAGAGGAGACTTTCCCACATGTTTCTTGACCTTCTCTAAAATGCAGCCTCACATAGACTGCAGCCACCTGTAACCCTCTGTGGGATCTCACTCTGCTTTCTGTCTCTCTCTCAGGTGTCCACGTCTTCCAGAACATGGAGGGCTGTGAATGGGACGATGAGACTGGAGAGGTTGATGGAGTTGTTCAGTTTGGTTATAATGCAGAAGACTTCTTAGTGTTTGACCTGAAGACACTGACATGGATCGCTCATAACCCAATTGCTGTCATCTACAAATCGAAGGTGGAGAGTGATAATTACAACAATCAAAGACTGAAATTCTTTCTCACCCAGCTTTACCCTGGGTATTTGAAGAATTATTTGGACTATCGGAAGAGCTTTCTGATGAGAACAGGTAGAATCACATGACCTGATGTAGTTTCATGGACCCAATATTTAAAGTCTCTTCTGTTTCTAACCTCACACCCTGCCTCCCTCTCCCTCGTCTCTCCAGACCTTCCCTCAGTGTCTCTCCTCCAGAAGTCTCCCTCCTCTCCAGTCAGCTGCTTCGCTACAGGTTTCTACCCTGACAGAGCCGACATATTCTGGAGGAAAGATGGAGAGGAGCTTCATGAGGACGTGGAACTTGGAGAGATCCTCCCCAACCATGATGGATCCTTCCAGATGAGTGTTGACCTGAACCTTTCATCAGTCACACCTGAAGACTGGGGGAGGTACGAATGTGTGTTTCATCTCTCTGGTGTGAAGGACGACATCATCACCAAACTGGACAAAGCTGTGATCAGATCCAACTGTGGTAAGATAGAAATACTGACTTTACAATGTTATTGCCTCAAAACATTTGTTATCCAATTAAATATAAACACATGTGATTGATGTGAATATTATGAAGATGTTAACTCTGGGTTCAGATTTTACAGTCTGAGTGAGTTTGAAGCGGGTTATCAGTCCTGAATTTCTGAAGCTGAGAGTCCAGTTAACAAATGTTCGTGTTACCTTATGCACATGACTTACTTAAATTATTTAAGCAGATGCAATGAGAACTAGTTTAAATCTAGTGGTGTTGCAGCACATGGTTAGGAGCGTATTTATCTGATGTAAGTTCCTCACCTGCACCAGTCTGGTCATCAGAATACACTCTATTAGGGGGAAAGGAGCAGTTTAAATTGTGCTGTTGCTAATCCACCAACACACTTTTGCACATGATTTACAGGTAAAACACACAAAACTAACCAAATTAAATATGAAAAAGATGTAGAAAAAAGAATTACAATATGAAATATTAATGATTAATTCCACTTATATCTATTGTACTGTCAAGAGAGACAATCTACAGTTTGTATGTGAAAGTAAGATTTATTAAACAAAGTAAGATCAAAATAAATCTGATGTTGATTTGAGGAAAAATGTGATCATGCAGGAGAGATTAAGAGCTTTCAGGGAGGACAGGGTGATCAACTCAAAGATGACAGGATGAAAAAGACAAATACAACTCTAGTATTACAATAAGAAACACATAAAATACAACTAATGTGTTGTTGTAATATAAGATAAAAGACAGGGGATAGGTTCAACATAGACGCAGGATGGACACACAGAGGCCAGAAACAGTAATGTGGTATAAACCTGCAGATGGTGATTGTATGGATTATTGTGATGCCACATCAAACCATCAGATCAACATGTACAGTAAAGTGAATTTCACTTAAAAAGAGACATTATCTACTTTTGGCAGTATATAACTGAGCTGCTGTAGTCATGTTGTTTACAACTCTGCACATCCTGAACAATAATATTCACATGCCTATTCACATATTCACAATTTCCTCATCAGAAAACTGTAACAGTATTTCCAAACTGTCCGTGCATCATGATGGAGAAAGCCCTGTGTTTTAAAGAAATCAAAGTAACACATGTTATTGTCAGAAATGATGTTTGATTATCAAATATCAGTTTAGATAATTATAGGTGAAAATACCAAAAGTGCATAGTCATGCTCCTGACACACTGTGAATGTTTTATTTGGGTTCCAGTTCCTCCCTCAGAGTTCCCTGCTGGTCCTGTTATTGGAGGTGTTGTAGGACTGCTGCTCCTGGCAGTCTGCATCACTGTCTTCATCTGGAGAAGGAGAAATAATGGTGAGGGACAACAATACTCTTCAAGCCATTTTAACTTCCCTGTTTTAACATATTTGAGCACAGAATTCAAATATTTTAGGAAAATATTTATTCTGAATCAATAAAACAAATAACTGTAACCTGGATGATATGATAAAGTACTGTAATCTCTTGTTGTCTGTATTTCAGGATTCAAGCCTGCAAACTGTGAGTATTCTGTCTTTTTAGATAGTTTATCTCTCTGCAGCTAATAGTTTAAATTGAATTACTGACACTTTGTTCTCTTTCAAAGCTTCAGACTCATCATCCCCTGAAACTTCTTGTGTCCCGATGCAGCCCTTAACTGATCACAGTGAGTATTTCATCATGTCATCACTGTCTTTGTAAGAAAAAAAAAAAAGAAAGAAAAAACAGTTGACAGACTCTCAGTGAAGTGATCCAGTATAGTTACAGGAAACAACCAACACTGGGGTTTTATTGTAATACTGATTTAATATTTTACATTCTGGACCAAAATCAAAATCAATTGTTAACTTATCACCACAAATGGTGAACTGACATAAATATTCTGTGGCATCAATATTTTATTTTTCACCATGAATTTAAATCAACAAAACTTGTTTTAATGAATGTGGAGAAAGTGACAGGATACATCAAACTAAAGTGTGAATTCATAGATCAGATTTATGAGTTTCAGGTCCTCAGTGGATACAGTGAAGAATGATATCTGTGAAGATTATCTGAGATCTGACAGAAGCATTAATGTTGATGTGAATCCTCCACTGCAGGAGTAACAACATCTGGAGAGAAGTGATGCTGCTGTCCAGCTGTTTCCTCAGACCTTTGGTGGAGATGAATCATTGCAGCAGCTACCAAACACCAAAGAGCCACAACGTTACTCCAGTGAAGCATCTTTTATCTACTGATATCAAATTTATACTGTCTTTGATAATCATTAGCATTAAATCCATTAATGAGAGACATGATGATACTCAGCACTTTAAACTTCTGCTCTTAAAACTGAAACCAAACATCATAAAACTCCTACTCATGTTTTCATTCACGATTACTTTGACAGACAGTATCATTTTATAAATGCTAATGAAGGTTTTGCACTAGGTCATGCTCCTCTACACTGGTAAGTGTAACAGCTGTAAGTGTTTTACACATTATCATAAATTTGTTTTCACAGTTTTGTGATTTACTTTATTGCATATTGCCAAAATGTCAAAATTGATGTATGAGTATGTCTTCTCGAAGGTTATGTAATCTTACAGCTTACAGTACTAAAAGAAACACACACACACATCATAAATGTTTCTCAGCATACATTAATAATGAACCTTTTGAATGAGAGTGTATTTCTCTATATCACCACTAGAGAGCAACATAACTGTGAAATGTCTCAGCTGTGAGTCACCAGGGAAAGAGCTGACAGAACATTTCCTCCAACATTACAAAGAATTTCCTGACTTAAAGTTCTCAACATTTAAAGCTAAATTCTTACAAACAGTATTTTCAATGGAAGATCAGAACAATACAGTAAAGTGAAAATTAAACTAACTTTTCTATTGTGTAACTGAAGATTTCAAAATGTAAAGCTAAATTCCTACAATGCAGGCAGATGAATGCCAATCACTCACATTTTCTGGTCATGTATGAAACTATAAATATTTTGGGATGGGGTTACTCTGATTCTTGAAGGGATTCTACCTGGGTCATATAATAATAGAGGATATTATTCAAAATAAGGACACTAATCTCTTCTTAATCTTGATACTGGGATTCAAAAAGGCCATCACAAGGAGTTGGTTGAAAGGTATCCCACCAATGGACACTGAAGAGGAAATGACATCCATAGAAAGACTAACTGTAAGAATAAAAGCAGGAACTCTGGACTGCATACATGAAAAGAGATGGATCGAGACCTCAGCAGCCATGAAAAGAAAGAGACAGAAGTTGTAAAGAGAGTGTTGTACTCCCCTTCTTCCATGATTCAGACCAGATCAGACCGATACAGTTAAAGTGAAAATCAAATTGTAACTTTTCTATTGCTTTACTGAGGATTTAAGCTCTTGCTAATTATCATCAAATTAATCCAATAAAGGTCTTTACTTCAAACTCAGTAACAGATATACAGTAAATTACGTAGGAAATGTTCACCTGCTTAGACCTTTATACTGAATTGATCTAATGAGGTCTGCTGCAACTCTCAGTTGTTTTAAATTAAGGCTGAAGACTTTTCTGTTTGCTGTCTTCGATTAATTCAAATTTTTGGCATTTTGATTCATTTCTTGCACTGCACTGTCTTATTCTATTTTACCTTATCTTTCTTTGAAATAACTTTTTAATTATGCTTAAATGTTCTTTTATGCTCTGTTTCTTGGTCTTTATTTTTTTTTAAGTTTTATGTGAATCACTTTGAAATGCCTTGTTTAAATGTGCTGTACAAATAAACGTACCTTGACTTACATTAAAAATCCCCACTGCTCACACTGCACTAATCAAATGATGCTGAGAGGAGACCACAGACAGACTTTGTAGAAGGAAACTACTCCTGTTGTAAACCCTAGGTCCTCAACTCAAGTTGTACTAATCAAAGTAAAATAACTGATCTCCTGAGTCAGATCCACTATAAATCCAGATGTTTGATCCGGACAGCTGTTAAAATCGCCCCATGGTGCTCCTTTTAAATACTGAATGTGCACTGCAGTTAATCAGTGAACGAGTAACCCTTTTAGTTTGGTACCTTAAGCTGTCAAATATGTATAAATATTTGCATCCAGGGTAAAATGTCTGTCTGTACAGATTAGTGATAAAAAGTGGGCCGGGCAGCTGCTGTAATTTGATGCTGGTGGCCTACTTTGGTCCCACAATCTCAACACACAAATAATTTCAGAATTAAAACAGACTGGTGTGTCCACTGGTGATCTGGTCACTCGACAGGACTCTGCAACAAGTCATGAAGACGATGAAACTAGTTTTTCTGCTTTTCTTCTTTCCTGTCACACTTTCAGGTGAGATTAGCTTTAAAATGTGTTGATTGTAAGTGAGGATGTTTGGCCTAGTGTTATATTTCACTTTCACATTGGGCACTTTGACGCAGTTTAGATCAAGCTGTACCGTTTTTAGGTTCTAATAAATAATTAGTAAATGCAATAAAGTTAGTGCAAATGCCACAATTTGCATGGCTTTAGTTAGAAGTGGTGGGACCACAAAGTTCTGCTGGAAATAAATCAGTTGTATGTACACAGTAGGCCACCTGGCTTTCTTCAAATAATTTGTTATAATAATAGTGGATCATCTCGTTTAGTAGTTCTGAATATATAACTATTAGTCATCTTATGTTGAACATATTTACCTCATAATTTAGAGGTAATATGAATTCATCCGTAAACTACTTTGTAATTACAAGGTCTTCATCTTGTCATCACCAAGTTAAGTAAACACTGACCTTGGACTAATTAGATTGGCTTTTGATACTGACGTCACTGATCATTATTCAACAAAGTCACAATTATGAAATTATTTCATAAGGCATCACTACTCTCAATGTGTGACATCAGTGCTATGTGTCGGCGTCTTTGTGTACCCTCCAGAAACTCTGCCTGAGAACCAACTTTCCACTTCATTTTTATCCGATTCAAGGCTATATATCTTTTTCGACACAGGTGTTTTAAAACCATCTTTCCCTCCAATAGGAAATCAGCCATTTTCTTTTTTTTTTGCCATTTCTAGGTCTTTTATTTTAACAGCCTTTTCATACATTTTAAACCTGACCATTTCCAAATTTACTCAGTGTCATCGTAAGACCTTTGTGATGAAAACATATCAAAGTCTTACATCTGCATTGAACGCCCTTACCATGAACCCGCGTTGAACTTTGCATGTTTCGCTATTATCACTTAGTCAGAGTGCCCCTAACTGTACACAGGAAGTCAGTGTCGTGTGACAAACTTAAAATGAAACTTAAATGAGGTATTCTTGAAATCATATACGACAACATGACACATAATTAGTGGGTGTTTTCTAGCACCACATAATGGGCACAGCAAGTGTTATTTCACCCCTTCATCCAATAACAGCCTGGGTATGAAAATTTCTAAGTGCCCGTGATGCATGCCCTTCAACTGTGCCACAGTCCAACATGTGTGAGGGTGTGAGGTCCATTCATCATAATTTCTAAAAGTTAGGACATTTTGTCAGTATTTCACACAAATAATATTTGTTAGACAAAATATCTATAAGTAGTTGAAATTCATGTATTTTTCTCATCATATGTTGCTCCACTTTCCAGAATCCCATAGCAGTGAACAAATATTTATATCAAGAATTAACATTTTGATTAGTTTTAAATGTGAATGTTTACAGTGTGAAGTAATTTCTAACTGTATATGAAATGATGATCAGATCGGCAAGATGAATCACTGACTAAGATTTGCTCCAGAGTACAAAGTTCTTTTACATCCTTCTGGTGCTCTGCCAGCTATTCTGGTCTGATATTTTGGTAGAGGTTCATGATGGTACTGATTTAGTCATGGCAAATGTGCCAAAACAATGACAAAAAATGACTTTTAAATATTCAGCATTTATATGTAGTTTAAATTTTGTTTTTGGCTTCCTGGCCAACAGAAGATCAATATTTTTTATTCTTTTACTTTTTTTGTTTCAATCAGCCCAATTATAATATCTGGCTCTTAGGTTGGTAAATGTTTTACTTTCATCACCAGCTCATCACTAATTTTGTGTGTCTGAGGTTACATGCTATACTGTAGGCAAAATATTGAACATAATTCAATATAATTATAGTAACTATGGATATGAACTTTAAAACTGTTCAAACCTCTTACTCTTACAGTGAAACACTTGCTGAAGTATTTGATCACAGTGTCCTCTGGAGTCAAAAACATCCCAGATATGGTGATTGTTACGTTGGTTGATGAAGTTCCAATAGGTCACTGTGACAGCATCGGGAAGAAAGCAGAAGCCGGACAGGACTGGATAAAAAAACTGGAAGAAGATGATCCAGAACACTTGGAGTGGTACACTAATGAGTGTTTTTTAATCCAACACAAATGCAAAGCTCAAATTGACATGTTGAAGAATCAACTGAACCAAACTCGAGGTAAGTAAAAGTACTCCAAAAATAAAAGATTGTATTTTTTGTCAAAAAGCAAACAGATATAGTTACATTATAAACACACATGTTTAAATGTTCAAACATACACAGTTTGCTAAATGTGAGGGACTGTTTCCAAATCGGTGGATTCATTTAAAAACTGAAAAACTTTTTTTGTGTTTGTGTGTGTGTGTGTGTGTGTGTGTGTGTGTGTGTGTGTGTGTGTGTGTGTGTGTGTGTGTGTGTGTGTGTGTGTGTGTGTGTGTGCATGTACATGTTTCCCTTCTTATCATGTTTGATTTCATCTGTATGTTTAAAAAGCTCAGGTCAGGTAAGTTTTGGTTGGAAAGTTTACATTGCCTCTTGATATCAGTTTGTGTATTTCTGTGTGTTGGCCTTGTGATGAAGAGGTGACTCTTCCACGTGTTCCTCGACCTTCTGTAAAATGCAGCCTCATAGACTGCAGCCACCTGAAAACCTCTGTGGGAGCTCACTCTGTTCTCTGTCTCTCTCTCAGGTGTCCACATCTTGCAGAAGATGAATGGTTGTGAATGGGATGATGAGACTGGAGAGATTAATGTATTTACTCAGTTTGGTTATGATGGAGAAGACTTCATAACATTTGACTTGAAGACACTGACATGGATCGCTCAAAAACCAGAAGCTGTCATCACCAAACACAGTTGGGACAGAGATAGACCAGACAATGAAAGGCTGAAATACTTCCTCACCCAGCTTTTCCCTGAGTTTTTGAAGGTATATTTGGACTATGGGAAGAGCTCTCTGTTGAGAACAGGTAGAATCACATGACCTGATGTAGTTTCATAGACCCAATATTTAAATGCTACTTCTGTTTCTAACCTCACCCCCTGCCTTCCTCCCCCTTGTCTCTCCAGAGCTTCCCTCAGTGTCTCTCCTCCAGAAGACTCCCTCCTCTCCAGTCAGCTGCTTCGCTACAGGTTTCTATCCTAACAGAGCCAAGATGTTCTGGAGGAAAGATGGAGAGGAGCTTCATGAGGACGTGGAACTTGGAGAGATCCTCCCCAACCATGATGGATCCTTCCAGATGAGTGTTGACCTGAACCTTTCATCAGTCACACCTGAAGACTGGAGGAGGTATGAATGTGTGTTTCATCTCTCTGGTGTGAAGGACGATATCATCACCAAACTGGACAAAGCTGTGATCAGATCCAACTGTGGTAAGATAGAAATACTGACTTTACAATGTTGTTGCCTCAAAACATTTGTTATCCAATTAAATAAACACATGATTGATGTGAATATTATGAAGGTGTCAACTCTGAGTTCTGATTTTACAATCTGAATGAGTTTGAAACAAAGTTATCAGTCCTGATTTTCTGAAGCCCAGAGTTAGTTACGTCTGGTCCCAAATACAGTATGCAAAATGTTAGACCACATTTAAAATTTTAAAACAAACGACTGGGATTGACGCACAAAGGTCAGAAGCAATAAGGTGATGTGAGGTAAAATAAGAATATCACACATCAGTTTAGATAATTATAGGTGAAAATAGCAAAAGTGCATAGTCATGCTCCTGACACACTGTGAATGTTTTATTTGGGTTCCAGTTCCTCCCTCAGAGTTCCCTGCTGGTCCTGTTATTGGAGGTGTTGTAGGACTGCTGCTCCTGGCAGTCTGCATCACTGGAGTCTTCATCTGGAGAAGGAGAAAAAATGGTGAGGGACAACAATACTCTTGAAGCCATTTTAACTTCACTGTTTTAACATATTTCAGCACAGAATTCAAACATTTCAGGAAAATATTTATTCTGAATGACTAAAACAAACAAAGTGTGACCTGGCTGTGATGTTCAGTAGCTTGACCTCTAACTGGAAAGTTAGTCTCTTACTAGGGGTGTAACAAATAACCGATTTGAATCGGAAAACCGGTTTTGATTTAAAAGATGCTAATGCAACCGTACACGGACCCCTAAATGTAACATGAACCAGCCGATGCCCTGATTACTAAAGTTATGAATGGTCGTTTTAAAGCGCTCTCTCTCTCTCACTCTCCCATGAAAGTCTTGCTAGACTTGTCACAGCAATAGCGCTCTGCTTGAAAGGGAAAGACATGATGCAGCTTCAATCTGAAATCAAAAGCTTGGAAGAGATTTGGATTTTACAAGAAGAATGGAACACTAGTTAAAAACCGTTGCAATATGTAAGGATGTAAAACAGCACAAAACTATTATTATAACGATGTGAGCATCCACAATATGAACTATAACGTCCTGTGCTTGTGAATGTTCTCATTCGTCCAGATCATCTCTTGGCAATTGGATCGAAAGCAACTGGACTTGATATATGTATGTGTAAGCAGCCTTCTCTGCAAGAACGTACATGTAGCCTATTGAATAGGTCTTATGCACTTTAATATAGCCTGTTCTTTTTTTAAAATGTAATGTACTGTGTAATATGTCTTATATGTTTATTATATGGTTCAATATGTGTTTTTTTAACCCTTAAACAGGCAGGAGTGGAAAATTAGATGTAAAAAATCCTTACTAGTTATGTCATTTGCACCTAAAGTAAGGAAGGAAGGAAGGAAAGGAGGG
This sequence comes from Scomber colias, assembly GCA_021039105.1. Lineage (NCBI taxonomy): Eukaryota > Metazoa > Chordata > Actinopteri > Scombriformes > Scombridae > Scomber > Scomber colias. The sequence goes on from JAJDFG010000141.1 coordinate 504,070, forward strand.
AAGAAGGAAGGAAGTAAGGAAAGGAGGGAAGAAGGAAGAAAAGGAGGAAGGAAGGGAAGCAAGGGAGGAAGAAGGAAGGAAAGGAAGGAGGGAGGAAGGAAGGGAGGAAAGGAGGGAGGACGGGAGAAGGAAGGAAAGGAGGGAGGGAGGGAGGGAGGGAGGAGGAAGGAAGAAAGAAAGGAAGGACAGATGAAGGAAGGAAGGAAGGAAGAAAGGAAGGACAGATGAAGGAAGGAAGAAAGGACAGAAGGAGGGAACATTTATCCTAACAGCTGAACTTAGATCTAAGGAAGGAAGGAAGGAAGGAAGAAAGGAAGGACAGATGAAGGACGGAAGGACGGACAGATGAAGGAAGGAAGGAAGGAAGGAAGGACAGAGGAAGGACCCGGGAGGACAACACGAAAGTCAAAGAGTCTGTATCTCCTGGTGCACGTTGTCTGTTTAAGGGTTAATATATTTGAACTTTCAGTTGCCCAGAGATAACTATAACGTCCTGTAACGTTTTATACATGTGCGGCTGAAGACAAGTGATGTTTGATGTTCATTGTGTTGATCAGAAATATTTCAGACAGTAGTTGCTGTGATGTTTCAGTATTTACAGACCAAACTGAGCCGCAGCAGCTGTTGAAGCGCAGTGTTTAAAGGCGTACCGCTGTGCTGCTCCAATTAACAGCGCGTCAGTCCGCGGTGAGAGAGAAGCAAAGCTGCATTAAAATAAATAGTCGTTTGTCTGTTTACTAAATTAAAATATTTGCAGGTTTTGAAGTGTTACTGGAAATGTCAGGCTGGATACAGATCTTAACTCTCTTGTGTTGGCTCAGCTCTTATGACACATATAAAATGAGACAAAGGATGCACTTTAAAATTGTGTTAATATAATTGTCTACCTCATCAGCTCATTCTCTGATCTGAGTCTACACAGAACACTCTCTAAATCTTTCTTTCACCTCCTTTACTAGTTTGTGTGGCTCTAACTGCCAATAATGAAGATTGAATATTAAGATGTTTTTTCGTTGTCAGAGGGGCTTTGCAAAGTTCTCAACATGCAATGTATTACAGTAATAAACACAATGACAACTCACACATGTCAAAAATACTTCCCTGGTCTTTTATAAAACATATCAATTTGATGGCAATCGATGCCACATTTATAGGATTTACTCATGTTAATTTATAATGTAAAATTGTTGTCTATTTTAAACGAGGAACTGTATCAGATTACATCATATCCCATCGAATCATATCGTATAAAAATCCTCCCCTATCGAATCGAACCGAATCATCGTACCCCATGTATCAAGATACATATCAGATTATCTTCTATTGGAGAGATGTATACCCCTATCTCTTACCATTTGAAATAAAACCGGAAATCAGTCACATTAATACATACAGTATTTCTATAAAACACACATTAGTGTTTCCTTTGTTTGCTCAAATTCTGACATTGAAAATTTTCAATTACTGTAATCTCTCATCTGTTTTTCAGGAGTCAGGCCTGCAAACTGTGAGTATTCTCTCAGTTTGTCTCTCTATATATTCAAATGAATGCAGTTAATAGTTTCAATTGAATTTTTTTGTTTTTCTTTTACAGCTCTCGACTTTTCAACCACTCAAATTTCTTCGATCAGTGCAGCACTGATTACAGTGAGTATGTCAAAACTGTGCAGATACTGTGAAGAATCTCCTTTTTTGCTTTGTTACTATAAATATGTTTCCATTCAACATAATTTTGCTGTCCTACAATAGGCTCGACCACACACAGAGATATTATTATTGTTTCTGAAAACTTTGTCACTATTATTTTTCTGTGACTATTCAGAGATGAGAAGTGATTCAGAGCAGTAATATTGGTGACAGGCTTATGTGGTTATGTTTGCCAAGTGATTTGAGATAGTTAACAATACTTGATTTGTCTGTTTTTCCACGGGACACTTTAATTTTTATAATTCCTGTGTATCTTATAACTCCACTGATAGCTGACATTTTCCGCATCATGGCCGTGAGATGTGATGTCACAGGTACCATCAAAAAGTAACAGGATACATCAAACTAAAGAGTGAATTCATAGATCAGATTCATGAGTTTCAGGTCCTCAGTGGATGCAGTGAAGAATGATATCTGTGAAGATTATCTGAGAGCTGACAGAAGCATTAATGTTGATGTGAATCCTCCACTGCAGGAGTAACAACATCTGGAGAGAAGTAATGCTGCTGTCCAGCTGTTTCCTCAGACCTTTGGTGGAGATGAATCACTGCAGCAGCTACCAGACACCAAAGAGCCACAACGTTACTCCAGTGAAGCATCTTTTATCTGCTGATATCAAATTCATGTCATCTGATACACAAGGGGTGGAGCCAAATCCGAATATGCTATTCAGCAAAGCAAAAGTAGTGAGTTTTTACAAAGTTTTTTATTTGGTGGTTGTTGTTTTTTGTGCTGACATGACACTGAACAAGTGTATTTTTGTGTATAGTATGTCTGTGGGTGTGTTCATGTGTTGCTGCTTTTCTCAAACTTGTATGCCTCGAGTTGACCCACAGGTTAAATCTTCTAGCAAAAGTGTTCATTTGAAAGTATTATTGTCAGCTTGGTTTAATAACAACTAACGCTGGGAACACACCGAAGAGTGACCCTGTGCACCACGAGTTTACATAGAGATTGCATGGTAACTCGCCATAGGCTGCTTTTCGACGCTCTTCGGTGTGTTCTCTAGGCATGCTTTAAAAGTGATCAGTAAAATTTTAAAATCAATTCTGAAAGGAACAGGGAGCCCATGGAAAGAAGCGAAGAGTGGGGAGATGTGATGTTGTCTGTTAAAATCAGTAAGAAGCCTAGCTGCTGCTTTCTGAGCTATTTGGAGGTGAGAGAGAGATTTTTGTGATCAACCAGAAAGGAGAGAGTTACAGTAATCTAAAAGGGAGAAAATGAAAGCATGAATAGTTTTTTCCAGGTCAGAGTGGGTGAGCCTTGGCTTGAGTTTGGAGATTGTTCTTAGTTGTAGATAATAGGAGTGGACAACTTTTTTGATGTTGGTTTGATTGAAATGTAACTCATTTTTTGTATTTGGGCACTGAACAATATGATTTCTGTTTTGGAGTTGTTAAGTTGAAGGAAATGTTGTGCTATCCAACAGTTGATATCATGGAGTCTCCAGCAGCAGCTAGGTTTCTTGGGTCACTGGATCTCAGGGGAAGGTATATCTGTGTGTCGAAACATTGTGTTGCTGGATGATTTGGCCAAGTGGGAGCATGATGGAGAATAAAATGGGACCTAAAATATAACCTTACAGTACACCACAAGCAATGGGGGCTGTGGAAGAGGTGTAATCACCTATGTTGACTGCAAAGGTTCTTTCTAAAAGGTAAGAATAAAACTAATCAAGTGCAGTATCCTTGGATTTTTGGTTTTAAGATCCTATCCACAAAAGCTTTTGCACTAATGATATGCCACCACAAACACAACCATAAAACATTGAAGCTGAAAGCAGTTTTGCTTCTGTTCTGAGCAGAGCTGTTTCCTGTGTTTTAGACCTTTTTCCACATTTCAGCACAGAGATTGTTTCATAATGAAAACTGCCCTTGAATTGTGTGCCTTTAATTAACAGAGGTGTGCATGCAGAGCTCTACTCCACAATCACAAAATAACTTGTGTTTTTCTCTTAGTTTAGAATTTCAAGTCTATAACATTATTTACTGAAATGTTGAAATACACTATATGGATGAATCTTGAGCTCCACCAGCACTGTTTTTATTTTTAAATCGGAGATAGGCCCAGAGGCGAATCTAGAGTCTGTTGGGGCCCTAAGCAGAAATTCCCAGGGGGCCCTTCCGACTAGTGTTCATCACCATTATGTTATAAATAATCTGACACCAACAAAAAATTTAAATCAAAACCTTTTTTATACCAAATGTTTTCACCACTTTAATCTCTGTTCCTAAAGCTGGAACCAAACATCCTAACTTATTTTAGAAACATGAAGAGTCTTGCACTAGACCACAGTTGGAAAAACATTTGAATGTTTTTGTTTTCTTTAATTAATTACAGTAACCGTAATGTACTTTATTCCATATTTCTAAAATGACTAAATTGATTTGTCTACATGACAGTAGACATCTTCTCTCAGGTTATACCATCTGTATTTGGCTAATAAATGTGTTACTTTGTAAAATATGATTGTTTTGGGTGATACCGGTTCTCACCTATTTCAAATGTATAAATGATCAAATCAGTGTTTATTCATGTGAGTGGCTGCCACATTTTATTGTGTCTATTTGTGTTCTGATAGAATTTACATTTACCTTCTGTTAATAAATAAAATTGCTCTGAAAACCTGTTTAAGAGAAGTTCCTTTTACATCATACATGTGTATTCCTCAAATGTTCAAATGTGTAGGCCTAAAGGTTTTGTTACAAGTTTTGGGAGACACTCTATGAAGCTAGTCTCTGACACCTGAAAGCTTGAGATTACCTTTTTAAATGTTGTAATCAGTTGTCAATGTGTCAAAATGAATCCAAAAAGGTCTTTAATTAAAACTCAGCAACAGATATACGTTACTTTCAGAATAAACCTCTATACTGTAAGTGATGGTCATGATGTTTTGATGTCAGAAAGAAGTTGCTAGTTAAAATTCCTAGAAAAGCAAATAGATTTATATTGTTTTGTTTCTCTAATGTCAGTTTTTGATGATATCAGAGGAAACAGACATCCTTCATCGTTACCACTTCCTCCCCCACATGAATCACTTTAAAACTGCTCCATGAATTGTGCCATAGGCTATACTGTACTCTTGCCTTACATTGCATTTTCTCTGAGCTGATTTCTTATAGTTTCTTCATTTAGTCACTTTAATCAACATTTACTGATTTTAGGATCAATTGTGTTTAAACAGCTGTCCATATTACTACATGATATTAAACTTGTAAATAACAAAAAAAAACAGAAACAATTTCCTGCATTTCCTGTTGAACCTGATCAGCTAGTCAGATATTGAATTGGCTCCTCCTTGTAACAGATGAGGCACAACTATTCATAATTTCTATTGGTCATTCCATTTGATTCTGCGCACCGTTGACAGTCTTTCCGCCTCAGTGTTTTTTAATATCTGTATCAAACCAAGATGAAGCATTTCATGTCATTACTTTTTTATTATTTCCACGTGGTCTCTCCAGGTAATAATCTTTATCAAACATCTATTTAACTTCTACTACTTCAGCATTTATATATATTTTTCGGCATAGACGGCTTTATTGAGCAATAGACAGTCAGGAAACATGGGAGAGAGAGAGAAGGGTGTGACATGTAGTAAAGTACCTCAGGCTGGGAATCGGACCGGGGTCTGCTTCGTACGTTACATGCGCTCTAACCACTCGTCCACCTGCGCACCAGCATTTATATTTTAACATATGAAAGGCTAAATATTTATATACCTCCGATTTGAACATGTCTATTCTCTGACAGTTATTTTATATTACACTGTTTTGCTTTTAAACTTATAAAAAACAACTTTCTACATGAGAGGACTTCCCTTTCTCTTCATTGACAAAGTGTGTCCAAACTCCAGACTAATACTGTGTTTTGCTTCTTTGTCTTCTCTCTCGTATCTATTACACAACGTATTGAGGTGGCCATCGAAATAAAGCTATTAATGAGATGAATTCAGGTCTGAGACCAATAATGCCGTTCAGGTGTCACTGACACTGCATATATCTGTGGTTTTGTAGAAATAACTATAGGCTACTGTAAATTCAGATTATCAATACTATAATACAGTATAATGTAATATAATCTAGGCCTAATGTGATATAATTTTATAATTATGTAATATTCACAGAGCAAGAATTAAATTAAAATCTCAAAGCATATACTTCAAGTATTACTTTAATAAAGGAGTGTTTGCATTGTGTATGTGGATTTGTTTTAAATACACAGTGAATGACATCAATCTCAAAAATCTATTCAGAGACATTTTCTTCAAATGATTTGTTTTAATAGTAATGTAGCATCTCGTATAGTTAGATAGCTCATAATTTAGAGGTTAATATGAAGTCATCACTATTTTGTAATTATGAGGCCTTTATCTTGTAATTCAGTTAAGTAAAGACTGACCTTGGCCTAATGTAGTTGGCTTTCGTTCGTTGGCTCTCTTGAGGTTTTTTATACTGACGTTATTGAACATTATTCACCAAAGTCAATTATTAAATCAGATTTGTAAAGTGTTGTTTTATTTTTTCCACCACACCAACTAAACATAGTTTGCTGGAGTCATATCACAACAGCTTCTTACTTTATTAATAATTCATATTAATGACTATTTAAGATGTTTTTTTAATGTGATTAATCAAATTAAATAATAAAATCACATCATCTCTTAAAACTTGTAAATCCCAAAGCTGTGAACAGATATTTTGTAAAGATTCAACATTTTGATTAGATGTACACGTTCATGCTTACACTGTGTAGTCCTTACTAACCATAAAACCTATAAAATGACGATCAGTAAGGTTAATGAAGCATATTTTGTCATTATGGCAAATATGTCAACAAAAAAATGCCTTTTAACACATCCAGCATTCATTTGTATTTTGAGTTGTGTTTTTGTTTTCCTGACCAATAGAAGGTCAATGTTCATTCTCTTTTTAGCTTTTGTTTAGTCTCAATCAGTCCAATTATAATATCTGGATCTTAGGTTGGTAAATGTTCTACTTTTATCACTAGATCATCACTAACTTTGTGTGTCTGAGGTTTCATGCTGGGCAAAATATTCAATGTAGTTAAATGTCATGACTATGGATATGAACTTAAAACCCTTAAAACTTTTTATCTCTTACAGTGAAACACTCGCTGAAGTTTTTCCTCACAGCGACCTCTGGAGTCAAAACCTTCCCAGATTTTGTGGTTGTTGGGTTGGTTAATGAAGTTTCAATAGGTCGCTGTGACAGCATCGGAAAGAAGCCAGAAGCCACACCAGGCTGGGCACAAAAAGTGTTAGACGATGATCCACAACTCTTGGAGTGGTACACTCATCGTTGTGTGTTAAGCCAATACGACTTAAGAGATCAAATTGACCTTTTGAAACAACAACTAAACCAAACTGGAAGTAAGTAAAAATAATGTAAAAATGTCAATTTGTGTTTTTAATCAAGAGCAAACAGATATAGTTGCACACATGTAAACATATGAACATGTATACACATACACAGTTTGCTAAATGTGCATATACCTTTGTATCCTTCACTCAGTATTACTGTTCATGTAATGTGCAAGACTTTTTCTAAATGGGTTGTCAATAGTAATATGTCATATAGTTCCACTGGTTGCTTTGTGCTGGATTCACTGAAAAACTGAGCAACAGGGTTCGAAATAAAAGCTGAATTTTTTATTGCTGAGAGTCCTTTGGCTTTAGGATCGCATTCTTGTGCTGATGTGTTGTTCAGTCTCTTCCTGAAGGCATGAACACTACTTGTTGTGATCTGCCCAACAGCAGCAGGGGCTGAAGGTTGTTCTATGTTGTTACAGCAGAATGAAAAAAGTTCCCGTCAAGGCATTTGGTGTTAGGCCTGTGAAGTGACAAGGCATGGCTTGGTTGTAACCTCTGGGCGTTTTGACCAGGGATATGAGCTGAGGGTAGCGCTTTCAGGTTTGCTTGACAGTTGGGGGTGTACATTTTATAAAGAACAGTTGTAGCACCAACTGTTCTGCAATTGCTCAGCTTGGTGATGGCATAATCCTTTAGGGCAGAGTCCTCATCCACACCAATAATCAATTATGCTTTTTTTCTTGATGTTATCAAGCTGCTTAAGAACTGTTTGTGAGGCATTCATCCAGAGGCAGGAATACTCCATCACACTCCTGACCTGGGATTTATAGACAGTGGCTCTGCCGCTACCATCAAGTTTTCTGTCAATGTTAAACCCAAGAAATTCCATCTTTTTACTGTGTTGATTTTCATGTTCCCAAAGAAGAGACCTGGGAAAGGATTGCTCTTTCTGTACAAGATTATTGCATTACACTTGATCAGGTAACATGCCTGAAGAGAAAAGGAGTTGGGAGAGATGACTGAGGGGACTGACCAATTTTGCAGTGCACTCTTTGAGGACCCTTGTTGGAATTTTATCAGCCCCCGTTGCTTTTTCTGGATCCAGGTTGTGATCAAAAGATGTCAGATCTTCCTGACATCTTTTGGTCTGAAGTGGATGGATGATGATGGTAAAAGGCATGGGTGCTGTGGTCGTACATGTGTGTCAGGCAGTCTACACCTCTCTGCAAAGGTCTGGCAGATGTTGATCTTTTTACTTGCTGTGATGGCAATGCCCTCAAGTTCAATGACTAGGATGTGTGTTGATAAACTTCCTCCAGTAAGTGAATTTACAATACTTTGAGCTGAGTCAATTGTTGGATAGGTCTTTTTTGTTTTTTGGACTGCCTTTTTGCTCATTCTTCTTCCTTGGTTGAAAGTTGCACTTGCTTCAAGGAGCTTTTGTTGTGCAGTCAGGCTGTTTGATGTCAGCATCTTACAATAGACCACATGAACTTGAAGTCTTCAGGGTCTTTGGATGGATTACCCTCAGGTTGTAGGAACTTTCCCACATGTTCCTCAGCCTTCTCTAAAATAAAGCCTCACATAAGCTGCAGCCACTTGTAACCCTCTGTGGGATCTCTCTCTCTGTCTCTCTCCCTCTTCCTCTCTCAGGTGTCCACATCCTCCAGAGGATGGACAGCTGTGAATGGGATGATGACACCGGAGAGGTTGATGGATTTATTCAGTTTGGTTATGATGGAGAAGATTTCATAGCATTTGACCTGAAGACAATGACATGGATCGCTCCAAAATCACAAGCTGTCATCACTAAACACAGCTGGGACAGAGATAGACCAAACAATGACTATTGGAGATACTTCCTCACTGAGCGTTGTCCTGAGTTAGTGAAGAGATATTTGTACTACGGGAAGGACTCTCTGCTGAGAACAGGTAGAATCACATGACCTGATGTAGTTTCATAGACCCAATTTTTACATGTCTCTTCTGTTTCTAACCTCACCCCCTGCCTCCCTCTCCCTTGTCTCTCCAGACCTTCCCTCAGTGTCTCTCCTCCAGAAGACTCCCTCCTCTCCAGTCAGCTGCTTCGCTACAGGTTTCTACCCTGACAGAGCCGAGATATTCTGGAGGAAAGATGGAGAGGAGCTTCATGAGAACGTGGAACTTGGAGAGATCCTCTCCAACCATGATGGATCCTTCCAGATGAGTGTTGACCTGAACATTTCATCAGTCACACCTGAAGACTGGAGGAGGTACGAATGTGTGTTTCATCTCTCTGGTGTGAAGGACGACATCATCACCAAACTGGACAAAACTGTGATCAAAACCAACTGTGGTAAGACTGTAATTTGCCCTGAATGTTCAGGAGATGTGCATTCTGATTTATAGCTTCAATGAGTTTGAAACAAAGTTATCAGCCCTGAACTCTCTGAGATGAGTATTAGTTACCTCATGCACCAGTGATGCGCGGGTCGGGCAGGTTCGGGTTCAATTTTTAAAAAATATTGCGGGTGCGGGCGGGGCGGGTCAAAAAGAGAAAACACATATTTTTCACTTAGGAACTTTCACTTGCCTATTTATGATAATCCATTTTTTATGTGAAAGAAAAAGAAGACAAACTTAAAAATAAAACTGTTATTAATATCGCTATGTGACTACTTTTGTGCGGACTCTGGCTGACTCTATCTGCTGTGTTTTAAATCTCCATGGCAACGGGAGAGAGCTGAAGCTTGATGGTGCCGTTCTTCCACAATCTCTTCAGATCAAACCTGACGCTATGTCCTAACACAGTTGGGTGTCACTCCGAATCAACATTATGGTCTAAAGTGCATAGTCATGCTCCTGACACACTGTGAATGTTTTATTTGGGTTCCAGTTTCTCCCTCAGAGTTCCCTGCTGGTCCTGTTATTGGAGGTGTTGTAGGACTTCTGCTCCTGGCAGTCTGCATCACTGGAGTCTTCATCTGGAGAAGGAGAAATAATGGTGATGGTCAACAATACTCTTCAAGCCATTTTAACCTCACTGTTTTAACATATTTCAGCACAGAATTCAAACATTTCAGGAAAATATTTATTCTGAATGACTAAAACAAACAAAGTGTGACCTGGCTGATGTTCAGTAACTTGACTTCTAACTGGAATTCCATTTGAAATAAATGCGGAAATCTGTAAAATTATCAAGATGTTGCTGTAAAACATGTATTAGTGTTTTTCTGTGTATGCTTTCATAAATTGTGACATTTTAAATGTTGAAATACTGTAGTCTCTCATCTGTTTGTTACTACTTTAAATTGAACTGCTGCCATTGTTTTTCTTAGCTTCAGACATTCATAGGACAAAGATGCAGCTCGTAACTGATCGCAGTGAGTATTTCATAATGTCATTAACACTGGGCAGATATACAGTCCATATGCAGTATCTCTCTCAAAACTAGCTACATTATACTGAAATATTTTTTATGCTAAAATACAATAAAAACTTAAGGATTTCACAGCCAAGTTATCAAGTTTAGTCACTTGAAAAAAGTTTTGCAGGAGAATAGTGAATTCCTATAAAGATTATGTGGCATCAAAACTTGTTTCAAACTAAAGTGTGAATTCATAGATCAGATTTATGAGTTTCAGGTCCTCAGTGGATACAGTGCAGAATGATATCTGTGAATATTATCTGAGCTGACAGAAGCATTAATGTTGATGTGAATCCTCCACTGCAGGAGTAACAACATCTGGAGAGAAGTGATGCTGCTGTCCAGCTGTTTCCTCAGACCTTTGGTGGAGATGAATCACTGCAGCAGCTACCAGACACCAAAGAGCCACAATGTTACTCCAGTGAGGCATCTTTTATCTTTAGGTATCAAATTTATACTGTCTTTGATAATCATTAGCATTAAATCCATTAATGAGAGACATGATGATACTCAACACTTAAACTTCTGCTATTAAAGCTGAAACCAAACATACTAAAACATTATATGTTGAACTACTAATGCTTTCACTCACAATTAGTTTGACAGTTTCATTTTGGAAACACTAACAATACAATACAAAGATTCTGCACTAGGTCAGAGCTGAAAAACATATTTTAATATTTTTGTTTCTTTGTTTCATTGTGATTACTTCCATAGTTTTATTATTCTATTGTTCAGATACTGGTGTATTTGTAATGCTCAGATTATTGGTGTTAAATGATTAATTACAGTTTTACTTGTACTGGTTGATGTACTTTATTGCATACTGCCTAAAAGGCAAATTGAAGTGTTTACATGACAGTATACATCTTCTCTAAAGTTATATCTTCTGTTTTTTGATACATTTGTTCATTTAAGTTAAGTTTTGTGTCCACGTCATCTGCAAGATAATTATTAATTATGAATTGTTAATCAATCATCTTTTCACTGGGGATTTATAAAATGTGATTTTTTTGGTGAACTTAATTTTTTCTAGACAAACAGCTAAATTTTAGTGTCATTTTTCTTCTTATTTGTTCTAATATTATCTAGTATTTATTTTAACCTTCAGTCAGTGAATAAAATTATCCTGAAAACCTGTATACTTTAAATGTTCATATGTGTAGACTTAATTGTTTCGAAACAAGTTTTGGGAAACACTCAAGTGAAGCTTGTCTTTGACACTTGAAAATCATGGGATTATGCTAAGACTAACACTACTCACATTACTACAAAAACAGATACCTTTTGGTTTATTCATGGAAAGAACACTGACTTGTGACTGAGAGCGTGTCTTTCTCTATATCACCACTAGAGTGCAACATAACTCTGAACCTCTCGGCTGTCAAGTGGGTTACCACAGACATACAGCTGACATTATAAAGAGTTTTCTGATTATCAAATTATCATCAATTAAATTCTCAAAATAACAGATACACAGCAAATAACTTATGGAAATGTTCGCCTGCATAGACCTCTACTGTAGGTGATGGTCGTGATGTTTTGATGTCAGATAGGAGGTTTGTCCTGAAAATATCATTTAAATTTGTCTGAAAAGTTTAGAAAGGGTGTCAGGTTTTAACATCTCCATTTGTAGTGAGGAAGATATGTGTATCTTCAGCTTCCAGCTTCCAGGTTTCCAGATTTTCCACACAAAGACAGCGAGTATAAAACCTAGAGGGTTAGAGTTAGGGTTAGAAAAGATTACAGTCAGCATTTAAAGACAGCCACAAACAAAAACGCCTTTAACCTACATTGTATGTTGGCAGCCATTATGTTAAACATGCTGATAGATCAGTAATGGTACAAAGGAGCCATTTCTATCTTATGATAGCTCTCTATGGTCAAATGTCATCACCACATTGTATTATCAGCTTGCTATAGGTTAGGTGCTGTAGGTGATGGCTTCAGTTACTGTTTAACAGAGTATGCTTTTATTTGCAATAAAATGGGTAATAATATTAGTATGCTTGAGAGTCAAAAAGTTGATTGGATACCAAACATCTGCCTGTGGACACTGCCAAGCATCTTAAGCTAATTTCTTGGCATAGCTTGGCTTTAAAGGACAGTCTTTATGAAGTGTTTTAAATGTCTGTGTAGGCTTTTGATGAGTAGTCTATTAGGGCTGCAACTGAAGATTACTGCCATTATCAATTAATCTGCTGATTATTAACTGTTTTGGCTATAAAAATGTTTGTCTGTTCAGTTGTTTTTTTCTGATCAACAGTCCAAAAACAAGATATTCAGATTACTATCATGTTTAACACATAAAAGTTTAAAATCCTCACATTTGAGAAGCTGCAATCAGCAAATGTTTCCTTAAAAATTACAAAACCGATTATTTGATGATCAAATTAGATGCAGATTGAGACTAATCAATGCAGTCCTACAATTTAATGTTATTTTTTACCACAAGGTGAATTATTATGCATGAAGTGGAAGCATGTGAATGTTCTGTTATGGATTTTTTTTAAGCAAAACACTGAACCTGTAAAGTAGCTACGGTGAAGTGATGCAAAATCATAAATGTTTTCTTCCATTTCATACTTTGAGAAACAACTTGTTCACAGGAAAGACAGATGTCAGACGCATTCTCAGACAGACAGACAGAAATTTGAATCAATCAATATCCTTGTCATTGAGTAAAGTCTACTTCAAGTTCACACGTTCTCAGGGGCGTCTGCAGCCGGCTGCTCATTTTGTCCAGGGGAACTGCGCTGACCCCTGAGCCACTGCCAAGGATTGTCCTGATGCAAATCAGGAGGGGGGACCAATTCATCGTTGCACAATTCGATTAGACATCTGCATATTGAGCATCTGCACCCCACGAAAATCTGCCAATACCTCCCCTCCCTCCCCCACTGCCCCCACATTCTCTGACCCCCCACAGGGGTAGCGCCCCACGACCTCAGGGGCAGCCTCTGTCCCTGCTCCCCACCGCCTCCCCCTGTCTCCCCCTCTTGTCCCCTCCTGACCCTGTCAGACCCAGCTACAATACCTGACCCCGCCCCAGAGACGGGACGATTAGAGTTCAAGGTAAATGCCCTTTTCTCTGCGTCCGTCTGCAGGCTGCCCTGCCTGGCCCCTGTCCGGCTCTTGTCCGATAATCACATGCACCGCTTTTTTTTCATACTTTCTCACACACACCTACACAGACACAGACACAGACACACACACACACACACACACACACACACACACAATGTTTTTCATTTCAATGTTTTGTTGCAATGTTGTTTTTGAAGACATGACTTTGAAAATGAAGGCTTTACTTTCTCTGGAGCTTTTCCATTGTGATCAATTCTGACCGTTGGCTCTTATTCAGACGTCTCTGCCACTCAGACAATTTCCCTCTTTTCCTCCCTTTTTTTGTGCTCTTATTGATTCATCAGGCTCTCATTCGGCGCTGGGAAGAGAGAGTGAGCATGTCAAGAAGTTTAAAGAAACGTGTTGAACTTTACCACACACAATGTTAAGTTGAGATGTGATGTGCCCATACCATAAAACTTACCTGACTTTCTTCACTGCTTATACAGCTTTTGGCAATACAGAATGTTCCTAAATCTGTCTGTTTAACATGTATGAATAGTCACATTTCTGGCTATTTCTACAACTTTTGTCTAAATAGTAAAGAATATTTCAAGGCGCGAATCATACAGGTTGATGTAGCACATATTAGACACATCAGCATTTTGCTTTACTTACTATTAGTGTCATTTTACTCCATATAAAATACTGTGAATACCTTAGAAAGACCAACATAATCAGCTTAAAAATACTCATAAACATTTATTGTTCTTTTATAAAACTATATAGTTGCACTTTGCAGCTGTGTGTGAATGAGTGACTGCATGATGTGACACTGTATAACACCAGCTGCTCCAAATTCACAATTACCAAATAAATTATAATAACAGTTTGAAAATGTACAATGTAATTATCTATATTATTGGTGTGCTGGTCCAAATTGTACCCTTTACATCCGTGAAGAGGGGGAGACAAGACACTTAACTCAATGTTTTTTTTCCATTCTGATAATGATGACATATCTTATCAAAAGGTGTCTGTGTTTTGTGGTGTTTCCTTCATTAAATAACATCAAATGTGTCGATCGCTTTTGACTTGTCATAAAGAAGTAGTGTCTGTACATCAGCACAGAAAGACAAATCAAATCCCAAAGTGACATTTTGACACCTTTTGTAGGGATTTTCTGGTGTAACTGGAAATAGTACTCATAACTATTGATTCTATCTAATTTGATTTGGATTGATGGATATCGTTTAAAAGAAACATGCAGGAGCTCCACAGATGATGATGCTGATCACATGCAACACACAGCAGACATTAGATGTTTAGTTTTCTCACTTCTGAAACAACTGTGGACAGTGTTAGTCTAGATATGTGACAAATGATTGAAACCTGACGCATGGAGCTGACCTGCACATTGTATTTGAATCACACTCAAGCTGGAATTTCCCAGTGACATGACAGTGAGTAAATCTTATGCAATCCAAATGAGACAATCAAAGTTTTGCAGGTGCATCATGAATCTCCCAGCAACCACAGCAGTCTCCATCAGAGTACTCGCTCTTTGCCTGAAAATAACAGCCAGCCTTGACAAAAAGAGACATCTAAGAAGGATAACTGTGGTCTGAGTTTGAATCCTGTTATTTAGGGAAATTAGCTTGTTTGTTAACCAAGATTTCATGAGAGCTATCTAGCTATCTCTACTTATATGCCACTGTCATGCAGTCTAAAGGTACATTTACTGCAGGTTGAAATGATGATGAGGTGATGTCTTTCACTCTTTTGTTGTACTCAGAGAACACGCTAGTTTGCCACATTTTCCATTTCTCCACAAACATTTTTCGTCTTGAGACATGCATGGTCACGCTTCTAGAAAAGACAAAAACCATAATTGAAAGCGGCAAGAGGTCTGTTGGTGTGAACGCATCCAAAACTAAATCTCTGAACACGTGTGCCAGGGTTTGTGTGTGATTTATGTGTGTTTCTCGATGCACGTGTGTTGGTATGTGAGCCGCTGATCACTTTGAACCTCGCCTCTCTGATTCTTGGCAGGAAGTGAGCGTCAGCAGCTCTTGGTCGTAAAACTGCTTTTGGTCGCTCTCCCAGAGTGCACTGGGAGGGGAGAGGACAGAGAATCTCTGTGTCACCTCTCCATGGCACGGGATGTGAGGAGATCGCCGGGAATGTCAATAATCGTTCAAACTGAGGAGGAACTGCTGCCTGCTCGTAGACAGAACCACCTGAATATCAATTCAAGAGAGGATCAAATTACATTATGGCTTCTTTCTTTCAAATGTCACCTATTAGAAGTAGGAAATACATTCACTAACATGAGAACATAATTGAAATTAAATGAAAATATCAGCCAACAGATATGAATCTCATTTTAACCCTTTGTAGGTCTGCTCAACTGTTTGGTAGAGGTTACTTTGTGTCATGATATCTGGTCAAAAACAAAACCCATTAACTCAAACTTTTTGGGCAATCTTTACCACTTGTATGAGATATGTAATGCACAAAACACCATCAGATTGTGTTATGGTTGCTATAGATACAGGTTGTTCTATGGTTGCTATAGATACAGGTCGTGCTAGTGTATAAATGAAGAAAAACACAAATCACTGCTGACATAAGAGATCGTGCTGGAGACATTTTTGAAGTTGAATTTCATTTTTTCATCTTGTACACAAACAAATGAGGTCTCACTGAGGTCTGTAGAGGTCTGTAAAACATAAGATTCAGGGCCAATGAGAAAAAAAATGTTGTCATGGCCTCAAAGAGGTAGGAAAAGCAAAAATAAATGATTTAATAGCACTTGGTGTGAACTACTGCATGTTTATCTATTTTAGGATTCAATTAAATGTGTGTGTTTTAAAGGCTGCTAAATGGCACAATGTTTTGTTTACTGTGGTGAAACTTCATCTGACATTAAAGAACCAACATATATCCAAAAGCACATGTGTTTTAGTGAGTTTTATGTAAGGGAAATATAACACAACTGACCACAACATCATGACTTTGCAAAAGCTCTTGCACCCATGCATTACACTAAAAAAGAAGAAAGAAGTCGAGCATGTTTCTACCACTTCATTAGGTACACCCGTGCAATCTAATTCAATTTAATACAACAGCTCTGCTATAAAATCTTCTTTTTTCAAGTTTATACATTTTGAGTTTTTGTTGAAATTGTCAAAAAACTGATTATTCTACTTTATGTTTATTACTGAGGTCATACTAAGTGGTGATGATATATACTGGGGTGCATCGTATAGATTGGTGTTCCTAATATTTTGCCCCCCTCATGTATATTAATGTAGTCGATTATCACTTTGTATAAATGTATAAACTTAATGAAAGTACAATTTAAAGCAAAGCTGGATTGAATTAGATTGCACAGGTGTAACTAAAGAAGTGGCTGGTGACTGTATATGTTCATGTAAGGTGAAACAGCAACAGTTTGGAAAAGGATTCATTGTTCTCAAAATGTCTGTAATTAGTAGAGATACAGGATAAAAGAAAATGAGCCAGTTGTCATAACTGAGCTAATCCTTTCTGCTGCTGAAGACTGTGAGTGAACTCAATTTCATATCAGCATGTTGTGGGTCTTCCCTGGAAATAATCCTTTGATTCACAGGAAGTGATGGTTTTTATGTTTGTGGTTTGTTTAGAATAAAAAGAGGAAGAAAAACTGCAGCGTTAGTAGAAGCAGCGGGAGCCACAAAACAGACAAAGAGAAGAGCATCACCTACAGGAACTTTGCAGAATATATCTACAGTATGTGTATATATACTGCATATATTAAAATTGCTCTTTCCTTGGTGGGAAGAGGCCTACAGCAATGGAAATTTGTCTTTATTCATGTTTGTTGTCTTGTGTATTTGGGTTTGTTTGTATCTAGGTATGCAGGTGTGTATACAAACTATATATACACGTTATCCGTCATAGAGTATTTATATCCAGAGGTGTGTGTATAAAGTATATGCTTGTCTATTTAAATGTATGTGACTGTGAGTTTATAGTTGTGGATCTAGGTATATATGTCAACATGTATAGATTTTTGTTCATAATTAATAATTATCATTAAAAAATCATAATTAATATCATGTACCAATAATCATGCCAGATAAACCAAAAAGTAATCTTTTCTCATTGCTTGTTTACAGTTTCTTACAACTCAAATGTTTTGTGCTATTTGTTAAAAAAACATACTTATGTCAATATTATTTGTATAAATTTCTGGGAAATTCTTTGAAACATAAGAATAATCTAAACTCTCTTTAAGTGAATACATTTATTTATTTATTTTTTTAAACAAGCATCCTAACCCTTCTCTGCTAAAAGGACAAAATAATGTTTCATTGATTTAAAAGGAGAAAAAAAAGCTTTTCTCAAACACTTGATCCATCCTAAAAATTGATTGAGTTGTCTAAATCGCTGTCTGTTCATTTTATGTGCAGTGGAACTCGGGGCTCGACGTTCTCCCATCAGGGTATATTTGTAGCTACAACACAATATTCAAAAGCCTTTGTCCCTCATCCTATTGCTGTGATCTGCGTCTCAGGGCTTGTGGACAAAAGGTGTCAAACGGAGCGTTGGACTTGGCCTGCCATGTCCTCCTGAGGCTGTTCCTAATCCTATTACTGCGGGCTGTGGAGGAGTATGGATCCTGTCCCTTCATCCCAGAAACTATTAAAGTGTGAGGGGGCCCTGTGTGTTTACTCTGTGTATGTGTGCGTGTCCATGTGTGTGTTCTTGTGTGTGTAATTGCATTGTAAGCGACTTCTTATCCACGTTGTCATAATGTGTTATCCACTGATGCGGCTCAAGGTTCGCCGTCTTTTTCAGTTCGTTACGGGGCAGGTGGACATTTTAATCTTGCTCTTCACTGCTGCCATATTTCAGTCCAGCTGAGAGGCCTGATGTGATGAAGCTTCAGCATAGATCGTTTCATTTGGATATTTGATGTTGTTATGGGAAGAAAATGTTTTGTGTGTGGAGTAGGAATGTCTTCAAGCAATACTACAGAACATGACAAATGATCAGTCTTTGTGGATGTAATTTCTGCTGGAATCTGAGAAGTTTAAGTGATACTGCATTGATTGTGCTGTATGTTACACCTTTAAAGCTGCATGTGTTGTGTGTGGCTGTAGTGATGAACCTACGGAGAACCACTGATTGAGAACCTTGGCTTTACAGAGTTTTAGCTCAATTTTTGGCTGCAGCTTTAAGGTTTTAATACTTAACTGTCTCTCATAGTCGTAGCAGGCAGCTGTTTTCAGAGAAAAAGCTCCAAAAAAGCCCGCTGTACACTACCTGATCAGCACCAAACAGCAAACAGACACAGTTAGCTGTGAACATAGTGGAGCATTTAGCAGCTAAAGAGCCAGATATTTCCCTCAGGAGTTGATAGAGAGCAAACACAGAGCTAAAAGAGAGTGAGTATCGGACTTACGTTCACCAGGAGGACAGAAAGTGTTGCTCCATAACTGCTGGATGTGGAAATAACTTGTTTAAACTGCCTCCAATAGGCCAAAATATCACTTAAATGCATGCTGGGTTCACGATGCAACGGTTCATTATATTGTATTAATGTATCGTATTGTATCATATCATATCATATCATATCATATTGTTTCAAAACATTACGTATGGTATCCCATCCTGTTATGTTGTATTGTATGTTGTATCATAATAGCCAAGGCTATAAGGCTCAAATCTCAGTGCATGAGAAAAACTGAAAAACTTTTCCAAAATCTATTGTTACCACATTTGTAAAAATACACTTTTTGAGTAATAGTTGTTCTCAAGTCTGAAATATTAAGATCTCATGAAGATGAATGTTAAATCAAAATAAATGAGAATATACAGGGCAAAGTCTCATGTGTGTATTATTTAGCTATTATTTTTTAGTATAAGTAGTAAGTATATTAAATAGTAACACTGCTGTTAAATCAACTCAAACCTTGACGTACAGTATGTCCATCGTTACACCTCGTTAGCCACTAACAATAGATTATCTGCCCTGGTTTAACAAGAATCTAATCATCTCAAGATAAACTGGTGTTTTGGAGAAAAGCTAGTTAAGAATTGATTCATTGGGCGGATTGCAAGGCGAAGTTTGACATAATGTAAAAACTGAGTGAGACAGCACAACTAAACCTGTGTAATCAATCGAAGAAGACCTGTAGATTAGACTACAAAATAAAATGCAATTCTCTTCATTTCTTCTTGTAAATTTTGGATTAAGATTTTCCCATCAAAATTTTAATATTTCACAGATTCTTAGTCCAAGTGAAAACGATGAGTTTGTGAAGATGGGAGTGTAACAATTAAACCCAACAGTAATTTAATTAGGTTAGAGTTTATTATTGTTTTTCTGCAAAGATTGAATGCATCATCAAATCTATAATAGTGCTTTCAATTGAAATTGTGAAAGAATAACTGATTCAGTCAATAACACAAAAACAATCCCGAAGGCTCATAACTATTCAAAGAAAGCAAAAACCTAATTCTTTAATATAAATTCTACTATGAAAACCAAAGACTTATACAATAATTAGTAGGTAGTGGTTTAATAAACAAACATCTCAATGAGACATTAATCAATTTTGATCCTTTTTCAAACTTTTTAAACTCCTTCCTGTGTCAAATCAGTGCATTACTATATATTAGTGTTTTTTTATAGCTCTGATTAAACTGAAGGCTTAAAGGAGTACCAGGACAGCAGGTGAAACAAAATTAAAATGGTGGAATATTCAGAAATAGTCTTTTCCCATGTTCCCAAAATATTGATTCATTACCCCCCTTCAGTCTGTCTTATTGTCTGTGAGCAGTTTTGAGCTCAAAACGACCGGAATGAAATCTGGTCCAATGGCCTTTTGTTTTCTCTGGGTATCACTTATCTGACTAAAGTGCAGGCCGTGGCCACACAGACCGACACACACGCACATGCAGCAGTCCACATCCTCTCAATAGTCGCATTTGCGTGTACATTGACCAGAGTCAATTGGCTGTCAAATGCTATGCGCGATTAGACACCAGTAGGTATAAGGCCTAATGCAGGGGAGCCTCGAAAAGCCTGGACGTAGTGGGGGCCCCTCTCTGTGAGCCCCATGGCCCTTCTCACCCCCCTTCACCCTCTTCAACCCCCCCTCCTTCACTTATTCCTTTTTCATCTCACCGCCCCAGTTCAATGTTAATGTCCAGTGTTGTCCACTCCTCGGACGTCTCCCTCCCGCGCAAAAACCCAGAGAAGAAAGGGCGAAAAAAGAGAAAGCAAATCAAATCTTCCCTCCTTCTTTTCTCACCCTGGCCTCCTCTTGTGTGCTGTCCAGCTGGCTGTGACCCTTGACCCCCTGACCCTCACTCCTGACCCCTGGACCCGTTCCCACGCCACGCCTTTTTGTGTCCACCTCGCCATGGCAACACCTTGGTCACTGCTGCTGCCACGGTAACAGATGGACAGGGGCCTGGAAATAACTTCATTCAGCCCCGCCCGGAGGGGTGAGCACCATGGACAATCTGCCCAACCCCCTCCCACCTCCTTCTCCCCCTTGTCTCACACACATACACATACTTGGACACACACACACACACACAGCGCCAACAACCCAACTTTGACACCTCCTGTGCCACATTCTAACACCCCAATCCTCTTGGATCCATTGCCTCAGCAGGGGCCTCTGGGTATCAGGGCCTGATAGAGTCATTAACACAGAGATCCCAGATTCAGCCTGGCATGTACACAGGAAATACATGGGAATAAGAATAAGTCGCCGTTGTTGGTGCATAAAAATGAATAAGAAGGCACCCCGAAGTCACCCACATATCCCATTTCACACTGCTGGTATTTATGGTTCGGGGCGTAGGAGCACTAACTTCATCGCCGTGGTGTAATTATGTCTCTGCTTCTTTTATTAGCCCTATTGTTTTCTCACATCCTCCGATGAGAAAAGGGGCTGGGGGGAGAGTTGTAAAGACACAGAGCTGAGCAGCGGGGGATCTGTTTGCTAACTACAGAGACAAACGACTAACTGAATAGCATCGCAGAGGAGCTCAATAAGGTGCAGCCGGAAAATGAACTGCAACAGTTTTGGTGCTAATCAGTAACTAACCTCTAAACAAGGTTGTGTGTGTTTTGTCCCCTTCTTTGGGGAACACCTCTCGGACAGAGACTGTGAATAGATTAAAGGGGGATAGTGTAATTACTTGTGCTGAATGGGGCCCACACGATGCAGAGGAAGAGAGGGTTTACACTGTCGAAACTTGTCTTTATAAAGAGGGCTCTGATCCTCTGGGTCTCATCTTGCGCTCCTGCCGAGAGCAAACAAACAAGTAAACAAACAAAATGGCTACCACTGACACAGCTGAGGCCTCCCATCTAACGGTTATCAGGACAGTCTTCAGTTTTATTTGGTGGTTGCCCAAAAAAAGGAGTTAAACTTTAGTTTTTCCACTCATGAAAAGACCACTTTATTTCGTTATTTCATTAAGAATCCATGAAAAATTTGACTTGAAATCCATTGAAGGGGTTTGTGTTTGCTCAGTTAGACCAAGTGAGCTGACTGGGGAGCAGGTGGGTGGGTTGGTGGGGGGGGGGGGGGGGGGGGGGGGGGGGGGGGGCACAGCAGGCAACTGCCAAAAGACTGACCATATAGGCGAAATCACACCACAATTTTTTAGGATTTTGAATCCCCCTTCCATTCCTGCATGCATCTGCATCCCACTATCATTCCTTGTAGTTTAACCCCCCGAACCCTATTCCTACCCTCCTCTCTCCAACACCCCCTCATCCACCCCCCCACTCCCCTCCATACCCCCCCCCCCCCCAACACTCACACACACACACCCTTTCTCTCCCCCTCCCCTCTGCCTCTCGCCCAGTTCATTGTACCAAAGGAGATTTTCTCCATTGAGGCCCAGTCTCTTAGGTAACCCCAGCGCTGCATGAAATGAGGAGAGGGAGAGTGGGAGAGACATGGAATGAGTGAAAGAGAGAGAGAGAGGGCGGGGAAATTGAGAGAGAGAGAGAGAGAGAGAGGGCGAAGGAAATGTAAAGGCGGAGGGAGGGCCGGACAGAAAGGGTTGAAGAAGGAGAGGGAGAAGGACGCAGGATCAGAGGAGGCAGAGGCGGAGAGAGTGAAAGATGGAGAAGAAGGACAAGTGCGGTCAGACGTCGACAACGATGCAGCTAAAACTAGAGCCAGAACTGAGGGAGGAAGAAAGGGAGAGGAGGATGTCTATCGAACATGTAAGGATGAAGAGGGACTTTATCACATGCTTTGTGCACTTATTCTTGATTTCCAGATTTTAGGCCCCAATGGGTCCAAACTCTGGTCACTACTGCACTTTTGTCCTTTTCTTGTTTTTTTTTTTGTTTTTGTTTTTTTTCTTTGAGCTGTTACTAACTGATATACATTTATGCATTACACCTTTATTTCACTTTTAAACAGGGCAGGTCTTTTTGAAATAGGCTTTAGCAGATTGTGAGGTCTCAGTACTTGGATAGACTAGATGAGTTCAGGCCTTCAGGCCTCTTTTAGGACGAGCATGACTGCAGCCTGTTGAGAAGGTGGAATAAGATGACCTGGTCTGGAGTTTTTGTGCTTAACACTTTTATTTGAATGTATAATATAGGGTTCACATTTTTATACAGATACTAGCAAACTTAATTACAAAGTTCATAACTGGAAAAAAGTTTAAAACTTCATATTTTATTGACGTTATTGGTTCTTCTTTACTCAGTGAATTATAATAATCATTTAATTTGTCATGTAAAGTATCTTTGACTGTCAAATGAGTGTATAATGTAATTTTTTCATGACATTATTTCATGACGCATTAATTTCCATCAGAAATTTCAAATGTTTTTCAGTTTACTAATTTTTTGAATATATACAGAATTCAAGTAACATTTGTTTTTTTTTTCTTTTCACTTCTTTAAATTGTGAGGTAGATTTTCTGGCTCTGTGTCTTAACTGTAAACTGTTCTGAACAGAGACTCTAACTGTAGGGAAAGGACTCTCTGAAACGCTGCCATCCTTTGTGGCCATGCTGCTCTGCACCTCAATGGTGGGCACAGCACATGGGGTTCCCATGAATAGGCCAGGCCTCACCAAAGACCACATCATTTGGATAAAGACGGGCTCCCACAGAAAGAGAAAACGCCTCACAGAGCGAATCAGATAAAGAGAAAATTTTGCGTACGGCAAATCAGATTAGGGCGAGTCAGAGCTTTACTTTTTCGTTTTCAGGTTTTCTTCACCCCCCTCCGCCCCCTGCCTCCAACTCAGTTAAATTTACTACCACTGCTGCTCATGTGTCTGATAATAATGCGCTCTACTGCTGCGCTGAGTTATCATCTCAGGCTTTTGTCTTCTTTGATCTGTGTGACAGTTGGGGGACCCACTTCTTCTTTTGTACGAGGTCACATCGCCGGCTCCTTTTGGACAGGCCTGCCCCCGGGTGGTGACCCCTTCGTTCATCATGGTGTCACCCACACAGAGGACAAGCATGAGTTAGAGCTCTCTCTCTCTCTCTCTTTTCTCTTCTTTCTTTCTCTTGCCTTCCCGCTCACTCCTCTGTTCTATTCTGTTCATCCTTTCCTTCTTGTCCATCCACAAGCGCTGACCTGAGGCAGACTGGGGGTCAAACACCATTATGAAACTGAGCTTCAGCAAAGTGGAGGAAGTGATTATTGTATGAAAGCTCACCATTCGCCTACTGACGTTATTGAATTGAGCCTAAATTGAACTCAGCAATCAGCGAACCGGGCCACCCTCCCGCCTGTGCAAATATATGTGTGTGTGTGTGTGTGTGAACATACAGAGGACCGAGAGAAGGATGGAGGTCTGGAGCTGATTGTCCAAACGCAATTCTTGCGTCTGCCTTGGTGAAACCAGGAGTTGTGGATGGACATCACGCCCCTGACCTCTGCGAATCACCGAGGGATGGAGCATCATGTATGGGATGAAACTGAGCGCCTTTGAGGATGGATGAGCGAGAGACTCTGAAAGACAGAGACAGGGAGAAAGAGAGAGAGAGATACTGAATAAGGGAGATTGTGTCCACTTAATATTTTTATTTGTAAGAATCTTAAAAATCCACAATCAAAGCAAATTGTATCGCTCTTGTGGCAGTTGGGCTTGTTATACTAAGTGCCTGACCTTTTATATTTGTATTTCATGTTTATTTTACCTGAAACACAAACACTGCAGTACTCATCTGCTTAAATCTGCTCTTATATACTAACTCAGACAAATGATACTGTCTCTGTTATGTACGTTTCTCAGTTTCACAGAGAAAACTGCACTTTAAGACTGTTTGGTTATTACTCATCAGGAGAGCCTGAACCTGATGGAGACCTGACTTCACCATTACTTTGGCTGTCCTCTCCTCATTTTACTGTTGAATATCAGGGGGGAACAACGACATCGCTCGACTCTGTTCAAAAGGTATTTCTCATCAACATTTTTACATCACATTCAATTTCTTCTGGATTCTTATACTTACTTACTTATACATGTTTCCTATATGCTAAAATTGCCATTAAGGTGTCTCTACAAGTTTGTTAGTAATCTTGTTAGGTGTAAACTATTCAACAAAAGTTTGATTCTATGTTTGACAGTCTTATAAAAATGCTATAACACAGACAGTGATTGTAAAATATTTTTATTTTTCTGTGAATCTACAGCAGCTGTTATTCTGTTTGCTGAAGAACACGAAGCAGAGGTGGACAATCTGAAGGATCCAAACCCGGCGGACCCCTGTCACAAAGTGGACTAAGGTGGGCTTTTGGATTATTTACAGACAAGTACACATGCACAAACACCATTTTAAAAACACCTGCTCGCTTCCTGATCGCTTGACTTGACTTCCATGTTTCAATTACCCAACACTGTGTTCTTTTTGATTCAAGTTCTGTGATTTGATATTTTTACTTATAGTAGGTTTAAGAAATGGTTTCAATATTTGTTGTGAGGTTTCGATTAACTGTTGCTCCAGACTTAAACAAGCATTTTACATATTGTCTTTGTAACATTTACCAATGTTTAATACACAAATTTGAAAAATGTGTTGCATGATGTTTAAAGGACAGAAAGTTGCACATAGTCTCTGCTTCTTTTATGGCTCAATGGGTTATAGTGCAATGTTTTCTCAGATATGATAAGAACTGGAAACACTAAAGAAATCAATCTTATTTACTGTGTTAAATTGATTCTCGTGCAGTTCAAACCTTCTCACTGGTGTAACACTATGTGGCTTTTATCATGAAGCATATACAAGACATGCAAAACTGTCTTCACTGGTGCTAACGGTCAGTAAATATTGATCTACACAGCAAAATGTTTTGTGCTGTTTGATCAGCAGATCACATTTATATATTGAAATGGAGGAATGGTAAAAGAGGAAACAGCCACAATGAACCTGCAGCTCTTCATCTACCAGCCCACAGTGGTATGTACATGGTATGCACACAATGTAAATCAGTAAATATGTCTGTTCCTGTTCAACAGTTTACAATAAAAACATGTCAATTAAACTGCTGGCTCTGTACTCATTTATTGAATTTAAAAGTTTAAATCATTACATGAATAACTGCAAAATGTCTTGTGCTGTACTCTTAAGTTATATACAACTATTGAAAATGTAATGAAGTAATACAGTATTATTAAACTACTGTGTTTCATTTCACTGTTACAATATTTGTCAATCACTGCTCAACATTTTTAAAGTGTAAAAGTAAATCCTGTTAAAACCTCTCTTGACATTTTTGGAGGTTAGCTCAACTTCTGGTAAACATTGCCCAAAACCAGAATAGTTTCAAGTGGGAGTTATAAAATATTTTTCTTCATGTCAAATGAAAAACTGATATTGTTTCATTTTCATTGACCAGGCCAGTTATGGTTTACAAGGCAGGGTTAGTGGTGAATAATTATAATCATCATTGGTCTAAAGTGTAATGGAAATAAATGAAGCTAGCTGCCAAAATAAAAGAAGTGAGACAGACCGATTATTTCATTGAGTATTTTAAACACAACTAATACAAGTCAGGCTTTGTCAAATCTTGAAACAGACTCTCTCTTTCACAGTGATATAAAAAAAAGTCTTTTTTTAAGGTTTCAACAGGTTGCAGGTGATGAAACTGACTTGAAAGATAAATATCCACATAAACGTTCATGAAATAATTGCATAAATGACCTAAAAGCCAATTCCATATTTTTTTACTTCCATCCCAGCTCAGTTGCAAAGCCTGGCTCTGCAAATCAGGGGGTGTCCCATTTTGGAAGTGTAGGGGGGGGTTACAGTCTGTCTGTGCAGCAGAAAAGGCTGAAAAGCTCTCACCGTGTTAAGTACAGTTGAATGTGTCCGGTTCGCACTTCAACACTGTCTAGAGAGGGTCTTGCTAAATTTCACTGGAAGCGGTGTGAGTGACAGAAAAGGAGAATGAATGAGGGGAGGGAGTGCGTGTGCATGAGTGTGCATGTGTGTGTGTATGTGTGTGTGTGTGTGTGTGTGTGTACTCAGTCTCTCTGTGTTTGCCCCTGTGAATTTGCCTCTGTGTGTGTTTTCCTATGTTTGACAAAGTTCAGGGGGCCAGACCTGGTGAAAGAAAAGGGAAAATGAGAGAAAGTAAAGGATTTGAATGAGGCGGAGAGAGAGAGAGAGAGAGGGAGAGGGAGAGAGAGAGATGGTGAACGGGATGAAAAAGAAGGCAAAGATCTGACAGAGAGAGAGGAGGACAAGAGGACATTTTTTTGGAGGGAAAAGAAGACCAGGCACCTTGAAAATCTGTGTGGCGAGATAGTCCGCTGCTTCACAGCACGAGTGGCGTAAATTGGTGAGATTTATACATTGAAGCTGCAGGAAGCGACAACTTGGTGTGGGAAATATAGAGAAACACAGAGAAAGAGAAAGAAAAGCGAGAGAGAGAGAGAGTGGGAGAGAGAGGGTGGGAGGGAGATCAAGAGCGAGGCTGCATTAATATGCTAATGGCCTGAGTGAATGCACAACAGGCCCACTGACCAGGCTAATCACTGGTGGACACACACTGCGGCTAATCCCTCACACAGCTCACACACACACACACACGCACACATATGCAGGCACACATGCACATACAGTGAAATGAAATGAAACAGTGAGTATGAGGTTAAACTGCTGAATTTCAGGTTTCATTTAAGGATGTTCATGTCCACAATGGATGAACAAGGTAGGAATTATGAATCAGGTTTTTTTTAGACATAGACTCTCAATTTTTTGGTAAAGCATGAAGACAATGATCCCAAACAGGCAGACAATGCAACCACAGAGTTTTTATAGACAAATCATAAACAATATTACAACATAAAGTCATTATTCTTAATTTAATAAGTCAGTCACCTGGTTTTAATCTAACTGATCATGCATTTAATTGCTAAAAAACAGACTGAAATAACCCCGACAACAAACAGGAAGTGAAGAAGGCTGCTGCAAATGCCTGAAAGTACATTATCGGGGAAAATATCAAGTATCTGCTGATGTTTGTGAGTCATAAACCACAGATAGGAAAGAAATATCAAATACAGTGAGGTTATTTAAGTTCATGTCTATTTGTTATATCCAGTTTATCTCCCTACAACATGTGTGATTATGAATAAAATGAGGTGCAATCCCTAAACTGTCTTAAATGTTAATCCCATCAAATCTATTAAACATACATGATGCAGAAGTAAAGATGCAAAACTACTGAAAAATACAGTGAGTCTCAGTCAACAGCTGGGAGATATTTGGGACTTGAAAAAACAGAAACAGAAATAAGTACAAGGACAATATCCAAAAAGTCAACTATCCTCAACTGTTGCTTTTATGTATGTCTTATATTTATTATCTTACTGTATGTAATGTGTGAAATTATTAATATTATGTTGTCATTTTATAGGTGATATAATGAAGATGTCAATGCAATATAATAACATAATAAAAAAAAGTTGTCAGTGTTTTTAGCTGTGGTTCTGTCTCTCTCTGATTGACTATTAAAACATCTGAAGCATGCTGTGTTTTTAGGAGACATAATTTAAGATAATGCTAAAATTCTTAATGTCTGAGGAATAAAATGCATCACCAATAATCAACACCAGTTCAGTAAGTGTTGTTGTGTTTTATTAATACCAAAGTTGCTAGATTATCTCATTATATGACAGTGTTTAATTTGACTTAAATAAATAAATAATACATTCAATCTGCCCCCTATAGATCAATATCAGTCAAAATGTGTCTTATGTCTAAAACCACAAATCCTATTTATTCTCATAGAAGATACAACTGAGAACAAAAAACATTTTAGTTTCATCATATTAGGTTTGATGCTAAATTTAATTTATAAATACTCATCTCAAGAGCCATCATTAGTCCTATTACTTGATATATCTTTATAACTTAACTTGCATGCTTTGGACATTTGTTCAGATCCATTTTTTTTTGTAAGTGTGTCTTATAAATAAGACACACAGCATCAGTCTTTTAACTTCAGTAATAATGGCAAAATGTAAATATAACCTCTGCAGTTAATATTGATTATTAAATGAGTGGGAAACAATGGCTGCCTTGAGTGCAGGATAAATCTATTGTGAAGTGTAACCTACAGAAATAAATGATAGTGTGTGAAGTGAAACACATTTAATGAAACACCTGTGTTGCTATTTACATATTTGGCATTTACAGTAAAAAATAAAAAATAATAAAATATGTTGGGTCTTTGTAAATAATGCTGTAAAGAGTCTAACCCTGCTCTGTTATAATTTGGTGCTATATAAATAAAAACTGACTTGACCTGACTGGACACTTGAGGGTGGTAAAGCACAAAAAAAACAAAACCTAGAGACTCAGCTTTCAGGAAGGAGGTGGAAGGAAGGAAGCGACTCCTCACCAAATCAGAAATACATTTAAGGGGTTGAGATGTTTTATTGTTGCCGATTTTTGAAACAAGGCAGGTTTGTAAACAGAGAACACAGAAACACAGATAACACTTCTATTATCAGTCTTATTTACAGATAGAAGAAGGAAATACTCCATAGGCAGTGAATGTGAAGTGAAATTCAAAAGTAAACAGGGAGTGACATCATGTTGTACTTGATGACGAAGCTTTAATTAACTTGAAGCTGTTTAAATTATTAATGTTAATGTTTATGTGTATATCAGCTGGGGAACAGAGATGTAAATACTTCATTATATTATCTACTGTAAACCTCATTAGTGATGTTCTTACTCCTCCACAGTCTCAGCCGAACTTTCCTAAATGATAAGTAAAGTAATTATGGCTGCAACAGTTATTGCACATTTATTTTAAATATTGCTTAATCTGCCATTTTCTCAATTGTTTGATGCAGGGCTGCAACTAATGATTATTTTAAATGATCAATTAACCGTATGATAATTTATTAGATTCACTGATTTATCCATTTGGTCTATAAAACATTTAGTTTTAAAATGTTATGATGATCAAACGTCTGCAGAACAGTCCAAATATTCAATGTTCTGTAGTGTTTTAAAATTTGAGAACCTAAAACTATCAGATGTTTGCTTCTCCTTGGCCTTAATTTCTTATTTTCATTGCTTTTTATTTTGTGGTTGTAATTATTTTTACTCATGTTTTATGTCTTTTCATTTATTTTTGTATTTTATATGTAATTTTGGCCTCATGTGAGCTGCTACATCTCTTATTTATTATTCTGTATACAGCACATTGGTTAACTTTGGTTGTGTTAAAGTGCTTCACAAATAAAGTTTGTTTGTATATGTTTGGATATAAAAAGACCCAAACAATGAATCTATTATTGAAATTGTTGCTGATTAACTTTCTGTCACTTGACTAATCAATTAACTGTTGCAACTCTAAATTACTGATTAATTGTTTTGTCTATGAAATATCAGAAAAATGTGAGGTATAATGTAGAGCCCAATGTGTTCAAATATCTTGTATTATCTGATAAACATGCATCTATTTGGTACATCTATCATAATATATTGTTC
Organism: Scomber colias; assembly: GCA_021039105.1. Lineage (NCBI taxonomy): Eukaryota > Metazoa > Chordata > Actinopteri > Scombriformes > Scombridae > Scomber > Scomber colias. The sequence continues at coordinate 534,591 of JAJDFG010000141.1, forward strand.
CTATTTTTTGCAGACACTTTTCAGGGTGATCAGCATCATAAATACAGATTGAAATGTTCCTTTTTTCTTCTCATTTGATTAATTTTATTGTGTTTTAAGTGTACGATTGTGCGTGTTTGCATGTATATGTATGTTGATGATGTATATATACTGAATGAAGATGTATTAGGACTGCAACAAATGATTCTTTTCATTATGTATTCATCTGTTAGTGTGAACAGATTGATCCTTCTCCAGTGGAGGTCTCTGCATCCTCGGAGCTGGACTCAGGTGCAGACTGTGATGACGCAGAATCTCAAACTTGAGAAACTGATACGTGACTCTTCGGCCACATTAGTGAGAGTCTGGCAAACATTTATAGAGAATACTAGAGTCACGCTGCTAACTCTCTCACCTGTTTGAATGCAACTCCATATGAAATAAATAACACATCTTTCTGGTCATTTATCTATCTCAGTGTTTTAACTCACCTCAACGGGATATTCATTTAATTTATATTTATTTATGTAACTGTTTGTTTTCACCACAGCTCCCAGTACCTCTGATACTGTCCTGTGTTTACTCCAGGAACATTGGACACATGTATATAATCTTCTGTATATTGCACATTTATATACTGCAGATTTATTTACACAAAGATTGTTTACTGAATACAGTATTTTATTTATTTTTATATCTTTTATCACTTTCACCCTGATGCTGCTGCTTTTTTCCTATTATATACTGCTTGTGTCAATTTGAATTTCCTCCAAAGGTGAATCGATAAAGATACATCTTATCGTATCTTATCTTTTTGTTGTGTGGCTGTATATACGTTTGAAAAAAACAAAACAATAAAAATGTTTTAAAAAAGAAAGAAAGAAAATAAATCTGTCCATGCATCATACATGGTGAGGCTCAAATATTCAACTATAAGAGCAAAATGAAAAAACATATTTTTGAGTAGAGGGAGACTTAAAAAAAACTTACATGATATTATAAACAGAAGAAAACTGAAGGAGAGATCACATACACATGATATATAATCAGTGTTTGGAAGTAGTGATGTAACAGCATTACATAATTTAATTACAAAATAAATGTAACTGTAATCCGTTACAGTTACTGAGAAAAAATGTGTCATTAAATTAGTTAGTAGAAAATGTTGATTACATCTGAAGTCAGACCTTTTACAACAAGAAATATTAATACATAGTAGAGTGGTCTACTATAGTGTATAATAATAATGGTTCAGAATAAACATTCACAGATTTCTACAGAGAGGTTTGGGTTAGATAGTTAATGAACTCTGAGGGAAAGATTATAGATTAATGACAGAACTAAACAAAGTACCTGTAGCATAAGTGTTTGTCCCATCTTTAACACACAGGCTTGCAAAATACTTAAAGTTTTATACAATGATTTTTAGAAAAAAATAATTAGTTATTACATTTATTTAGTTTTAGGGGTGCTGAGATCAAATTTAGGGTCTAAAATCACCTCTGATCACACTGAGCTGAACTTATCTTGACCCCTGAACTCTGTTGCACTGGATGTGTCTCCCTCTCTCATTGACATGGGTTAAATAACACACATTATTATTATTATTATCATAATTATTATTATCCTAACAGCTGAAAACATTAGTTAGAAAATTAGAAAAATAATCAAAAATAATGAAATGTAAGAAATTAGATTACTTTGATTAAGTAACTGAATTAGCTGCATGAGGCTATAACATTTTAACTAGGGTAACTATAGTAATCTGTACCCTAAGATGAGATAAAATAAGATATTCCTTTATTAGACTCACAATGGGAAAATGTGCATTGTTACAGCAGCAGGTGGACAGTAATAGAATAGAAGAGCAGCAATAAGAAAAGAATAAAGAACAATAAATAATAAGTACAACTACAATAATAGTAAAAATATGTAATAAAAATAACCGTGACATTATTTACAAGAGTAATATTGGTATTGAGCGGTAATATACCAGAGGTGAGATCAACCCTCACATACTGTTCATATTCTCATTAATTAATCTCTACACCAATGTCACTATCAGTCATTAATAAATTAATTAATCTTTCTATTTGATTAATTTAATATGGTAAAAAAAGGCATTCACAATCACTGTTTTATAGAATATGATGAATACAGAAACATGTTCGAAAGCTGATTTTTTCATTTTCATTTTTATACATTTGCATTTAAAAAAAAATTGTATCAGCTGCACAAAAATTAAAAAATAAAAGATGCATTTTATTTCCATTTTTGTAAACTGTGGGTCACGTATGGCTAAAGGAAATGTGTATACTGTGTTCTTACAGTGTATAAATGGGTCAAATTTGCAAGGGTTAAAGTAAAACATATCATATTTCCAAAGCAACCCTGAATATAATTGGTTTGTTTTCCTTCTCAGCAGACTCATGTGTCAATAAGTCTCAGTGTCGATAACCTTTTGAGCATCTGACACACTGCAGCTGAACTTATCTTGAACTCCTGACCTCTCTTGCACTGGATGTGGCTCCTCTCTCTCTCTCTCTCAGTGACATGATGACCACCACATGACCCTTCCCCCCCTTTAACCTTTGCACACACCCAGCTGCAGTGTGTGTGTGTGTGTGTATATGTGTGTATATGTCTGAAGGGCTTGATACTTGACCAACAATGTGTGTGTTACTGTAAAGAAGAGAGAGCACTAAGCCAAATCCTCTTCCACCATCATCATGTGTTTTCATCCTTGCAGGGGAGGGAGGGAGGGAGGGTTGACTACGAGGCAAAGTGGGGGGGGAGACACACACACACTCACACTCTCACACACACACACACACACACGGGGCCTAACAGTCGCCACATCTTTTCATGCGAAGAAGCTGTGCTGCTAAAACGTCAGTAATCCGTATTTATTCGCATAATTATATATATATTTAAACCGTGTAGCTAGTGCATGAGTGGTGGATAGTGAGAAAGAAGTGGATGAACCAGCAGCTTTAATGGTTTTACTCCTCTTTTCTCTTCTGTCGCTTTTCCTGCAGATGCATTCATGCTACTTAGCTTCTTAGCTTAGGTGGCTAATCTTAGCTTTAGCTTGTTTTTTTTGTTTTTTTTTTAAACCATACACAGATAGATGATTAATAGTGAAAGTGTAGGCGTGTATTACACATCGCACGGGGGAAATGTGTGTGTATACCGGTGTGTATTTAGTGTTGTTATGTGTTGCTTTAATTGGTAGAAGAGTTTAAGAGCTATTTCACAGCTAATGGCTAGTTAGCATCTAGCATTAAGCAGCTGTGGTTTGTTGTCATCTCTCTTTTTGTAATAGGACGTTTTATTCACTGCTTTAATTTAATCTATCACTATTATAGCCTACTTATCCTTATAATGTGTGGTATTTGTTGCATAACCGAGTATATTTCCTCCTGTTTACTGTGTCAGGCTGCTTTGCAAACTCCTTTTTTTTTAATCTGCTGCTGCAAAAAATGCATCAAAAATACAAATATTTCTATTGACAAGCAAATAGACAGCTGGTATACACGTGAGGGAGTCTGTGGTGCTTCTTTTATGTGATTATATGGTTATTTTATTTGCAATAGGACGTTTTATTCACTGCTTTAACCTAAGCTATCACTATTATAGCCTACTTATCCTTATAATGTGTGGTATTTGTTGCATAACCGAGTATATTTCCTCCTGTTTACTGTATCAGCTGCTTTGCAAACTCCTCTTTTTTATTAATCTGCTGCTGCCAAAAAAAAAAGCATCAAATATTTCTATTGACAAGGAAATAGACAGCTGGTACACGTGAGAGGCTCTGTGGTGCTGCTTTTATGTGATTAAATGTGTATTTTATTTTAATAGGATATCTTATTCACTGCTTTAACTTAATCTATCACTATCAAAGCCTACCTATCCTGGTAATGTGTGTTATTTGTTGCATAACAGAGTATATTTCCTCCTGTTTACTGTATCAGGCTGCTTTGCAAACTCCTCTTTTTTTAATCTGCTGCAAAAAAAATGCACCAAATCCACAAGTATTACTATTGACAAGCAAACATGCATCTGGTATGCTCTGTGGTGCTGCTTTTATGTGATTTAAATGTGTATTTTATTTGCAGTAGGATGTTTTATTCACTGCTTTAACCTAATCTATCACTATCATAGCCTTACTTGTTGCATAACCCAGTATATTTCCCTTGTTAACTGTATCAGGCTGCTTTGCAGACTATGTTTCTTTTGCAAAAAAATCAATTACATATTTCTATTGACAATCAAACATGCAGCTGGTATACATGTGAACTCTGTGGTGCTGCTTTTATGTGATTAAATGTGTATTTTCTGTGCTAAAAGCAACATCTTCCTTGTGTTGGAATATTTCAGACCCTTTTTTGGTTTCCCAAAACAACTCCGGCCCGGGCCTCAGTCCGCGGTCTAGAGTTTGATATCAGGCTGTTTGAGAGTGAAGCACACCGGTGTGTAGCTGCCAGCCAGCGCCTGTAACCCCCAGCCACCATCATGGGAGACAGTAGAGGTGAGAACATGCCTCATTTTTCATTTTTTTCCACTCTTAAGTTACACGCAATGCAATGCAAAAAAAAAAAGTAATGTTTAGTAAACACTGCACCTGTTAATGTTAATGTTGATATTAGCAACAGATTTAGAGGTCTTACTTGCACATTTGTCTTCATGTGTGCTGTAAAAATCAGGCCTGTGGAAGATAGGGTTCATAGTGAAGCAAAGACTTTTCTTAAATTATCAAATAAGTGTGTTTAAATGAACTTTGACACACAAGCACCTTAAAAGTATGTAGCTAGCAGCACAAAGCTATTTTCCTCAAGATGACACTATGCACAAAATTATAATCTTATGTATGTTTAAATATATGTGCTAACTGTTTTTGCTTTTCTTGTATTACCTACATTATCTACTTAATGTGTGTGTGTTTTGACCTCCTGACATAATCCCCCCCCCCCCCCCCCCCCCCCCCCCCAAAAAAAGTTACACAAGTTACACGCAATGCAAAAAGAAATGTTAATGTTTCGTAAACACTGCACTTGAGATGTGCTGTGTTAATGTTAATGTTGATATATTAGCAACAGATTTAGAGATCTTACTTGGACATTTGTCTTTATCTGTGCTGTTAAAATCAGGCCTGTGGAAGATAGGGTTCATGGTGAAGCAAAGATTATCAAATAAGTGTGTTTAAATGAACTCTGACACACAAGCGCCTTAAAAGTAGGTAGCTAGCAGCACAGCTCTTCATGACTTTTTTTCCCCTAAGATTCCACTATGCACACAATTATAATCTTATCTATGTTGAAATATATGTTATGTAAGTGCTAACTGATTTTGCTTTCCTTGTATTATCTACATTATCTACTTAATATGTGTGTTTTGTATGTTTCTAAAAGATGCACCGAGGCAAATTCCTGTCAGCTGTGTTGACATGAAAGTAAACACTGTTGATTGATTGATTGAGTTTACTTTTAGTTGCATGTCTTACAGAGAGTTCAACTGTCCAAATTGCTCATCCCACCAGATTCCCATAAAGATAAAAGGGCTTAATTGAAATGAAGCAACCTATGTATGTGTCTATAGGTCTGAATGGTTTGCCTTGATTTCTGTGTTGGTCCAAAACTAATTTAAATCAATCAAGTATGAACTTAATTTAAAATACAATATCTTATCAATGTCACTGTGTGCTTAATATGGCAGTTATAATGATGTATAATAATGTGTGTACTTTTATCTGAAACACGTTACAGTAACATGAGAGCGTTGTATTATCGTGACTCCAGAAGGCTAAATCTTTTATTCCTACTGCATTAAGAAATGGTATAAACTATGCCAGTGTTGATGCCATAAGTGTTCAGGTACACACTGTGCAGTTTGACGTCAAATCACTCGTTACTATGTGTGACAGGGGTACAACTTGTAACAGTATCAGGATTATATGTAGACACACTCTGGATAATTGAATGAGACAAGACGTGTGTTTAATAATTGAAAGAATGATCCTTTGCATTTGTAGACTCTTTGTGGAGTTGGTGTATTTACATGATAGTGGGAGGCCCGCTCCCCATCAGCCACAGTTAGATGACTTGTGTGAGCCTGATGATTTTTGTTTTTCCTGTGTTGAAGGCAAGAAAAGTTGATGGGATCAGACAACAAACAAGTACACAGCCTGAAGCATTGAACATGCAGCAGCTGCAGAAGAAAGTGTCAAATAAATCACAGCAATCAAAAGAATAAATAAATAAAGCAACGAGTGTCATAGAAATATAAAGGAATTGAAGTGTGATGGGGGATTGGTGAAATTAGTCTCATGTCTTGTAAGTTTCCAGCACTTGGGAACCAATATTATGTAATCTGTTATTTCATTCTTCATTAAGCTTGAACAGTAAAATGCTTCTGGATTGAGATCATAAAGTCTAAAAATACTTCTGGAAAATGTTGATTGATTTGTTCCTCGTGAATGCACAACACAGTCACAGTCAATGCACATCTTAGGTAAACGTCCCCTCAGGTACTGTGTGTCAAAATAAGATGATGATAATTACTGACAAATGTAGAGAATAACTACTCTGCTGTGTAAGCTTTACTCGTGTAATTTCATTTGGCACCAAACTCGAGCAAATCAAATTTAAATCAGCTGTGTTTGCTTTACACTGTGTAATGAACTGTAACATTTATTATTTAACTGATTAGATGTTGGTATCAAGACAGCACAGCAGTTGAGTTATTAATTACTATCATGCCATTGTTGATCTAAGACGTAAACCCCCCCCCCAGCATGTTATCATACCTACATTTTGGTCTATTCCACAGTGTATAGACCCCATTAAACTAGCAGCATTACTGCCTTGGTAGTAATGATAATAAAACCATGGTTGAAAGAATAAAACAAATAGGGGGGAGCTTTAAGACCCAGATCAGGAGCACTTTTTGCAGGTTGCCAAATGCGATGCTTGCCGAGTCTTTTTTTTTTTTTTTCTCATCACCTGTCCTTAGCCTAACAGTTATTCTGCTGTGACGTAAACTGACTCCAGGGCTGCTTCGCTCTTTTCAGATCATAGTAACCATGGTTGGTAAAGTCATACAGCTTCAGGTATCCTGCAACAGCCACCACTACTTTGTCCCAATTATCTCCACTTGTCATCATGCAAATGATGTCGGACACTTTCCTGCTCTGAGGTTTTTTAACTCGGGGTGTTTAAGGCTGCTGAAACCACTCTGTCTGATTGGGGCCTGACAGTTTTAGCACTTTGCACTTTTTGGAAATTGACAACAGAATTAAACAAAATCTGCTCTTATTTCAAAATCATTTCTATCTTAATACCATTAGGCTTTTTTGCGCCACCTGATTTTCATTCATGTATCTTCTCACTCGGGTTGTCTCATCAGATTCCCGCAGCCCAGACAGTTCGTCTGTGTCCTCCCCCCCGTCTGGCCAGCGCTCACCCCCACTGGTTCCCTCAGCTGCAGCTTCCATGACCTCCCTGCCTCCCATCACCTCTGCCGGGGTCAACAGCCCCATCAGTAGCATTGGTTCCCCTTTCTCCGTCATCAGCTCTTCGCTAGGCTCACCCTGCCTACCCGGCACACCGTCAGTAGGCTACGGCCCCATTAGCAGTCCGCAGGTAAGGGAGGAATGCTTCATTTCATTTCAGGGATATTTCTGAACTTACTCTGTGTTTCCCTCCATAGCACTGTTTTCCTGCTCTATCACAGATTACATTTTGCTTTTATAATTACATGTTTTTTTTAGCCATAGTGTACAATTTGCGTCAGATTTCCACATCCATTTACAAGAAGAATGATGAAATGCATGTTAAAAAACTCTTCTTTAAGTCACTGTGCTAACTTCCTGCTCTTCCTTTCAGATCAACTCAACAGTGTCCATGTCAGGACTCCATGCAGTGAGCAGTTCAGATGATGTGAAACCTCCTTTGGGCTTGAAGCAGCTGTCAGCCCACAGCCCAGGCCCGATGCTTTCCCAGAAACGCCTTTGTTCAATCTGCGGAGACAGATCTTCTGGTGACAACACCTCCTGTTTTTGAGCTATAGAGTTTAAACAGTTGAAAAGTTTTACTTGACCATGACACAAATTGGCATACCCTTTTATTTGTGTCTTTATGTTGCACTCACCATCCAGGTAAGCACTATGGTGTCTACAGCTGCGAGGGTTGTAAAGGTTTCTTCAAACGGACAGTGAGAAAAGACCTGACCTACACCTGTCGGGACAATAAAGACTGTATGGTGGATAAGAGACAGAGGAACCGCTGCCAGTACTGCCGCTACCAGAAGTGCCTGGCCATGGGCATGAAGAGAGAAGGTGAGCAACCATGTCATTTCGTCTAACCCCTCAGAAAATCACTGGTTTTCAACCCCATGTGCTCATCACTCACTCATCACAATGAGTGGTGCATTTAGACAGTGATGAATTATGTGAAAAAGAGAGGAATCTTAAAGTCATGACCACGTAGCTGACAGGAAGTTCTTGTGGCCTCAATCAGCAGATAGAGTTTGGTCAGTCGTCATGGACATGCCTCGACTGAGCAAACTTCATCCCTTAATGTCTGTTAAGCTTCTTTGTCATCCAATCCAGGTCATGACATATCCAGAGGAGCAGAGTCAAGGGAAACTTAGATTCTTTAAGACGTTTCACCTCTCTTCCAAAAGGTTCAGACCTTAAGAAGTATTTTGGATGAGAGGTGAAACGTCTTAAAGAGTCTAACACAGGTCCAGTTGCCCATGACTCAGCTCTTCTGTATGTTTTCCCTAAATGAAAGCTGTGAGATGTAGGTGAGAGCTAAAGAAAACTTCCAGTAAGTAGAGTAATTTGTTAAACAAGGTCAATAATGAACCTTTAAGCTCAACTATAAACCCGAAAAAGGTTATTTATTGATAACAGAGAAGCTGAGTGTATTCAGGATAGACAGGCAAGTGTTTGATTCATCTGAGCAGCATCACTGTCATTATTTTGTATCACACACTCCAGATCTGTTTTCACACAGTCGTAAGGATAAAAAAATCTATTTTCAAATCATTGAAATTTCCAAAATGTTTAGGCTTATACTCACATTGCACATTGAAGAAGGTTGATGTTAATTGACAATAGTATATTTGTCCTGCAAGACTGTCACTACTAATAAAGAACCCTTCATTTATATTTATTAAAGTACAGTTGGAAAAGATAACTATCAAAAAGTGTTTAAAAAACTCTTAATCCAGGTGCTGGACTAAAGAGAAACTAAGTAGTCTGCACACTGAAACCCCCTTTTTAGACGCAGTTTTAAATGTTTAACAGACTTCACATGTTGGTTAAACTACTATAAATAAATTCTCTGCTCATGGGCTGCCTCCTTCAAAGTCCACATATCAGTATGGGACACATCATTATTGGTCATTAAAGGTCGTTTAAGAAATGGTAGCCTTAATTTGCCTTAAATTGGAGGACATTACTAGTGTATCATTTGGGGCCGTCAGTATCCTGAAATTCATGTTATGCCTCATTGTGTAGAATCTAAGCAGTGATCGCTAGCATTAAACATCATCTGTGAATCTTTTTGCTGTTAATTGGTATCAAAAATCTATTTAAAATCCACTGTTTTAAAATTAAAAACTATGAAGAAGTCCTTTACATTTAATGGACCCTGTATACTGATGCAACCTGGCGATTCTTTGCTATTTCTGCTATTAGACTATAACATTGTTTACCTGCCGTGATTGAAATTAACTTTAAAACTATTGCTCCCTCCAGTCACGACTGCTTTAGACGACAGACGACACATTTACAAATTAGGACTAAAACTGTGCGCCGCTTCATACAAGTGTCTTAACGCTGAAAATCACGTGAGATCCAATTTAAGCCAATCAGTGTGAGATTATCTGGTGCTAAGTCTCTTTGAGTTGAGCAGTTTAGGTAAAGGCTAACTACATACGAGGTACTGTACTTTTCCCCAGATTAGATTAGGATTGAGTTCATCAGAATTTAACTGCACTAAATTTGTCGTAGTTTGTTACTAATTCAGTTTGTGTGCGAATAGTTTCTGAGACAGATTTAGTTAGTAGGAAAAGGAGCATTTTGATGGAGCCTCCATCTGTGGAAGCTCCATCAAATCAGTTGCTGTGGCAGCCTGTAAATCCTCCGTCTGACCTCAACTTTACCCAAAAAAGCTTAAATAAGATCTTATATGAATAGCAGGAAATGAATCAGTGAGTGATGCAGTCAGCGTTTGATATTTTTGATGTGCGTTCTTTTCACGCAAGAGAGGTTTTATGATATCTCTGCAGTACGGGGATAGACAGAACGAGTACAGAGTGATAGAGAGGGAGACGGGGGTGGGTAAGCCTTGTAAACACTAACCCCCTTTCCCCCTCTCTTCCTCTTTTTTTTGTTTCCTCTCGTTCTCTCTCTCCCCCCTTCTCCCTCCTTCTGTAGTGGCCAAGATGAACGACAGATGTAAGGAGAAGAGGGAGGGAGGGGTTGTGTGTCTGTGTCTGTATGAGTGAGCAAGGAGCAAAAAACAAAAAAACAAAAAACAAAAGAGATAATACATTGTGTATCAGTGAGAAGGAGCTAGTCTGAAATGTTTTCCGTAGTTTCTTGCCAGTGCTCAGAGGTGGACCAATGCCAGCTCTGAATTAGTTCCCCATGTTTTTTGATCTTTATGGATCCAGGGAAAGTTTGCTGAGTATGCACACTCCTACCATACTGTATACTTACCCAGGTGCTCAGTTAGTGCAGTTTTGGACAGGCTCCCATCACAAACCCACTTCTTAAAAAATATTCATGGCCTCAGTCACACCTTTATCAAATAAGACGCAGCGATCAGTGTAGATTTACGGTGACAACGAGCAATTTAAAATCTCTGCCTCGCTTTACAGTACAGTAAGTGAACCTACCAGAACTTCTTTAATCAATTCCCAGACACATTAATGATCAATAATGGATTCATTATAGAGACAAAGCGCAATTAATTCCCGCCCACTCCGGAGGGGAAAACAATTCATCTCTCTCTCCATTGACTTTGTATTGAGTAAAGGTTTTTTCATGTCAGTTCTGTTAGCTGGCAAACTACAGAAGAATAGCTAAAGGCTGCTGTGTGGTGGGATTCTCCACCAGCAGGGTTAAGAACCCACATACAAGCTTTTATAAGCTGCTGAACCAAAGAACTGAACCTTTAAGAAGACAAAAGTGGATAACAGGAAAGACAGATCCGACCTGAGCTGCATTGACACCCTGCAGTTCAAAAACCTCCATAAAAATGACACACCTTGAAAAATGACCCTGAACACGCTGCTAGTCACAGAGAAGACATGAGGGAAAAAAACAGAACAGACATGTAATTGAATTGTATGCTGTGCTTGTAGTAGATGTTTGAATCAGCTGGAAAGCTTAACTGTAAACTGAGCCTGAGTGGGAAATGATCGTATGTCTGTGACGGATGTTTAGAAACTGTTGTTGCCGTATCCAAGTGTCATGCCAGCGTGTTGTACTAGCTCTACTGTAGACATGATGTCAGCCCTTGCTTCTTAATTTATTTTAATTTAATTTATCGCACATGAAAGAAAAATTAGATTAGGAGAAGAGAACAGATACCAACAAAAGAGAGATGTGCAGGAGGAGTCAGTGATACTCATAATGTCTCATCGGATGGCCCTCCTGTAGTGAGACATACAACATAAAAACTTATGAGTAAAGAAAAAAACTAAGGTGTTTCAAGTGTAACGAGAAAGGCGACAATTTGTATTGCACATTAGCATACACAGTGTTATGTTAACAGGTTTCAGCATATGCTATAAATGACCTTTAACTCTTTGGTAGACATAGTAATAAAATAATCCTGCTGAAATGTAATATATATGAAATATAATAAAATATATATCCAATTGTTTTCCCCTCCAGTGGGCGAGTTTTTCAGAGTATGACATGTTGCGCTCTGTCTGTATTAAAATAAAACAAAATGCAAGCTTTTCCTTAATGAGATTTGTTTAAAACAATTACTTTCAAATCACACCACTACACACAGATTAAAGTAAATAATGCAGTCTCTAAAATGTTCTGCTCCAAAAAATTACATGTAATAATTAGATGTACAAATTTGTTTTCAGGGCTGAATGAAAATATATATGCAAAATATTACATATGAAGATTTTAATTACATATATTTAATTTGTCCGATTGCTGTTAATAAAAATGTCTTCAGTTCATCTGATGTGGGTCAATAAACGACTCCATCCACATTTAGTGACATGTCAGCTCATCTAGAACGCCGTAAAAATAGAAAATGCAGCGCGATTGCATTGAGTCACATTCATTGTGTTTACACACACTTATATAACCTGGTTACAGTTTGACAGTTTTTGGCAGCACCCTGGTTTCTTAAATGTCACATATCACATATATCTGCTGGAGAACTTGACTTCCTGGCAGTGAAACCTGGGCAAAGTTTCTGTTTTCTCATTAACAGTGTTTTTGTATTTAATTAGATATCAAAACAGTTAGTTAACAAAAAATACCTGATGTCATGTTTGTCACATACTCTGCCTTGGTAGCGTGTGTGTGTGTGTGTGTGTGTGTGTGTGTGTGTGTGTGTGTGTGTGTGTGTGAAGAAGACTTTGACTTGATCATGAATCGCACATATGTATGTCTCTTCTTTCCCACTGTTTCCTTTTTCACATTAACTCTTTAATCTTTCCCCATTATTTTTTATTTCTTTTGTCTGCCAATCTATATCTCTCATTTCTCACTGTCATGGTCCACACATTTTCTTTTTTTACACCCCTAACTGTACCTCTCTCATACTTTTCCTCCACTCTTTGGTTTTCGTTGATTAATCCCTCCCGCTCACCCTCGTGCAATTTCAACACTTCACTGCTTTTCATTGTCCTGTTTTTGCTGCGTTCTTGTTGTCTTTATTTTGTCCTCTGCTCAAACCACTTCGCTCCTCCATTCCTTTTACACCTTTCCTGCTTCTGTGTTCTTCCACATTTACCTCTATTCACTCCCTCTCCTCCTCACCCACATTTTCTCCTTTGTGCTCTTTCTGCTCTTTCTTGTCCTTCATTATTTTTTCTCCTGTGCCCTTCTCTGTCCACCCCGTTTACCCCCCAACCCCCCCCAATTCCCCCCTGACCCCATCCCTGCAGCTGTTCAAGAGGAGCGGCAGAGGAACAAGGAGCGGGAGGGTGAAGTGGAGTCGACCAGCGTGGTGAATGAGGAGATGCCGGTGGATAAGATTTTGGAGGCTGAGATGGCCGTAGAGCAGAAGACAGAGCTGCACGCAGATGGAAGTTCAGGAGGAAGCTCTGTGAGTCGGGTGGACGATGGAAATGAAGTGCAAACAAAAGGGAAAAAAAGGGCCTTTAAGTAGCATTTTATATGCAGAGTTTGAGCAAATGAGATGAATGCTAGTTTATAGATTTGTTGAGTTTATTCAAATACACTTTATAAATGAGTTTATATGTTTGGTGAGTGCTGCAACTTATAATTATTTTTATTAAAGATTAAACTGTTGATTATTTTTCTTGATTAATCGACTAAAAATGTCTGAAAAAAAGTTTCCCAAAGCTCAAGATGATCGTCCTTTTCTTTTTCGAGACCTTAATCAATTAGTCCATAACCAATATGTATTAACTATCATACTAAGACTAAATAAACCAGAATATATTCACATTTGAGAAGCTGAATTAAGAGAAAAAAGACTCAAAATGATTATTCAATTATAAAAAATAGTGATGATGACCGTACTGTGTCTTTTAATCAAGCTGTCTGATGAAATAATAACTTAAATCCTCTAAATCTTGTCTCTGCAGCCCAACGATCCCGTCACAAACATCTGTCAGGCAGCAGATAAGCAGCTCTTCACCCTGGTGGAGTGGGCCAAGAGGATCCCTCACTTCTCTGAGCTGCCGCTGGATGACCAGGTCATCTTGCTACGTGCAGGTAAATAGAAATTACAGGGTGGGGGCAGTATGGCAGAAAGTCTGATTATAACTACTTGCAATTTACTTATCCTAAAAATTCCTTTGTAGTATATTCAGAGCCTGAAAAGTTAAATATTTAAAGCACTTGAACTCATCATCAGTGCATCAAAGTTTCAAATTTTCAAAAATCACTGGCAGAGTTTATGTATTGTTTATATCACCAGCTGTAGTGTAAATGGTTTCATGTGCATCTCTGGATATTTTTCAATGAGTTCCTATGTGACACTTGCATAGAAAATAAAGACAGGCGAGCTGAGGGTCTAATGCTAAAGAGAATACCCTTTCCCTGGTTTTGTGCTAATCCATAGCACCATTACACTTCTCTCAGTACAGCGTGTGAAATCCATACATACTGTATATATTTAATGTGATTTTAACCTACAAAAAACACTTTCACTTACAACTACCTCGTTTCCATGCTCACATTTTATTGAATTTGGGCCATCATGTTAAGTTAATGGTCTCCCTCATGTATGTACTCACTGATGGATGAAACATTAGCAGCAACATCAATAAAATGCAATTCAATACAAAACCACGTACTGTAACTTTACTCATCACCTCTGTGAAACACTGTCGACAGAAACTTTTAACATTATCAAGATGTTTTTTTTCACAGCTCCACGGTTACCAATTTTACAATTACAAATGACAGTAGGTGTTAAATGAGTCCAGGAATATTAAGTCCTAGCAGGTATGAAACAAACTGAAAGAACTAAACTATAAAGCAGCGTAATAGTAGAATATTTATGCATTTTTGGCACTTTTCCACTACACACTTCCAGCACTACTTGTCTCGACTCGACGCGGTTCCAGGAACGACCTTTTCCATTGCAAAGAAGTACCTACTCAACGCGGGTAGGGTCGTCATAGCACGGCTCCACATAAACAATGGAGGACATGGAGGCAGTGGTGTACTTGCTGCTGTATGTGTCTTTCTGTCGCACACAAAGCAAGCACATTGAGTCGTATGGCTGTAACACTGTTGCCGGTATTTAAAAATGCCGGGTTTGATTCTTGTGTGGGACGGCTCATGACTCTTCCAGCGACAACTCTTCTGACCAATCAGCGGCCGGCAGTCTGTTGACGTCACATTTAGTATCGGCTCGGCTCGCTTGGAACCTCAGCAGAGCAGGTACTAAAAAAGTAGCAGGTACCAGGTACTATCTTTAGTGGAAACGCAAAAAAATCCAAGTCGAGTCGTGCTGGAACTGTGTTGTGGAAAAGCGCCATTTGATTCACTAGAAATATTAAGACAACCGACTCTTCTTGCAGGTTGGAATGAACTCCTGATTGCGTCGTTCTCCCATCGCTCCATCTCGGTGAAGGACGGGATCTTACTGGCAACCGGCCTTCACGTCCACAGGAACAGTGCTCACAGTGCGGGTGTTGGAGCCATCTTTGACAGGTAACACACAGGTTCATACAGTAGATGGACAAGTTGACAGGCATCACCACACTCTAGTGATTATTTCCCCTCCTTCTTTTTAAAGTTTGGGTGGATGGTCCAGCTGGGAGGACAGGCCACCATTTAAAATAAAACAACGACAACATCATTGGAGAGTTTATGAATAAAATGATTCTTCAGAGACACATTTTTTCACTTTTTACACTTGAAATTGAAACTGCTCAGAGTAGATGCGCTTCAACACAATATCAGAACCACCTACTCTTAGTCTGAAATAAACCCTGAAAAGCTACATAAATTACTCCTTTGAATTCACCTGGTAAATCTACATCAGCGCTAAAAGTAAATGAAGAAAGAAAGAAATCTTGCCTTTATTCATCTACATGCATTTCTTTTTTTATGTGTGAGTGTGACGGTTTTACACACATTGTATTTTATTATTTTTTATTTGTTTGTAATCTAAACACGCACATGGTTCAGGTTTTAGCTGGATTATTAGGATTTGAGGTAAGATGTTAGCGTTCTGTGTCTTCATCGCTGGTTGGCTGCAGCTGCTGTGTTCTGCGTTGGCTGTGATTGGCTGAGAGACTTTTGCTTCTTTAGTATTGCCTGTAGGGTGACAGCGCATGACGGGGAGGCTGGTGACTAATAGACAAGCATGTGCACACACAAACGCGCACACATACTCAGCCGCATATAGCACATATTGCAGCATTTTGGTAATGTAATAATGGCTGGCTAATGTAGACTACTAACGTGTAAAATAGGTTAGAAATGCTCCTTTAAAATTATGATAAGTACGTTAATGTAATAGTTTACATCCCATTATTGCACAGAGGGCTGGAGAAGTTGTTGGTATGAGGTTTACTATTGTGATTTCATGTCCGTATAATGAGCTTTGTTTTCTTGTGATCATAAAATTATTTATATTTTAATATAATCCAGGATAAAAATGCTCAAGATTCTGATAATTCTCTATAATTAGCATGCGACTTTATTCTCTATAGGCTACTGTTTTGTATTGATTGGTGACCACAGACACATTATCACTCCCTATAGGAATAAGTTATAGTTTATTGCAGGTGTGTCAGTTAATAACTTTTATCTGCATCATAGTTTAATGCATTTTTTTTATCTAATCCATGATCACAGGAAAACAAAATAGAAAGTACAGCCATGGCCTCTGCAGCCTTCTGCATATTTGCATCAACCATCAGTAGTTACATCAAATGTAGTGTTTTTCTCTATTAACTAAAAATGTAATAACTCAAATTATTACATTACATATATATATATTATTGCATTATTATGCTATAATAAATGCTGTTTCATGCCATAATGGGATGTTTTATTATATATATTATACCAATTAGTATCTTACATCAGCAGGTTTTAATATTATCAGTGATTTGAGTGAGACATGACTTCCTGCCTGAAGTTAAAACATGCAGATAATATTGCAAATCTTAATGAATTTTACATAAAATCCCAACCACATCACAGCGTGTCAATTCACTGTTAATTACACAGTAATTACATTGTTATAAAGGAATAATTCCACCTATAAAATTCAGTCAGGTTTTAAATTAAAGCAAGCTAACTGGGCTCATGGCGAACGGCTCAATGTTTTCTCTCTGATATTTACTTGTTTTCATAGCAGTGCTCTCTTCTAGCAGCAGGCTTCTGTTTCAGCTTGGTATCGGTTTGAAGCTACTGGATTGTATTTTAGCAGAGAGGGTGTCAATAATGAAACTCCTAATATGTAATAATTTCTTTAACACCTTGGTTGAAGTAGATTTCTTATTAGGGCAGCTGTGAAGTGCAAAACACGATAACCTCAAAGAAAACAGCTGAGCAAAGCAGAGAATACAACCTCATTTCAGAAAACACAACACGAGATGTTTCATGACACAGATATGAAAAGAGAAAACACTGTAAACATTTGACCTACAGGAAAGGGTGTGATCCTAAGCAGCACACTTTGACCTGCAGACCTTTTTCACAGCAGACGTTTTCAACTTGTCATTGCAGGAAAACCAACGGTGGAAGTGGTAACATTAATAATAGCTCAGTCCATACTTATGGGGCTTTTCCATTACACAGTTCTATCTCTACTCGGCTCGACTCGACTCGGTTCGGTTCCAGGAAGAACCTTTTCCATTACAAAAAGGTACCTACTCAACGTGGGCGGGGTCGTCATAGCACAGCTCCACAAAACTGCCGTGACTTCGTTTTATACGTGACATAAACACATAAACAATGGAGGACATGGAGGCAGTAGTGTACTTGCTGCTGTATGTGGCTTTCTGTCACACACAAAGCAGGAAAATTGAGCCTTATGGCTGTAACACTGTTGCCAGTATTTAAAAATGGCGGGTTTGATTCTTGTGTGGGACGGCTCATGACTCTTCCAGTGACAACTCTTCTGACCAATCAGCGGCCGGCAGTCTGTTGACGTCACATTTAGTATCGGCTCGGCTCGCTTGGAACCTCAGCAGAGCAGGTACTAAAAAAGTACCAGGTACTATCCCTAGTGGAGACGCAAAAAAAAAACTGAGTCGAGTCGAGCCGAGCCGAGTCGTCCTGGAACTGTGTAGTGGAAAAGCGCCATTAATGCACTAAAACAGTGTCATGAATTGAATGGAAAAACTTAATGGGATTCAGCTGTTGTTAATGTCATTTATTTGCATTTCTTCACTAAACGTCTGCTGTGACAAAAGGTCTGTCGTCCGCATCCTCTTCGTATCTGAGTGACATTTAGTCAGAATTCAGAAAGACAAAGACAGCTGATACCTTTTATTTTCCAGTCTGTGAAATGTGTTTTCTGAAATGTTTATTTTCTGTTTTGTTGGATTTTTTGTGTGTTTGATGTAATTTATGTTGTTAATTAATTTTTCTTAAATGTTTTTTTTTGGTGTGTGTTTTGCACTTCAGAGTTTTCTCATGAAACGGCTACAGCTTAGTTAAACCTGCTTAAGTTTCTTTATTTAATCATTTTTGATTGAGTCACTTGTAGTTTTAAGCTGCATTAACAACATTATAGCCGGTAACACCTGTTGAAGGTATAAGGGTTAATTGCTTTTTCCAATTATGAACAGTGTTATGTGCACTAATGGGTTTCTGCTGTAAATGCATTTGGCTCATAGGATTTATCATAACCTCCTTTCTGCTTATGTTGATACATGTGAATATATACATTAGATTACAGCTTCAGGTGGTATAAAACTGATCAGTTGTTTCTCAGAGTTGCATATTTGAGTTTTGGAGCAGGATAAAATAAAGCTTGAGCCCATGTATAGTGTTAAAAAAAGAGAGTTTTTAATATATCAGAAATTAGTTTGTATCACCGCAGATTTTCAACATCAATCATGTGTAGGAACTTATAACCTGTGCAGCTGAAGGGCTCAAAACCAGCCAGAATACTGTAATAACAATGTAACTGTGTAATGACATTGTAATAACACATTGTGATTGAATACACAGGGCGCACAATGCCGAGGTTGGGGCCATATTTGACAGGTAATTACCACTTGCCACTACACAAACACTTTTTTCTTGAACCCCTCCTCTTGAGTCAACATCAAAACAATCACAGAGATTAAAAGTTGATGCGTTGAGGCTTTTCTGCAGCTTTGCCGAAGCCAGCCGGGTCTCCAACGACATCTGCCGAGAATCACTCAGCAAACTCTGGCAACGTGGTTTCGATGATGATGACAAATGGTACTTTGTTTGATTTTGAATCCAGCACCCATGTTTTTGATTGTGGCTTTGAGTGCTAAAGCTCTGGTCCAGTCACCTGCAGAGTACTTTTCATCTTACACTCATTCATCATGTGTCTTGCTGCCAAACTGAATCCTTATGGAGCCCTGCTGAAATGTGTGGGCTAGCTTTGTGAAGCTAGCTTTCTGTTAAAGTGTTAATGGTTGGATATAACTCAAAATAATGTATATCTCCAATTAGGGCTGGGCGATTATGGCAAAATTTAAAATCATGATTAATTGAACTTTTAACCTTGATTACGATTAATGAACGATTATCTCCACCCACAGTTTCTTTTGTTTTATATTTTCCACTGCTGCCCTCACTCATGAGGATCTTTAGGGAGTGAAAATAAAGATGTTTTAAGGAGTGACGCTGTGGTTAATGTCTAGTTTACTTGATTAGAACTATGTAAAGATCATGGTTTGGGTTAAAATGATCACTGGAGACAAGTTTTCTAATTCCTTAAAGATATGCAACCTTTGCTGTCATAGCAACAGTGAACACCACCATTAATTGACATGAGCAAGATTAAGTCGATTAGAATTTCTAAATGTCAGTTTCGATTAATTGCCCAGCCCTATCTCCAATGCAGGACACTGTTTTCGGGGTCAGTTTTTGATGCTCTCTCTTTAATGATGTCTCTGTGATGGGTGGTGCCCATTTTTAAATACACTCTCTAGGTGTGTAAAATAACTGATTTTCTCCACTTTCTCAACCAAAGCTGAATGTAACTTTTATCCTTTGTGTTGGGTGTGCATTGATACATAGATTTGGTAGTGTAGTGTATTGAAGGATTGGTCAGTGTCATTAAAATCGGACCGTAGGAGTAGCATGTAGGACTGGGAGTGGCCCAGACAAGGCCTCTTAAATCTATACGGTATACGGTGTATACCGTTTTCTGAATTTGCTGATAATGGTGGTATGAAAGGGGTAGTAGAGAGTTTTTGATGGTAATCCATTTATATCTCATATTACATCTAATGCAGCATGATAACTCCAAAGTTTATTGACATGTAATGTTGATATATTGGTAAGATAAGTTGATAAGTCTTTGGTATTTGTTTATAACTTATCCATTTTCAAATTCTAGTTTCTACTGGCCACATGCCTTGGCCTTGAATACCAATGAGAAACCCATCTTAGATAGTTGGGTTTTGAGATTTGTGAAGCGTGTTTACAAATGTTAAGAATACTCAAACACTTGAATTCATCATGGTGTCTTTGTGCTGCCTCTTTCTTCATTCTTTCACCACAAAAACACTCTTGTGCATCTTTGTGCGCTGGCGAAGGTCCCCGTAACGTTGTAAAGTATCTTCATTTAGCAAGTGAAGACAATGTGCGGGTGTCCCTTCCTCTTTTGAATATGTGCATCACTAAGTTAAAATCCGATACAGTAGTACTTTTAAAATGAGGATTTTGACTAAACCTTGTTGCATACCCTAAAACAAGCCAGTTTTGACTCATTGAAATAAATTAAAGAAGGCATTACCAGTAATTAAATGTGATGTTCTGGTGTCTTTATTCTTCTCTGTGAGTGAGAACATCTGTTTAATAGCTGTAATGTGTGTGCGTTTGGTTTTAGAGCATTAAAATCTGTTTTTTGCTCCTGAATCCTGACTGGCATTTACGTCAGCCTCCTTATAGTCGTCTCTTGAGGTCAAAACTAAGGCTGCGATTATTTTTTTTTTTGGTCTGTTAATTGTCAAAAAGTAGTGGATGATGTTAATGACAACAGTCAACAATCCAAAGATATTCAGTTTACTATCACAGATGACAAGTACGGAGAAACAAGTAATGTGTCATCAAAATAGTGTGCGATTGGTTTGAATAATAGTTGCAGCTCTAGTCAACATGAAATAGTGGAAGATAGGGTTGAGCTGATGGGCGATACCATCATCGGTGGAACAGAGGAATATCATCCGTCTCAATGTTTCACTGTGGATGTATATGGATATTATATGCAAATTCTGTTGACGTCACCCAACCCTAGCGGGAAAAAAACCTTTAAAACTAGACAGGAAACTAACCTTTTTACTCTCCAGCCTCAGTAGACTTAAAGGTTTACCAGCCACTTTGATTATCTTACACACAACAGAGTGAAGCAGCCATTGAAATGGTCAGTAGCTGAAACCAGAACCAGTCACAGCCACAACGTAACTCTATCTGGTTGGCAGCAGTTTACCACCTGGGCCATTTTATGACCAGCATTTTTGTGTTTTTTTTACAGAAGCAGCAGTTCAGCCATGCTCTAACTAGTGTGGACATTAAGTCTGTGTGATTATGGAGTGAGGTCCCTCTCTGTTGTTCTCACTCTCTTCTTCCCTCACTTTCTTTCTCTTGTTGCTTTTCTTGCTCTGCCACCTCGGTCTCTCTCTTGTTTTTTTTTTCTTCTTTCCTTTTTGCTTCTTCTCTCTTCTCTAATGTGTTGTTGCCCTTCTATCTTTTAACTGTGACCCCCCTCTTTGCTTCTCCTCTCCTCTCCTCTCCTCTCCTCTCTGCAGGGTTTTGACAGAGCTTGTGAGCAAGATGAGAGACATGCAAATGGATAAGACAGAACTGGGCTGCCTGCGAGCCATTATCCTCTTCAACCCAGGTACACAGTCAGCCAGAATCTGGAAAATATCAGACACAGAAAGAAAGAGAAACAACAAATTAATGTCTGGGGAAATTAAATATGTCAACAGATAATGTAAATGTTGTCTTCTTCACCTAAAGATGCCAAGGGTTTGTCCAACTCCAGTGAGGTGGAGCTCCTGAGAGAAAGAGTGTACGCATCTCTCGAGACTTACTGCAAACAGAAATACCCCGACCAGCAGGGCAGGTATGTTACAACACCTACACATACCCACATATAAGAGGTGAGGTCTCTGCATGTGACAGGTCTGGGTGTCTGTGATGCAGAGACAGATCAACACAGTTACATAATATTGTAGCTTTAAATGTCACTGCATCACACAGCAGCTGGTTAAAGGCTGGATGTGATGCATGATGTTGTTTCCCCTGTGAGCATTTAACGAAGAGAGCAACCAAATAAAAAGCTGTTGCCATCCAGAGTGATTGATTGATTACTGTCATGGTAGCACTTACCCACTCTTCTATACATTCAATTTATATTTGAGAAAAAGCTTTGATCTCTCTGGTTCTAGTAGGACTGTTTATGTCATCACATTGCTTTAATTGTCTCTTTTGTTTTCCTATTTTTTAAAGTAAGGAATAAATGCAAAACAAGGTGTCAGGAGACCGTTGAGAGCGTTGACACGTAAAGCATGAATTAAGCTTTAAGCTACGCTGTTAGACAGTGTGATACATCCTTAGATATCGTCATGCATTTTATGACATTTTGGCTCTTCACCCCCCCCCCCCAACGTGCTGCAAATCGTTCCACTCTAATAGGTTTCTAGTACAGTAAAAATTGTGCTTTGAAGTTGAATTTATAGATGAGACTGAAATGCCATCCACAGCCAATAAACACAGTGTATTTAGTTATAAACTGCAATATTGTGAACATCTGTATCAGTTTGTATTTGGTTAAAATCTTTCTCCCAGATTATAAAGGCAAATATGGCAATTTAATGCATTATATTTTCACATTTTTTTCCTGAATTCTTCATATAATTGATAGCTCTATGGACATTTCTCACTCTAATCTACTCTTCATTCTTTCCCGTGTCGTCCAGGTTTGCAAAGCTCCTCCTCCGGCTCCCAGCACTGCGCTCCATCGGTCTAAAGTGCCTGGAGCACCTGTTCTTCTTTAAACTGATCGGTGACACGCCCATCGACACCTTCCTGATGGAGATGCTGGAGGCACCTCACCAGCTCACCTAGAGGAGCCAGCCAGGTTCAGTCCGGTCAGGATCCGATGCACACCAGGATTACCTACAGCCTGCCCCCCCGTTGGGTCGCTGGCTCTTGCCATTGGGCTTCACTTAAACTGCAGCACCTGCTGGTTTTAACCAGCTCTTACACTTATACACACACATACTGTAGACCTACACACACACACATGTTCCCTGTCACCGGCTAATTCTCCACACACACACACACACACACACACTGTTATATGCAGATCCTAACTTGCAGAAATGAATCGACATGCATAACTATTACACAGGATATGGCTCTGAATGAACAATATGCTAATACATACACACACATACATGCAAACAAACTCCTCACATTTGCACCCTCTTCTCCCATACTCAGTTTTCCCCCGTAGGGGTTAAGACTCAAGGAATATATTTCCCCTTTTTATTACAAAATTACAGCTAATGTCTTAATTTTAAGTTAGCCTTCAGTTTTCACATCTTCATCTCACAGTGGGTTTTTGCTTCTGCATATCTGGTGTACTTCCCCTGTTTTTACCTGGTTACACAGCTAGCTGCACCTCTGTATATTGTATCCATCATTAGTCGGTTAGTTATCCATGTATGGTTTTAGCTTAAAATCAGGTGCGTAGCATTTCAATCAACTGTCCACCATCAAACAAATTGATTTCTTATTGGTCAGGAAGTGTCCTATAACGGACAGGCAGACACACCCTCCCAGTGAGTTCATCCAATCGTGTTAACCTTAAAATATTTTATGTTTTTTTTTTTTGAATATTCATGCTGAAACTTGTTTGAGTTTCTATCTTGAAGTACTGTACTCATGAAATGAGAGCTTTTTCCAAGGCATTGTAATCCAGGAAAAGGGGGCTGGGAGCACTTTGTTGAAAAGACAGACTTTGTCCTTCCCACCCTGATGCGCACAGTGGGCTTTGTAAGACAAGAAGAATGACTTGAATTTTCTTTTCTTTTCTTTTTTTCCTTTTGCTTTGATTTGATTTTATCCTTTTCACTACTTTGGCAGTTGGTTGGCATTTTGAACAGTTTGAGGCTCACAGAAAGTACAGCTTCATGCAAGATAAAATAGTATTTGTTTCTCTTGTATCTCCCGTTCCTCCAAATCCCCCCTTTCCTGGTGGTCATTTATGCACTTTTTGTGAGTTGTAACTGTGTAAATGTTCCTGTTTTCTCAAAATGACCATCTATTCTCAGACACCTAAGATGACCTTGAAGGTACTATGTGTAGGGTTTTCTCATTATTGCATCAATTTCAAATCAGATGAGATGATTTGATTTAGGCTTTGCAGAATAATTTGCTACTTCCTGTACAGATGATAACCAGGTTTGGGAATTAACACTAGCCACCAATCAAATAGTTGAAACTGTTGGCTGGCAGCAGGTATGTTAACTTGTTCCAACAGTCCAGCTGATAGTCGACTATTATGATAGGGAGCTCTTTATTCCAAAAATCTGCTTTGTATCAGCTGTCCGTTGGCCACAGAAGAGGAGAATAATCTTCTGTGTAGCACTGGCCAACCTGTAGCGGTGTTGTGAGTAAATAAATTAGTCTAGTTTTGACCTTTCTTCGCCGCAGCTATGGAAGTGTCCTTGTACAAGTTACTGAACGAACCAGTATGTGAGGCATTGCTTTGCATTCAAGATGCTGCACTCTGTCCTCCTTTTCAAAACGAGGTGCAAAAACTGAATTTTTAGTGCAACACACACACACAAAAAGAACAGCAGAGATGGTAAATATAAAGATTAGAAGTGATTCTACAGTGGCAATAATGCAACATCTCATTTCACCAAGTAGTCAGTCGGCGATACTACTACTACTTTAACCCATCGTTCATGGATGGATCATCAGCTGCAGATATCGATTCTTAAAACAAAAGCACCAGTGTTTGACTCGCAGAGGACGTTTTGTGTGCCATGTTACTGTATCGCAATAATGAAATGAATTAGTTCTATTTAATGGAAATCCTACACTTACTACCTGCAGCTTTGAAAACTTTATTCAGTGTGTATCAGCTCAATGCTTGCGACTTTTGTACAGTAGATGTAAATAATAGAAGAAGAAAGAGAAAAAAATCACACAGGAGTCATGCAGAAACAAAGGCCTGTTCACACTCATGTGAATGTGAAATATATGGCTCTAACAAAATTTGAAAAGCTCTATTTTTTTGCTGTCGAATCAACATTAGACTCGCCTTCCGTGTATTGACGTCACCATTAAATTATTATTGAGCCCAGGGCCAAAACCACACCTCACTGCTGCTTTTGCACCAACTTCTGCCAATGTTTCCTGATGTTCTTGGTAATTGATTGGCTGGATGTTATTGACAATGGCACTTGACATTTACTGTGATTGAAAAATTGTGGGCAACTGAATCTGAGCATTGCATTGAGAAGTCAAATGCAGCTACCACATGATCAGGATATATGAACTATGAATTAAACCGTCTACAACATGCTCCAAGTTGATCAATACTGGGGTACACATTTAGACTTTATCGCCGTTTTTTGTTAGTAAAGTATTTAAAGGAGTGTTGAAGTTCAGAAGTATATTTAGCCTTCTTATTAGTCACTGCATTTCATACAAAAAATTCGTAACGTACATTTTGCAGTATCATTCTACAGGGAAGAGGTACAGTTGTCCTCTACCAGGTGCTAAATAACTGATGTGGTCTTTTTAGTTTGAGACTTGCACATTTACATCAATGCAAATACACAAGATAGATCAAGACAGCCATTTCTCCACCACAGGTCTGCTTAACATTTTTATTTTATTTGTTACTTTATGACCCCTAACTTTATTGCAGACTTCCAGCTATGGAAAATGAACACCAGCTAAGTGCTTGTACAGTTTGGCTGTGGTGGATAAGTCTCTGTACGTTACCAGACACCGCTTAGAGTCTTTTGTATTTTAGAAAGGCTGGTGGAAACGGTGAAAGTAGCCGTTTAATTTCGGGGGTCCGCCCACCCGCCTGCTACTTTGACCACATTTGAGCAATGAGCTTCCTGCCCTGCAGATAGTCCAAATACTTCTACTCAGAGACGATCCTCGGCCTCCCCCCATGTGATGTGGACAATGGAGGCCGACAGTTAAAGATGACCTGTGAGACAGGTGGTTCTTTTTAACACGTCAATGAGTTGGTCTAACCATAGAGTTTGGTGTTGTTTCAGTTTTTTCTCCACTCATGCATGCGTACGGCCATCTAAAAAAAAAAAAGTAGTCTCCAGATGTCCATTCATTTCATACATGCAGAGGAAAGTCAGCCCCGCGTACACCGTTACTGCCTCATTTTGGTGTTTGTTAGCGTGGAATAGCCAGGTGCAGCTGATGCTTTGAGTGAAAAGCACCAACACCTGCTTGAATTCTTATACTGTATATTCTACCGTTCGGTCTCAGTGCTTTAGCAGACTGAATTGGTTCAGACGAGCCAATAAGAGCAGTTTTGAGACTTAAGTGAAAAAAAGATTTTGTGGCAACCGGGCTTTGAGACACTTTCTCAGTCTTTTTGTTGTTGGAGCATATCTCTAGATTAGAGGTAAGATAACCTTTAAAAGTGCAACCCAAAATGAGATTTTGAGAGTAGCCTGACTTTAGTATGTGCGCTTTTGTAAATAATCTTACCTTCTGTTTGGTTGGTAGCTCAGCATCTTTATCTGCAGGATTTCTTTTTTTTTTAATGTTTGGAGCTTCCTCTGTTGAATGTTTCAGCTTGCTGCTACAGCATCACGTTTAAAGCCGGGGATGGGAATGATTACAGAATCATTCAAGTGCTGAGTGACGTACTTATCTACGTTAAGAATATCACAAACGTAACACAATTGTCTGAGCAAATGCCAATCTTTTGTTGACGATTCATCAAAAATCAACATATGCAACTTGTATATTCATATTGTGGTAACGTGGTTAAGCAGTCGTCATGCAATATGCACATTATGTTTCTGGCATTTGTCATTTTTTAGCTTTTAGTCTGTTACATCAGTTAATAATAATAACTGGCAGTAAAATTATTTAGTTTCCATCCCTCCATATAACAGCAATGCATTTTAAGTTTTGCTATGCCATGTTCGTATTTCTTTACATTTTTGCTTTGAGCTTAGGTCATTTGAAGATGAAAAAGCAAGAGCTGGTGGTTGGGTGTCTTCTTTTTTTCCATTCTTTCTTTTTGTTTTTTGCATTTGTTAGAAGGTAAGTGTGGCCACATGTGTTATACTTTAAGACACGTGTGTGTGAAATCTGTCTGCAGCTACCTTTTGACTGGCAGATACTGTAGCTTCGGCTGTGACGTGCTGAGCGCTGTTTAATTGAATTTGTCGTGCAACATAATAAAAAGGATGCACAGAGGAATTAGGAGCCAGGCTGGAGGAGTGATTTAAAACTGGCTTTGTTGACCTGATGCTTTATCGACACAATTCAGCCTCCTCCCTTCATTCACTTTGCCCCGTCTCCACTGCTTTTCTTTAAGTTTTAGTTTTAGTTTTTTTAAACTGAAACGCTTATTCACTCGCCCACGTTGGCTGAAAACGTCTTGGGCTTTTTGTGTTGGAAATGGACTTGTAACCTAAAAACTTGCCGATTCTTCTTTGGACTGTTTGAAAAGGATGTGAAGCTTTTCTTGAATCAAACATATGGAGAGCTGTAAGGAAGGGATTCAGTACTGTGTGTCCCTCTTTGCTTAACTTTACTTGACGGCAGAGCAGCGACGATCTGCGGTCGCCGTGGGAGACCGCCGGATCGCACCGCAACGCCCACAAAAATGTTTGTCGTTGCAACCGTGTGCACTCAAGGCAGACGCATGCTGTGACCTTTTGACTGTGTAGCAGTATTGTTGTCGCCGTCTTTGTTACATTTTTGAAATTACTCGCTTTTTGAAAATAAAGACATTAATTAAATATGCTTTTTTTTTTCTTTCTTTCTTTTTTTAATGGATCGCAGGCTGTGACTGAAGAATTGATCATTGTGTATAGATTAAATATCAGGGTGGCATTTTGACCTATTGATACAGGCCCCCTGGAGCCGAGGCCCATCCCATTATGATCAATGAGGCGCAGTGTGTGCTATGCAGCCTTGAAACCACCACCCTCACTGGTTTATTTATCACTGCCAAGCTGTTAGCGGATGTGGCCGTTTTAAATGCAGGGCCACTCTGTGCCCAGTGCTTGTTTTGTCATATATGTTGTGATTATTGTGCGGCGTACTAAAGAGTGTGCGCTAACCTTGCCCTGTGTAGTGCATACTAAAGAGGGGCCCTAATAGGAATGGAATGACAGCTCGTGTGGAGAGGGGAGAACTGGTCTTAGGAGAGATGAGTAGACCAGTGTGTGGCCCCCTCTGGGTGCTCAAGCTGTGCATTGGTGCTTTTTTTTTTTCTTTCTTTTTTTTTAAGGGTTCCCCAGTCTGAAAACTTTGGTTTCCAAGACACAGGGAAATGCATATATGAGTGAAATGCAAATAAGGAATGGTTTGACCAGCCTAGCCCTTGCCCTACACCTAGACCTGCTCTTCTTGAGCTGCATTTGGTTGGGTGTTTTCTGCATCCAGGTCCAACTGCAACGTTTTGTGTGTTTACTGTGTCAGGATCACGTGTGGCTCTAGCTGGATATGACCAGCAATAAAAAACAAAACCCTCAGAATCAGTTCAAGATTAAGAGGGAGAAACTGTGGCACTAAGACACGCAGTGTTAAAGGCCACCGCCGAAATCCACACGTCTGGTTTGCAGACAACACCCCCACCCCCCCGAGCAGGATCTAGATACATTGAATGAACTTGATGGGAGGCGTCAACTTACTGTTATAGCATTGGAGGTTGTTGTTGTTGTTGTTGGTTTTAAAGGTTGGAGGAATTGTGAAGGGTTGGTTAGAGAGAAGGAGGGAGGAAAAAGAGGGCAGGGACTTAAAGAACTCTGATCAGGTGTTTATTTGTCGATCAAGAAGAAAAACAGAAAAAAAAGACTTTTTTTCCAGTAGATCCTAGAATCTTCCTTAATGTTTACTCTTCACCTAAACAAAATTCACCATGTTTCTTTATCTCGTTTCCTGTCTCCCTCTCCTCTGACTATGCTATTCATCTTTTGTTTATTACAAAGTATTAAACAAATACAAGAACTGTAAAATCTGAATGGAATCTATCACTCTTATTTTTAATTTCTTCATTCTTTTTTTTCTTTTCCTTTTTTTTTTTCTTGTGTCTGTTCTTTGTCCCGTTTGTATCCTACTCCATTGTACATGTGGAGCTGATTGACTTATTGTGTGCTTCGGGGATTGAAAGAAGATAAAAAAAAAAAAATCTGAATAATTTTTTTCAGTCATTAATTCTGAATCTTGTTTCTGTTTGTTGTATCATGTCCGAGTAAAGGTTTTAATACTGTACCTCAACTGTTTTTCATTCATTATTTTAAAAATAAGCTAGCATGTGAAACTCTGCATTGCATTTTATTATTCAACAGTGTTTTTGTTTTGCAAATATTGCAATATAGAAAAGAAAATTGCAATAGTTATAAGCTTTAAAACATACTCTTGGTGCATTAATTTCCTTCATGCACCCACTCTCTGGTTATGAAATGGAACGTCTCGACTCCCACTGCGTCTTGGGGAAATGATGGTACACTCCTCAGTCCAGCAGGACCCAAGGGCCTCGGGTGACCGCTGGCGCCGCACTCCCACCATACAACCTCTAGAGGGAGCACTGACCTCTTGTCCTCGTCCAGGCTTCATCAAACTGTGGTCTCCTGTCGCACCACCTCCTTCCTCCCTCCCTCCCCTCCACTAGAGCTGTGGAGTGGCCTGTGTGTGCCTTACCGCCCACTTAACACACCTCAGCCAATCAAGAAGCAGCACAACTGAGATCAGAACATGTTAATAGGTAAATTTCATGGCTCTGTTTCCTTTGCCACAGATTCAGATGTCTGTTAAGAAGGATAGAAATGTGTGTATGGGTTTTTAGCTGTGTGGCCATGTAGTCCCAAGGCTCTCTCTCTCTCTGTCTCTCTGTCTCTCTGTCTCTCTGTCTCTCAGTCTCTCCTCCCACCTCCTTCAGCCTGCTTCCTCCCTCATCTCTGACAGTCTGTCCACAGTAGCTCCTCTTCGTCTTGATGATGCACAGAGCTGAACTTTTAAAAAAAC
Organism: Scomber colias; assembly: GCA_021039105.1. NCBI lineage: Eukaryota > Metazoa > Chordata > Actinopteri > Scombriformes > Scombridae > Scomber > Scomber colias. Next base: position 564,691 of record JAJDFG010000141.1, read on the forward strand.
TGTGTTATCTGAATTCTGTAATACAACACAAATACATTTCTAGGTCATATTTGAAGCCTCTCATAATTGAAGCCTCTCGTAATAGTTTTCAGGTTTCCTCTAACATGAATATTGAAAGCGTGTAACAGCAGTTATTAGAATTAGGCAGAGTCTATTAAGTTCAACCTGTTTCTGGTAAACTCATGTTCAGAAAGGCTAAGAAGCAACTGATCTTTACATATCCCATATTTAACCCTTTAAAATCTTTTGATAATAAATAGTGTGTGAAGACTTGTGAAGATTATGTAGGTATAGTAGAACTTACAGTATATGTTTCTGGCCTTGTACCCAGATCCCCCAAACTCCTTTGGAACAAATCTGAAAACCACTGAGTTAAACGTTTAACATTTGTGAAGTATTCAACTAACTAAATATGTGATTAAACGTGAGTTTTCTTTCCGCTGACATGACTGGGGTAAAATAAGTCACTTGGTGGTTAAGCATCACTTTTCCATGTTGCAGACATCTGTGGACGTTTCCTCCTGTAGTTCCAGTATCTGCCAGCAGAGGGAGCAAACACAATGAGATCTCTGTTCAGGACCCTGCAGCACTTTACAGCCATGTCAGCAGCATCTTATTTAGAGAAGACCTCTACCTGTAACCTCTCAGCATGGAGCGATAGACAGTAAGTTTTGGAAAGTGAAGCCAACCTCATGCGTGTTTAATGTTTATTAAAATCACACAATCACATTTTCTTTAACATCGAGCACAGGATCACTTTAAACACCCTTTGGTGATCCTTGATGAGCAGGGATCTCTCTCAACCTTTCTCATGCCATTCATCATCTCACCTTTTCCCTTTCCATCATCTTTATTTTCCTATCTGACTTTCCTCATCACAGTCTCGTCTCACCTCCTTGTACTCGTACTTTCCTCTCTGCTCCTCTACCCATGTCTCTCTCTCTCATTCTGACTCCCTCCATCCTGTCTGCCAACCTTTCGATCTCCTCCGATGTCTTTCCTGCCCTCCTCTCTCCTCTGGCTCCTTGTGGCTCAAACTCCTCCTCTCCCTCCTGTTTTTCTTCCCCCTCCTCTTCCTCACCTCCCCTCCGGTGTGTGAGGGCGAGCACCGCAGAAAGACACCTTTATACCAAGGGTCAAATTCCTCTTAATTTCTGCTTCACAAATGTCAATTTTCACCAGGTGAATGTTAATGCTGTGCGAGTTGTGTTTGAAGTCACTTGCCAGCAGCGATTTGGTGGATTCTGTGCGGTAAAAATAGCTGCCCCACACATTGCATTCATGCACACACACACACACACATCTCTGAGAAACATAGAGCTTTATTGAGCTTGTGTAGTCTATGTATTTTCTGTTCTCTCTCGTAGAATTACAGTGAAATTAATGGTGTAACCCACCACTCTAAAATTAAGGGTTGCAAAATTTTCCTTTACTGTGCAAAAGAGCTTCATTCAAATCTTACATTTGCACTCAGTCACAAGCACACGACTTTAAACTTGCAGTGTTGTCCACATTATATGAACTCTGTCTAAAAAAACATATGCTGTTAACTTTTAAAAGACACTTTATGCTAAATCTGAACCACTAAAAAACTGATTTATATTGCTTTACAAAGTCATTACTGAGTCACAAGCCATGAGTATCAGGAGTAATTTTCCTGTGATTTGTACCAAAAACTACATAAAAATTGCAGAGGGCTTTAAGAAGAGAAAACAAATCAGACTGTACTTGCACAATCTCCAAAACATTTAGCTTGTTAATTAAAACCATCTAGTGTTGGCAGATTTACGTGCTAAATGAAAGACAACACGTGCATGTTTACTTGCACGTGTCATGACAGTAAATCGTGAAAACAACCATTAGTTTGGAATTTTGACCAGATTTTTGTCAACTTAATATACAGCCATGTCTGTACTGTTTGCTTTTTTAATGACAAGAACAAGCTAAACAAACTTTCTACTGCATACGGTTCAGTCTGATGATATGGCGGCGCAAAAAAACACTTGACGACATTTAGCAAAGCCAAATTACTGGTCAGCCACTGTCCCCATGTTCTTTCAGCTGTAATGATATGCTGGGTTTTGGTATATACAGACCAAATATGAGCCAGGGTACACTTAGATGGCTGAACGCGCCTCGTGAGCAGAGCTAAATCTGGGTGAAACTCATAATGGTTCCCACATAAAGTATATAATTCTACATCTGAGGGTGGTTGGTCTTGCTTTCTAATCAAGGGAAGATGGTAGATATAAAAATATGTCAGACAGACAGAGACGCCGGCAGAGATGTTTCAGGAAGATATCACAGTGCCAGAAACATCAGGGACATACTCCAAAACTTAATACAAAATTAAAGAACAGTTACATATGGAAATGCAGAATTATAGGCTTCAATCATGAGCCAGATTCAAACATGGTGTCACAAGCACATCGTGTGTTTGCCTTGTCCGTTCCAGGTCAAGTAGCTGATTGTACATGCTGCTTCTTTGTATGTCCAAATCTCATATCTGATGATAATAGCCTGCCTTTTCACATTGCATGAACTCTTTAATTTACCCTACCACCAAAAACGCTAAGAGTCACCGTAAGGTAAGATAGTATAATATTTAGGATATCTGCAGGACTTAAAAAGGCTTTAAAAAACAGTAAATCCTTAAAATGGGCCTTAAAGGGTATTAAAAAGCTTCAATACATTAGTTATAACTCTTCTGTGTTGTTGCGGCTTGTTGGGTGACAGTAGTACACACCTTAACCTATGAATTACAGGTGAGACTGACAGCGGAGTGTGCTGCAGGAAGCTGTTTTATCCCATTTGCGGACCTGTAACAACACTGTCATTACTACTTGCCATAGTACAGAAGAAGCTCAGATTGAAGATTTATTGATTATTGTGCAATTAGTTAAATTCATCCTTCAGTTTTCTGCTGTGTATCTGTGTCCAAGTTACCTTTAATGTAATATTAATTGGAATTATTTACAGCAGGAAAATACTGGCAGTGTGAGTGTGAGATAAATGTCAATAAATTAACATATCATATTGTAATATATATGATAATGGAAAGGGTATTATATTGCATTATATGTGGGATTAAAAAGTTCTTAGAAAGTAAATTGAATTTGTTGAACACTGCAGGAACCCTGCTATTACATTGACCCATATTGTCTGGAAGATATAAAGAAGAGTCCAAAAAGGATGTACAAAAAGATTACAGTCTGCATCCAAAAGTCTGTGGTGATTTTTTCTCTAAATCATGAAGTATATAATATACTTTTTTTTTTTTTAGCAATAGTCGACCCACTAACATTTAACTGCAGCACTGACTGTGAAATGAGCTTCAGTTATAAAGTGATGTGGCTTAGACGAAAACGACAATCAACAGCTTTAACACTTCTCAAAATATTCTGATTGAAAGTGAAGAAGAAGAAGAAAGGGGAGAAAAGAAAAAACTTAAAGCATGCATAAACCTTGTTAATGATGTCTTGTAAATGAGAGAGGTGGAGGTTAAAATAATTTTTCCTGGAAAGATTGCCAACCGCCACCTCTTAATTTCACTGTCATGACAAGAGAGACTGGGCAGACTGTGTGTGGGAGGATTAACGAGCTCCTGTCTGTGTGCCAGGAGTGAACGTGAGAGGGCCGAAATGTGTCAGCAAGGGGAAACAAGTGTAGACAGAAGAACAGAAAAAGGAAGAGGGAGGGTAATATTTTTTTATTCTGCAGTATCACAGTGATTTATCCTGCCGCCTTAGGATGTGTATGTTTTGTTGGTGCAGTAATGACCCCCGGATGGGACTGAACTGAGATGAAAAGCTCTTTGATGGCTCTTCAGAGGAGAAACAGACATACTGGAATGAGCCTCGATGCCACAAACAGCTCTGATTGTGTTTATTGCTAATTTTCCCTGACCTCATTAACCGGCTGCTGCATCTGTGTGCAAACACTGTCGGCCTGCATGTTCAGTCTCCCGCTTTGGAAATCATTCATTTGTTTTTACTGTTTTTAATCTTCTATGACTCCATTCTCAAGAATATCCTTCACATTTTACTTTAAGTTATGCAGGGAAGTTTTAGGAACACCCAGTTCACTCTCACACTGTCAAACATTTATACCTGGAAGCCTCCAGTCAGATTTGTTGGCAGCATTCGGAGGCTAAAAGGTCGGTTTATGCTCAGACAGGAGTAGTTTGTTCGACGTGTTGTCCAATCACGTTAGAAATCAAGTGTTCATAATCAGTCTGAACGTCTAGGAGTTAAAGGAGTGAAAAGTCAGCCGTCATAGAGAGGCAGGAAGACGTGATATCATTTACTGTAGTCATTTTCAGAAAAGTTGTGTCAAGTATGAAAAAAGAATGCGAGAGAGAAGTTCAAACCATGGCTCCTTTCTTGCCTCTGCACAGCCGGGCAGGTCACGACAGAAGGTGGGTATGAATGCTGGATAGTCAGTTTCGGAAAATGAGAAAATGGTCGGACACAACCCACTTGCATTCAACATCAGAAAGGTTTCGGTAGAAGGGTTTTCTGAAGTTATTCACTCGACCGATATGCAGTTCTGACTGAGTATACTGGCCCTTTAACGGCTTTGCTCAAGGGCATTGAGGTGGCATATTTGGAAATGCTGATCTTGTGCTATGTCCACCCAGATTTAACCTGTGAGCTCGAGGATTGAAAAAGGCAACTTTCCAGTCACACACCCACTTCCATAACCTTTAAACCACCATGGCCCAAGTAAGATGCCAGGTTAAAAAAAAGCTCACTTGTGATACCTCCTTTAATATTTATTCTCCAATCTTAAAGTATCTTTTTGATGAGTTTTTGTACTGTATTCCAGATTTTAGCCCAAATAAAGGGTTTACATTTTTTATGAACACACCATGGTTGCTGAGTTGATCCAAGTTTCTTTTGAAATATAAAACTGAGCTGATAAAAATCATTGAGTTTATTAAAAAAGTACAACAAAGACAGTCTGTAACTTCACCAAAACGACTGATAGGGTCTCAAATGTTTAACTTTAATGATTGAGCAATCAGTGAACAACATTTTTAAGCCTTTCTCAAATGGACAATCATCTAAAACTTTCCATGGTGAAGTAATTAATATAATATAGTATCTGGATGCTCAATAAAACCCTGCCCACTCCTACACTCCATTTGTTCACTTTTTGTCCCTCACTCTCTGCCCTTTCTACCACCCCCCAGGTGTCATTTCCTCCACTCACTGAGCTCTCTTCCCTCCTCAGTGCACTTTGTCCTCATCCCCTCAGTCACTTCTTTCTCCCTCACCATCTTCATCATATCCCAGGTTTCTCTCCGCTGTGCTACTGTACCCAGAGAGAGGGCCCTGGGTCTCAGCAGCTTCCTGTCTCACAAAAGACCCCTCTGTCTCCCCCCCTCCTGTGTTTCCTCCGCTGCCACCCCACCCCCTTCCTCAACACCCCTGTGGTACATTCCCTCCCTCTCCCCTGGTGCATTCCTTATTGACCTCGGCCGGCTGAGGAGTCCCTCTGTCAGCGGGTCTCTGAAACTGGAACTGAGCCTCCACTGATCTGTAGAAGCAGATTTAAGGTTTTTCTGTCGAGGACGTGTTTGTCAAAAGGTTTACGTTGCATCACATTAAAACATAATCTGTAACTTTTCAACACGTCTATTGTGTTCATGTAAGGTACCTAAAGGGAAGTTGAGTGGGCATCAGTTCAGTCACTCGTGTTACAACACAAAGCTTGACTCCAAAACGCTAGCCATTAATCTGAATAAAATGTTGGATTTTGACTAATTATCAATAATGTTCTTGCAGGTAAAAGCTTTTGATTCGGCTGATGTTCTCAGATTTTTAATACAGTCATCACAGTGTCAGCTACATAACGGTTTCACATTACAGTTAACAAAATTAGACAGATCCCAGTATGAATCAGGAAAGGAACTGGTCATTTCATTAAGTGCATAGTATAATCCAATGGATGAGTTTGATGTTTTCAGCCTTTCCTCTGCTGTATTTGTTGTTTTTCTTCTTTGAGACCCCTCAGAGAACACAGTCACACTTTTAATTTGGCCACATACAAAAGAAATGTTGACAGGAAATGCAAAATATTGCTAGCAGCCACTGAATCCCGAAACATGGATGAGTAATTATCTCCTTCCATAAATGCAAGAACTCCAAAATCAGCCTTTATGTTTCAGCACCAGTGGCCCATTGATAAATCAGCTGCTTTTACTTTACCAAATGCTAAACACTTCTTGATGGGGGACGCTGCAGCTCAGGAGGTTAATATGGTCATCTGCTAATTAACCAGTCGCTGGTGTATCAATCCCTGGCTCATCTTGTCCATATGTCAAAGTGTTCTTGAGCAAGACGCTGAATCCCAAGTCGCCCCTGATGGTCATGCCAATGCCATCCGTGTCCTCTCTTGCTTTGACATGTTAAAATGTCTGCTGTAGTAAAAATGTATGTTGTTGACTTTTACTAAGATCTATTGTTCATCTATGATTTCAGCTATCATTTATTTCTGTGTACTGTTGCTTGATTTGAAGAAATGTCAATTTCTTTACATTTAGTTGTCTGTTGCTATTCATTTTTATACAAATGTACATCTTTTCTTGTTGGTGAATATCTCATTATGGAAAGTAATGATTTTCCCTCTCTGCACTGTTGTTATATAATCAATTCCTCACGATCAACAGAGAAACTGAAAACCTCCGGTCACCTCAGCCTAAAAAAGCCCAGTTCAGCAGCCGGTGAGAAAAAGGTCTCAGAGCCCCTGATGTCCTGCACCGGGTCCTTTAGTGTTGTTTGTAATGGTCAGCCTGGTCAGGTATAGCAAGGTGTCACACCAGCGCCAAAATGACCCACATGACCTTCGCCTCGACCTCTCAGCGTCCAGCTGACTAGTCTGAGTTACAGCTGGGCTTCGCTGCCCTCTGTCCATTCACCGTTCAACCGACCGAATACTTTCAATACTTCACATACTTGCTGCTTCTCCTCTTTCATCCCTCACAATGAAGAAAACCCACAACAGAGCCTTGTTTTTCCGTCAGAATCATCTATTTCTAACAAAAAAAAAAGGCTTTCCTGTCCTGGCAGGGTCTTCTTTTACCAAAACAATATGCTATTTGTACAGCAAACTGCAGCTTGTAATGTGTGTTGAAAGCAGTCAACATCACCAATTTTTTCATGGATCCTTTGAGCATCTGAGATTTTTTTTGTGTCCAGGATTATCAGAGCAGGCTTATTGATCTCTCCTGTGCATGGAGTTTACATACTCTCTCTGTGTTAAACTGTGTTTTCTTCAAAGATCAGATGTTGCCACGACACACCGACCCCTGTTTAGGTGAATTGAAGAATCAAAGTGTCTGTTTGTGAGGACTGGACCTCTTATGTGGGTCACAGTCTGTCCAGGATGTTTCCTTTCCTCCAACCCAAAATATGCTTACGTGCCAAATGACTCTCATTAGTGGCAACTAAGCCAACAAAGACCTAGTAGAGCAGTTTTATTGTTTCAAAGCAGAAGCAGTATGATATGTCTGCTGGATAGTTAAATGGGACCTCCACTGATTTTAAACATCAGGGTCTTTTTGCAGCTGGTGAGGAGAAGTTGTACAAAGCTTTTTTTGTGGCTCCAGAGGAGGCTGCATGAAATCTGACCAATTGTCTCAAGTGATTATTGGTTGAGGCTTAAGACTACAAGTTTGAAAATGAACAAAATCTGGGGGTGCAAAGTTAGGAAAAAAAGTGAGTTTATCAGATCTCTCTAGCCAGCACCTCATTTCTGCTTGAGGCTTGCAGCTTCAAGGTACAGTAGCCACTCCTGGTATATAACGCACCAAAATCTCCAATGTAACTCTAGCAGGCAAGTTGCATTGTGGGCGATGTAGGCCTCAGGTTTTAGAATAAAAAAAGACAATATCTCTGATTCTGCTCCAGCGATTTCAATCTTTTTTTTTTGCCTTTAAAGCTTTCCCTCGTGAGTCAGACAATGTTATGTTAAATCGGTCAGTGGAGTACTTTTAAGTATAATTTAAAGGTCCCAAGAAATGGTGTTGAGATCACAGTTTCCTTACTTAGCTTGTTGTTGTAACATTAAAAAGGTGAATGAGGCAGAACCTGCAGTAACATTGTGCAGGTCTTGTTCAGGAAAGAAACTTGGACAAACATTGAAACAGTGAAACTTGCCTGAGCTGAGTTGTCCCTCTTTTTGTCCCAGTTTAACGGTGCAGGACAGAGATAAAGAACTGTTTTAAATCTTGGTCATCTAGTTAAATATGTGTGTGCCTTTCATAGCCCAGACAGCTGATGATGACTGTGCTTATGTTGCAGACTGAAAGAGTCAACACCCTTTACCTTTGAGAAACTATCTTGATCACATCTTGGGTTAAGACATTTGCCCAAAAAAAGCATTTTCAGGGAGATTATCCATTTTGAAACAGTACAATCTGAGTTAACAACACAGAAAGGGTTTTTTTTAGTGTCATGGGACCTTCAGGGCCTCTCTTAAACTGAGCTGACCTTTGCACAGTCATCCTAAGGAAAACTCTACTCTAAACTTTACTGTAGTCTACTGTCTGCTGCTCTGACAGCTGTTTAGGTGACTTCACTTGTGGAAAAACCTGTGACTCTGAAGACACAAATATGCAGCTGTGTCAAAGTCGCCCAAATTCCCACCCAGTGTTTTAGTCAGTAGGTCAGGTAAAGATGCTTCTCTTCATCCAGCCATCCATCCATTTGTCCATCCACCTTTTCCCTCCCTACCTTAATGTTCTCCTGGAGTCTCCATGTGTAAATACCTTTTGATCCCTCCTCTCTCCCTTTTGCTCTTTCTCTCGTTCTCCCTCCCCTCACCTCCGTCCGCTCTCTCCGTCTTTATCAATGGCCCTCATTCATTCCCTCTCACCCTCTGCATGCCTGTGTGCCCCCCACCACCAGCAACTCTGCCCATACCCTCCTCCCCATTCCCTCTCTTTATCCCTCTCCCTCTCTCTCTCTCTCTCTCTCTATTCATTCCTGTGATTTTTCCCTGCCTGTACCTTTCCACGGCCTTAACGTCCCCTCCCAAATTGCACTTTCCTCAAAACTTCATATGTGTCCTATCGCTGTCCTCCATCTTTTGGCTCTGTTTCATTTCAGGGTTTTTGTTATTTAGATGCAGATCTAGATGTGGTTATTTAAGGCTTAGGTAATATGCATTGGCATTTATGAGGGTAAAAAAAATGAATGGCCATTACTTTGGGGCACGCTTGTTACAATTTCAGGTATTCCAGTATTTGTTAGATAGAGATCTCTTCTGTCACTGCCTCTGTGTAGCATAATGAAGCTTTTAGTGGACACATTAATATACTCAATATGAAATATGCTCATCACATTTATATTAAAAATTATTAACTGCATGATCCAGTATATTTTTTTCCTCTTTCTGGTTCATGCTGTATCACCAGTCCCCCTTTTAATAGCCTTTTATTAATACAGCAATTATGCGTCATCTGGTTAAATTGCCTTCTGGCAGTGAGTAATTGTACTAAATTGAGCAAATCTGCTTGGAGTTCACCTACTGCTATATTTAACGTCAAAGACTAAGCTCAAACTCCAAGAACAGAATTACAAAGTGTTGAAAGCTGCTACTGAAACACAGGCACACAAGAGAAATGCTGAAAATGAGAGAGAAGGGGAACACACACATTGCTTTTTTTCTTTTAAAGTTCAGTTTATCAAATAACATCAAATGACTAGTATACTTTGGCAAAATATACTCTGTGTTCATATATAAACTGTCTCACACAGACACGCACTGTTATACATCAGTTGGCATGCAAACTTCAGAGCTCAGAACACACCCACTTCTGTGTACCCTTGCTCTACCTCCAACCCCCCTCCCTCTCCACCCTTCACTCTCTGCCTCTTTGCCCGTCATCACCTCTTGTCCTCCCTCCTCCTCCTCCTCGCCTGCCTATTTCGAGGTATGTGGTTAACTGGGTGTGCTCAGTGGCCAGATTCAAAATCACTGACCCATTCTCTGTCTAAATTCCCTTTTTTTTCCTTTTTTTTCATACCTGGAGTTACACACCTCCAGCAGCTTCACCAGGCCGAGCTGAGTGTGCATTCATCTCACACACACGCACACACATACACACACTCTTTGACCCCCACTGTTAGCTCTCCCACTCCCTTTCTCCGTTTCCTCCCAGGCCAGCCCCTGCTCTGATCTATTTCAGTGTGTTGTGGCTAGCAGGGTGTGTGTGCGTTTGCGGCCCTGCCCAGTAAAATACAGACTTTTCAAGGAAGTCAGCAGTATAATATGGCCGCTTTATTGTAATTACAAGGTTCTCCTTTTGGAAATAGCGCACTGAGAGAGAGCTGCCCACAGGCACTTGCTGAATCTGACTCCAAAAGCTGATGCCATCTCTTGATTTCCTTATGCAAACGTCCTTGTCTCAGTCTCACCCATTCTTGGAGACTCCTTTCTTGCTCTGACCCAGATCTTGCCAAACCAGTGCCAGCTGGATATTAGTCACCCTTTGGCATTACAGCCAGTGCCGTCTGACTGGATGAAGTGTCAGAAATCACTTAGGTGGGTGGCCACGTCTGATGGAGCTTCCCTGCAGGGAAACCTCGTGGTCTTGGGGTTCTTATAACCTTTAAATTACTACCCAGCAAATTATAAGGGTTTATTAATTCCTATATGGCTGACATTGAAGCTAAAATGTGTAATTGAAGGGTTGACATTGACCTTTCAGGCAAATGTTCTGCTGCATTGAACAAGTGGACGCACCTGCCTTTTCATGTTAGGATTTGTTAGCCCACCGTAACGTTTTTGCAGCTTCACCTCTCGGTCAAGCGGTTGCTAGGATGTCTGTTTAAAGGATGATGAAGTCACGCTGCTGGTGAGGGCATAAATGCAACTCCAGGAATTTGTGGTACCTCCACGATGTAGATGCTCCGCAGACTGTGTGGATTATACTGTTGCTAAGGCAGAGTGCTGCATGCTGTATTTGGTTAAGGGTGTGGATAAAGTGGCACTCATTTGACACACCAGATGAAAAAACTTCACGTGGCCAAATGCTTCCATCCTACATGCTATAACAGCAGAATAATCTTGAGAGGATGCCATACGTAGCCATATTAAGCCAAATGTAGATGTACTGTAAGTGCATCTTTTGTTACCATTTGATATACAATTTAATAAAAAAGCTTTAATATACAAGTACCTTTATTTCACCTGGAAATTTAAAATGAGCACAGGATCTGAGGTCCCTTGTACCAAAGTCATATTATAAAACTGGGCATCATGTGACTCCAGTAAGACCCTTCTTGTACATGAAGATAAGCTCTCACTGTTTCCGTGGAGTTCAAACTTAATTTTACACTTCACGACTGAAATGTCAAACAAACACTTGTTTCCCTACACCAGCCGCACCTCCACTGGTCATTTGTGAAAAACAAAAGTGCATTTTTTGGTATTCACAGTTCAGTTTAGCTCAACACAACCACAGTTATATTGGTTCTTGCAAAAATAAATACCGGTACATCAAAAAGTTTTAGACTAACACAACAAACCAGGTCTCCAGAGGAAACACACAAGTTAACATTGTTGGGTTATGTTAAGGGTTAGTTTCCCATATTCCACATGAGAAACAAGTACACAGTACATCCTTATTAAACAAAAACAAACAAAAAAGGTCTTCCTCTTCTTCCCAGAGTTGTTCATCAATAGATGAAGAAATAAATAAAGTAGAAAGAAAAAGATTTCATTGATGGAGGGATAAATTAAGGCTACTTCAAGTCACAATTTAAAACTTTAAAAGGAGAATTGGCCTTGTAAAAAAAACCCATTGTTCAGATCTCCATTATATGTACAATTTACGCCACAGTGTAGGAAGAAATTCAGTGATATGAATAAGAAATATGATAATACAGGTTTAATATAAAACCCAATGTATCTGAGATAGAGATACACATGCAGTCTTGTTTTTTATGTGGATGAGAGAAGTTTACCATGAGGTTGTAAAAAACCACGTAGGAAAAAAAAGGGGAAAATAAACAAATATACCAGTGAATAATATTGGCTTTTCATATTTAACATTCTGTTAAAATTTGACCCCTGTGACTATATTTGACCATTTTATTGTATGTTTTCATGTTCATACAAACCACTCTCTTGGGTATCTGAATTGGGGTGCTTCAGGTCTAAATTTGTAACTCGTACCTCAAACACAGCTGTCCCAAATCCACTGAAACCTGGGTGGGAACAGACAGATGAAATCATTTCAGCATCAGCAGCTCTTTAAGGCAGAATGACTCACCACGCTTCTTAGAGAGAGAACTGGCAACATCACTACCCTTTTAAATGAAAAAATTAAATTACTAAATACCTTAATGAGTCATTGAATAACTTTTGATCAACTCCACTCACATGACCGCAGTCTGCAGTGATTCTGGTCCAAACAACAACAGGCGACACAGACTCCAGCCAGACCACTGCCTGTTGTGTCCGTCATAGAACCATGAATACAACAAAAACCAAAATCCTTTGGTTTAAATGAATTTTTTTTAAATGTACTTACAGTACTCACACACACACACACACACACACACACACATTCACAAAGTCCAGCACAAGCACATACCACAGCTGTCTCTTGGGGTGTCTCTTTTTACTCTCTGTGGCATCTACTTTCAGAGCACAAGGAGGCCAGAACCAAACAGTCTGTCTTACAAATACACTCAGCTCACTGTGTTCAGGAAGCCAAAATAAAAACCCAGAGATGCCACACTGAGGGAGCGTTTCCTGGACGAATACTCTTGCAGTGAAAAAATAACATTTCATTTTGTGAAGCACATACAGTGTGTGTAAAAACACTCATAACAAAGCGTTTATGCAACTGACATATTTTTTGGTTTCTATTGTTTCTATTTATATATTGTTTATTTAATTTGAATTCAGCAGTATTTGGTTTTCTACCCCCTGCTGTCTGATCTTTTCCACTTTCCTGCTGTCACGTTGACCTCCTCCATCCTCCTTTTCTTTTGGTTTTGACTTTTATGTTTTTTTCTACATCTTAGAGCATGAAATTCTATATTTTCAAATAGTAAAATATAGGTATAAAAGCTTCTCCAGCCCTGGTTTTTTCTTTTATGATTTCTGATGGATAATTGCGGGATGCAGCAGCCTATTTGATGGTTTGAGAGAATGATCACACGATGGCCGCTCCTTCTCATTCTGCCTACATGAAAGCTCACCCCCTGTACTTTCTTATGATATGGTGAAGTTTTTTCTTCATTTGGCAGCCTCGTATGCAAACTCACGGACAGTATGCCAATCAGACCCTAAAACATGCTGAGATACTTAAAGCGTGTCCCTTTTTTCCACGTCTGGAATTTAGCATCCTGTATATGTGTATTCTGGGTAAATTATAGGTCCAAAATGGTCTCAAAATGCATCAAAAACTGGCAGAAACCTGGAGTGTGTCCATGCTGAGGCTTATGGTATATACTATAGTTAGACCAGTGTAAAATATATTGGATGTGTTAATTTACCTACATTTTTAGATTTAAATGTCATCTTCATTTTAATGTATTGAAAGTAGTACATTTTTCACTCAGAATTTCCTTCTAGTCAGGGTAGAAAAGCGCCATAAACAAAATTCGGACTCTCCATTAAAAGCCCAATCTCACTAAGCCAACATTATGTAAACCTTAGGATAAATTAGGCTTTTAATTGACGACTTAATTCACCGAAACCATGATTAAACAGTTGATTAGTGATATTAAAAGAACTTGTCACAGCATGTTTTACACACTTCATCAATCTAAATATTCAATCTGCTAAATCAAATTGACATAAGCCACCTTTCCATCTTTTTATTGTGTCATATATATAATGTATGCATATTTTATCAACCTGATTGCACCACCCTGACTGATTCCTGTTGCTTAATTGTACAATAATGAGTTGTAGTGTTAAAGCCCATGATTGAAAACGTCTGACCTACCAGACATTTATTCCACTTAACATCTACAACACAGATATTATAGTCACACAAGTGTTTAGTTTCCAATGTATACTTGTCACATGTTTATGTTTAGTCTGCTGTCACAATCTACCTCTTATCTACACTGTAAGTGGGGTCCTTTTCTGATTTATCTCTGTATGGGACTTACAATATGTTCAGAATAAGTAACTTAATGTTATGTTTGACACTGAAAGGGCAGCTTAGGCCAAAATACTGATGACGTTGACGTCATGATGGAACATTATGGGTACTGTGGAGCGAAACTTATCCAGTAGCAAGTCAGTGTAGATAAGAACTTTGGCTGAATAATAACTTTATTAGTTATGAGAACAAACTTTTTTTTTTAAAAAAGAAGAAGGAAAATAAGAAAGAAAAACAAACTTGTTACATTTGAATTTCACGCATAAGACAAACTGCATTAGGTTGCAAATTAACTCAAAATAGGGAAAGCAATTCAAAAGAGGTTTTTAAAGGGAACACATGTTTTTTTTCTGTTATTTATATACTGTTACGATTTCAGATATCTTTTGTTGTACTTGGCCAAAGTTCCTAAAACTTGAAGTTAACAAATGTAAAAATGCTCCAAGCAACTCAGAAGCCAGAGATTCTGCCTGCTTTCAACGCTTTGTTTTCAATGTTATTTCTACCTTGCAGACAAGCTGATGTTGCATTCCCATAAATAGTTGTTCGTTCTGAAGTCTTGGTTCCTCAAGTTATTTCAAAGGTTTTTGTGCGTGTTGTTTGCATGTCCACTCACATATTCCAGATCAGATTTTGGCTCAGATATGTACAGATGTATTTGAAAAGTTGACATTTTGAGTAAAGAACAAGAAAAAGAAGTGAAATGCTGCTACTGAAGTTAGTTTAACTCTGGAAGTTGATTGAAGCTTCTGGGAGCTGACCAATTAGAGATAGGAGCTGGAAATGTGCTTAAAATGTCTCCTTTAAAAACCCATTTGATAAAAAATATACTTATGTATAAGTGATTTAAAAGAAGATACAGACACTTGATCCTGTCATTAGTCAGATACACACATCTTACACCTAGTACTCATCCATAATCAGTGGCATCATCAACAAGTTAAAAGGGTATAACTGAGTCCATCACAAACGCTACAACACTACAAGAAGTTAAGCAAACATATCAACATTTAATTCCATGTGTAATTTTGACACCATACAGATCATACTTTCTTGGGGTGTGTCCCTAAAATGTGTGAAATTACCTCACGTGACTTCACCGAATATCTTAAATGGTGACATCATCTTGCACTAGTGCCAGCCATTACAAATAAATAATTCTTAGGGGCCCAAGTTATAGACAAGACCATTTTGAATCTGATGCAAGTCGTGGAAGTCTGAACCATGAATGCACCTCATCAAAAAATTATACCCAGTACAATGCATTTTAATACATTTTACATGAATACAGACTTTTTTTTGCAATTTGTGAGGTTAAACATTGTCAGAACAATATTGCAGTGGTTGAACAGCCATTTGAGTTGCCTTTACCTAAGAAGTATTGTTTTTTCAATATAATGTAAAAGGAAAACAGTTAAGTTTTAGTCTTTGTTTGCATTCATAATGTTTTATACTTGCTACTAAAGCCCTCAGAGAGAATGAGATTAATGTTATCATGGTAATGCCACATCCCCCCTTCTTTTCCCCTCAGAGAATCACACAGAAATCAGGGTGAAGAAATGAAAGGTAGCGAGGAAGAGCGAATGGTATAGAGCATCAAGGGATAATGATGGTTAATTACTGCTTTCAGGTTGTGGAGTCTGTATTCAAAGAAAGTGACTAACCATGGGCGGTGTGACTTTAGAAAAATTTACAAGGCAGACGGCTGGGTACATGTGATAGCTTTGAAATATGGAAGATTGCTGTTAAGGGGCAGGTAGGGATATGAAAGCTGCTTTGAAATTATAAAAGGAATGTCTCTTTTAAGGTTTGAAGTTTATGTCCCAGTGGCTTGATATCTTAGAGTACCCAAAAGAAACAAGAGTTTTAAAACTTATAGTGACCATGCTTTTTTCTTTTCCAGGTAAGTGTCGTTTTTTTTTAGACATGGCACACAGGATGTCAAAAATACCAGTTGTGTTCAAAATGTTCAGTTATTGTTGATTCAACACTGGTCATTTTTGAGATTATGGCTTGTTGTGTTGTTGGAGTGTGTTATCCTGTGAGGCAGGACACTGTATGTGGTTGCTCAATATGTAGATTGGGTTGTCAAATATTTTTTGGCTTGTTTTCAGTTTGTAATGTTAAATAGGTTTCGATTATATTGCAATTTCTTTCAGCCAACCAGAGCGATGCATTGCTGCTGACCACGTAGAGGTCACTGTGAAGTGGTGCTTGGTTATCACACTTCTGTACAAAAGATCAGGTATTTGTACTTTCCTTGGTATTTCCATTTCTTAATTCTTCAACTTTTTTTTTACTTTCTTCTTCATTCAGTTTGTTCGAAGATATATACTGTGTTACTACTTACGTTCAGATAAGATTATGCTTAAAAACTAGTATGATACACTCATAAAACTATAACATTCAAACAGTGTTTCCCAGCCTTTTTAACGTGTGTCTCACTGTCAATTTAGGAAACTGCTGAGTCATCAGCAGTTTCCTAAATTTAGTGTTGGTCATGTTCATTTTGGGATCTAAAGGATGCTATTGTAGGTCGGAAAATGTTGAGAAGACTAAATATTACATTCCACATACACAGCCACCAATGTTTATTGTTTTATCCAGCTGTATGCCCTATTAGATCATCATGAAACATGGTTTGTTGGATATCACGTGTCAATGTAAATAAATGATTTAGGCTATACTCTGTTCATGCTGTCTAGGGTTGACAATGTCAAACAGCTGGTCCACAGCTATTGGATGGATATGCATTGAATTTGGTGAAGATTGTCATCATTCCCAAGAGATGAACCCCACCAACTTTAGTGATCATCTGACTTTTTCTCTACCACCACAATGAGGTTGACAGCACCATCATCAGGTAAAAATATTTAAATTTTATGATCAAATACCTGAAGAGTTGATAGCATTCTAACCCAACACATTAAACTAAGATGATGAACAAAGAAAATATTATACTTTACATTTAGTATATTAGTATTGTCACTGAAAGAATGAGAAGAGAGTGGAGTAGAAGCACTGTGGGGTCTTTGTGGTGGTCTCACAGGTGCTCTTTGGATACTTCAGGTGTACTGTGCTCATTGCATGGGTAGAATATAATCTCAGTCAAAACCACAAAATTTGAGTCTCCTTCAAACAAATCAAGACACTGTAGGGTTTATGCAACATGAAAATGTCTTTATTTTACATGGCAATAGGTATTGAAAGTGATTAACGTGTTAGGACTTTATCTGAGTTATTGTCAGCAGTAGCTTGATTTTAAGTATGTTAGTATGTTGAAATGAACTTTAAACTCAAAGCACTACAGTGTCTTCAAGTACATCCACACAAAGCTGTTATATCAGGTGAAAATATTGTATCTCAAAAATGCAAAACTTTATGAGACAGAGAGAGAGAGAAAGAGGGAGATGATGATGCCATGTGCAAGTTCATTAGACATTACACAATTTACAAATAGTTATTACTCATCTCTGTCTCCCTTTCAGCCCACCTGAGTTGAAGCTGCAAAACAAGGCCACGTGGGACTGACCAATCAGCACGAGAGGAGGGCTACACGGATTGTGCTGAAGGGGCGTGGTGAATAGCGCGGACAGAAGCCTGATTGGCTGTCCGGACGCTCACTCTCCTCCGCTGCCCACCTCGGTGCGCTGTCCTGCTGTCTGATCTACCGTTTACCTGGACAAACCACCACAAAACAGCGTTGTTAAGCCACAGGTATGAAGACAATAAAGAGGGAAGTGGAAAAAGTCGAAGAGCAAAACTCTGTCAGTCTTTTTTCTGTTAGTCTGAATTGTTAAGAGAGAATCAGACACAAACAGTGACAATGTGCCCAACATGCAACATTATGTCACTTGCTCATGGTTGCAAAGAAAGACTCAATTGTTGTGTGTGTGTGTGTGTGTGTGTGTGTGTGTGTGTGTGTGTGTGTGTGTGTGTGTGTGTGTGTGTGTGTGTGTGTGTTAGGTGAAATATTCGTGTAAGCCTATCATTAAGAAACTTCAGTTCGCACTCTAAGGCGCTCCTCCGTACACGTAGATGTACGTGCGCCAAGCGCGCAATTACGCACGCCCTCTCTCTCTCTCTCTCCCTCTCTCTCTCCCTCTCCCTCTTTGCCATTCACGCATTCACCCTCTCTCTCCACACACACATACACACACACTCTCACTCTTCGTTTGGAGAAAGTAAAGAAGGGGAGAGGGAAAGAGAGAGAAGGGAGAGAGAGAGCGTGATTCCAGGTCTCTCTCTGCTGCTCTCTCCACTTTGGGTACTTGTACCCAGTCTGACTCAATGGGGCTTTAGCACTAAGGGGTTAAACGTTAAAATAAAAGATATTTATTCACCCCAAACCCCTTTTAGTGTTTAGGTTTTGTGCATTAACATAGACAGACATAGGTAACTCATCAAGGAAAGTCTCCGGGAGAGAGGTAGAGACGTCTCCAGAGGCGTGCCTTTTTTTTGTCTGTTGCCTCGCAGAAGGTTCAGTCGGGTCCCTCTCGTCGGCTGGCTTTCTGTGAGAGGATAACTTCCACCATATCCTACATTTACAGCTGAACCAGGCCGGCAAACTACTGCAACACTATGGATATTGGAAATTGTTCCCTACGGAAGAAACGGAGACCTTGGCGCATGGACTTCTCATCCTTCGCCTTGGTTGCCTTGGCGTTCGCCGTGTGCCAAACTACCGTGGTTCGGGCAGGTAAGAAAGTTTGTCTTGTAAATGTTTGCGATGTTTTTGGCCACCTTTAGTGTTTTCCTGTTTAAAACATCTTCATGTTTCGTCGGTGTTTAACGTGTGTGTATTAAACATACACTTCATCTATCATCGGACACTTGGGCAACTGACATGCTTCTTTACATTTTCCCCAGAAAACGGGGTCAGCAGTTCCCCACCAACTATCAACCCCTGGAATTCAAATGTGTTAATATGTGTTTTTATTTGTCATATTTACAAGTTTATCTCCAGTTTCTGCACTGGGTCAAATGCATCGTCCAAGCAGCATCCATGTGCTACTTGTGTTTTCTACATGACTCCCAAAGGCCTTATGTGACTGATCAATGCTGCCCTTAATCATTAATCAGAAATATGAAGAAGTGATGCTGAGGAAAGCTGTGTGTCCGACAATTGACTTAGGACTTTTAGGGAATTTTCGGCGCTGCGTCTGTAAATGTCAATTCCCTAAAGCTCATACGCAGAAAGTAATGACACCAGTACTGTTAACCTTTGTGATATTTGTTTTTGTAGGACTTTATTTTTTCTTATCGGGAATGCAGAAATCTCGTCAGGTTAACACACTATGTCCGATAATGGATTTTACGCACGGTCAAAAAAAAAACAAAAAAACAATGGTCACGGAGCAAGCTGAGAGGGTAAAGAAGCTTTAATGTCACTTATTTGTTCCAGGCAAACAACGATACGCGTTATTGTGTTTCGTATAAAAGTGTTTGATGGCTTTTTGCACTCAGTCTCACTCTGTCAGTGCCTGCACCCTGCTGACAGGTGTCATCTCACCAGATGTGGCGATTATCCACTGAGCTCAACTATTTCAGGCATGATTTGTAAACATTTTTCTTGACATTTTGCTTTCCACTTTATCCTCCTATAAACTAAATTCCACTATTAAGAATCTCGTTGAATTTTGATATAATAGTGCTCATTTACGTCCTCCTTCATCACCCCCATCCAGAGGGGGCCATGGGATAGGACGGTGCGTAGAGCTGCTTCAGTCGCTTTTTGAGATTTGCTATCTGAACCCACTCAGAAAATCTGATTGTTTTTTTTAATTATTCCTCGAAACTGAATGTTGGCCTGTAAGTGAACTGATCTTTGCACATAGAGGCTGAAGCAGGGACTGTGGGAAGTTGGCTGAGTGTTTACCAGTTCAGCCTGTGCACCAGTCCATCCATCACTGCCTCCAGGGAGGGATTTCTACATCTAGTTTGTAGGATGTGACAAAGTCCCTATGGAAAGTTGATCTTGAGTTTTCCCCCATTGTGAAGAACGGAAGATTATATTTGTATTAGTTTTATGACGATGGTATTAACAAGAGGACTAGAAAAGATGTTAAATGATATCGATATCTTTTTAGTCTAGAGGATTTTTGACCTTTTCCACTTTATAATTCTTAATACTACATGGTACCTGTGATGACATTTTTAAAGTATGGACTAAGTTTCTGTAAAGTTCCCCCCCTCACTCAGTTAAAGATCAGTCAACCTTCATAAAGGAATGATCTGTATGTGCTGCAGTTCACTGACTGACCGCTACTTGCCTTTAGTTATTTTTAACACAGAGAATCCATTGATTCACCTGAGTCCGGATCAGCTCTCATCTGATTGAAGACGTTTGTTGCAGAATGGCACTGAAAGAAATGACATGAAAGATAAAAGGGGGAAAAGGGTGTAGGCACAGAATTACAATGGTGATGCTTGAATGACCTAATATGTGTTTGTTTAAATGCTGAATTTGTGAGTTTGGTTAAACCACTGTGCCTCTGAAGTTAGTTGGAACTTCTTTTTTTAAAAATATTTTGGTTTCTTAGCTTTTTTTTGGCATCGTTTTACAACTTGTCAGAGTTAGAAGTGAAGTTTGGCTGCTTTGGCTGAGACGCGTCATGCAGATTTAGTGCAGAAACAGGTTTAGTTTACACAGACTTTTGGAGAAATAAATTTACTTTAGCACTTTCAGTGGACAGATGGATCAATGCCTCTTTATTCCAAATTTGGATAGTTCGCTGGGACAGTTGCTGCAGCGTATGGACCAAAGGGGCTTTTGTGCCGTAAACTGCCCTCCTTCAGTGTATTCTTTGGCCCCGTTTCCAATTTCAGATTGCGAGAGGCGATTGCACCTTCCCGTCGTCTCCCGTGTGTATTTTGGAGGGGGAAGCCTGAAACATTTTTGCTTTTTATGAATAGGTTATTATGCGGCGGAGCACCTCGGTCGCAGGGGTTTGGGAGTGAAAGCGTTTAGTGTCTCCATGTCTATGTGCGCTTTGTACAGTTCTGTTCGTGTATATGCGTCTGTAAGCTATGGATGTTTTTTCTCAGTTCAGGGTGTGGAAATGTATGCCACATCTAGGTGAATGTGCCTCTGTGTGCAACACCTCGGCCAGGCTGTGTTTCTCATCTTAAACGATGCTTACAGGCACCGTGCGTGTACATGTTGAGTATAGAAGAAAGTTAGGTTTTAGATTATCTGATCCTGTGATAATGTCTGAGTGACGAAGATAAGACACTCCCTTTACCTGTACGCGCGTGTCTGGTAAATGCGGGCGTGTGCACATGGCGTTCCAGCACGCGCCTAATGGATGGCATGCCTGTAGTTGGGCTTACGCGTTGGACCATGGTGTGCACGTATCTATGCGCGTCCCAGTGCTCACAGTGTGGTGCAGCAGCAGCTGTTAGTGTAAACTATAACAGCGCCCCACCCAGGCTGTGAAAGACAGATTTAGAGAAGAAAGTGGTCAGATTCTTTCATGTTTATTCTCTCTGCCCTGGGAGAGTGAAGACATTTGGAAAAGAGGAGGAGGGACGGATGAGGCGCAGCCATCACCCAGAATGCAGTGGGCCCAGGAAGGCATGAAAGCCGGGTTTTGTTTGAAGGAGGAGAAAATCGGAGGGCAATATTTTCTTGACATGGATGTTCCTCAGCCTCATTTCAAAGCAGAGCACTCCTCAAAGAGAAGTCTGTCTCAGTTTGGCTAAACATAACATAACCCTGCGCTCTCTCTCTCTCCCTCTCTGCTGCTGAATAGAGCTACTATATGTGGAGGCAGAACGGGGTTTTGACAGTTCATTCCTGTGACTGTATGGAAGTGTGTGGTATTTCAGGCTTCTGTTGGACACATGTGACTCAGTCTGGCAGCTGTGGCCTCCTCCCTTTGATTTTTCTCTGTCTTGTCATTTTCATATAGGCCCTCATGGCTCTGGTAATCCACACCCATCCTCTCTCCTCCTTTATTTTAAATATTCATACTTCTGTATTGATGTTAGACATCCAGGGTGATGTGTCCAGTTAATTTTGGAAGATCCCAAACAGACATCAGTACTGTATCCATTTCTCTACAGCTATCATGGGCCATCACCAAATTTAAATTTCCAGTAATCTGTAATATCACCCGGAGCATCATCTAATTATTTAGTTCATAGGAGTTGACAGATGACTATTTTGCCAATCAGCAAACCACAATTCCTCTGAGGTTCAATTTGTTCAAAAAAGACCCTGTGATGCACCAAACTTACACACACAGATGTCCTAAGCAATTGAATCTTTTTGCCTTGAGTTTAGCCTCTCAGGCAGACCTCAGTCTCATTCTGCATTCGACTTCCACCTCCTTCTCCAAGACTAACACACATCACCCAGAGCTCAACCCTGAACTTTACAATGTGTTTTGTAAAATTATAATATTTTTTAAATTTTTTTAGAAAAGAAGTCTGGGCTTGCCAGGAGGCCAAGTTCAAGGCAAAACCTCCCTGTTACTCAAAGGCAACAACTGTTGGCAAGTTTTTAATGTTCACCAGTTTACAGACAATCAACAACTTGGATATCTGAACATTGGCACTGTGACACCTTAAGGCTCAGTTTAATAGTGATTTTTATCATAGATTATTTTGGGTGGAAACTCACATTACTTACATTAATGTGGGATTTCCTTTCCATATTTGACACACTTCACTGTCTAACTCTGAATCTCTCACAAAAAATCTGATTTGAAGCCTAAAAAAAGTTACTCGGGACTGTCGAGTGACTCAGGTGTACTTCTGTAAAATTATATTGTACTGTATCCAGGGTTAAGGCTCAGACTGTCGCAGTTCTTCACTAAAACACATAAAATCAAAGCTCAGTTAAACATACAACACTTCTGATGCCTGTAAACGTGAGTGATGTACTCAAGGACCTCAGTTCTAAACCATGACATCCCCTCAAACTGTGAACTCATAAAAGCCTCTCAGACAAAACCATTATAACGCTGCAGACATGAGGGAGCGGCATGAGCATAAGACGGTTCTTCCTTCATCCGTAGTTTCATAGGTGATGATTTAGTGGTTTGTGTGTGTGTGTATGTGTATGTGTGTGTGTGGATAGTTAGTCATTCCTCGGAGGCTTTCTGTTTCAGCAGAAGATGTACAAGGACGGCAGGAGAGCGTGCCAGCTTTATAATGACAGACTATAGGATGCTATTCCTAGTCACTGTTATTTTGCTGCTTCTAGGAAGTCAATGTAGGAGGGCGTGGAGACCAGCTGTGTGCTTTTCCATATAATGTTAATGCATATCTCTTTTCCAGACATCTATAGAGTCTATCCAATTTGAAAATAGTTTTAAATGTTGTTTTAGCTGGGTGCATATTTAGACTTGAGTGGAAAGTGTTTCTCTCTGGTATGTTAGAAGACAGAATACAGCTTAAAAGTGTTACAATATGACCTGAAAACATATTTTATACACTCTTACCTGCTGGGAGGGACAGAGACACATCCTACATAGACTACACATGTAGATAAACAGGTTAAAATAAATAGCGATAATTATTTTCTAACACACCATCAGTGTAGAAGAAACAGCTCAGTCATTGCATCCTGTAATTTAAGGAGGGCCAAGCCAACTCTACACAATGCATCAATCATTTTAACAACCAAATACAATTTAGTGCAGTGATTTTGTTAGTGGCAGTAGTGCAGGAACACAAAATGATGCACAGTTTAAGGACAACAGGATTTCTACTTTTCAGTAGGCTACATAGCTAGAAGGTTTCCAGACGTTTGATTTTATATCACTTACTGTCTGCAGATAATTAAGGTTCTTAATTAGTTGAAGATATGAAATGTTCCATTTGCAGGGCATTTCAGGGATTCATCTCAGTGTTTTAGTAAAGAGCCGCAACGCAGCACATAACAACCATTCGATGTCCTCCTGCAGTCCCTCTGCAGCTCTCTCTATTCATCATCTCTTCACAGGTTTTTTACAACTAAATTACACCTATAAGGATCCTCAGAATGAAGGGAAGATTTCTGATGTGGGGATTCCCACCCTGAAAAGATGTTAGTGTAAACAGTGATGATGATAGTTTATAATGCTACGCCAGCTTCACCACTGTTCTCTTTAATATAAGTCTCACTTGTCACTTCTGGCTAGACTCTGGAGTAAATGACGGTATTCTGATGCCACTACTAGTGACTGTATGTGATCACATACAGTCACTAGTAGTTGCATCAGAATACGTAAGTTTACCTATTGGTGTTAAAGCAATAGATTTGTAAAGTGGTGATTCAGTGTATGATTTTGGTTAGTATCAAAATCCTTAAGAGACCAAAGTATCTTTTTGCATGTTTTAAACAATTATCTATAATTTGCATTTGCACTGACTAGTGATCATACTGTAGAGCAGAGTATACATTTTTGCACAGTTTTGCTATGAAAGTAATCCAATTAAGAGATGCAGAATCTCAGCTACCTAATGCTGGTAAATAAAGTTACAGTAACCCTCTGTTTAATCTCAGAGGTTAAATAGTTTAGTGTAACAGCTGATTTTCCTAAGAGTAACATATGCAGACTGTGTTTTTGGACTATAAGTTGATCACAGTCAGAGCTGATTTGTGAAACTTATCATTCAGGACAGACATGTCAGTCAGTGGGCTTACGACTGGTTTCTAATTTGTGCCCTTGCTCACTGTCTGTCCCATGTGATAATACGTTTCAAGGAGCCACTGGCTGTCTCCTGGTCAGGGTCCTGTGGTCCCATTCAGGCCCTGTGGTGTCAGTATCCACCCTCAGTTCCAAACTGAGACTGTGGCCTCAGGCTCTGAAACCACACGTGGCTCCAGTAAGATACACGTTGGCAACATCAGTGAAGCACACACAGACAGGCACAGACCACATAATGGTACACAGGGGACAGTAGAGGACTTGGGCACATGTTGGCAGCAGCTCTTTTATGGAATATAGTGATATGTGAGAAAGCATAGAAAGCTGCAGCCAAATACTGTTAAAATATGCAAGTGTCTAGTAGATTTGCATCACTCATTAGCCAAAAAAACAATGGTAATCTATTCAGAGGCTGGTTAAATTTGAATATTTACTTGACATTTGGCCGGTGGACAAAAAAGTTAATTGTGAGCACTGGCTGCAACACACTAAAATCTGGCTCTGTAGTGATGGATAAACCACATGGACTGTGAGAGTCATTTGTAGTAACACTAAATTTGTGCTGATAGAGGAAAGTGCAAGAAGCTAAAAAAAACAAACAACAATAAGCTAGAGTAGAAAAGCAAAGAATACCTTTTACTTAATTTGGTCATATAGAGTTTTTTGATGTCATAGTACAATTATTTAATAAATGTTTATAAGCATGAAACTCACATCGAGTAAAAGAAAAAAAAAACAAGAAAGGATGAAGTTGCAGTTATTTGACTAAATGATAAAGGACGTTTCCTGTCACTGCAGGGCTTCAACTTATTCAGTAAGATATAATCAATGTTATTCAAGTATTTGAACTCTTGGTCGCCTTTCGGTATTCATATGCCAGGTGCATTAGTAAGTGAGATTTTACATTAAGATAAATGATTTTCCAGTTCCCCTTATAGTCCCATGTCCTTGCTAAACACTCCACCTTAAACACCATTTTTTGACTTTTTAATGATAGTGAAAGTCTCTGTTGCTGTATAAAACACACCTGTAACCTGCTTTTCAAATCACATGTGTGGGAACAACAGTGGTGTTATATTCTACATCAAAATGTGTGTTTGACAATTTTTCTAACATAAAGGCCTTTCTAAGTCACTTTTGTCTTTAAGACGTCACCAGGTTTCAAGCAGAAGTCTAAAGACAGTGCATAGATTGTTCAATCATCCCGCCACTTTGATTAGTTTACTAATTTCGTAAGACTTAAAAATTTGCCATCTCCTCTCTGTGTTCTTTAGTTTGGTAAGAGATCAGTGCCCTCCTCAACGGTTCAACTTTTATCTAAATCTTGCTGTTGACTTTTCTGATGTTTTCGGAGGAATTGAAGTGAAACGTTTGTGTAGATTTATTGACATTTACATTCGTATATATAGAATGCCCTTTTGGAGTATTTTAAGTCATATAAATAATATGAAATCTAATAACCTGTTTTTACAGCATGGCTGCACATAATGGATTTTCTGTCTGTTTACACTAGGCATTATAAATAAATTGTAACTATAGAGCATCATGTAGTAAATTATAACCTGCAGTCAGAGTTGTTCCCAAACGCCTAGCCATCATGGTCAGCTGGGTGGACGGAGCGCGGTGCATGATAGAGGAGCAACTGGAGTTTAGTTTTTCAGTGCGGAAATTACTTTTATATTTAACTGTTTGTAAGTTATGATGTTTTTTTCCCTGAAAAACCCTGACATCTTTGTGTATTCTTGGAAATGCATGGAGGTAAATTAGTGTACAGATTAATTTGTGTGTCTATGTGTGTGTGTGTGTGTGTGTGTGTGTGTGTGTGTGTGTGTTAACCTGTGGCCTTTATTGCAAGTCCTTTTCACTCTGTGTCTCTAACAATGTGGTCGTTGTGTTAAAGGTGAGAGGCGAGGGGTCAACATGTCAGCTGTAGTGTGTGTCTGGTATTTGACACAGCTGTACCAGTCGAGGGTACACAAACACATACACACACACACACACACACAGAAATTGCTGAACATTGAAGGCAGATTCACCAGGGTAGGAAATAAAGGTTTAAAGTGACCAAAGAATCACACATGTCAGTAGTGAACAGTATGTATGAACAGTATGTGATCGGACAGGTTCCAACACACACAAACATATTATAAATATAAATATTCAAATATTAACGATTACTGTATACCACATACTGTTTTATTATAACTTACTGCCTTAATTCATACTGTGATTGGCTTCAGGCTATTGAACAAGTACTGAATAAGTGTAGAAAATGGATGAATGTGTGGGGGCTGTTGTATATCTGATACTACTTATATGCTACTCTCTTTCAGAGAGTCCATTATTTCTATTTATTAGTCTTTTGGGTTGTTTAATTTTGTGAAAATCTCAGTAAACTCCCTTTAAGTGCAAACTGATTAGTTCTCTGATGTGTTGTGTGCATACAGGGTCTAATCTGTGTGTTCAGCTGCTTTGTGCTCAGACAGGAGTGTAGTGTGTTTACTGTTACAGTGTAGGCTGACAGGACATACACACTCACTGTATTAAAGCTTCAACACTGAGTAATAGTTGCTTGTTCAGTAAGCATTGCCATTGTTTATCTCTCACCCCTGTGTGTGTGTTTGTTTGCATAGTGTGTGTACAAGTAAACACCTGTGTGTGTGTGTGTGTGTGTGTGTGTGTGTGTGTGTGTGTGTGTGTGTGTGTAACATCGTGTGGCTCCAGCCTTACAACAGAGATCGACTGTTAAAAGCGACGCCTGTCAGAAAGTTAATTAAGTCCCCTTCAGCTCCATCTAGTGGCGGCTGAGGGGAACTACAGTAATACGAACACTGCAGTTTTAGTGGCAGCACACCTCGTTTTACAGTGTGACTGCTAACCTGGGTATCACATATGTTTTCTATCTGGTCGTAATAAGTTCGTGGTCTGCATGTTTGGTAAGTTGTGGTTTTGAGGAACCGAGCGGGTTAGACTATAACAGTGACAGGATTGTTTCAGACCTGGGGCACCTGTTGAAAATAATACATCCTTTCTCATAATACAGTAAACACCAAAAAGCATATCTTCATATCAGCTGAAGTTAAATCTGCATCTGATTTCAATTTAACTGATTAAATTATCTTGGATTAATGGAAATTCGTGAATTGATGAATTATCATTTGGGGGTCAAGGTAAAATGGAGTCTCTTTTTCTACCTTTTTAAAAATAATAGAAGGTTTTCCCTGAGGATCAGCAATTTATTGTTACATAACTGAACTGACGTTTTCATAATAGTTAATTGATAAGACAACAAGCTCATATTTGCCTGCTTTGTGTAGATTAAGTAAAGTGGTAAAATAATAAGGAAGATGAACAATGAGGACATGAGGAGGTTTAAACAAGATCCTTACCAACTTACAATAAGCAACATCATCTAGACAACTTTTAGTCTTTCATTTGGACTTGAGCCAGTGCAGCTGTCAGGAGGGATAACTGTACCAGCTACTGTAATCTTTACCTACAGCGCTGGTTCTAACTGCCCTCTCGTGCCTGGGAGCCCTGTTTCCTGTCTTAATGACAGCATTGTAATTGGCCTGCATTTACTTCAAAAGGCTGCAGCCATCTGTGAGCGCTTATGGTAAGAAAGGCCGATGGAGCGAGAAGCGGGAGAAGAAAGAAAGTAAAGAGAGAGAGAGTTTGTGCCCCCCGGCTGTCTGTTTTCCTACCTTGTCTGGTTTCATATTTGCCAATCCTCGTCTCGCGAGGTGTATGGGTGCAGGTTTCCCTGCCCAGGCTGTGTGAGTGTGTACCTCTGAGGCCCCATGTGTTATTTTTGTGGGTGTGTTTTTGTCGTGATTGTGGTCCTCCAGGCAGGAAGGGCCCCTGCTGCAGATGTGAGCTGGGCAGGCAGCGGGGGAACAGAGCGGCACATTGTACTGGGCGTACTGGGGGAGCACGGGCTGCAATCTGATCCAGTATCCTGCCATCACAGAACCACGCTGTCTACTGTCACTGCCTGATCCCCCCACCAAAACACACACACACTCCACCTCTGTCTGAACCTCTCTCCATCTTCCTCTCATCACTCTCTCTCTCATTCCCAGCATTCCTGTGCAGATCTGTAAACTTGAAAAGTTTGAAAAATAAATTCAAGGCTCTACTGTTTATATAAGGTTTAAAAGTTTCAAAGTTGCAGAAAAGGTCTGACAAAGTTCAAAACAAGATAGTTTATGAATGTCCAGTCAAGGAACCAAAGTACAGAAAATAGTATACCATTTTTAATGAGTGAATTGCTCTCAGTATTTATTGCTCTCTCTCTCATTTCATCAACCTGCTCTATATATAACTCCTCATCTCTGTTTTGATCTTTCTCACTTTTCCGCTTTTAGAAACTAATCTCTCCTCTGTTCATTTCCCTCTTCACACAGTTGTTTGTAAAGAAATTTCTGTTTTTTCAACGGTTAATGTAGCATCACAGTACCACTCAATCTAACCCTCACTTTCCTTCCTATTTCCATATTACCGGATCCTCCCTCCCTCTCATTCCCACCATTCTCTTCCTCTTTCTCCCCTCCTCTTCCTCTCTGGGGTAGAGTGACGTTAATGGACTGTGGTCTAGACACCCTGAGGCAATATTAACGCGCCATTTGCTCTGTCTGAATAAATATTACCATCTGTTGACCACTTTGAGTGACCGTTAACTCTGGGTGTCACCTAAACACAAGCACCACAGATGGGATCAGAGCAATTTTTGGACAGAAACTAAAACAGTGTCCCTCATTTGTGGCAGTTATAAAGCATCATAAGTACATGACGTGAGATGAGTCAGTGACTGTGAGTCTATGAGTGTGACAAAAGCTAAGTAATGTAATGTACAGTATGTGTGCCAGCTTCTAGTCATAAATGAAGATGGACAGCTGTGGGCAGTGATGACTCGGCCATATTATTTGCCAGGAAAAATCTTGTCCCAAGTGTTTCCTTGTGTATTGCTGATTTAAAGGTGATGGATTTTGAAAAATGCAGATTTACGCCTGCATATCTCCCTCACTAATAAATAGTATTCATTAATGTGTTGAAAATTGAAAATTGAAATTTCATACTGTTTTCTCTCTGTAACACTGCAGATTTTAAACTCGAGTCCTAATCTATTTTTTAAAATACAGGTGGCACATAAACTGTATATTTTGATGGTTTTGCACTTCACGACAACTGTACTGTAGTGTACTAGCAGGTCACGTTTAGCAGTAGTTACCCCAGCAGTGCAGGGATGTCTCATGTAGTTAGAGTTGGTGCCTTATGCTGTTTCATGCTCTGTTGTGCTTTTCAAACAGGCTGAGGTGTTCGTGATTACACAACCTCTGCATAAACATGCTGAGGTGTTCAACTTCTACATAAACACGCTTCTTTTGACAGTTTATTAATGTGGCTGGCGAATAAAAAAATGAAAAACGAATGTGTAACTTTAATCTGCTTCATCACAGGAGGGGATCAGTTTTAATCTTTCATCAGTGTTGTAGTTTTTGCCAGAGCAATGCATCACTGCCACCGTAAGTTTATTATGAGAGCTGCCACAGCGGGGATGACTGTAAGTGATTTTAATTGGCTGTTAACAGCAAAGTTAGCCTTCTGGTGCACCTCAAACACAGGGACGATTGCCAAGACTGAGGGAGGATAATTGAGTTCAGAAAAATGTGAATACTGGGTGTTGTTGAAAACTTAAGCTTCAATAACAAAGGAACCTTTTAATGTGCTGTAATTGTCTAAGGTGGACTTTACAATTACATCTGGGTTCTCATATTGTGAAATATTACATGTGAATGCAATACCTCGTACCAAGATTTGTGTCATGCATCATGGTGAAGAAGTTAAGATTATAGCACAAAGTATGTAGATAGTCTTATTTGTAAGTTGCCCAAAGTTTGCATTTTTTACTAAATACACATTAAACAACTAATTTTTGAATAGCCAGTTATCACAATAAACATGATTAGGGCAAAAAGAAGAATGTAAAAAAGAATGTACAGCAACACTGAGCCTAAGCTTTGTCTTCTGTCACTGATAATTTTCCTATGAAGATTAACAGTGTGCTGCTATTTTAACAGGCATCAAATACGTATTACACCTACTGCAAGACAGTACACGTCAATATCTGGTGTATGAATGGATGAGAAATGAGTCATCCCCCTTTTTAAGATGTTACACTTACAGTGATGAAATAAGTGTTGGCATGAATGTAAAACTGACTGATCAGTTATTCTGTCTTTCTCTGTGGTATTACCACTTTTGATTTCCAGCTGTTTTGTATGCATACAGGTGCAGGTAGCTACAGTATTTATTTGTGCACAGATGACCCTTAAGGGTATCAAACTTCAAATTCCAGAAGTAACAGCCATGCATCTGATACGAGATGCACAGACTGCAACAGTGCCTTTGAGCAATGAACAAGTTAAACCGCAGTGCAGACTGAGGGTGGAGAAACAGACTGGTTGACCTCAGCGTGTGAAAGTGGAGACAGGATGTGAGACTGGTGGCACTGTGTGTGTGTGTGTGTGTGTGTGTGTGTGTGTGTGTGTTACTACATACTGGATCTGGAAAGCGTGTGTGTGTGTGCATGCCTGCATTTTTGTGTGTGTTGTGCATGTCAGGTGAGACTGTGAAATGCGTGTGTGTCCTCAGACAAACATTAATCTGACTCAGCACTATCACATCAACAGCCAGTTTCATTTGCTTGATAAATGTAAGCAGTATAGAAAAGACACTGTCTCCACTCTGGTTTAAACTGTAGCTGTACCTACAATGGTTCATATATGTGGTTTGGACTGTTGCCCACAGTTTTCTTTTTTACATTATACCTAAACAGTACAGTGGTAGCTACTGTGGACATCCCTGATATTTGCACCTATATCACATTAGTGCTACAAGAACATTTAAGATTACTCTTAAGATGAATTCATTTGATCCTCCTGACATAGTTAGATCACTGCAGCTGCATTGAAGAATATAACTGTCTTCTGTTTTGAATATTTAACAACGATGCAGGCATATAGGAGTAAGCTTTAAAATACATATTTTAAGTGATTTCCACACATCATGTAGGATGATGGGCCCTCTGAAAAGCTATTGGAGAAAGCTCTGGGATTTATTTGAGACTGCGGTAGCGTAATTAACCCTCTGTCTGCGTGTGTGTATGTGTGTGTGTAATTTACAGATGTAACATAACAGAATTTCTCAGCTTTGACATTGTCCATTTTTCTAGTTGTTTCGATTTCACCTGTTTTTAGTACTTAAATTTCAAAATTATATATGCTCTGTCCGTCACATGCAGAGCAATAAGAGCTTGTTAATAAGCCTATTTAATAAAATGTTCTTGTCTTGTTTCTCTTTCTGTTAATCCTCAGACCCAGTGGACGTTTTGCGGGCTCTGCAGCTTCCCTCTCTCCCCGAGGGTGTGAAGAAAGTCCCCGGCTTCTGCACATCCCGTCGCGCAGGCACCCCTGATCATGCCTACCGCATCACCAAGAAGGCCCAGATCTCCGCCCCCACCAAGCAGCTCTTCTCAGGTAAGGTCAAAGTGTTTAGAGAGACTGGTCTGTAAATTACCACAATGGTGTTTGACCAGTACTGATCTCTCTTACCATAAATGCCAAAAATAGGTTTAGAAAAATGGTTTTACAGTATAGCTAAGCTATTTAGTGTTCATATTCAAATTATCTTTCATGTCTTAACCATAAGTAACTCCAGTTGTGTCAAAGCAGGTTGTACAGTGTTTACAGTGTAATTATGGTCATTCACAAAAACAGAATAATACAAATAATTTATAAAAGAATATATAGGTGATTTGATAAGATGAGAAAAGTTTCTTCTGCTGGTTTTCCCTCACGCTGTGTCTGTCATGGTCCTTTTTTGTGATATTTTACTGTGTTCTTGGCAGTGTCCTTTTTTCCTCAAGCATATATAGACTTTTCTTTTGGTCCAATAATTATAGTAAATTACTAGTATTTGAGCTTGATCCTTAATACAAATTTTTTTTAATGGTTTTCAATGCACAACACAATTTTAATTACCTCTTTAGTTGGTGTAAATATTCTAGAAAATATATCTTTGTGACTATTTTGCAGGTGTCTGAACCATATACTAAATGTTCATGATTTAAATCAGTTCACAAGAGCCAATTAACTGCCATTGTATTCACTACAACAGTGCACTAAAGTCATTAAACATTAAGCCTGCATATGAAATATTTACGATGAATTCCTGAGTGCAGAAACCTACAATTATCACTACAGGTTGCTATTTATGTTTGGGTGTATTTTAAATGTGGCTGTTATGCCCGCTGCTAGACACCTCGGGGGCATAAAGTATAATTATGTGCTTCAGTGCAGAGAGCTGACTTAAACAGTGTGGGAGAACCAAAACAAATTAACTTTAGACTGCTGTCTGACACCCCAGCGTGAGGAAAGAAAAGAGAAAGTAGTATTTATGTGGTCGTGAAGAAATGCTCAAAAGTCAGTTAATTTTCAACTCGTTTTCTGAGGCTTTTGAGGCTCCTCTCTCCAGCTGTTCCTACCTGTTATTATGTGTCCTCAACTATTTATGCCAATTCCATGTGTGACTTTATTCTGATATTTCATAATCAGGTGGTCCTGACACATGTCTCTTTCTTTAATTACTTTAAGTTCATGTTATTTTCTCATGCTCTGCTCCATCTCCTGCTCTAATCTTCTTCATTCATGTCTCCCTTCCTTTCCTAGACACTTCTTTTTTATCTGTCCCCCTTGAAACTTTCTTCACTTTGACCTCCGTCTTCTGCCTGCCTTTATCTGCACAATAAATAAATATTGAAGTGAAAGGTTGCCTCTTTCTCCTGTTTTTTTTCCGTCAAGCCCACAACCCAGTCTACCAGTGACCAGTGTTTATGTTATTCAACCCTGTCCTTTTTTTGTTGTCTCCTTCCTCCTATCCCTCCCTTCCCTCATCTCATCATCATAGGTCGTTTCCCGGAGAACTTTTCCATCATGACTTTGATAAAAGTCCAGTCTGGTCTCCAGGCCTTCCTTCTCTCTATCTACAGTGAGCAGGGTGTCCAGCAGCTGGGCGTTGAACTGGGACGTTCACCTGTGTTCCTGTACGAGGACCAGAATGGCAAACCTGCCCCCGAGGACTACCCATTGTTCAGAGGCATCAACCTGGCTGATGGCAAGTCAGTAACCAGCAACAACCAGTTTGTGACTGGTTGAGATGACACGATTGGGGTTGTGTGGGTTTGAGTGGTTGAGAATAGTATGAGTGTGAGTGTGTGTTGGAAGTTGTTTGATGGTTTGATGCCTTTTTAATCAGGCCTGTAGTTACATTACACATTTATTCGCCTTCGGTTCCTCCTCCTTGTCTCTAGGTGGCATCGCATTGCTATCTCTGTTTCCAAGAAAAACGTGACACTGCTGTTGGACTGCAAGAAGAAGATGACCCGTCCACTGCCTCGTGGCAACAACGCACAGGTCGACACCAATGGCATCACAGTGTTTGGTGCACGTCTGCTTGATGAGGAAGTTTTCCAGGTGAGGATATTGATTCCTAAGGGAAAAGGTATGCTGTTGTTGGTTGTTTGGAAGTGACAGTGAGTATGAACCTTTCCATGAAGTTACTTTTTTTGGTAATTTAACACAGGGAGCAAGTTCACAGGTAGCAAATTAGTCTTAAAGTTATAATTGATTAAAATTAAAGATACTCAATATACTTAAAAGGCTTTTATTAAGCCCTGTAATAGATGGTGCAACTCTACAGCTTTGTTAATCTGTTTCTTTGTTGTTCCTTCATAGGGAGACATCCAGCAACTGCTGATAGCCTCCAACCCCCAAGCTGCCTATGACTTCTGTGAACACTACAGCCCCGACTGTGACTCCCCTCTGCCCAAGACCCAAGCTCAGGACCCCAACACATACGTGAGTAACACCACGACAACAACAGTTCTTACAGAGACATTAAACAAATAACCTTATCAGTGAAGAATTATGTTTGATTCATCTTCCGGCAGGGAAGAATAACATCACACACCCTGTTATATATCTCATAAAGTTTACTTTGCAGTGTCATCTTAGTGTAAGAGGCCTTTCACATAATTCCCATGGCTCTTACAAACTTCTGAGTAGTGTAAATTACAGTGTCAGCACTATGCTAAGACAACTGATTAAAAACTCTGTAGGCTCACCTGTAGCTCCGTAGCATGTAGCCTGTAGCAGGCCCAAACAGAAGCTGAGGACTTTGTTTTCCTTTTCTATGGCTCTTTTTTAAAATAAAGTTACTTCCAGTAATCATAAACGAAAATAAATGTTCTCTTCATCTGAATAGTCTAGATTTGTTTTCCCATTCCTAGACATTTTTTCATTCAATTCCTGGACTAAGATATAACTGAATGACAAGATTTGTTTTCCTTTTATGAATGATGGTCGTGTGTGTGTGGTCAGAGATAGAAAAGGGACTGAGGCACCTTTTTACAAAGTTTTTAAAGAGTTCCTCCAGCTCTTGTCATTTTTTCCACTTTTTTAGTGGTCAGCACTGTCACCTTTTAGGAAAAAGATCCCT
Organism: Scomber colias; assembly: GCA_021039105.1. Taxonomy (NCBI): domain Eukaryota; kingdom Metazoa; phylum Chordata; class Actinopteri; order Scombriformes; family Scombridae; genus Scomber; species Scomber colias. Next base: position 600,022 of record JAJDFG010000141.1, read on the forward strand.
CATATTCCCGCTGTCTGGAGTTTGTATGTTTTTTTCTATGTTTGCTTGACGTTCCTCTAGATCCACCTGGTTTCTTCCCACAAAGGGATGATAAAATACACTTATGTCCAAAAATTAAATGAATTAGTTACTGATAGTTTAAAACAAAAGCCACTTTAAAGCATTAGTCCTCTGAAAATTAAAGAAAAGTCCTCAGGTTCAGTTTGGGTCATCTGATAATGTCATCAAAGTGCTGCTCTCCCTTTCTGTCTTCCTCACTCATCATCACTGTCATCAGCAACTGTTTGTATCCATCCACTTTCCTCCTCACCTCCTCAGTCTGTGTGTCGCTGAGGTAAATAAATAAAACCAGAGGCGCTGCCATAACCACATATCATACCCTGCCATAACCACACCGCAAAAAAAAAAATTACATTTCCATAATTTTGTACACTTGTGTTGCAGAAAGATACGTTTGAATTGTTACAGCAGTGGGTTAGTTGTTTTTCTGCTTTACTGAAATGAAACACAGAAAGGTAGGGGAAAGAGGATGATACAAGCCAATTATCAACGTCTTTCTCCGATTATTTCCTTATGGATTGAAAGAGAGAAAACTTAAAAAGATTAAGTTAAATTTTGATTGGTTTTCTGGGTAAATTGAAATATATCAGGATCTGGCATGAAGATGGCTTAAGGTGGAGCCTCTCTGCTTACTGAGACTGGTTGTGCACATTACATGCATTACAAGCTTTGCTAGCTCTCCCTCATTCTTTGTCTCTCAAAAAAACCAAAAAAAACATATATTGATATTTGGGAGCTGACAGTTTCCCCCCCAACACCAGCTGCAATCACAGAGCTACAGTAGCGAGTGATTTTCATCCGCATTCATCCATCCAAAGTACATGATCTCTGTTTTACAAGCCTGCATGCTGGATCTTTAGTCATTATAAATCGTATCAGTCACTGTACAGAGCTCCAGCAATTCGTCCCAAACCCTGTCATGTTGATGCTATTGAGATGACTGCTCTCTGAATGAATACAAATCAGTGTGGTTTTATTCATTGGCTTCACCCATTGCTTTATTATTTGCTGTTTTCTTATTCATCAAGGTTGTCTGTGTATGTGTGGACATTTTTAATTTTAACACTGTTTAAACCAGAAGCACAGACTCCTTCTGATGAATGGAAAATAAAATGATCTTTGCTATCTTTCGCTGTGTATCACCATGTTTTATTTTATTCCCCATCTTGCTGCTTCAAACCAAATTCACCCCTTTTCTGCTTTACCTTTATTTATCCCTCTGTTGCCTCTGCAAAACTTCTTCACCTCCCCTTGGAAATCCACTCCCTACCCCCTCTATCATGCATTCTTCTCCTTCCATTCCTCTTGCTTTCATCTACTTTCTTCCCCTCCCTCCATCTCTCCCATCTTTCAATCCTTCCATCGCTCTCAGTACTTTGATGAGGAGCAGGATGACCATGAATACCCCTATTATTATGAGGAAACAACAGGCATTCCCTCCTCCTCTCCGTTCCCCTCTCCCCAACCTGGGGCCCCCACTCAACAGGTAAAGAGGGAGCAAGAAAGAGGGAAAACATGAGCGGGGTTTGAGAAAAGGGAAGGAGAATGAGAGAGAGGTATGTAGGAAATAAGAGAGGGCATCCTCAACAAAATAACAAAATTTAACGATTACATTTCCCATAAATTGTGCACATGCTGCACTGTGTGTTTTACTATCATAAAATGCATCTTTATTTGAAAATGTGCAGTACATTTTCACCTTTATCACTCTATATGCCTCTCATCCTTCATCCCTCAATCCTCATCACTCCATACCTCATTTGTTTTATTTACATCTCACCTTTATTGACCTCTCACACATCCATCTAATCGTCACACTGATTTAACGCTGCTCCTTGTAATTTTTTTGTCCTCATGTCATTTACATGATGTCGTATATATGTTTGTGTGTCTAGATAGAGTCTATGTTCTCATGGTGGGGGCACTAGGGTGACGTAGGTGCAGCTGTGTTGACGTACACACATGCACATATATTTTCTCTTATTCTTTTCTGCTCACTCCTCCAATCATCCCTTCTACCTCATACATCCCATCCTGTTTCATCATAAGCAAAGCCAAAATATATTCTCCCAAATAGTCATGTCATGTTATTAGTACAACACATTTAAAACATAAAAAACACAGTTGACCAAAGTTGAAGCTGAACAAGCTTAAAATACCAAAATAATAAATATTAAAAAATAAATAAATTTAAATAAAAGAAAGCAATAGACATGACAATAACAAAGTAATTGCATGGTGAAAACATTACATCACTAGTGATTTGTACTAAACCAAAAAGCAAAGAAGGGCAATTTGTTTATATCAGATAGATTTTTTTTAGTTCATTTGGAAAAGTTTGTTCAGACTAACTACAGAGGACCTCAATAATGGCTGGTAAAAGTAACAGGGATTAAAAGCCTTGCTATGTACATACTATCATCTTCGGTTTAAATTTGTAGGTCTACTTACATCATTTCAAACCAATAGATTACTTGATGATTGGGTGTTTTGCTTTTGAGGTTAAACTGAAGACATGCCAGGACCAATTAGTAATAGAAAGAGTGGGTGTGTCAGAACAGCTTTTTCTTTATCTGACTTGGGTCTTTGTACATAAGTTTTACTTGAATTTGCATTGAGTACATGATAGGTGGAGTTTGTCACACAGTGGTGAGACAGAAAATGTAGACAGTGTTGGATAAGTTGATCATCACAGTACAGCATAATTAAACTGACTGTCTAATGCTTGCCTGTGATGTCTGACTTTTCCGGCACTTGTTGCATGGTCTTTTTTGACAAAACCCACCTATATGGCTTCAAAGTGGATTACAAAAAAACAACAGGCAGGTTTGCAACACTGTTTGACCAGGGCATGTGTTTGTGTTGTCTTGTTACTTGCATGATTTCTTAATTGTCTTGGAGGATGTCACCGCATGCACCTACTGGACTTCTGCATCAGTTTACATACCAATTTTCAGTCAACATGGGAATATCAATGCACATGTTTTTTTTTTATTTCTTGGTATATGCATTCATGGTTGTACATCTTACTGCATATATAACATAAATGTATGCCACAGTCTCTCTCTTTTAGGTCTGTTTTGTGTTTCGTATTGCATATTTGAGGAGTTTACATTCACTTTGATTGCCTGTATTTCCTTCACATAGTATTATTTGGATCATTTTTTAATTTTGTTTACTGTCAGTTTGCACGTCTTTTCTTGATAGCAGCATGTGTAATGACAATCATGTACAATAATATTCATGTTGTTTTTTACGTGACTAACATGAATTTGCATGTCAGCCTGGCATCAATGCTCCTGCTTCTGCACGGCTGATAAACAGCAGCCTTCTCTTACTAGTAGTATGACCACTCAGTGAAGTCATCAACTGTGTGTTTGTGTGTGTGTTTGTGCACATAGCAGGTCAGTGTATCCGTTGTGTGTATTTTTGTTTGTGTGTCTGTTCAGTTTGTGTGTGATCAGCAACAGCTTTACCTCACCAGTCACACCCTCAGTGCCTCTGCCGACCCACAGGCTCCAGATCTTATTAGCACAAAGACGCTGCTTTGTCATTTAATATTGAGAATGGCATTACTGGAGAGATCAGCAAAAATGACTCTAAGTCAAAGACGTGAAATTTCTCAATTATCTTATGTGGATTTAATTTGACAATTTGTTAGAGTAGTGATACTTTTGAGTTGAACATTTTCTAACTAAATCATCATCTGCTGTATCCAGTAATGCCTGTACAGTCTCAGTAAATCATCCAAGCCATAGCCATCTTTATGTCATTGTTTCTCAAAACATCCATTCTTGTCTTTCTCTCTCCTGTCCATCCCTTGTTTGTGCTTTTCATCCCCCTCCCAACCCCTCCACGTATCTTTGTCTTCCTTCTCTCTCTCTCCGTGTCTTTGTCAATATGCACTTTTACACATTAAATAACATCTCATCCAAACAAAATAAACACGGATATTAGAAGAAGGCGCTCAATGGAAAGGCAGCCCCCACTAAATCCACCCCTGTCAAAGCCAAACCCTCTCCAGTAAAAGCAGCCAAGGCTGGACCATACAAACTTGTAGTCAAGCCACCTATGCCCACCAAAGCCGCCAAGTCTTCCACTTCCAAGCCATCCAAAGCAAAGCCCACTGCAGTAGAGATCCTCTTGTCTAAGATCAAGCCAACTGCAGCAGTTAAATCTAAGCCCACAGCTGCCCCAGCTAAGAACAGCAATGGTAAACCAGCTGAGAAGAAAGAAAATGGCACGGCTAAAGCCAATGGCAATGGCAATGGCAAAGCTGCTGCAGCAAAAGCTAACGGCAATGCCAAACCTACAGCTCAGGCCAAAGTAAATGGAAATGGAAATGGAAATGGCAAGGTTGTAGCTGAGAAGAAAGTCAATGGCAATGGGAAATCCTCTGCAGATAAGAAAGCCAATGGAAAGGTCACTGTTGTGTCTAAGACTAATGGAAATGGCAATGGAAAAGCTGCTGCAGAGAAGAAAGCTAATGGAAATGGAAAAACCACCATTGAGGTTAAAGAGGTTAAAGTCAAAGTTAATGGAAAAGCAGAGAACAAAGTTAATGGTGAAGCTAAGGCTAATGGAAATGGCAAAGTTACTACTGTGGTAGAAAAGAAATCAAAAATTGAAACCACTACAAAAGCAAAGTCTGAGAAAATTGTTAAAGTAGAGAAGATAGAAAAGACTGTGGTCAGTGCAGCTAAATCAGCTGTCAAAGTAGAAACTACCAAGGCACCTAAACCCACAAAAGCATCAAAACCTCAACCTACAAAAGTGGCAAAGGCTGTTGCCACCAAAGCTCCAGCAGCAAAAACTCAAGTGAAGGCAGAGGTCAAAGAAGTCACCAAAGTTAAAACTGTGGTCAGCAAGGTCCCCCTGGTCAAATCGACGGTGAACAAAGTCGTGAAGACTGTTGTCCAAAAGGTTCCCCTCTCGAAGAAAGTAGTTTCAACATCAGCCCCTGTCCGGCCAACTCCACCCAGACCTACGAAATCCAAGGTGGTGGACATTAATGTCAAATCCCAGCACAAACCTTTCCCACCCTTCGGAAAGACTGCGCTGAGTGGAACTGGTGTCCCAGCGAAGAAAATTACCAACAGTTATCAACAGGTACAACAGGAGGGCCCATGGTCAGAGTGTCCAGAGCTGTATGTCCTATCTGTCCCATCTGGTTGCCAGGTCCTTCCACCATTCAGGGTCTGCAACAAAATTTTGTGAATCTCTTTTTATAACCAGTTTGTTCTCTTAATATGAGGTAGTCTGTGCAACTTTTGAGGCAAATCCTTGATGGTGGACAGTCTGGACTTCAGAATGGAAGTTGGTTCATACCAAGCTGGGCACCCTCTCCTCTGTTTATATATCATATGATCTTCACGATCGTCCAAACTTCTCCATATGATATGATACAGCGGAGCACATTGAAGCATGGCTAATTGTACGGTTTCATTGTTCTTTACTTCACTTCATACTCCTACCTTAAAGCTGCTGAAACTGGATCTCAGAACCTGAATACACTCCAGCACTTCGTCTCTTTTCTTTTTTCGGGAAACCATTAACGAATCAGTCAAATGAATGAGCATGGATTGTTATGGTACAGAAACTAAACCTGAGAAAACACAAATACTATCACATTCTACACACATGCACACAATGATATTTCCCTGTCACTCTGTCATTCTCTCTTTGTTTTGTTGTTTTTCTTGAAGTACCTGTGTTTTCTCTGCGATACCTGTCTCCGGTCATATTTTGTATCAAATATGAATAAAGCAGCTTCACAGAAACAAAAAAAGCCAGCTTTTAAATCAGAGCTTACATTTCATTCAATTTGTGCGGTTATCTTCTATGAAGCTAACTTGTTTCAAGGTAGGGAAGCGTTGGGAGGTTTATATTCATTAGTGGGTTCTAGAAAATTCAAACCATGTTTTGACTTTTACATCAAATTAACTGATTTCGGTTCTGTGAGGCTGTTTGATTGGGTTGTCTCTCTGTTTTCTGGTCTTGGGTGAAACTAGACATCCCAAAGCATCAAGTCATGATGTTTTCATCTCATGGGATGGATAGAGGCTCTCAACCCTATTTCCAGTAAGAGCAGACTTAACCCTTTCATGAATCTTGGCTTTGGGAGCTTCAAAAAGCAAAAATTGCTCAACAATACAATGAAAAGAAATCTCAGCAAAGTGGTCTCAATGACTCCCTAAATCTTGCACCTGGCAAAATTTATAGTCATCGAGACTTTGAGACTACCTGAAATTTCTTTTCTATAATGGATCTTTACAACTTTAAAAATGTGAGTTGCCAGTACAAATGACTTTGCCTTTGGCAACCACAATTTAAAATGTGTTTCGTTCTCTTCTTTTAACTCATCATCACTTACAAGCAGACTTTGAACTAACCGCGCTCTTCCAATCAAATCTGCTTACTTCCTCCCTGCTCCCACTTCCTGTCAACTTGACCAATCAGGATGTAGACACTGAATATTCCGAGGCTGGCCACACCCCTACAGAGACTGATTATTACTATGAGGAGACGGCCCAGCTGCCAGAGGGTGAGGTGTTTGGACAAGAAGAGATCCCTGCACAGGTAAAAGAAAAAAAAACACTGATCAGTGACACAGGTCAGAGAGGAAATCCCAGGAAAAAAGGGAAAGCAGATCAGACAAGAAATGAATCACCAAATTGTCTGATAGATTTGCAGAATCAGAGGAATATAAAATCTGAGTGAGAAGAGAATAGCAATTAGGACAAAGGGACAAAAACAAGAATAAATCATCATCTCAATACGAGGCTTTCATCACCAAAGGAAGAAGATGGTCTAATACCTGTGTGGTGGTGAGCCCAGTCTTTGTAGTTTAACTAACTAGTTTTAACTATGTCTCTCTTTACACTTTTCTAACCACAAATCACTGTTTTGTTGGCACCGATGCCAAGAGACAAGACATAATGAAAAAAACAACCCCTCTTTCAAAGAAGAATGCACCACATCCATCTACTTGTATCATCAAACATTTCTATGTGACTCCCCTTTTCCTTAACAGCAAGATTGGTGTTTTGTCCTCATCTCAAGATCCTTGGATGATCAGGTTGTGATCTTAAAATGAGAACAAAAATCTTGTGAAAAAGGGATTCACACAGAAATATTTGATATGCAATTTTAACCAGAGTAACAAAGGGATGAATATAATGCATTCTTGTTTGACAGAAAATCGAAATGAACTAGAGAATACAGGAAATGTTGCGACTGACTTTGCAGCCCCCTAAACTGTTTCTCATAGTTCACTTCTTTTGGCAATAATGTTTATTGTCATATTAACATTTCATCTGTATTAGCTGACTTTGATGACTTTGTTATGTTTTCCAATGTTGATGCAATTAATGTTTATGTTCTGTTTTTGAGAGGAATATGTTGTGCAATAAGGTTTATCCTATGAACAAATATTATCCACTATTCAATATTGTTTTATCACTTTTTATATAACACACCAGTCCAGCGTTATTCCCACTGGATTCATATTTGTTTTTCAAACATCCATGGTAAGTAAACTAGAAAAATAACATGGTAGTAATTGCTTTGCATAGCATAGCACATAGCAGTAGCTTGTTTACACAAAGTGTTTTATATCAGCCATGTGTGTTTAAGGATTTGGCAGACATCACCTTGACTTTCAGAGTTTAAATATTCACTTTTTTAGCTCTTAGTATTTCACATTTCAAACATATTTTAGCAAATTTAGAATACAGGTACAGTTCATAACACACAGGCTGATGAGGATACGCTTTGATGGAAACATACTATTATGAGCTCAACAATAGAATATTAACAGAAGACATATTAAGGTAGCAGAATAAACCTGAAAGTGGTAATTCACCTGAAAAGTCAGACTGAAGTTACAGCGTGAAGGACTGGTAGAGTCCCTACAGTCTGTTTGTCAGATGCCTTTTTGTTTTGTTGACCCTGTGTCACTGTTTATTTGCAAAAGGTAAGACTCACTTCTTTCTATATATGCCCTCCTCTTTCACTCTCCTTGTTGCTTCATGCTATATTTTCTTTCCTTTACTAACATTTCCTCTTCATACATATCTCACCCACCTCCTTTCACTGTTCATCTTCTTCCTCTTCTTCCTTATTTTTCCTCTCTTTTGCTCGATTCATCCTCTCCTGTCCCTTCTACTATCCCATTGTGGCTCTGATAAACCCTAAACCAGCCCGAGGAGGAGCCGACGCTGGTGGTAGAGGAGTTTGATGCCACCAAGGCAGGCGGTGTGGGTGAGGAGACCTTCACCGAGGAATATGTGACTGGTGACGTGGGAATGAGGGAATACGACTATTCCTACAGGGACTACAATGAGCCGTTAACAGACACCAGAGATGCCAACATGGGCCCCGCCCTGTCCGCTGTGACAGACGAGGGAGGCGTAAGTAATTTTGCTTCAGAGGCAAAAAAACCCCAAAACTAAATCAGATCATTTCAACCATCTCTGAAACCTAGTTAAATTGTATTCAATGTCCTTTCAAATGACTTGTTTGAGTTTGCCGTCTCTCAAGGGCCATATTGTAGAGTTTTTACCACCCAAGACATTCTTACCATTTCTCACCCAAAGGCCGCCATCCTAAGGTCTTTTATGCCGGCAAGCTCAATTAGTCATGGAGGAACTAATATTTGAATGCATTTCCAAGAGCTAGTCCCCACATCATTGGTTGAAATGAGATTTATTTTACACAGTGTACAGTCAGCAACTCAGGACCCCTGGAAGAATAGCTACTACTGTGGTAGAAGCTAATGGGGATCCTCACATAACCATGCATACAGTGCATAAAGGGGCATTTCAAAGTGCAGCAAATAACCAAATTGCTGCATCTTTTGTTTTTAATGCCATTTATCTCAGTGTGTGGCTCCATTTAGTGCCGCTATGCCCAGATGACTCTGTATCAATGCAAAAAAAAAAAAGAAAAAAGTAATGGACCCACAGTTTGGAGAACCATTGAATCAACGGTATTTGGATAAAAGCTTATGACTTTATCATTTTATTTTCTACATTCTACATTAGTGTTTAATATAATGTGAGAAACATACATTATGTGGGGTGTTTCTATGTAAGCGTACATCTACCTGTTATCTAAATGCTTGCAGCCAACCACTATTGTCTGTCACATTGATTTTATTTGTGTGTTTGTCTGTCATTTTCCTTTTAATATGTGTGTGAGTACCTCTGTACTGACTGGGCTTGTTGTTGGCTACATGTGTGTTTTCCTCAGGCTGCCGTCAGAGGCCAGAAAGGAGAGAAAGGAGAGCCTGCTGTCCTAGAGCCTGTGAGTTAATGAGTATTGTTAAGCAGCTTTACCTGAGCAGGTAGAGCTAAACCACATTGCTCTGTCACTTTTCTCTAAGGGATTTGCACCTGTCATAATTCTGTATGACAAACCTGTTCAAACTCTGTATGTGTGAAAGCGCAATAAGGCAGTCGCACATCATTCATTTACTATATCTAAGGTAATCCAAGATATATTGACCACATAGATAGCAAGATTTAACTTAGATTTAACTTAACCTTTTGAGATATGACTGATCTATGAATGGTAACTTACTCTGTTCCCTATTATTTTAAACTGGTAAACTGGGAGTCATTATCAAAATCTGTGATCTAATTGACCTGCTTTTAATTTTCCAAATGGGGGTCTTGGAACAATTTTCGTTTCTTGTACTACAAACAAGTTGAAGAGCTGAGCATGTTTTCATATTTCATTTTTAAAATGTTTACCTGTTGATTTATCCCTTCTGCAGTGCATAATTCAGTTGCAACATGCTGAAATATATTCTTTAAATTCAAATGTCTAATTTTTCTACTGCCTCAAATATGTCTCCGTTCTAGTTTAGGAAATTGAATTGAAAACGTTTCAGTGCATTAAAATAATATTTATATTAATTTTTGCAATTTATAGATAGATAGTCTATCTCTTTAATCAAACTTTCTCCTGCTATGTCCCATTTTTAACTTTATTTGGTGTTTTGTAGGGTATGCTGATTGAAGGACCCCCAGGACCTGAGGGACCTGCTGTAAGTGAATCATGTTTATTCCGCTTAGCCATCTGTGAGCTATAAATTGTGTTCATGGTGGTAGTGTAATTTCTTTGGTGCTATTACTAGGTAGTGATCAAACTTCACCAGAATATATGGAAAATGCCTTGCTTATTGTGACTGTAATCAGAATATTCATGCACTCTCCTCCTACTTCTTTCAGGGACCTACTGGGCCTCCTGGCCATTCTGGACCTCCTGGCTCTGTTGGTGACCCTGGCGAGAGGGTGAGTCTTTTACTTTATCTGAAGATTTGTCAAAACATTAGTGCTAAATCTCTGCACAGATACAATTCCTACATAAGTACCAGTTACTGAAGATGCACTTTGCCAAAAAAAAAAAAAAAAGAAAAGCACATCACATTTCCACACTTTTCTAAAACCCTCTCTGCATCCTTTAGGGCCCTCCTGGTAGGGCTGGTTTGCCTGGAGCTGATGGAGTCCCTGGACCTCCTGGAACCTCAGTCATGCTGCCTGTGAGTAATCTTTGATCCTTTACTTTACATGACTACTGTGTGAATTGGTCATAAATGTGGGTGACATTTGTTCCAACTTGGGGAAATGTTTTATGCACATTATTATTACTTTATTATTACACAAACATAAGATGTGACATTGGCCTCTGATCACCCTTCTGTCTTATAGGGTATTCATGTTGGTCCACTCGCTTATAATATTATTTATAAATATTTTTCCCTCCATGCAATTCTGGCACACTACCAATTTGAGCAGATGCATGTCAGCAGGTGTGCATATAAACTGAGGTTTGCTCTGCGTCCTTCAGTTTACAGTTACAGGGTAAAATACTGAGGAATGCAGCGCAAATCATCGTTTGTTTGTTTTATTTATTTATTTCAGGGGAGTTAATGTCACCTAATGTTAATAGTTCATTTCTTTTCATGTTTATATTGTGTATTGTTTCATTGTTATGAGGGTTGTGGTATTGGTGGTTGTTGTTTGTTTTGTTGTAAATTTATAGGAAATAATTAATTTGTTAAAATCATTTCTTATACTTTATTGTATACGATTATTTTATATTTATTGTATGTGTGATTTCTGAGTTTATTTATTTTAAATAGGATTACAGAGAATAGGCTCTATAAATTTTTTTATTTTGTGATTTTTGTTATTCTGTGATTCATAGTGTGATTGTTGTTATTTTATATATTGTACATATATATATATATATAATTATTATACATATTGTACATGATTATATTATTTATATTGTACATTGTTCACATGAGTTGACAGTTACAGTAAAATACTGAGGAGCGGAGATCATTGTTTGATTTATTTATTTATTGCAGAATATGTTCACCAAATATGGTGTGCTCAATGTGTGCAACACATACATACCTGTATATAACCTTACATTCATTTTAACCTCTACCTGTCCATAGACACAATGCGACTCTACCTTTTAAAGAGCTTCTAACTTTGAGGTATTACATTATCTCCTAACATAGTCTAAATCCTTTTTCCTTTTCTTTTTGCAGTTCCGTTTTGGTCAGAGTGGAGGAGATAAGGGTCCCGCTGTTTCTGCACAGGAAGCTCAGGCAGCAGCCATCTTGTCTCAGGCCAGGGTGAGTTATTTCTTTTACTTCACTTTGCCTCTGTGCAGTTACTTTGCTTCAAGAGAGCATATCTTTGTAGCTTTAACTCTCACAATTTTCCTGAGATCTTCACCATCTGTCATTGTGTTTGTAGATGCGTAATACCTTTTTGTGAATCTTGGTCTTACTTAGAAAATGCATATTATTACTACAGATGTTGAAAAAGACACTTCATGAGACTTTAAAACTGCTTGGCTGAATTAATTCACTATTAATTGTATATTTACATTCACTACTACAGCCCAGTTATATTTGCTCAAATGGGCTCAAGTGACTAAACTATGCAACCTCTACTTCCTACATCTTAATTATTACAAGCAGCGATGTGCATTCATCATAGTTTATCTTGTGATTTGTTGTCTGTAGATGGCACTGAAGGGACCACCTGGACCAATGGGATTCACTGGACGCCCTGGGCCACTGGTATGTAACCTACATATCTTCTTGTACATATTAAGAGTTTGTTGTTGGATTTTTATCTTATGATTATAATTATACGCTGTTGGTTTAAAATAAGACAACCTAACACTGGCAGCCAAGCATTTTAGAATATAAATGCATGGTGTTTCACATAAATGTTGATGCTACATATCTATACAGCTGTGTGATCATCTCTCTTCTGGTAATATTAGATGATTGTGTAAAGCCTCGTTTCTTGGGTTAGTCTCAACAGCAAAAACAGCTTTTGTTTTTCTTCTTTCTTGTCATTTCATGTGATATCATCATTAAGGGACTCATCGTTAAGCATGAGATGATAAATAGATCACATGATGATGATGTTGTGATTGTGTCTGTTTCAGGGAAATCCAGGAAGTTCTGGTCTGAAGGGAGAGAGTGGAGACCCAGGTCCTCAGGTAAAAACATATAAACCTCACTTCACATCACTCAGTCAAGTTTTTTTAACCACTTGTATTTCTAATAATGTAATAAACACATATTTTTATAGTACAATTTTATATAATAATTGAACCTTAGATCCATAACAGGCATTTCTCACATACATCTAATTTATTTGTCAGGGCCCCAGGGGACCCCAGGGTATGATGGGACCTCCAGGAAAATCAGGAAGAAGAGTGAGTATAAAAAACATGCCTTGTCATTGCTTTTTTGTTAAATTGTTCATTGTTTGCTTAACCACCCAAAGAACACAGGTAGGGAGTAACTATTGTTTCTCAAAGAGGCTCAAGCCCTGCTACAGGTTTGAATAAATTCGGTGGTAAATAACAAGTCTCTCATCATAAAGTTTTACCAGTTGCACCTTCAGAAATGTCCAGGTAGGCTTTAGTCAAACCAAAGGTTCTCCCTGCAACACTTGAACAAGGAATCTTCTTCCATACTTACAAAGCTCCTATATTCCTTTAAATTCTCTCTATCTTAGCTGAGTACATTCTGTCAAAAACAAAACATTAGTATAGTAAAGTGGCAGAACTGAAACATGTTCTTCCTCTGCTCGTCTCTCACAGGGCCGTGCTGGAGCTGATGGTGCCAGGGGAATGCCAGGAGAGCTTGGATCTAAGGTAACCTCGCTCTGGTGTTATGGATATCATATAAATTAACTCTGCAAATCTTTGAATACATCCTCATATATGAAAAAAATACAAAATTAGTGTTATTTTGGTGCTGATTCATACAGACTGATGTATTTTGTTGATAAATTTGTAAAATGATAAACGTGGTAGGCTACATGATGTTGGTCTTGCTGGAACGATAAAGTCCACTTACGGATTGCATGGTTTCTTTGTTGTCTCAAAATCACTGCTATCTGCAAATCAAAAGTTGAACTCAATATTAATGTACCATCTCCACTAATAACACCTTTCATGTCCTGTGTCTCTCTGTCAGGGTGACCGTGGTTTTGATGGTCTTCCTGGTTTGCCCGGCGAGAAAGGACACAGGGTGAGTCAAAAGCAAAACAGTCACAATGTCTCATCAGAGTTTAATAATTTTGTCTTAACTTTAAACCCTCATCATTTTCGCAGGGTGACACTGGAGGAATGGGACCCCCAGGATCTCAAGGAGAGGATGGAGAGAGGGTATGAAGATATGAGAAAAGAATCTGAAATTATCCCAATCGCTTTTCAGAACGTCTTCATGTCGCTCGATGTCTGTCACTAATAAGCGTCTTACCATCCATAACATGCTGTTTCTGTGCATGTTTTCAGGGAGACGACGGAGACATTGGACCCAGGGGTCTCCCAGGTGAACCAGTGAGTGTTTCCATGACAACACAGCTGATACTCTGATTCTCTCCGTTTCCACTACTACCTGTTTCTCACGATATCAATAATGACTGAGATACTTTAGAGCTTCTTCACTGTAATTACATGCAGGGCAGTAATGGAGAGGTAGAAGGTGTAGCCATGTGCTGTAGGGATCACAGGTAGAGGGAATAATGGTTTCTACACAATAATTACCAACACATGTACAGACTGAAAAGCCTTCTGAAAATTAACACCTTTCGTAAACAAGAGAAAGTCACATCACTTATTAGCATCTGATAAACACAAGAGTAAGTACAGCAACCATAGTTTTTTGCTTACCCACAAGTTTTCTTTCTTTCTTCACACGGTTTCAGATGTCATTTGTAATCTATTTAATTTCCATTAAAATATATCTATATAATATATCTCTTATAAATTAGCAATAACTGATGATAATAGAAGATGATTAGAAAATAAATATTAAACCTGTTACAAAGCTAAAATAGTTATAAATACATAGCTTGTATTTATCAAAGCAAACAATAACAATCATTACAATAATCATTATAATATCATTGTCTGTCTGCATATATGTTTGTATCTCTACCTATGTGTCTTTTTGTGTGTGTTTGCCTCTAGGGACCTCGTGGTTTGCTTGGACCTAAAGGTCCTCCTGGAATCTCTGGACCTCCTGTGAGTAAAAACTATTTAAAACCACATTGTGCTGCTGACCTTTTAGCAGCATTGTTATATTCCTTTGTGGCCACTGAACACCCACAGCACATCCTGAAACAACACCCTGTGATGTGATATAAAGACGGGGATATCCAGTCATCTAAAAATGAACCTGCATTGTGCCCACAATCATCTCAAAACTGCACCAAGACACTTGTACATGGCCGAGTCTCCAAGTATCCATTTGGAAATCATACATTATATATAGTAGAGTTGTTTGGCTGAAGTGAAGTTCTCCCCTTTAGCAGCAGGGTTTAAGTCCCTGCTGATTCACACAAATATAAAGATACATGCTTGCATCATCAACAAACTGTAATTTGCTGCCAATGGCACAGAGCCAGGCACAAGAAATTATATTTTGTTTCTATTGCAGTCAGGACCTCACTTCCTGAAGCTGTTTCTTGTTATAATGACATACATTATAATAGTCACACAGTGTTTGAATGATTTATATCCATTCTGTTGATGGTTGACATTAATTTTGCTCAGAATTTATCCTGATTTAGATTTTTTTCTCTGTTTATTCTCCTCTGCACAGGGTGTGCGCGGAAATGATGGACACCAAGGTCCCAAGGGAAATTTGGTTAGTTTCGTAGTTCTGTTTTCTAACATGTTTTCACATAACCTTGTTCTTTTAAATGGCGAATATTTAGCATCGCTACCTAAAATGTCCTTTCTTACTAGTATTTCTATGATGTGATTCGCCCTCCCTTGTCTCATCACTTTATCTATTTTTCACTTCTGTCTCTCAGGGTCCCCAAGGAGAGCCAGGACCTCCAGGTCAGCAGGGAACCTCAGGAACTCAGGTGAGACAGAGGACCACTGGTCAGGACCGGACTTGTGATATGAACCCCACTCACCAATAATTTCGCATCAGTAATCATATGCTGAAGAACATAGACATGTACAAGCATGCACAAGAAAATGAAAGTAATGCTGAGTGTGTAGGCGTTGCATGAAGTGAACATATAGTTTCATATTCATTTGTTGTTTCCTTTTTTTCAGGGAATGCCAGGACCTCAGGGAGCCATCGGACCCCCAGGAGAGAAAGTAAGAGGCCAAATATACATATAGTCTGTATCAAAAGCACATAGTGTTACAGGAAGTTAATTTCTCCAAAGAAAAATATTCAATAAGCTTACACACAGTTTTTAACTAGGTTTCCTTCAACTTTCCTTCATCTGATGTTGTGTGGCAGTTACATAACAGTTTCAGGTGCATTACAACCAACCTCCAGACAGGAGTAGGGCACACTTGAGACAGATATTTGCATCAAGCTCATAAGACTAATACAGTCAGATTTATGAGATGTAAATTGTTGGCATCCGCTAAATTGCATCTGGAGTTCACCCAGATATGAGACATGTAAAATGAAAAGTGTAAATGGAGCCTTATTTTTACCTCCCAGTCCACTGATTTATTTGTCACTTCAGCTCACGACCACCTTGTTTTCTCCTCCAGGGTCCCACAGGAAAACCAGGTCTTCCAGGAATGCCTGGAGCTGATGGCCCTCCAGTAAGTTTGTCTCTTCTTTTTTTTTTTTCTTTGTTTATATCTTAAAATCTGATTTATGTGTGGATGTCCTTTCTGGAGTTTGACCTTTCTGTCCTCTCTTCTCAGGGTCACCCAGGAAAGGAGGGGCCTACTGGCACCAAAGGAAACCAGGTAGGTATCAATCATAAACCTAAATCACCGCATCCCCTCTGTCCTAAAGTATCAATTCATCTATTACACATGAACACACATTACAAGAGAAACATATTACATCTAAAAGAGTTCCATTAAAAATCAATTTATAGTAATTTTTCTGTTATAGTAACTTATGTCTTTCTGATTGTAGTTGTCTATGTAAAAACATTTAGTTTGTTTTAAACTTGTCCTTCTCTCTTTGACCTCAGGGACCCAGTGGTCCTCAGGGAGCTATTGGCTATCCTGGCCCTCGTGGCATCAAGGTTAGTACAGTAACCAGCTTTTGACCCAGAAAACTGTGGTCAGTTTGTATCACCTGCTCAGTTTGGATGACTTTTCTCTCTTTTGAATTCTGCATTGCATGTGCACATAAACTTTGTAAACATGAGACCTTTTGTGCCAAAAATGTTCCTCAGCTCATCAATTATTTGGTTATTTAATGCTTTGATTGCAGGGAGGTCAAGGAATCCGTGGACTGAAAGGCCACAAGGGAGAGAAGGTAAGTTGAGTTTAATTAGTTCAGTTTAGTACTTAAACTCACATTACTCACTCAAGAAATAGCTTCTCTTAATAGAGCATGGTTTAAGCATGCTAATAGGTACATGTCTAGTTGATACACATTCGTAAAATGTAAGAAAATTAGGACATTCATTTGTCTAAGCATTTTGCTCTGAAATCCAAAAAACATGCTTGATGTATTTGTTTGTTTGTGTTTCTAGGGAGAAGATGGCTTTCCTGGAATTAAGGGAGATTTTGGTTCCAAGGGAGAGAGGGTAAGATGGGATTACAGAGAAAAAGATGGATGGATAAATGGAGGGGGGATTGATTGATCTATGTATGTTCTGTATTTTCATCCGCCATATACATTGTGTTAATTTATTTTGATGGCTTTGCCGTGTTTGTTGTCCTTGCTGACAGGGTGAGCTCGGAGTATCAGGCCCTAGAGGAGAGGACGGTCCAGAGGGGCCAAAGGGTCGTGTCGGACCCCCTGGTGAGCTCGGACCTATTGGAGTAGTTGGAGAGAAGGTACGGCCTGATGATTGGCTCTTACTAACATGTAACAGCTTACATATATTCTTGGCTTATCCGTTGATATTATTATGTTTAAAGGGATTTTAAAGTTGACATATAGATATTTTATTAGTTAGTTATTTTATTCGTTTTTTATGCTTAGTGGGTGGGCCCCATCCTTTGTCAGACATTAGGGAAGAAAAGATTATCATGCTGCCCTCTTGTGGTGATATGTGCTTTTGAGTGAAAACCACTTTATTAAAATTAAGGGCAGCTGACAGAGGCAATTGTGTGATCCCATTTAGATGCAGCAAAACTGGAAAGTGAGCTTTTTCTGTGGGAGCAACAAATATTTGGAATACTCTACCTGTAACTTAAGGCTGTGCTCCATACTGCACTTTTACTCAGCATCTACACAGATGCTACACCGAATTACATCTTTTCACTTATTAACTCTAATTTGTTTGTAGTGACTTATATTAGTCTGTTTGTATTGGTTGTTCAAGCCTGTTTAGACAAGCAATTGTGACACATTTTCTTATTTTGATTGTAATTCTGTTATGTATGAAGTTAAGTCGGGCCTTCAGGTGCAAATTGGCTGTTAAGCTAATGCTGGCACATTTACACTGAAACAACTAATATGGCTGTACAGGTTTAATGATTAATGGAGTCAACATTTAATTTCAGGGTAAACTTGGTGTACCTGGACTTCCTGGATATCCTGGAAGACAAGGACCCAAGGTGAGAGCAACACACTCATAGTATATCCCATTATTGAATTAATTACTCATTCATTCATCCAGGTGAGAAACAGTGCTGATGTTGAGATGTTGCTTTGTTTTTTAGGGATCTCTTGGATTCCCAGGATTCCCCGGCTCAAACGGCGAAAAGGGAACAAGGGTAAGTTGACAGTTCTGCAGAAGTTTAAGCTCTTAAATCAAGATGTCAAGCTTCTTGAGGCTGTAAGTGATTTAAGTTGGAGTGAATACCGGTGGACAGTTCACCTCTGTCTGTATGAGACTGTGATCATGTTTTTTTTCTTCAGGGTCTGTCAGGCAAATCTGGACCAAGAGGACAAAGAGGACCAACGGTACTGTTTGTTCATTCATGCATTCATTCCCAGTCATTCGTTCATTCTTTCAGTCATTCTGCTCAGAGGATAAAGGTGTTCATAAAGATTATTTTTGATCTTCCATTTAAGCTATTGAGCACAGATGGATATAAATTCATTCTTTTGAGCTTATGGTATTAAGCAATGATTCAATTAAAAGATAGCATCACTTTTGCATTGTTGTTTAACTGCTGGAGGCTGTTTGTGTCCATCAGGGTCCCAGAGGGCAGAGAGGTCCGAGGGGCTCAACCGGAAAACCAGGAGCTAAGGTTTGTCTACGCATTGGATTGATCCTAATTAAACTTTGAATCTTTGTCCGCAAAAGTGTTAGACAAATGCCATTGTGTTGATTTTGATGTTAACAGTTCTCATCATTGTTTATACTATTATCCCCATTATTATCATTATATATTTATATTGGTTGGAATTTAAACACCTTAAACTGGATAGTTAGATTTTGGTCTTTACCAACTGAATTTGAATTTGGAAAACCAGCAAGTTAACTCAAGCACAGGGCAGTTTTTCTAATGATATTTCAGGCTCAACACTTCAGCTTACTACATACAGCATTTGCTGTTTTGCCTAAAACACCTGCCACCTGTTTTCGTTCATTTGTTTACATGTTTCTTTAAAACTTTGCCTTAAAATGAACTGCCTCAAAATGGCAGTGGAGGCTATGTCAAGAAGCAACATATATTAACTTTTCTGTGTTATTGTTTTTTTTTTTCTTGTTGCCTATTAGGGAACTTCAGGAAGTGATGGCCCTCCTGGTCCTCTTGGAGAGAGGGTGAGCTCTTAATTTTCATTACAGCAAAACACCAAACACAAGTGATGATGTCCTGCTGGGTAGCACTTGGTCAGAGTTTCACATTCAAATCTGTGCCTGCATGTTCTCATCATATCATATGTTGTTGTCACATCAGGGATTGCCCGGACCTCAAGGAGCCAACGGTTTCCCCGGACCAAAGGGACCTCCTGTAAGTACAATGTTTTAATACCAGTTTCTTACAGAGTGAAAAAGATATAATGAAAGTGATATCACTTGGCTGTTTATAAGATAATTCTAGTACATTGTTCCAGCATGTTTGGGGATTTGGGTTTAGTTTTTTTCCCCCTCATGCTTTTAGGGAAAGCACTCTTTAAGGTGGTGATTTAATGAGTACTTGATGGTTAATTGATGTTTCTTTACAGGGACCACCAGGAAAGGATGGGCTGCCCGGACACCCTGGGCAGAGAGGAGAAGTTGTAAGTTTAATTTTTCACTCCTCTTTAAGATGTTTTAATATTCTTCTTTTATCTTCGTATCCATTGTGGCTCTGTTGAAGCATATAGACACTCAGAAATTATGTCAGTGATTAGTTTGCTACAGATGTTTTTTATACTACATACAAATATATATAATTTATGTATTTATGCACCATTTGCTGCTGTTTTTTAAATCAGAAAATATTTACAACACCCCTTGGAGTTGGGTTAGTTTCAATTAGACATCAGTGGATTGGTTCCAATTATCTCCAATAATGTACCTATACACGCTTTCTTTAAATATCCAATGCAGGCATCTACATAGCTGCACAGTTACAATAAGCACTTAAGCACACACCTGTTGCCAGTCATGTGAAATGTGTCATATCTTTATGACTAATTAAATTAATTGAAGTAATCATTAAAGTTGATCTGCTCAGTCCTTATGTGTGCTTGAATGCTTTTGAATCAGTGTTTCTACATTGTTCCTGATCCAGGTGGCATCTTGTAGAA
This sequence comes from Scomber colias, assembly GCA_021039105.1. Taxonomy (NCBI): domain Eukaryota; kingdom Metazoa; phylum Chordata; class Actinopteri; order Scombriformes; family Scombridae; genus Scomber; species Scomber colias. Next base: position 620,273 of record JAJDFG010000141.1, read on the forward strand.
TTACATTTGGCTATCTATGCACCTGCTGAATAGTTGTTCATATGTTACAGGCGATTATTACTTAATGTAGACTGGAGCAATATTTTCTGTTCATTGAGTGGACAAATCATTACAAACTCTCTACACACATCGGTTGTTTCATCCTCACTTCACTTCTATAAAGCTGAGATAGTGATGAAGAGGATGCGAAGGGCTGAGATGTTCTGATAGTTAAGACATGTCTTACACACATTATGATGCATCTCAACAGTAGGAAAGTTGTCAAATATTTTGTATATTTTCAGTATTTTAACTGAATTTCTCTTCTTCAGGGTTTCCAAGGTAAGATGGGTCCACCTGGGCCTCCCGGAGTTGTTGGACCTCAGGTGAGTTTCTTCTCAGAATGTTCTCACTGATAACAAAATATATTATTTCAGCTCTTAAGACAGAAGATTTTGTAATGCTGTATAGATTTTAAAGACCCCAGAGGGACATTTGAGATTTGTGATACTGGACTATTTAAATAGAAATTGACTTGACAATGAATGACAGCAGTTTTCAATTTCTCATCTCTTCTCTCCAACATCGTCTCCTTCTCCATCTATCTCTCCATCCTCCCAGGGTCCATCAGGAGAAACTGGCCCCATGGGCGAGCGTGGCCACCCCGGACCCCCAGGTCCACCTGGAGAGCAGGGACTTTCTGGTCCCTCAGGAAAGGAGGGCACTAAGGGAGACCCTGGACCCCCAGGAGGCCCAGGTAAAGATGGGCCCCCAGGACTGAGAGGCTTCCCTGGAGAGAGAGGACTGCCCGGAACCCCTGTAAGTCATATTAAAGCTTGTACTGATCACTTCAATAGCAATAAATTGATCTCTGGATAAAAGTATCCACCTTAGGTGAAGTAAAATATGACTAACTGAACTCTTTCTTGTCTACTTTTGTAGGGAGGCGGAGGACTGAAGGGAAGTGAAGGACCCGCCGGACCTCCTGGACCTGCTGTATGTTTGAATACATTTTAATCCCCTAAATTCAAATACTTTGGAACAAATTCATATCTAGCTAGTTTATGGTATAGTTTGTCAACAAAGAATGTATGTTAATATACGTTAGGTCCTGTCATTTCTATTTGTCTATGATTAATTTTATGAGTTTACTTTTTTTAAATATTTGAATATTTCATTATGACATGTCTTTATGAATTTGATTCAGTTGGTAATCATAGTATATCTCACTTCATGGACATATACCTGCTGTATCAGCACTGTCTTTATGCTATCGTACCTCTCTAGGGGTCTCCTGGTGAGAGGGGATCAGCTGGTACTGCTGGACCTGTCGGACCTCCTGGCAGACCAGGTCCTCAGGGACCTCCAGGACCTGCTGGAGAGAAAGGAGTTCCTGTGAGTATCTGTAGATGTTTGTTCAATGGTGTTGTACATCCAACCAATCATAAATGCAAAGTGTTCTTATCGCTGTTCTTGTCCTTTTTTCTGTCTTAGGGTGAGAAAGGTCCTATTGGCCCTGCAGGTCGAGATGGCGTCCAGGGTCCCGTGGGTCTTCCTGGCCCTGCCGGATCACCAGGAGTACCTGGAGAGGATGGAGACAAGGCCAGTAACACTGAATAACAATCTGCACAACCAAAAGCTGTGTTAGGGAAATGTTGCATCTCCAAATGTGATGCACTTGAGTCATGTTTAACAGTATACCATGACATGCTTTGTTATATCATCCTCAAGGTTCTGATTTGTAAAAGATATCACTCAGAATAATGAGTCGGATAGTCTAGTTGGCCTAGATCTGGTTTTTGAGTGGTGCATCCATTCATATCTTATTCATTTTAGGGTTCTTTCCTATAACTTGTTGCATGTTTGTCATTACAGGGTGAGGTTGGAGAACACGGCCAGAAGGGCGCCAAGGGAGGTAAAGGAGAGCATGTGAGTGAAACTGAAATATCATCAAACCCTAAATTTTGTTTCTGAGTGGAAAGAATCTGAATTGAACATTAATTCAGATTAAATTCTTAATATTAATCAAATTATAATTATTGCTGTTTGCTTGTTCTTTGGTAGGGTCCTCCTGGTCCACCGGGGCCAATGGGTCCTGTCGGTCAGCCTGGTCCTGCTGTAAGTACAGACTTTATATCTTTGAGTACACAATCAGACAGTTAGCAGTTACAGTTGGTTGTACTTGTTCCTAATTGTATGAACCTGTGGTTTGATGCAGTAGTTATAGGTCATCCTTGTTTCAAACCAACCAGAGCATGAAACACAGCACTTCCTCAGCAGCAGGAAAGTCACTGTTGTAGTATTACACAGGTGATAAAAATATAATTGATGTAAAATGTAAAATAATATGACCATAACATCCTATATGTTTTAACAAGTGAATCAACTAATTAAGACAGGAAACATTAATTACCTCTGTGGGTGATTACAGTTGTGTTGACAGTGTTGTCAGCAAAGTAATTTTTTATCTGAAAATCTTTTTTTGTCTTCTTGTTCTGTGGTGTAGGGTGCTGATGGAGAGCTTGGACCTAGGGGCCAACAGGGGCCATTTGGAGCTAAAGGTGATGAAGGATCCAGAGGATTCCCAGGAGCCCCAGGACCCATCGGACTGCAGGTAAGTTAACATTAGCAAATTCACTCGAATCTTTATTATGTCTTTATTTTAGACTGCAAATAATAAGATGATGTTCTGAGCCACACTCTTATGAGTGAAATGCTTTGTTTAACTCTATCTTTGTCCTGCAGGGATTGCCAGGACCATCAGGCGAGAAGGGAGAGACTGGCGATGTTGGACCTCTGGTGAGTTTCAGGAATACATTGGTTTCAAAATGTTATGAATTTATAACTTTATAATGCTAACGACCATAGAGTCAGACTGATAGGGAGTTCATTATCTGCCTCAACAATAAAACAATAAAAGCATGAATCTGTCTGGGTTTCAGGGTCCTCCAGGCCCTCCTGGACCCCGTGGCCCTGCCGGACCCAACGGTGCTGACGTGAGTGTTACAGCTTTTGTTTAAATTTTAAAATATAATTTAATACACACTACAGTATATGTAACTATTGTTTTTGTCTGTTTTTCAGGGTCCTCAAGGTCCTCCTGGTGGTTTGGGTAATCCTGGACCAGCTGGAGAGAAGGTGCAGAGATAAAGAATCTACTCTAACATGAACGCAGTATTTCTGCATATGGGTATTGGCTTTCAATGTAATAAAAACTAAATGGATGAATGAGCACTAACAGAAATATTGTTCACTCCACAGGGAGAGCCTGGTGAGTCTGGACCACCTGGAATCGGAGGAGAGCCAGGGAAGAAGGTGAGTGGCTCAGTGTCAGATCCTGAGACCTTGTCCATCAAGATATTGAGATATTGTGTCTTCACTGACGAGTTAATACGGTCCATGAGTTAAGAAAGTGTTCTGTGTTCCCATCGGCAGGGTCCTCGTGGAGAGCGCGGAGAGAAGGGAGAGGCAGGACAACCTGGAACCGCTGGACCTGCCGGAGGAAGAGGACGACCTGGAGATGACGGACCCAAAGGAAACCCTGTATGACAATGACAGTCAAACACACACATACTGACATAAACACACAGATCAATTACTTTAGACTCAACTCTACAATCAATGAGGATTTCCTCTGTCACTTCAGCTTTTTCCATATATTCAGATGACATATCAGTCTTTGCCTTCTAATCTCTGAATTGCATTTTTGTCACCATCATCAGGGTCCCGTTGGTTTCCCTGGTGATCCTGGTCCCCCTGGTGAGGTCGGACCCAGAGTAAGTAAACTCTCCTTTAAGAATAGACATCAGCATCTCATTTATACACCATAGTACTAATATATTCAGTTGATAAGCTATGTTGTATGTGGCTGCATGGCTGCCTTCAGTAACCCTGTTCTGCTCTGCCAACAGGGTCAAGACGGTGCCAAGGGAGAGAGGGGAGAAGATGGTGAACAAGGAGAATCTGTAAGTCAAAATCTATCATTATGCAGATGTGTGAATTAAATATTATAAATTGTCAGTCTCCATTATGATCTTGTCTTCTCTTTGTCCCACTGCAGGGCTCTCCTGGACCCTCTGGTGAGAACGGACCTCCTGGCCCACCAGGAAAGAGGGTAAGATCACACTCTGGTCATCAATAAATCCCCCTGCTCATGATTTATCCAAACAACCTTCATTGTATACTTTTACGTGAAAAAAGAAGGAAGTCTTTAGTTTGAAAATGCTTGATGGTGGAGCAGCGGTGCAGCAGTAGTTCAGTCAGCTTCCATTAATAAATCCTCTGAAAGGTCTATATTTGACATACATCACATAATCCATCTAAATCCATCTCTTGCTGTAGATACGACCAAATTATAGATTTAATTTAATGTATGATAAAAATTATATTTTAATCGTGTTGTATTTGCCAGGGACCTGCTGGAACAAGAGGACCAGAGGGACGTCAAGGAGAAAAAGGAACCAAGGTGAGTCCGGAGATTTTTAGTGCATTTTCATTATTTTTGTCATGAAGTGCACATCAGCTGGGTCTGGATTGATCATTTAAAGCCTAAACCCCTGGCATACAATAAAAAAGGCACTAAGATGCTGACATTGACATCAAATGGCTATCTCACTTACTTATGCTGACAAACAATCAATTCCTCTGAGATGTTATTTATGCAATCATGTAATGCGTGGAATAAATTCTTAAAAATGCTGGTTTTCAATCATGTTTTTTCTATTCATCATTTCCATCTCAGGGAGACACAGGTGCTGTTGGCCCCCCAGGAAAGACTGGCCCCGTCGGTCCACAGGGTCCAGCAGGAAAACCAGGAACGGAAGGTCTCAGAGGTCTCCCAGGATCAGTGGTCAGTAAACATTCAGAATAATTTTCATATTTGTAAATGTGACCACTAAACAATACAATATTCTGCTAGTAACAATACACTTTATGTGCATTGAATTAATGTGTTTCTGTGTTTCAGGGTGAGCAAGGATCTCCAGGACCTGCTGGACAGAAAGGACCACCTGGACCTATGGTAAGAAAACTTTTTATTTTTATTTACACATCTATTCTGTAATTTGATGAACATTACGATCATTAGAACACAAACTGCTGTCCTCATCCTCTCTTCTTCCTCTCCTCCTGCAGGGACCTCCTGGTTTGCTCGGTCTGCGTGGAGACCCCGGTTCAAAGGGAGAGAAGGGACACCCAGGTCTTATCGGTCTCATTGGACCCCCAGGAGAACAGGGAGAGAAGGGAGACCGAGGTATGCCTGGCCCTCAAGGATCCAATGGACCCAAAGGAGAGAATGTAAGTATGACTTGTATCATATGTACTGGAAAGGTCCAGTCTACCATTATTTTCATTGGCTTAGATAATAATGTATGTTGAATGTCTTGTGTTATTACAGGGAATGTCTGGAGGCACAGGACCCATCGGCCCTGCTGGTCCTCCTGGTCTGCCTGTGAGTCATTTTACTGTTTCATCCCATAAACATGTCATCACACACTGTTCCCAAGATGTTTTTGAGGGTCATATTAATTAAAGACAGCAAGAAAATATTGAAGGATGGTGAACGTCACAAAACTAAAGTCTCATTTCATCTACAGGGTCCTCAAGGTATCAAAGGAGCTAAAGGTTCTTCCGTGAGTATACCTTAAGAGTACTTGTACCACACACATGAACATTGTTCATGAAAAATAATTTGACCATCATCTGATGCTATAATGCTCTGGATTTGTTTAGGGAGGAGCTGGTCCCAAGGGAGAGAAGGGTGTACAAGGACCTGCTGGACCTCCTGTAAGGACTTTTTCTTCTCATTGTGAAAACTTCAGGAAAAGAAGGCTTTATCATTTGATTGTGAATTAACTGATTACAATGTGAACGTGCTTCTCAAGGGCCCACCCGGTGAGGTCATCCAGCCCCTGCCCATCCAGAGGAGTCCCAAGTCCAAGCGATCCATCGACGCCAGCCAGCTGCTCCCAGAGTCCGACCCCGACATGCCTGCATCTGACGCTACTGGCACTGAGTTCCTGATGGGCAGTGAAGGCATGGAGGAGATCTTCGGCTCACTGAACTCCCTACGACAGGAGATTGAGACCATGCGTTTCCCTCTGGGAACCCAGGACAGCCCCGCACGTACCTGCCAGGACCTGCACCTCAGCCAGCCAGAACTTAAAGATGGTGAGGAAATGCCCATAAAAAATGATATCTTGTTGACCCCAATGAGTCACGATTTCTCCATCAGGTTTTGTCTCCTGATGTGACTCTCATGGTCATTTCATTACGTGGATGATGCAAGATTTTAATTAAGTAATGCATTAATGCAAAGCAAAGGTATGTCTTTGCCAATGTAACAATGAGGAATACATAAATTGTTTGTAAAAATCTAAGAAAATACTAAGAGATTCCTGCCAATTATCTCCAATTTTCCTCTCTCTGTCACCCCCTGCAGGAGAGTACTGGATTGACCCCAACCAGGGCTGCTCCAGAGACTCCTTCAAGGTCTTCTGTAACTTCACTAATGGAGCAGAGACGTGCCTGTACCCCAGCGAGAGAATCAACACGGTCAGTCCAATGACTTAGCAACCATCAAGAAGCTCGTTAAGAGCCATTTAATTAACTTCTCCCAACACTAACTGCCAATAATCTGGAAAAAAATGCAGTATTGATCGGTATAATTGGAGGTTTGACTTCTCCAAATGCTCCCTTTCTACTCATTTATGATAAAATATCTCCAAATGATTATTCTGAGAAATAATACATTTTTCACTATTAATTAATTATAGTGCAGTGATAATCCTACTTTACCATATGTATATGACCATAATATCGTTACCATAATAATGTTGACTATTCTGGTGGCAGGTGAAGATGAGCTCGTGGGACAAAGAGACTCCAGGATCCTGGTACAGTCAGTTTGCCACTGGCAGCAAGGTCAGTAAACCTCTGTGATGTGTTGTTTCCAATCTTCTGTTTTTAGTTGAGGACCCTCTATTTTTATTCACACCTTATTTTCCCTCCTCATCCCTTTTTGCTTTGAAAACCCTCCATCTATCACTTCCTCCTCCCAGTTCTCCTACGTGGACTCTAACGGCGAGCCCGTGGGCGTGGTTCAGCTGGGCTTCCTGCGTCTCCTGAGCGTCCAGGCCCGTCAAAACTTCACCTACCACTGCCACCGCTCAGTGGCCTGGTCCGACAGAAGCGCCAACAACTATGAGAGGGCGCTGCACCTCCAGGGTGCCAACGATGAGGAGCTGAGCTACGAGACCAACCCTTACATCAAAGCCCTGGTCGACGGCTGCTCTGTGAGTTAACACACATGAACTGAAGACTCCATGTTATTAGTCTCTCTGGAGAGTTGGAAATCTTTAATATTGAGCCCATGCAGATCGTCATCTAAAAATGTAATCAATTGCTTCAAAATAACATGTTTAATCGATTATTAAAACAGTTGCAGATTAACTATCTGTTCACTTACATTAATTATCTCATTTCTACAGCTCTAAAGTAGACAAAATATACAACTATATAATGCCATCTCCCTTTTTGCTGCAAATCACAGGAACCACACCACTGCAACTTCAGTCTTTGTATATTGATTGTTAATATTTTTGACCCTTGATTTGGGTCCCTTTGTTGTCACTGAAGCTACCTTTTAATTTTTACCAGTGTTATTGCTTACTTTAAAGCTGCAGTGCGGGACTTCTGTCTCCCCCGTCTGGCAGTGAGAGTAATTACAAAAACATTGACAGGTACTCTGTCACTACTATTATGGCTGTAAAACAGTGGATACAACTCTGTGAGGGCATGAAATGACTAATTTCATTATTCAAAATGTATCCATTCAGTCCAATGACATTTGAAAAGTTCAAGTCAGCAGAGAGCGAACCGGAAGTCCGCTGCTCGTTCAGTGGAAGTTTGCATTCATCCATTCATTCATTCAACTAAAATCCATTTTGAGCACTAACTCTCTTTCCTTGAAGTTACCAAAGTTAATAACGCACCAAATTATGACAAAGAGCTTAAAAATATAACATAAATGAAACAGTACAAGAAAATTTGTATAATCTAGTATAAAGAGCAACTTGATTGTGAGATAATCATGCAGGGGTTTTGATCTCCTCAGGCTTTTTTTCTTTCTTCACTCACTTTAGAAGTGGGTGAAGAAATCCCTACTTTACCTGTACATTAACTTTACTTCTAAACCACCTTTTCCAATCATTCCACCTGTAATTATCTTGATGCCATTTTCTGACATGTCTTTTTTTCTCTCTGTGTCTCTGCAGTATCGTAAGGGCTTTGACAGGACAGTCCTGGAGATCAACTCACCACAGGTGGAGCATCTTCCTCTGCTGGATATCAAGGTGTCAGACTTTGGGGAGAGCAACCAGCAGTTTGGCTTTGAAGTGGGACCTGTCTGTTTCCAAGGCTAAAAAACACACTCATACACACACAACATGCAGAGAACAACACATGCAAATACTCACACACATGCACTTAGAGACACACTCACACATGATAAACATACAAGCCCGGTAATTTGTAAATTAACTTGTAAATGATATGAAACACACACATACACACACATACCCACACACAGACACAAACACCTCCACACACAGATGCTGTTGTGAGACAAACACGCACTCACACTCAAGTACGTGCCTGGGGAAAGCAACATCCTCCCGACAATTCATGGACGTCAAAAAAAGTAAAGAGGAGAGAAATTGTTTTTTAAAACTCGCGGAGAGGAGACCATCGACTGGGCGCACAACCGCGACAAAGGAAGAAAAAAAAACAGAAGAGAGTGTTCTTCGGAAAATAAAACAGTGTTTTCTTTACCAGCATTGAAAGGGGCCGGCCTAAGAAAGAGAGCAAGTCGGCAACTTGAGGCCTGAAGCCCCCCCTGTCTCTGATTCCCCCCCCTCTCATTCTTCACTCCTCCCTGCTGTCTCTCTTTTATTTCCACTCATCTCACCTGCTCTACCTCCCCCTCCATCCTACTCCTAAAAAAAGGGTCACACTTTGATATGTTTCCCATTTCTTTCATTGCACGTTTACACAGCGAGCAACGTGATTGGCGGTCACTCTTTTATGACCGACAAGAGGTGCAAGATGCTCCTGCATAGCTACCTGCAATCATGAGTTTTGGTTCAAAGCTTTGGTGTCTGGAAGGTGTTTATAGCTTTAGTCACTCTGATAAAAAGGTTTTTGGAGAACTGGAAGGTTTGAATCAACTTATTATCCCTTCTAGACAGAGCTTCTTTTCATGAATAGATTGAGGAGGTAAACAGCAAACATCAAAATCATCAAAATGGCGGTTTAACGGTTGACTTCTCTGGTCGTCTTGTTCTGTAAGAAGTGGACGAACTTGTAGTGACCCGTCGATCACGTTGTTCACATTGTAAATGCGGAGTAGCTATCAGCTCTTTTAACATTAAAAGGAACCAAAGAATTAAAGCCACCAGTTTACACCCAGAATAAAAAGAGGGAAATGACCGAACCAGCTGGGTCTTGCTTGATACATTGATCTATTTTTGTCTTTTTTTATGAGTGAATTTTCTACTTTGTCATGTCCTCTTCATGACCACCTTATAATAAAACCATCTAAAAATGTGATAAACAGCTCAAACTGATGATGAAAATCTATCTGGTTATTTGAATTAAGGGTAACGGAGTCTGGATGTTGGGACAAAACCTGCATGTGATGCAAGATAGAAGATGTGTTTAAACCTAGACCCGTGAATAAGCCATTGTTGTTGTAAACTGTGCTGAACTTTGTGTTATTGTACTTGCATGCTATTGGTGCTTATGAAATTGGTGCTGCCAGGCTCGTTACCACACACACCAGTCCAGTATTTTCTCTTTTGGGTACTTTTTGTTTTCCATCCAGAACACATTTTCTGATTTCTCATCCAAGCACAGAACATCATCATCAGGGTTTAAATATGTATATGAGTTTCAAAGTTCCCTCCTCCTTTTTTTTCTTGCAGCAGTGAATAAAAATGCATGCGTTACTGAAATAAAAACTGTGTGGCAAGGTGCTAATTATACCAAAGCATAAAAAAAATTTTAGTATTAACTTAGAGTCCTCCATTTTCTTTAGTCTCTTTTACAATTTCATACAGCTTTTTACTGGGGAAAATGTGCATTACATTTCATTTGTACAGAAATAGTGATATTCTATTGTATTTATTTAAAACAAACAGGGTGCTTTGAGATTAAAAAAACAACCACCAAATATTCCAGTCAAATGTGGTATATTTCATTTGTATTTATTTCCTGTAGCTATCATTTGAAGGTCAAGTGAAGCGAGCGACTTGCATGTTAAACTCAACCTGCCAGCCTTGAGTTACGCCCTGTCCAAACTCCTTTTGTACAACCAAAGAATCTGTGGCCATATTTTATTTGTAATATCCCTTTTTTTGTTTTTTTAGTGTTTTCACCAACTGTACTGTGCTGTTAAATTTTGCTTCCACTGTAATGATTAAATGGTGACTCTCCAGTTTTGTCACACTTCCTTGTCGTTGCTACTGTTTGACTTGGCGTGTGTTGGTTTCATTGCTTCACCGGGCTTTGAAATGCATCACAGAAATATAATTTTTTTACTGCGACCTAGATTACGGTGCTTTAAAAAAAGTATTAACACATCTGATCTTCTAAAAATCTATCTGAGACTACAGCAGGGAGGAGAAAAGTTGTGAGAGGGAAGAAAGAAATCTATCAACCTTTGCGATTAGAAATAATCAACTAGATTAAGGGGTGATGTCATTCTAGGGCTCTGAATTTATTTGTTTATTTGTTTATTTCTTTTTCTTTTTCAAAAACAAAATATAGCAGGGAACTGGGCGGGATGGCCAAAAACCTCAAATAGAAAAAAATCTGCCCTTGAGATTCTTCAGCGAGAGAATGACCTCAAATATTTGTTTCTAATTGTGTTGAAGACGAACATTTCAACATAAAATATGGTGCTGATAAAAAGAAAAAAGTATTATTTTATGATGTGTGTAAGTATTTTTTTTAAATCCTTGTTTCTGTAATATATAATCTTTTTAAAGAGCTGCTTGACTCTTGTTTTTCTTCCAAACCCCATGAATCCTCCTTGCAATACTCTAAAAAAGTGGCGCTGTTTCTCTCTTGTACAGTAACCACCGGAACACAGCACAAACGCTTTAAAACATTTCTATTCAAGAAGGCTTCTTCATCTTATTACTTATTACTTTTTATTTTCTTTATGTTGTCTGGTAAAGATTTATTTATTTGTCATTTTTGTAATTGCATACACAAAATGTTGTTTCTCACTTGTCCATCACAGCCCAAAAAATATACAAAAATAGAAACTACACAGTGTAAAGAGCAGCAGTAATTAAGTTATATATCTAATAAATTGACCAGACTCACAGTAATAAAATTAGGTTACAAAGGCCAGTGCTTCTGTGTTGGGTCTATGTCATTAATAACGTAGCACTTGGAGTTTCACTATAAATGAAAAGTATGGTACAAATTAAAATTTATTATTGTTATGTATTAATTAAGGGGTTTCATTTTCCAGATCTCTCTTGAACATACTAACCCTCTTAATCTTAATTTGGTTTTCAAAAGAAAAATAAGGAGTGATTAATGGTATTTTTTGTTTCATAGCACAGACACAAAGGTTTGCTGTTGTAAATAAGGTGCTGTAAGTGTTAAGGAGGCATTAGTTTGGCTTTTTGCAGTGCCTGAATAGAAACCTTAAATGTTTAAATTATATATTTTGGCATTTGTGACATTGTTGTTCTTTCTCCTTCACCTTTAAATGGTTGTTTTTAAAACCTAAAACTATTTGAAAAAGTGACACATGACAAACTGAGCTGTTGTTTTACTTGGTGGCTCAGCAAAAATAATCTATTGCACAGTTTTCGGGATTGTAGACCAACCAATAATCACAACCCTACAGTTTATTGTGAAATGCACAAACACAATCTGCTGTGTTTATGACATTGGTTTTAACATAGCAGCCAGAAGAAAGCTTGGCACTTACAATGCAAGAATAATGAATTTTGAAATATTGAAATGTTTGTTGAATGTCAAACAATCAGTGGCTCAGTGAGTTAAGCACCTGTAACATCTGGAGTTTGGTGGTTCAAATCCTAGTCACGCCTTTAAAACAATGAAAAGCTCTCAGAGAACAAACAAAAAGGTGAAGCAGCTCTGGTGGTGATGTGGCCGAGGGGTCAACATAAATCTCTGAAAGTGTCTGTTAATCTGGAGCAGGTGGTTCAACTCCCTGCTTCCCCCAAACATGGATAAAAAAGACATTGAGATTGTGGAAGAAGTAAACATGATCTTTATTTAGTGTTATAGATACAAATTAAAATAAATTCTGTACAAAAATATTACAAAGACTTGTGTTTATTGGCACAGAAAGTAGCGTCATGCTGTACAGTACATATTCAGAACCACAATTATAAAACACAATCATGACTGAGGAGCTATAAAAAGTAGAATCACTTCAACAATTAAATGCAGAAACTGGCCTCCTGTTGGTCTTTATCAAAGAGACAGACGCTGATTCAGCCCATGAAAAGTCCACCTGGCAGAAAGAGACACATTACACATGCAAATATACTGAGAAAACAAATATTTTATCATTGGTTATAAAATGAGGGAGTGTTTTTCTTTTACCTGTCACTTCTAAACTGACTCCTGTGATGTATCGAGAATCATCTGAAGCTAGAAAGGCACAGACATCAGCGACCTCTGAAGGAAGACAACAAAAGAAACAAGTTGGATGAAATGTGTCAGACTGCATCTTTCCCCATATTTCACTTGACAGCCTGTTTTTCAAGTCTGCCTCAAAGAGTCAGGTGCACAAATGAACATTGAGATCTCCTATGCAAGTGATAGACAGAATCCACAGTCTTCAATTTAAAAGTTTATCTGAAGATAATATGAAGCTTCAGTTAGTCAAATTAACTGGATATCTCACACAGTTTCAGTCCTTTAGTTAAAAAAAGCCCTTTTTGTGTCTGTGTGAACATCCTGTTCAACTGCAGCAGTACTAAATAAATACTTTTTTGGACAGCTGAAGCCTCATACAGTATAAGCTTCAAATAAACCTTTAAATGCATTTTTGCACAGACGGAGGACTGTGGATTTTGTATCCCACCACTTACATTGTCAGTGCATTAAGGGGGGATCTGTTAATGGTCAGTATGAACAGGAGGAATGATTACAGAAAGACGAACAGTGTTCATTTGGGCACCAGACTGTTGTTATAGGACATAATTGTGAATCCATCCTTTAGTGACATAAAGATGATCAAAGGAGATAGGAAAATCTTTTGAAACTGGTTTGGCCACAGCTGATACAAAGAGAGAGAAGATATTAAAGCAGAGGGGAAAAAAGAAAACACAGGTTTCCAGTAAATTGTGATGATGACGCGTCTTTACTAACCTGCAGGCTCACCCATCCTCCCCATAGGCACTAAAGACTTCATCTGAAACACACACACGACATGACAAGAAAAATACAGTTTTATTTTAGAAGAAAATACTTTTTTAAAAAGTCTTTGTGCAGCAAATATAAACTTCAGTTGCTTGGAGCTGCTGCAGAAGTTGTGGTAGTGAACATCTTTAAAGCACAGCACATAAAACAAGACTGCCTGCATAACTAACTACTGTATGTGTCAGGCAGAAAATGTTTTATTGGATTGAGTAGGGGGATTTGTGTGAACTCACTCTTTAATAAAATCTCCAACCAAAGTAAACCTAAATAGATAACCTGAACTCTCTACTCTTTCCCCTTCCTCACATGTTTGTTTACCAGTGAAACAACAGAGTAACATCCTCTCTAACTCTGTTTTTTTAGGTGAAATTACCCTTTAATTTTTCCTGCTACAAAACAAGGTCACAATTTCTAGAATATATCAATTTGTGGTTGGTAAATTTTAAACTTTATTTAAATGACAGCAAAGAAAAGTTGAGAATTATATAAACTGTATATATGTATTCAGTGGGCAGAATTGTGTGTGTGTGTGTGTGTGTGTGTGTGTGTGTGTACCTTGTATATAACCTTCTCTGGTACTTTATCCGTCATCGGAGTCGATATGAAACCTGGAAGCACACAGTTACACCGAATCCCAAACCTGAAAGGCAGGAGGAGGAAAAAGGAAAGGGTTTGCTCTTTTTTCTTCTTCTTCTGAAATAATAATATTCTAAATAATATTAAATCAACTCCATGTGTCTTCATGTCTTTTTTGTGCATCAGGATCTTCTAACCTGCTGAGCTCTTTGGCCGCCGTCCTAGTTAAACCTTCCACTCCAGATTTAGAGGCGGCGTAATTTACCTGCCCGATGTTTCCCACCTACAAACATTAACCACACAGACACAAGGATAAGCCCGTTAAACCCGGAAAATATATTCTTATTTTTTTCAATCAACAGTAAGAACTGAAATCCTTCACTAAGTCCTGAGATTTTTTTTTTAAACCAGCTTTTGTATTTATAATCTGTTTAAGAATAAAGTCTTGATGAATGTCTGTGTATCTTTTATGTGATTCCTTGGAAAACAATAATCAGTGAGCTTAAAAAATATATAAATATGGTCCTTTAATGCCACCACTAACTTTATTCACCACTAATATTTACAAAAGAAAATGAAGCTTTTGGATGTGGACTGCACTGAAGTAAAGCTCTCCATCTGAGCAAACTCATCACTTAAGACAACTTATTCTTCAACTGTTACTGTTATGTGTTTCTGAGTAAAAGCTTAAAAGTCTCAACTAAATTTTTAAAAACAGTAAAACAGGCCTGCTGCTGTCTCACCTTGCCCACGATGCTCCCCACAGTGATGATGGATCCCTTTGGTGCTCCACAGGCCACCAGAGCCTGAGCGACAGCCTGAGTGACCAGAAAGGAACCCTGACCGAGACACGAGAGGAAAGAAGAGCAAATAAAACGGTACTGTCACACCCAGCTAAATTATCTCCGTTTGTATTTGAATAAAAGTGGAAATAGGTATAAGAATCCTGCTTTTGTTTTCATTACGCTTCTAATTTTAGGATATTTAAATGTTATAATAAGGGTTCATCAATAAACTATTTGGAGAAGGAGGTCCTCCTCTGCACACATTTGACTCATATTTGACTTTTTTTTCCAGCTCCATCCCTACTCTACGTACAGATTGAAGCAGGGAGGATATTACTACACTAGAGCTGCAAGTATTAAATTAATCTATGAATATTTTGATAAGAGATTCATTGTTTCAGTCAGGGGGAAAAAGTGCACATTTTCTGACTTTATATATTCTGATATTTTCAGGTCTTTTCAGCTTTTTTCTTTGACAGTAAACAACTTGTTGTGTACATCACACTGAACTTTGGGCAACTATGATCGATGTGTTTCACCATTTTTTGAAATTTTATAGAACAAACAACTAACTGATTAGTCAAGAAAATATTTGACAGATTATTATATGATGATAGTGATAGTTGTTGTAGTTGCAGTAGTGAAAATAATCAGAAATTCTGTTGCAGTTTGGTTTTGTTGTGGAGAGAAATATCTTAAAGCCAACTGAAAATTAAAACTATTTACAACAGGATATAAAATACAAGCTGCTATCTTCCTTTAGTGTGTAAAAATTGTCCTGACTTCTCTAGAAAATTTATCAATTCCTTTTCTCATTAAGAAATACACCTTTTATAATCCAGAGATAAACATGTGTAGCAGCTCTGTACCTTCAGGTTGACCTGGATGACCTTGTCAAAGTGATCCTCCTCCATGCTGAGCAGGAAGTCGTCCTGAGTGATGCCCGCAGCGTTCACACACACTGAGGGAGGCTGGAAGTAACGAGCCTGCGGAGGGGAGGGGAGGAGGATTATGGCTGAGAGAAGAGATAGAGATATATTGATAACTGTCTATCATTTTGAGTATCTGTACAGCACCTGTATACTTGTGACCAGCTTCTTTATACTCTCTTTTGACGACACATCCACCACTGCCGCCATGTGACCCTGCCCTCTGAGGTCAGTCGAGAGGTTCCCCAGGGTTTCATTTGCTGACTCCTCGCTGATGTCAGCAACCACCACAGAGGCGCCCTCAGAGGCTAAACGCTGGCATACCGCCCGTCCAATCCCACTGCCACCTCCTGGATGGGAAGAAAGCAGCATAAAGACACAGCAGGGTCCGAGCAGAGAAGAGGACATGTGGTCCACACTGCTGTAGCTTGTTTTCTTTATATGTTTTCTGTTCTTTTCTTTTTTTCTCTTTTCTCTCTTTTTCATTAAGGACAAAAGAACCCACATTTAAGAAGCTGGGACTGGAGACTTTTTTTGGGGGGGTGGAAAGATGCCAGGAATTGAAGGGAGAGAGTGATGGGGGTTGGAGAGAGGGGAAGGCATGCAACATAAGTCTGCAGCCAGATTTGAAGTGCAGATGTTGTGGTTATATAATATGCATCTTAACCAGCAGGCTACAGAGACAAGCCAAAAACACAAGACTATTTTTTTCTTTTTAAATTAAATTGTATTTACACACTTGAGTTAGTTAACACATGGTTTGACCAGTGTTTTAGTGTTGCTGTATACTTGCACTTAAACATCAAAAGTTCAGAAGTGGTCCAGAAAATGAAAAATAAATGTACAAAATGTATTTATTTATTTAAAGGTTTATCTCAGGCTAATATGAATCTTCAGCCGTCCAAATGAGTCAAATTAAGTAGATATCTTTCAACTTTACAGTCTTTTTGTTACCATAGTCCCTCTTTTTGTTACTATACTTCCACCACAGCTCATCAGGGAAACACAAAGAGGGAATGTGATGCTAAAAAGACTGTAAATGTGTTAGATATCCACTTGATATGACTAACTCAGACTGCTAACGCCTCATATAAACTTCACATCTACTGGATTTTGTCATTGAAAGCTAATTTGAAGGAGATCTTTTAATGGTCAGTATGAACAGGTGGAATGATTACAGAGAAGAAAACCTCTTTCACTGTTCATATGGACAATTGTGAAGCTGTCCTTTTACACGACTGAGAGCCAAAGTGTTATCGGCAGCTTATATTTAAGTCACTTTTACTGTTGTTTTCCTCAGTAATTTTAATGACCATGACGGTAATATTGGACCAGCATAAGATTTAGCTGCCTAACACCAAACCCCATCTAACATTAACTAGTTTTGAATTATGAGGAAAAACTCACTTCCAAACTTCCGAAGTGTTATTCAGGATTAAGAACTCAAACTACAGCTGTTAACAAACTGAGATAACTAGTTGCTTAA